>JAWNPH010000071.1:692500-1350000 GCA_035047645.1 Drosophila merina | reverse complement strand
ATCTGTCTATCTGTCTATCTCTCTATCTGTCTATCTGTCTATCTGTCTATCTGTCTATCTCTATCTGTCTATCTGTCTATCTGTCTATCTGTCTGTCTGTCTATCTGTCTATCTGTCTATCTGTCTATCTGTCTATCTTCTATCTATCTGTCTATCAGTCTATCTGTCTATCTCTCTATCTGTCTATCTGTCTATCTGTCTATCTGTCTATCTGTCTATCTGTCTATCTGTCTATCTGTCTATCTGTCTATCTGTCTATCTGTCTACCTGTCTATCTGTCTATCTGTCTATCTGTCTATCTGTCTATCTGTCTATCTGTCTATCTGTCTATCTGTCCATCTGTCTATCTGTCTATCTGTCTATCTGTCTATGTGTCTATCTGTCTATCTGTCTATCTGTCTGTCTGTCTATCTGTCTATCTGTCTATCTGTCTATCTGTCTATCTGTCTATGTGTCTATCTGTCTATCTGTCTATGTGTCTATCTGTCTATCTGTCTATCTGTCTATCTGTCTATCTGTCTATCTTCTATCTTCTGTCGATCAGTCTATCTGTCTATCTCTCTATCTGTCTATCTGTCTATCTGTCTATCTGTCTATCTGTCTATCTGTCTATCTGTCTATCTGTCTATCTGTCTATCTGTCTATCTGTCTATCTGTCTATCTGTCTATCTGTCTATCTGTCTATCTGTCTATCTGTCTATCTGTCTATCTGTCTATCTGCCTATCTGTCTATCTGTCTATCTGTCTATCTGTCTATCTGTCTATCTGTCTATCTGTCTATCTGTCTACCTGTCTATCTGTCTATCTGTCTATCTGTCTATCTGTCTATCTGTCTATCTGTCTATCTGTCTATCTGTCTATCTGTCTATCTGTCTATCTGTCTCTCTGTCTATCTGTCTATCTGTCTATCTGTCTATCTGTCTATCTGTCTATCTGTCTATCTGTCTATCTGTCTATCTGTCTATGTGTCTATCTGTCTATCTGTCTATCTGTCTATCTGTCTATGTGTCTATCTGTCTATCTGTCTATCTGTCTATCTGTCTATCTGTCTATCTATCTATCTTGTGTCTATCTGTCTATCTGTCTATCTGTCTATCTGTCTATCTGTCTATCTGTCTATCTGTCTATCTGTCTATCTTCTGTCTATCTGTCTATCTGTCTATCTGTCTATCTGTCTATCTGTCTATCTGTCTATCTGTCTATCTGTCTATCTGTCTATCTGTCTATCTGTCTATCTGTCTATCTGTCTATCTGTCTATCTGTCTATCTGTCTATCTGTCTATCTGTCTATCTGTCTATCTGTCTATCTGTCTATCTGTCTACCTGTCTATCTTCTATCTGTCTATCTGTCTATCTCTCTATCTGTCTATGTGTCTATCTGTCTATCTGTCTATCTGTCTATCTGTCTATCTGTCTGTCTGTCTCGCTGTCTATCTGTCTATCTGTCTATCTGTCTATCTGTCTATCTCTCTATCTGTCTATCTGTCTATCTGTCTATCTGTCTATCTGTCTATCTGTCTATCTGTCTATCTGTCTATCTGTCTGTCTGTCTATCTGTCCATCTGTCTATCTGTCTATCTGTCAATCTGTCTATCTGTCTATCTGTCTATCTGTCTATCTGTCTATCTGTCTATCTGTCTATCTGTCTATCTGTCTATCTGTCTATCTGTCTATCTGTCTATCTGTCTATCTGTCTATCTGTCTATCTGTCTATCTGTCTATCTATCTATCTATCTATCTGTCTATCTGTCTATCTGTCTATCTGTCTATCTGTCTATCTGTCTATCTGTCTATCTGTCTATCTGTCTATCTGTCTGTCTGTCTATCTGTCTATCTGTCTATCTGTCTATCTGTCTATCTGTCTATCTGTCTATCTGTCTATCTGTCTATCTGTCTATCTGTCTATCTGTCTATCTGTCTATCTGTCTATCTGTCTATCTGTCTATCTGTCTATCTGTCTATCTGTCTATCTGTCTACTGTCTATCTATCTATCTGTCTATCTGTCTATCTCCCTATCTGTCTATCTGTCTATCTGTCTGTCTGTCTATCTGTCTACCTGTCTATCTGTCTATCTGTCTATCTATCTATCTGTCTATCTATCTATCTATCTAGTCTATCTGTCTATCTGTCTATCTGTCTATCTGTCTATCTGTCTATCTGTCTATCTGTCTATCTGTCTATCTGTCTATCTGTCTATCTGTCTATCTGTCTATTTGTCTATGTGTCTATCTGTCTATCTGTCTATCTGTCTACCTGTCTATCTGCCTATCTGTCTATCTGTCTATCTGTCTATCTGTCTATCTGTCTATCTGCCTATCTGTCTATCTGTCTATCTGTCTATCTGGCTATCTGTCTATCTGCTATCTCTCTATCTGTCTATCTGTGTGTCTGTCTATCTGTCTATCTGTCTATCTGTCTATCTGTCTATCTGTCTATCTGCTATCTGTCTATCTGTCTATCTGTCTACCTGTCTATCTGTCTATCTGTCTATCTGTCTATCTGTCTATCTGTCCATCTGTCTATCTGTCTATCTGTCTATCTGTCTATGTGTCTATCTGTCTATCTGTCTATCTGTCTATCTGTCTATCTGTCTATCTGTCTATGTGTCTATCTGTCTATCTGTCTATGTGTCTATCTGTCTATCTGTGTATCTGTCTATCTATCTATTTTGTCTATGTCTATTGTCTATCTCTCTATCTGTCTATATGTCTATCTTCTATCTTCTATCTTCTATCTTCTATCTTCTATCTGTCTATCTGTCTATCTGTCTATCTGTCTATCTGTCTATCTGTCTATCTGTCTATCTGTCTATCTGTCTATCTATCTATCTATCTTCATGTGCTATCTGTCTATCTGTCTATCTGTCTATCTGTCTATCTGTCTATCTGTCTATCTGTCTATCTGTCTATCTGTCTATCTATCTATCTGTCTATCTGTCTATCTCTCTATCTCTCTATCTGTCTATCTGTCTATCTGTCTATCTGTCTATCTGTCTATCTGTCTATCTGTCTCGCTATCTATCTATCTTTCTGTCTATCTGTCATCTGTCTATCTCTCTATCTGTCTATCTGTCTATCTGTCTATCTGTCAATCTGTCAATCTGTCAATCTGTCAATCTGTCTATCTGTCAATCTGTGTATCTGTCTATCTGTCTATCTGTCTATCTGTCTATCTGTCTATCTGTCTATCTGTCTATCTGTCTATCTGTCTATCTGTCTATCTGTCTGTCTGTCTATCTGTCTATCTGTCTATCTGTCTATCTGTCTATCTGTCTATCTGTCTATCTGTCTATCTGTCTATCTGTCTATCTGTCTATCTGTCTATCTGTCTATCTGTCTATCTGTCTATCTGTCTATCTGTCTATCTGTCTATCTGTCTATCTGTCTATCTGTCTATATGTCTATCTGTCTATCTGTCTATCTGTCTATCTGTCTATCTGTCTATCTGTCCATCTGTCTATCTGTCTATCTGTCTATCTGTCTATCTGTCTATCTGTCTGTCTGTCTATCTGTCTATCTGTCTATCTGTCTATCTGTCTATCTGTCTATCTGTCTATCTGTCTATCTGTCTATCTGTCTATCTGTCTATCTGTCTATCTGTCTATCTGTCTATCTGTCTATCTGTCTATCTGTCTATCTGTCTATCTGTCTATCTGTCTATCTGTCTATCTCTCTATCTGTGCATCTGTGTATCTGTCTATCTGTCTATCTGTCTATCTGTCTATCTGTCTATCTGTCTATCTCTCTATCTCTCTATCTGTCTATTCTATCTGTCTATCTTCTTCTGTCTATCTGTCTATCTGTCTATCTGTCTATCTGTCTATCTGTCTATCTGTCTATCTGTCTATCTGTCTATCTGTCTACCTGTCTATCTGTCTATCTGTCTATCTATCTATCTGTCTATCTCTCTATCTCTCTATCTGTCCATCTGTCTATCTGTCTATCTGTCTATCTGTCTATCTGTCTCGCTGTCTATCTGTCTTTCTGTCTATCTGTCTATCTGTCTATCTCTCTATCTGTCTATCTGTCTATCTGTCTATCTGTCTATCTGTCTATCTGTCTATCTGTCTATCTGTCAATCTGTCTATCTGTCTATCTGTCTATCTGTCTATCTGTCTATATGTCTATCTGTCTATCTGTCTATCTGTCTATCTGTCTATCTGTCTATCTGTCTATCTGTCTATCTGTCTATCTGTCTATCTATCTATCTTCAATCTGTCTATCTGTCTATCTGTCTATCTGTCTATCTGTCTATCTGTCTATCTGTCTATCTGTCTATCTGTCTATCTGTCTATCTGTCTATCTGTCTATCTGTCTATCTGTCTATCTGTCTATCTGTCTATCTGTCTATCTGTCTATCTGTCTATCTGTCTATCTGTCTATCTGTCTATCTGTCTACCTGTCTATCTATCTGTCTATCTGTCTATCTGTCTATCTGTCTATCTGTCTATCTGTCTATCTGTCTATCTGTCTATCTGTCTATCTGTCTATCTTCTATCTGTCTATCTGTCTATCTGTCTATCTGTCTATCTGTCTATCTGTCTATCTCTCTATCTCTCTATCTGTCATCTGTGTATCTGTCTATCTGTCTATCTGTCTATCTGTCTATCTGGCTATCTGTCTATCTGTCTATCTCTCTATCTGTCCATCTGTCTATCTGTCATCTGTCTATCTGTCTATCTGTCTATCTGTCTATCTGTCTATCTGTCTATCTGTCTATCTGTCTATCTGTCTACCTGTCTATCTGTCTATCTGTCTATCTGTCTACCTGTCTATCTGTCTATCTGTCTATCTGTCTATCTGTCTATCTGTCTATCTGTCTATCTGTCTATCTGTCCATCTGTCTATCTGTCTATCTGTCTATCTGTCTATGTGTCTATGTGTCTATCTGTCTATCTGTCTATCTGTCTATTGTCTATCTGTCTATCTGTCCATCTGTCTATCTGTCTATCTGTCTATCTGTCTATCTGTCTATCTGTCTATCTGTCTATCTTCTATCTTCTATCTGTCTATCTGTCTATCTGTCTATCTCTCTATCTGTCTATCTGTCTATCTTTATCTATCTGTCTATCTTCTATCTGTCTATCTGTCTATCTGTCTATCTGTCTATCTGTCTATCTGTCTATCTGTCTATCTGTCTATCTGTCTATCTGTCTATCTGTCTATCTGTCTATCTGTCTATCTGTCTATCTATCTATCTATCTATCTTCCTATCTGTCTATCTGTCTATCTGTCTATCTGTCTATCTTCTATCTGTCTATCTGTTTATCTGTCTACCTGTCTATCTATCTATCTGTCTATCTGTCTATCTCTCTATCTCTCTATCTGTCCATCTGTCTATCTGTCTATCTGTCTATCTGTCTCGCTGTCTATCTGTCTTTCTGTCTATCTGTCATCTGTCTATCTCTCTATCGGTCTATCTGTCTATCTGTCTATCTGTCTATCTGTCCATCTGTCTATCAGTCTATCTGTCCATCTAACTAGCTGTCTATCTGTCTATCTGTCTATCTGTCTATCTGTCTATCTGTCTATCTGTCTATCTGTCTATCTGTCTATCTGTCTATCTGTCTATCTGTCTATCTATCTATCTATCTATCTGCTATCTGTTTATCTGTCTATCTGTCTATCTGTCTATCTGTCTATCTGTCTATCTGTCTATCTGTCTATCTGTCTATCTGTCTATCTGTCTATCTGTCTATCTGTCTATCTGTCCATCTGTCTATCCGTCTATCTGTCTATCTGTCTATCTGTCTATCTGTCTATCTGTCTATCTGTTTATCTGTCTACCTGTCTATCTATCTATCTGTCTATCTGTCTATCTCTCTATCTTTCTATCTGTCCATCTGTCTTTCTGTCTATCTGTCTACCTGCCTTTCTGTCTATCTGTCTATCTGTCTTTCTGTCTATCTGGCTATCTGTCCATCTCTCTATCTCTCTATCTGTGCATCTGTGTATCTGTCTATCTGTCTATCTGTCTTTCTGTCTATCTGGCTATCTGTCCATCTCTCTATCTCTCTATCTGTCCATCTGTCTATCTGTCTATCTGTCTATCTGTCTATCTGTCTATCTGTCTATCTGTCTATCTGTCTATCTGTCTATCTGTCCATCTGTCTATCTGTCTATCTGTCTATCTGTCTATCTGTCTATCTGTCTATCTGTCTGTCTGTCCATCTGTCTATCTGTCTATCTGTCTATCTGTCTATCTGTCTATCTGTCTATCTGTCTATCTGTCTATCTGTCTATCTGTCTATCTGTCTATCTGTCTATCTGTCTATCTGTCTATCTGTCTATCTGTCTTTCTGTCTATCTGGCTATCTGTCCATCTCTCTATCTCTCTATCTGTGCATCTGTGTATCTGTCTATCTGTCTATCTGTCTTTCTGTCTATCTGGCTATCTGTCCATCTCTCTATCTCTCTATCTGTCCATCTGTCTATCTGTCTATCTGTCTATCTGTCTATCTGTCTATCTGTCTATCTGTCTATCTGTCTATCTGTCTATCAGTCTATCTGTCTACCTGTCTATCTGTCTGTCTGTCTCTCTATCTGTCTACCTGTCTATCTGTCTATCTGTCTATCTGTCTATCTGTCTATCTGTCTATCTGTCCATCTGTCTATCTGTCTATCTGTCTATCTGTCTATTTGTCTATCTGTCTATCTGCTATCTGTCTATCTGTCTATCTGTCTATCTGTCTATCTGTCTATCTGTCTATCTGTCTATCTGTCTATCTGTCTATCTGTCTATCTGTCTATCTGTCTATCTGTCTATCTGTCTATCTATCTATCTATCTATCTGTCTATCAGTCTATCTGTCTATCTCTCTATCTGCTATCTGTCTATCTATCTATCTATCTATCTATCTATCTTCTGTCTATCTGTCTATCTGTCTATCTTCTATCTGTCTATCTGTCTATCTGTCTATCTGTCTATCTGTCTATCTGTCTATCTGTCTATCTGCTATCTGTCTATCTGTCTATCTATCTATCTATCTATCTTCCTATCTGTCTATCTGTCTATCTGTCTATCTGTCTATCTGTCTATCTGTCTATCTGTCTATCTGTTTATCTGTCTACCTGTCTATCTATCTATCTGTCTATCTGTCTATCTCTCTATCTCTCTATCTGTCCATCTGTCTATCTGTCTATCTGTCTATCTGTCTATCTGTCTATCTGTCTCGCTGTCTATCTGTCTTTCTGTCTATCTGTCATCTGTCTATCTCTCTATCTGTCTATCTGTCTATCTGTCTATCTGTCTATCTGCCCATCTGTCTATCTGTCTATCTGTCAATCTGACTATCTGACTATCTGTCTATCTGTCTATCTGTCTATCTGTCTATCTGTCTATCTGTCTATCTGTCTATCTGTCTATCTGTCTATCTGTCTATCTGTCTATCTGTCTATCTGTCTATCTGTCTATCTATCTATCTATCTATCTAGCTATCTGTTTATCTGTCTATCTGTCTATCTGTCTATCTGTCTATCTGTCTATCTGTCTATCTGTCTATCTGTCTATCTGTCTATCTGTCCATCTGTCTATCCGTCTATCTGTCTATCTGTCTATCTGTCTATCTGTCTATCTGTCTATCTGTTTATCTGTCTACCTGTCTATCTATCTATCTGTCTATCTGTCTATCTCTCTATCTTTCTATCTGTCCATCTGTTTTTCTGTCTATCTGTCTACCTGCCTTTCTGTCTATCTGTCTATCTGTCTATCTGTCTTTCTGTCTATCTGGCTATCTGTCCATCTCTCTATCTCTCTATCTGTGCATCTGTGTATCTGTCTATCTGTCTATCTGTCTTTCTGTCTATCTGGCTATCTGTCCATCTCTCTATCTCTCTATCTGTCCATCTGTCTATCTGTCATCTGTCTATCTGTCTATCTGTCTATCTGTCTATCTGTCTATCTGTCTATCTGTCTATCTGTCTATCTGTCTATCTGTCTACCTGTCTATCTGTCTATCTGTCTATCTGTCTACCTGTCTATCTGTCTATCTGTCTATCTGTCTATCTGTCTATCTGTCTATCTGTCCATCTGTCTATCTGTCTATCTGTCTATCTGTCTATGTGTCTATCTGTCTATCTGTCTATCTGTCTATCTGTCTATCTGTCTATCTGTCTATCTGTCTATCTGTCTATCTGTCTATCTGTCTATCTGTCTATCTGTCTATCTGTCTATCTGTCTATCTGTCTATCTGTCTATCTATCTATCTATCTATCTGTCTATCAGTCTATCTGTCTATCTCTCTATCTGTCTATCTGTCTATCTATCTATCTATCTATCTATCTATCTATTTATCTATCTGTCTATCTGTCTATCTGTCTATCTGTCTATCTGTCTATCTGTCTATCTGTCTATCTGTCTATCTGTCTATCTGTCTATCTGTCTATCTGTCTATCTATCTATCTATCTATCTTCCTATCTGTCTATCTGTCTATCTGTCTATCTGTCTAACTGTCTATCTGTCTATCTGTTTATCTGTCTACCTGTCTATCTATCTATCTGTCTATCTGTCTATCTCTCTATCTCTCTATCTGTCCATCTGTCTATCTGTCTATCTGTCTATCTGTCTATCTGTCTCGCTGTCTATCTGTCTTTCTGTCTATCTGTCATCTGTCTATCTCTCTATCTGTCTATCTGTCTATCTGTCTATCTGTCTATCTGCCCATCTGTCTATCTGTCTATCTGTCAATCTGACTATCTGACTATCTGTCTATCTGTCTATCTGTCTATCTGTCTATCTGTCTATCTGTCTATCTGTCTATCTGCTATCTGTCTATCTGTCTATCTGTCTATCTGTCTATCTATCTATCTATCTATCTAGCTATCTGTTTATCTGTCTATCTGTCTATCTGTCTATCTGTCTATCTGTCTATCTGTCTATCTGTCTATCTGTCTATCTGTCTATCTGTCTATCTGTCTATCTGTCTATCTGTCTATCTGTCCATCTGTCTATCCGTCTATCTGTCTATCTGTCTATCTGTCTATCTGTCTATCTGTTTATCTGTCTACCTGTCTATCTATCTATCTGTCTATCTGTCTATCTCTCTATCTTTCTATCTGTCCATCTGTCTTTCTGTCTATCTGTCTACCTGCCTTTCTGTCTATCTGTCTATCTATCTATCTATCTATCTATCTATCTAGCTATCTGTTATCTGTCTATCTGTCTATCTGTCTATCTGTCTATCTGTCTATCTGTCTATCTGTCTATTTGTCTATCTGTCTATCTGTCTATCTGTTTATCTGTCTACCTGTTTATCTGCCTATCTGTCTATCTGTCTATTTGCCTATCTGTCTATCTTTCTATCTGCCTATCTGTCTATCTGTCTTTCTGTCTATCTGGCTATCTGTCCATCTCTCTATCTCTCTATCTGTGCATCTGTGTATCTGTCTATCTGTCTATCTGTCTATCTGTCTATCTGTCTATCTGTCTTTCTGTCTATCTGGCTATCTGTCCATCTCTCTATCTCCCTATCTGTCCATCTGTCTATCTGTCATCTGTCTATCTGTCTATCTGTCTATCTGTCTATCTGTCTATCTGTCTATCTGTCTATCTGTCTATCGGTCTATCTGTTTATCTGTTATCTGTTATCTGTCTACTGTCTATCTGTCTATCTGTCTATCTGTCTATCTGTCTATTGTCTATCTGCTACTACTATCTCTATCTTTGCTATCGTCTATCTGCATCTCTCTATCTGCTATCTGCTATCTATCTATCTTCTATCTATCTATCTATCTGCTATCTGCTATCTGCTATCTGTCTATCTGTCTATCTGTCTATCTGTCTATCTATCTATCTATCTATCTTCCTATCTGCTATCTGCTATCTGCTATCTGTCTAACTGCTATTGCTATCTGTTTATCTGTCTACTGCTATCTATCTATCTGTCTATCTGTCTATCTCTCTATCTCTCTTCTGTCCATCTGTCCATCTGTCTATCTGTCTATCTGTCTATCTGTCTATCTGTCTATCTGTCTATCTGTCTATCTGTCTATCTGTCTCGCTGTCTATCTGTCTTTCTGTCATCTGTCTATCTCTCTATCTGTCTATCTGTCATCTGTCTATCTGTCTATCTGTCTATCTGTCTATCTGTCTATCTGCCCATCTGTCTATCTGTCTATCTGTCAATCTGACTATCTGACTATCTGTCTATCTGTCTATCTGTCTATGTGTCTATGTGTCTATCTGTCTATCTGTCTATCTGTCTATCTGTCTATCTGTCTATCTGTCTATCTGTCTATCTGTCTATCTGTCTATCTGTCTATCTGTCTATCTTCTATCTGTCTATCTGTCTATCTGTCTATCTGTCTATCTATCTATCTATCTATCTTCTATCTGTCTATCTGTCTATCTGTCTATCTGTCTATCTGTCTATCTGTCTATCTGTCTATCTGTCCATCTGTCTATTTGTCTATCTGTCTATCTGTCTATCTGTCTATCTGTCTATCTGTCTATCTGTCTACCTGTCTATCTATCTATCTGTCTATCTGTCTATCTCTCTATCTGTCCATCTGTCTTTCTGTCTATCTGTCTACCTGCCTTTCTGTCTATCTTTCTATCTGCCTATCTGTCTATCTGTCTACCTGTCTATCTGTCTATCTGTCTATCTGTCTATCTGTCTATCTGTCTATCTGTCTATCTCTCTATCTGTCCATCTGTCTATCTGTCTATCTGTCTATCTGTCTACCTGTCTACCTGTCTATCTGTCTATCTGTCTATCTGTCTGTCTGTCCATCTGTCCATCTGTCTATCTGTCTCTCTGTCTACCTGTCTACCTGTTTATCTGCCTATCTGTCTATCTGTCTATTTGCCTATCTGCTATCTTTCTATCTGCCTATCTGCTATCTGTCTTTCTGTCTATCTGGCTATCTGTCCATCTCTATCTCTCTATCTGTGCATCTGTGTATCTGTCTATCTGTCTATCTGTCTATCTGTCTATCTGTCTATCTGTCTACCTGTCTTTCTGTCTATCTGGCTATCTGTCCATCTCTCTATCTCTCTATCTGTCCATCTGTCTATCTGTCCATCTGTCTATCTGTCTATCTGTCTATCTGTCTATCTGTCTATCTGTCTATCGGTCTATCTGTCTATCTGTTATCTGTTTATCTGTCTACTGCTATTGTCTACTGCTATCTTCTTCTGTCTATTGTCTATCTCTCTTCTCTCTTCTGTCCATCTGTCCATTGCTATTGTCTATCTGTCTATCTGTCTATCTGTCTATCTGCTATCTGTCTATCTGTCTATCTGTCTCGCTGCTATCTGTCTTCTGTCATCTGTCTTCTCTCTATTGCTATCTTCATCTGCTATTGCTATCTGCTATCTGCTATCTGCTATCTGCCCATTGTCTATTGTCTATCTGTCATCTGCATCTGTTCTGCTTTGCTATTGTCTATGTGTTTGTGTCTATTGTCTATTGCTATTGCTTCTGCTTTGCTATCTGCTATTGCTATCTGCTATCTGCTATCTGTCTATCTGTCTATCTGTCTATCTGCTATCTCTATCTCTTCTTCTATCTGTCTTCTGCTATCTGTCTTCTGTCTTTGTCTATCTGCTATCTGCTATCTGTCTATCTGTCTATTTTGCTTTGCTATTGCTTTGCTTCTGCTATCTGCTCTGTCTCTGCTATCTGCTATTGTCTTCTGCTATCTCTCTTCTGTCTTCTGTCTTCTGTCTTCTGTCTATCTGCCTTCTGCTTCTGCTATCTGCCTTTGTCTTTGTCTATTGCTATCTGCTATCTGTCTATTGTCTATCTGCTATCTTCTTCTGTCTATTGCTATCTGTCTATTGCTATCTGTCTCCTGCTCCTGTCTTCTGTCTATTGCTTCTGCTGCTGTCTATGTCTATTGCTTTGTCTTCTGCTCCTGCTCTGTTTTGCCTATTGTCTTTGTCTATTTGTCTTTGTCTTGCTCTGCCTTCTGCTTCTGCTTCTGCTTCTGTCTATTGTCTATTCTATCTCCTATCTGCATCTGCTTGCTATTGCTATTGCTATTGCTTTGCTTCTGCTTCTGCTTCTGCTTCTGTCTATTGCTATTCCTATCTCCTTCTGTCTATTGCTATTGCATCTGTCTATCTTCTATCTCTATCTGTCTATCTGTCTATCTGTCTATCTGCTATCTGCTATCTGTTATCTGTCTTTGCTCTGCTTTGTCTTCTGTCTTTGCTTCTGCTTTGCTTCTGCTTTGTCTATCTGCTTCTGCTTCTGTCTTTGCTTTGCTCTGTCTTTGCCTTTGTCTGTGCTTCTGCTTTGCTATTGCTATCTGTCTATTGCTTTGCTTCTGCTTTGCTATTGCTTCTGCTATCTGTCTATTGCTATTGCTATCTCTTCTTTGCTTGCTTTGCTTCTCTCTTCTGCTTTGCTCTCTTTCTCTTCTTTGCTCTGCTTCTGCTTTGCTTCTGCTTCTGCTTCTGCTTCTGCTATTGCTCTCTTTTCTTCTCCTTCTGCTTTGCTATTGTCTTCTGTCTTCTGCTTCTGCTATCTGCTCTGCTCTGCTACTTCTATCTGCTATCTGCATCTCTCTTCTCTCTTCTGTCCATTGCTTCTGCTTTGTCTATTGTCTTCTGCTTCTGTCTCCTGCTATCTGTCTTCTGTCTTCTGCATCTCTCTCTATCTGCTTCTCATCTGCTATCTGCTATTGTCTTCTGCTTCTGCCCATTGCTATTGCTTTGTCTCTCTCTGCTTTGCTTCTGCTTCTGCTTCTGTCTTCTGCTTCTGCTTTGTCTTTGCTATCGCTTCTGCTCTGTCTATCTGCTTCTGTCTATTGCTATCTGCTATCTGCTATCTGCATCTTCTTCTCTATCTGCATCTGTCTTCTGCTTCTGCTATCTGTCTATCTGCTTCTGTCTTCTGCTTCTGCTATCTGCTATCTGTCTTCTGTCTTTGTCCATCTGCTATCTGCTATCTGTCTATCTGTCTATCTGTCTATCTGTCTATCTGTCCATCTGCTATCTGTCTTTGCTATCTGCTATCTGCTATCTGCTATCTGTCTGCTCTGCTATCTTCTTTGCTTTGCTATCTCCTTCTCCTTCTGTCCATCTGTCTTCTGCTTTGCTACCTGTCTTTGCTATTGCTACTCTATCTCTTCTCTACGCTATCTGCTCTGCTTCTGCTTCTGCTTCTGTCTTCTGTCTATCTGTCTATCTGTCTATCTGCTATCTGTCTTTTGTCTATCTGTCTATCTGCTATCTGTCTATCTGCTACCTGCTTCTGCCTATCTGCTTCTGTCTATTTTCTATCTGCTTCTGCTTCTGCCTTCTGCTTTGTCTTTGTCTATTGCTATCTGCTATCTGCTATTGCTATCTGCTTCTGCTATCTGTCTATTGTCTATCTGTCTATTGTCTATCTTCTTCTGTCTTCTCCTCTGTCTCTGCTTCTGTCTTCTGTCTTCTGTCATCTGCTATCTGTCTTCTGTCTATCTGTCTATCTGTCTATCTGTCTATCTGCTATCTGTCTATCTGTCTATCTGCTATCTGTCTATCTGCTATCTGTCTTCTGTCTATCTGTCTTCTGTCTTCTGTCTATCTGTCTATCTGCCTATTGTCTATCTGCTCCTGTCTATCTGCTATCTCTCTATCTGTCCATCTGCTATCTGTCTTCTGTCTATCTGCTATTGTCTATCTCCTATCTCTCTTCTGTCCATTGCTTCTGTCATCTGTCTATCTGTCTATCTGTCTATCTGTCTATCTGCTATCTGTCTATTGCTATCTGTCTATCTGTCTTCTGTCTATCTGTCTTCTGCTATCTGCTATCTGTCTTCTGTCTTCTGTCTTCTGTCTTCTGTTCTGTTTTCTCTGCTTTGCTTCTGTCTTCTGTCTCCTGCTTCTGTCTATCTGTCTATCTGCTATCTGCTATCTGTCTATCTGCTTCTGTCCATCTGCTTCTGCTATCTGCTATCTGTCTATTGCTATTGTCTATCTGTCTATCTGTCTTCTGTCTTCTGTCTATCTGTCTATCTGCTACTTCTGTCTGCTTCTGCTATCTGCTATCTGCTATCTGCTATCTGCTACTCTCTCTTCTTCTGTCTTCGTCTATTGTCTATCTCTCTATCTGCTATCTGTCTATCTGCTATCTCTATCTCTTCTTCTATCTTCTGCTATTGCTTCTGCTATCTGTCTATCTGTCTATCTGTCTTCTGTCTATCTGTCTTCTGTCTCTTCTTCTCTTCTTCCTTCTGCTATCTGCTATCTGCTATCTGTCTATCTGTCTATCTGTCTTCTGCTATCTGCTATCTGTCTTCTGCTCTGCTCTTCTTCTGCTTCTGCTATCTCTCTTCTCTCTTCTGTCCATCTGTCTATTGCTATCTGCTTCTGTCTATCTGTCTATCTGTCTATCTGCTCCTGCTTCTGTCTTCTGTCTATCTTCTCTTCTTCTGCTTCTGTCTATCTGTCTATCTGCTATCTGTCTATCTGTCTACCTGTCTATCTGTCTATTGCTATTGTCTATCTCTCTTCTGTCTTCTGTCTTCTGCTACCTCTATTGCTATCTGTCTATCTGTCTATTTTCTATTGCTATCTGTCTATCTGCCTATCTGTCTATCTGTCTATCTGTCTATCTGTCTATCTGTCTATCTGTCTATCTGTCTATCTGTCTATCTGTCTATCTGTCTATCTGTCTATCTGTCTATCTGTCTATCTGTCTGCTATCTGTCTATTTGTCTATCTGCTATCTGTCTATCTGTCTATCTGTCCGTCTGTCTATCTTCTTCCATCTGTCTATCGCTTTGCTATCTCTCTATCTGCTTCTGCTTCTGCTTCTGCTTCTGCTTCTGCTTCTGCTTCTGCTATCTGCTTCTGCTTCTCTCTGCTTCTGCTTCTGCTTCTGCTTCTGCTTCTGTCTTTTCTTCTGCTTCTGCTTTGCTTTGCTTCTGTCTTTCTGCTTCTGCTTTGTCTCTGCTTTGTCTTGCTTCTGTCTTTCTGCTTCTGCTATCTGCTATCTCTTCTCTTTCTGCCTTGCTTTGTCTCTGCTTTGCTATCTGCTGTCTGTCTTTGTCTATTGCTCTGCTTTGTCTATCTGTCTATCTGCTCTCTTCTTCTCTCTCTTATTGCTGCTTGCTTCTGCTTTGCTTCTCTTCTGCTTCTGCTTTGCTTCTGTCTTCTGCTTCTGCTTCTCTCTCCTTCTCTCTTCTCTCTTCTTCCTTCTTTGCTTCTGTCTGCTTTGCTTTGCTATCTGCATCTTCTCTGTCTCTGCTTCTCTATTGCTATTGTCTTTTCTTCTGCTTCTGCTTTGCTTTGCTTCTGCTCTGCTTTGCTCTGCTTCTGCTTCTGCTTCTGCTTCTGCTTTGCTATCTGCTATCTGCTATTGCTATTGCTATCTCTTCTGCTTTGCTATTGCTATTGTCTATCTGCTTTGTCTTCTGCTTTGCTTTGCTTCTGCTATCTGCTATCTGCTATCTGCTCTCTCTCTCTCTCTCTCTTCTTCTGCTTCTGCTTCTTCTTCTCTTCTTCTATCTGTTTTGCTCTGCACTGTATCTGATCTGTTTCTGTCTACTGTACTTCTATCTGTCTATCTGTCTATCTCTCTATCTCTCTTCTGTCCATCTGCTATCTGTCTATCTGTCTACCTGCTTTGCTTCTGCTATCTGTCTTCTGCTTCTGTCTATCTCTCTATCTGTCCATCTGCTATCTGTCTATCTGTCTATCTGTCTACCTGTTTATCTCCTATCTGCTATCTGTCTATTTGTCTATCTGCTATCTGCTATCTGCTATCTGCTATCTGCTATCTGTCTATCTGTCTATCTTCTTCTCCATCTGCTTCTGTCTCTCTGCTTCTGTCTTCTGCTTCTGTCTCTGCTTCTCTCTATCTGCTTCTGCTATCTGTTTCTGTCTCTGCTACCTGCTTCTGTCTATCTGTCTATCTGCTTCTGCTTCTGCTTCTGCTTCTGCTATCTGTCTATCTGTCTACCTGTTTCCCTTCTGCTTCTGCCTCTCTGCTTCTGCTTCTGTCTCTCTGCTTCTGTCTTCTGCTTTCTCTGCTATCTCTCTTCTGCCATTGCTTCTGCTATCTGCTACCTGCTTCTGCTATCTGCTATCTGTCTGTTTGTCTATCTCTCTATCTGCTATCTGTCTATCTTCTACCTGTCTCCTATCTGCTTCTGTCTATTTTCTTCTGCTATCTGCTTCTCCTTCTGTCCATCTGCTTCTGCTTCTGCTTCTGCTTCTGCTTTGTCCATCTGCTATTGTCTACTTCTGTCCATTGCTATCTGCCTCTGCTTCTGTCTTCTGCTTTGCATCTGTCTATCTCTCTTCTGCTTCTGCTTCTGCTATCTGCTATCTGTCTATGTCCATTGCTTCTGTCTACTGCTACCTGCTATCTGTCTTCTGTCTTTCTGCTTCTGCTATCTGTCTATCTCTCTATCTCTCTTCTGTCCATTGCTATCTGTCATCTGCTATCTGTCTATCTGTCCATCTGCTATCTGTCTATCTTTCTGTCCATCTGCTATCTGTCTCTTTGTCTATCTGTCTTCTGTCTATCTGCTCTGTATCTCTCTATCTGCTATCTGTCTATCTGTCTATCTCTCTATCTGCTATCTGTCTATCTGCTATCTGTCTACCTGATCCCTATCTGCTATTGTCTATCTTGCTATGCTATCTTTTCTCTTTTTCTCCTGCTTGCCTTCTTTGCTTGCTTCCTCTCTTTCCTTCTTCCTTCTCTTGCTTGCTTGCTTGCTGCTCTGTTCTTCTTCTCTCTCTTTCTCTCTTTGCTCTGCTGCTTTCTTCTCTTCTGCCTTTCTGCTCTTCTCCTTTCTCTTCTTTCCTCTTTGCTTTGCTTCTGCTTCTGTCTGTTCTGTTCTGTTTCTGCTCTCTTCTTTGCTCTGCTTGCTTCTGCTTTGCTCTCCTTCTCTCTGCTTGCTCTTCTTCTGTGCTTGCTTGCTGCTGCTTGCTTGCTGCTCTTCTTCTGTGCTGCCTGCTCTCTTCTGCTCTTTCTCCTTCTGCTGCTATCTTTCTTTGCCTTTGCTCTGCTTCCTTTGCTCTGCTTGCCTTCCTTCTTCTTCTTTCTTGCTGTCCATCTGCTTTGCTCTTTCTCTTGCTTTGCTTGCTTGCTTTTTTTTCTGTTTCTCTTCTGCTTGTTCTTTTTCTTGTTCTTTTTCTTTCTTCTCTTCTCCTTTCCTTCTTCTTCTTCTCTTTCTCTTCTTTCCTCTTTGCTTTGCTTGCTTCTGTCTTCTGTCTGTTTTTGTTTGTCTTCTTTCTTTCTTTCTCTTTGCTCCTTTTTTTTGTTTGCTTTGCTTTGCTTTGCTTTGCTTTGCTTTGTATTCTTTCTTGCTTGCTCTCCTTCTTTTGCCTGCTTTGCTTTGCTTTGCTTCTGCTCTTTGCTTTTTCTTGCTGCTTGCTTGCTGCTCTTCTTCTGCCTTTCCTTGCTTTCTCTCTTTGCTTTGCTTGCTTGTCTTTCTCTGCTTTGCTTCTTCTTCTTTGCTTCCCCTTCTCTTCTGCCTTCTTTCTTGCTTCTGCTCTCCTCCTTCTGTTTGCTTTTTTTGCTTTGCTTTGCTTTGCTTCTGCTGTCTGTTTGCTCTGTTCTTTGCTTTGCTTCTGCTTCTGCTCTGCTTTGCTTTGCTTCTTTTTTTTGCTTTGCTTTGCTCTGCTGCTTTGCTTGCTTGCATTGCTTTGTTTCTTCTGTCTGTCTGATCTGTTCTGCTCTGCTCCTCTTCTGCTTCTGTCTTCTGCTTCTCTTTGCTCTCTTCTCTCTTCTGCCTCTGCTATTCTCTGTCTTTGCTTTGTCCATTGTCTATCTGCTACTTTCTGTCCTTGCTTCTGCTCTGCTTCTGCTTGCTTTCTCTCTTCTCCTATCTGCTATTGCTTGTATCTGTTTGCTCTCTCCTCTTCTGCTTTGCTTCTCTCTATCTGCTTCTGCTTCTGTCTTTGTCTACTGTTGCCTCTGCCTACTGCTATTTCTGTCTTTGCTATCTGCCTATTGCTTTGCTATCTGCTATCTGTCCATTGCTATCTTGCTTCTGTCTTTCTATTGTCTATCTGCTATCTGTCTATCTCTCTATCTGTCTTCTGTCTTCTGTCCATCTGCTATCTGTCTATCTGTCTATCTGTCTATCTGCTATCTGTCTATCTGTCTATCTTCTTTGCTATCTGTCTTCTGTCTATCTGTCTATCTGTCTATCTCTCTATCTCTCTGTCTGTCCATCTGTCTATCTGTGCATCTGTGTATCTGTCTATCTGTCTATCTGTCTATCTATCTGTCTATCTGTCAATCTGTCTATCTGTCTATCTGTCTATCTGTCTATCTGTCTATCTGTCTATCTGTCTATCTGTCTATCTGCTATCTTCTTCTTCTATCTATCTTCTGTCTATCTGTCTATCTGTCTATCTGTCTTCTGTCTATCTGTCTATCTCTCTATCTGTCAATCTGTCTATCTGTCTATCTGCTATCTGCTATCTGTCTATCTGTCTATCTGTCTATCTGTCTATCTGTCTATCTGTCTATCTTCTATCTGCTATCTATCTATCTTCTATCTATCTCCTATCTGCTATCTGTCTATCTGTCTATCTGTCTATCTGTCTATCTGTCTATCTGTCTATCTGCTATCTGTCTATCTGTCTACCTGCTATCTGTCTATCTGTCTATCTGTCTATCTCTCTATCTCTCTATCTGTCCATCTGTCTATCTGTCTATCTGTCTATCTGTCTATCTGTCTATCTGTCTATCTGTCTATCTGTCTATCTGTCTATCTGTCTATCTGTCTATCTGTCTATCTGTCTATCTGTCTATCTGTCTCTCTGTCTATCTGTCTATCTCTCTATCTGTCTATCTGTCTATCTGTCTATCTGTCTATCTGTCTATCTGCCTATCTGTCTATCTGTCTATCTGTCTATCTGTCTATCTGTCTATCTGTCAATCTGTCTATCTGTCTATCTGTCTCTCTGTCTATCTGTCTATCTGTCTATCTGTCAATCTGTCTATCTGTCTATCTGTCTATCTGTCTATCTATCTATCTGTCTATCTGTTTATCTGTCTATCTGTCTATCTGTCTATCTGTCTATCTGTCTATCTGTCTATCTGTCTATCTGTCCATCTGTCTATCTGTCTATCTGTCTATCTGTCTATCTGTCTATCTGTCTATCTGTCTATCTGTCTACCTGTCTATCTATCTATCTGTCTATCTGTCTAGCTCTCTATCTCTCTATCTGTCCATCTGTCTTTCTGTCTATCTGTCTACCTGCCTATCTGTCTATCTGTCTATCTCTCTATCTGTCCATCTGTCTATCTGTCTACCTGTTTATCTGCCTATCTGTCTATCTGTCTATCTGTCTATTTGTCTATCTGTCTATCTGTCTATCTGCCTATCTGTCTATCTGTCTATCTGTCTATCTGTCTATCTGTCTATCTGTCTATCTGTCTATCTGTCTATCTGTCTATCTGTCTATCTGTCTATCTGTCTATCTGTCTATCTGTCTATCTGTCTATCTGTCCATCTGTCTATTTGTCTCTCTGTCTATCTGTCTATCTGTCTATCTGTCTATCTGTCTATCTGTCTATCTGTCTATCTGTCTATCTGTCTATCTGTCTATCTGTCTATCTGTCTATCTGTCTATCTGTCTATCTGTCTATCTGTCTATCTGTCTACCTGTCTATCTGTCTATCTGTCTATCTGTCTATCTGTCTATCTGTCTATCTCTCTATCTCTCTATCTGTCTATCTGTCTATCTGTCTATCTGTCTATCTGTTTATCTGTTTATCTGTTTATCTGTCACCTGTCTATCTATCTATCTGTCTATCTGTCTATCTGTCTATCTGTCTATCTGTCTATCTCTCTATCTCTCTATCTCTCTATCTCTCTATCTGTCTATCTGTCTATCTGTCTACCTGTCTATCTGTCTATCTGTCTATCTGTCTATCTGTCTATCTGTCTATCTGTCTATCTGTCTACCTGTTTATCTGCCTATCTGTCTATCTGTCTATCTGTCTATTTGCCTATCTGTCTATCTGTCTATCTGCCTATCTGTCTATCTGTCTATCTGTCTATCTGTCTATCTTTCTATCTGTCCATCTGTCTATCTGTCTCTCTGTCTATCTGTCTTTCTGTCTATCTGTAATCTGTCTATCTCTGTATCTGTCTATCTGTCTATCTGTCTATCTATCTATCTGTTTATCTGTCTACCTGTCTATCTGTCTATCTGTCTATCTGTCTATCTCTCTATCTGTCTATCTGTCTATCTGTCTATCTGTCTATCTGTCTACCTGTTTATCAGCCTATCTGTCTATCTGTCTATCTGTCTATTTGTCTATCTGTCTATCTGTCTATCTGTCTATCTGCCTATCTGTCTATCTGTCTATCTGTCTATCTGTCTATCTGTGTATCTGTCTATCTGTCCGTCTGTCTATCTATCTGTCCATCTGTCTATATGTCTATCTGTCTATCTCTCTATATGTCTATCTGTCTATCTGTCTATCTGTCTATCTGTCTATCTGTCTATCTGTCTATCTGTCTATCTGTCTATCTGTCTATCTGTCTATCTGTCTTTCTGTCTATCTGTCTATCTGTCTATCTGTCTATCTGTCTATCTGTCTATCTGTCTATCTGTCTATATGTCAATCTGTCTATCTGTCTTTCTGTCTATCTGTCTATCTGTCTATCTCTCTATCTCTCTATCTCTCTATCTCTCTATCTCTCTATCTGTCTATCTGTCATCTGTCTATCTATCTATCTGTCTGTCTGTTTATCTGTTTATCTGTCTACCTGTCTATCTGTCTATCTGTCTATCTGTCTATCTATCTATCTATCTATCTATCTATCTATCTTTTTATCTGTCTATCTATCTATCTGTCTATCTGTCTATCTGTCTATCTGTCTTTCTGTCTATCTGTCTATCTCTCTCTCTCTCTATCTCTCTATTTGTGCATCTGTCTATCTGTCTATCTGTCTTTCTGTCTATCTGTCTATCTGTCTATCTGTCTATTTCTCTATCTGTCAATCTGACTATCTGACTATCTGACTATCTGACTATCTGACTATCTGTCTATCTGTCTATCTGTCTATCTGTCTATCTGTCTATCTGTCTATCTGTCTATCTGTCTGTCTATCTATCTATCTATCTATCTATCTATCTATCTATCTATCTATCTATCTATCTATCTATCTATCTGTCTATCTGTCTATCTATCTATCTATCTATCTATCTATCTATCTATCTATCTATCTTTTTATCTGTCTATCTGTCTATCTGTTTATCTGTTTATCTGTTTATCTGTCTACCTGTCTATCTATCTATCTGTCTATCTCTCTATCTCTCTATCTGTCCATCTGTCTATCTGTCTATCTGTCTATCTGTCTACCTGTCTTTCTGTCTATCTGTCTATCTGTCTATCTGTCTATCTGTCTATCTGTCTATCTGTCTATCTCTCTATCAGTCCATCTGTCTATCTGTCTATCTGTCTACCTGTTTATCTGCCTATCTGTCTATTTGCCTATCTGTCTATCTGTCTATCTTTCTATCTGTCTATCTGTCTATCTGTCTATCTGTCTATCTGTCTATCTGTCTATCTGTCTATCTTTCTATCTGTCCATCTGTCTATCTGTCTCTCTGTCTATCTGTCTTTCTGTCTATCTGTCATCTGTCTATCTCTCTATCTGTCTATCTGTTTATCTGTCTACCTGTCTATCTGTCTATCTGTCTATCTTTCTATCTGTCTATCTGTCTATCTGTCTACCTGTTTATCAGCCTATCTGTCTATCTGTCTATCTGTCTCTCTGCCTATCTGTCTATCTGTCTATCTGTCTATCTGTCCATCTGTCTATCTATCTGTCTATCTGTCTATATGTCTATCTGTCTATCTGTCTATCTGTCTATCTGTCTATCTGTCTATCTGTCTATCTCTCTATCTGTCTATCTGTCTATCTGTCTTTCTGTCTATCTGTCATCTGTCTATCTGTCTATCTGTCTATCTGTCTATCTGTCTATCTGTCTATCTGTCTATCTGCATATCTGTCTATCTGTCTATCTGTCTATCTGTCTATCTGTCTATCTGTCTATCTCTCTATCTCTCTATCTGTGCATCTGTCTATCTGTCTATCTGTCTTTCTGTCTATCTGTCTATCTATCAGAAAGTGATCAGAGCCCGAAGTGTCAACACGTTTTGGCTTATTTATAAATTTTCCGAAAAAAAAAAAAAATATAAAAATAAATAAATAAATTTTTCCGGAAAATAAAACACTAATTAGTTAACACAACTGCATTAACGCGCAACTGCATTAATAGCGATCGGTTGTGTCTGCACAAAGCTCCGTTTTTGGACGCCGCAGCTAGCGGAGTCGGCAATAAGCGGTAAAATAAAGGAACAAAACAGCTTGCCATATAAGTGCACGCTGCCCATCGGGCATAGCCCCTCCACCGGCGCGCAGCCGCACAAGAGGGGCTTGTTGTTGATTTCGTTGGAGGCGCAAACGAAAAATATAAGATTTCCAAATGGCTGAAAGAAAATCTGTTTCTGACTTGCTGCCTAGTAATAAGCAGACTTTGCAAGAAAAAATGTACCGCGTTGCTGGCAAATCCCCATCCGAGCTTCGGGCTGCTTGCAGAGCAAACCTAACTGATATTGGCAATACGAGTAGCAACATCATCACTCCCACGACCAGCACCAGGACCTTCACCAGTATAAACAGCACAAGCACTGACACCATGGCAACTGCTACAGCAAGCAAACTTGGCCCTGGGTTGAACCCGGTCAAATATGATCAATCGTCGCTTCAGTGCTCTTCTGCTGCCCCGCGTGTCACTACTGACTTAGATACATTGATCAGTGGGGCCGCATCAAAAATGTTGCAGGCCCAAGTGCAAAAAAGCATGAAACGGAAAAACGCAAAGCCTTCTTCACCCATCGCAAGTGTTAAGAGAGCGACTAGAGAAGCTGACCTTCCAAGCTCTAGCAACAGGTTCGCGCTACTTGACATGGAAGTAGAAAGAGAAGACACAGCAGAGGATCAACAGGACGAAACAGTTATGTTGAAAGCAACGACCCTGCCCAGCCAGAACAAGCAAGAAAAATGGAAAAGCCACCTCAAATTGTTGTCCCGGACTGTAGCATAAATGATCTCTTCGAATTCATAGGGGAGGTCACTGATGTGAACAATGTGGTCACCAAGAGCAACCTTGGAACCACCAGAATTTTCCCCAAGGATAGTGACACGTACAGAGCTATTGTAGACCATCTGGACAGACATTGTGTGGAGTTCCACACATACCAAATGCACACTGAAAAGCCGCATCGAATTGTTGTGAAGGGTCTACACCACAGCACTCTAAATAAAGATATCAAGGATAGTCTGCAAAAATACGGCTTTGAGGTACTCCACATACATAATCCTGCATCCAGAGCTAACAGAGAAGAGAAGTTAAATCTCTTTTTTATAAACATCAAACCGTGCGCTAAGATAAATGACGTCTTCAAAATCACAATCCTCTGCAGACAAAAAGTGAGGGTGGAGCGGATGAGAAAAGCCACAGACGTCGCACAGTGCAAACGGTGCCTGCGATACGGCCACACTGCCAGATATTGCCGACGACACCCCAATTGCGCCAGATGTGGCGAGGGCCATCAAACAAGTGAGTGTATACGCCCCCTTGACGCAACACCTACCTGCTTCCATTGTTCAGGATCTCATAAAGCTAGCTACAAAGGCTGCAAGTCGTACCAGGAGTATCTTCGTCGGTCATCGGAGTCTCCAAAAAAATCGGCAACCGAAACTAGATCACTTAATGGAAATGTGGCCTATCAATATTCTCCTACAAGGTACGCGCAGGAATTTCCTGTGCCTGGCCCCGCTAGAATAGCAAGGAAACAAGTGCCCCAAATTGCATTTTAACCAGCAACACAGCAGATGACACCACAAAGCTACAGTGCCCGCACAAGTGTCTCCTATGCAGCAGTCGCAGCTTCAGCGGCAAGCAATTCTGGAAATGCTCAACGTAATTTCAACTATGCTCAAACGCAGCTAAGTCCACAACAACAACAGCCGATCGATATCCAGTCGCTGCAGCAACAGCAGCAACAGCAGTTTCAGGAATGGCAACAGCACCTCCAGCAGCAGCAGCAACAGCAGTTTCTTATGTGGCTCCAACAGCAACAACAAGAACAACAACAGCAAAATAAGCTAGCTAATGAACGCCTTGCACGGCTAGAAATAATAGTGACTGAGATGGCCAGCACCATGAAGCAATGGGCTGGAAATCAGATCAACGCTACAGCCTCGCCTTGAACTCACTTAAAGTTCTCATCTGGAATGTCAACGGCATTTCAGGAAAAGTCAGAGAAGTCGAACTTTTTGCACACAACAACGACATTGATATCCTTCTCTTGACTGAAACCAGATTAAACCGCGGTGGAATTGTTCGAGTCTTTGGATACACATTCTATCCTGCCTACAAGCCATCTTCTAATAGGCACAGTGGAGGTGGAGTGGCGGTGCTAGTCAGGACTACTCTCCGACATTTTCCCCAAAGGGTAATGGAGACGCGCAGTATACAAATGTCATCGGTGAAAGTTGTTACGGGTCTTGGTGATATGGAGTTCAGTTCCATCTACTGCCCTCCAGGAAACAGGATACGGGAAAGTCTCTTCACCAGTACACTTCGAAAATGTGGACAAAGGTACCTGGTTGGTGGCGATTGGAACGCACGACATTGGCTATGGGGCGACACCTGCAACTCCCCTAGGGGACAAGAACTAGCTGAAGCCATCTCCGCCACCGGGGCAAAGATTCTTGCCACAGGAGCCCCTACCCGATACCCATACGTCACCACACATACGCCCTCATGTATTGATTTTGCCGTCCACCATGGAGTACCGGACTACTGCGCGAGTATTACCCAAAATTGGGATTTGGAGTCTGACCATCTCGCCCTCGTAGTCACCATAGATACCAATGGGATTAATGCTCGCTCTAATGCAAGGTTGATCAGCAATCGAACTAACCTTAATCTATTTCACCGGAATCTGGAGAGCTCCATCCATCTTGAAACGGAGCTGAATTCTGGGGAGGATATAGAAATGGCAGTGGAAATCTTCACCAATAATATCCACAGGGCTGCTGCTGCATCCACTCCACCTGCGAGCCCACTTAAGCCGACAAAATATGGCGTCACACTCACCAGGGAGGCAAAAGAGCTACTAGCTGCAAAAAGGCGCCTACGAAGAATAGCGATTCGAACCCAAGACCCTTGGGATCGAATCCTGTGGAACCGAGCAGCCAAGCGACTACGGATCCTCTTAAGAGAGCTCAGAAATAACTTCTTTGAGCACAAGCTGTCCTCGATGGACTACACTGTTGACGCCAATTACTCACTATGGAAATGCACAAAGGCTACGAAAAACCAGCCGTTTAGACAGGTCCCAGTTAGGCATCATGGCGGCGACTTTGCACAGAATGAAGAGGAACAGGCAAACATATTTGCTCAACACCTGGAGGCTAGATTCACCCCACACAACGTTGCTACACTGGCTGATATCGAAGAGACCCAGGAGAGCTTGCAAACCCCGCTCCAGATGTCCCTCCCCATCACGCCAATCAGAGTTCAGGAGATTACCGAAGCAATCAAAGCTCTTCCGAAAAACAAGGCTCCTGGCATGGACAGAATATGTCACGTCACACTGAAGGCCCTGCCAAATCGTGCGATCCTCTACATGGCACTTATTTTTAATGCTATGCTAAGGATTCAGTTCTTCCCTTCCCAATGGAAAATAGCGGCAATCCACATGATCTATAAGCCAGGCAAGCCGGAAGATGACCCGGAATCCTATCGGCCAATAAGTCTTCTCCCCTCTATATCAAAGGTATGGGAAAGACTCATTGCTAAACGACTTAGTGGAATTATAACTCAATGCGGAATTGTGCCGGACCATCAATTTGGATTTCGAGAGGGACACGGCACTGTCGAGCAGGTTCACAGGGTTACGCAGCACATTCTACAGGCATTTGATAACCTTGAATACTGCAACTCAGTTTTCATTGATATTCAACAAGCCTTTGATCGGGTGTGGCACGACGGTCTCCTTTGCAAGGTGACAGATTTACTACCAGCACCATATTACTTGCTCCTAAAGTCCTACCTGGAAGGGCGGATATTTAAAGTCAAGATTCGGGACACTTACTCTGCGCCTGCCCAGATGAGAGCTGGAGTCCCGCAAGGCAGTGTTCTTGGCCCGCTCCTGTACTCTTTTTATACTGCAGACTTGCCCGTACCCGACGATGACTACATGGAAGACCCCTCGAAGGCTCTAATTGCCACATATGCAGACGACATTGCCGTTCTGTATAGCTCCAAATGTCGCTTTGAGGCAGCAGACGGTCTGCAGGGATACGTTGCAGTCCTATCAGCGTGGTGCAAGAGGTGGAACCTTAAGATAAACCCTCGAAAAACGTCCAACCCTACCTTCACACTTAGGATGAGAACAATCCCACCAATCCAAATGGAAGGACAGATCCTGGAGCAACAAGCAACGGTGAAGTATCTTGGAATTACTCTTGACAAGCGACTCACTTTCTTGCCGCATCTTATAGCCACTCGCAAGAGGTGCGTCCTAAGACTTCAGCAATTACGTTGGCTGCTGAGCAGAAAGAGCAGTATGTCACTTAGGGTGAAGAGAAAAGTTTACGTTCAGTGTGTCGCCCCAATCTGGCTCTACGGGCTGCAAATTTGGGGGATTGCAGCAAAATCTAACTGTAATCGCATCCAGGTACTGCAGAATCGTACCCTAAGGCAGATAACCAACAGTCCGTGGTATGTAAGGAATTCAACTTTACACCGAGACCTCAATCTGCATACTGTGGAGGAGCAGATCAATAGGCACACCAGCAGGTACAGAGACAGACTCACCACCCATCGCAGCGAACTAGCCAGAAATTTACTTCCCGCCAGGCCGCTTAGAAGGCTAAAAAGACAAGGCTTCGTGAAGACGCTTCCACCTCCACGAACATAAATCCCCGTTTCACCCTCCATTATCATAAATCCCCGTGCTAAGCGCACGGCGATGGGCTTATTAAAATAACTTTTTACTTGTATTGTTAAGGTGCAAAATTGTAGCACGGATTCATTACTTAAATAATAATAAACAAAATAAAATCTGTCTATCCGTCTATCTGTCTATCTGTCTATCTGTCTATCTGCCTATCTGTCTATCTGTCTTTCTGTCTATCTGTCTATCTGTCTATCTCTCTATCTCTCTATCTGTCCATCTGTCTATCTGTCTATCTGTCTATCTGTTTATCTGTTTATCTGTTTATCTGTCACCTGTCTATCTGTCTATCTGTCTATCTGTCTATCTGTCTATCTGTCTATCTGTCTATCTGTCTATCTTTCTATCTGTCCATCTGTCTATCTGTCTCTCTGTCTATCTGTCTTTCTGTCTATCTGTCATCTGTCTATCTCTCTATCTGTCTATCTGTTTATCTGTCTACCTGTCTATCTGTCTATCTTTCTATCTGTCTATCTGTCTACCTGTTTATCAGCCTATCTGTCTATCTGTCTATCTGTCTCTCTGCCTATCTGTCTATCTGTCTATCTGTCTATCTGTCTATCTGTCTATCTGTCCATCTGTCTATCTATCTGTCTATCTGTCTATATGTCTATCTGTCTATCTGTCTATCTGTCTATCTGTCTATCTGTCTATCTGTCTATCTGTCTATCTGCCTATCTGTCTATCTGTCTATCTCTCTATCTGTCTATCTGTCTACCTGTTTATCAGCCTATCTGTCTATCTGTCTATCTGTCTATCTGTCTATCTGTCTATCTGCATATCTGTCTATCTGTCTATCTGTCTATCTGTCTATCTGTCTATCTGTCTATCTGTCTATCTGTCTATCTGTCTATCTGTCTATCTGTCTATCTGTCTATCTGTCTATCTGTCTATCCGTCTATCTGTCTATCTGTCAATCTGTCTATCTGTCTATCTGTCTATCTGTCTTTCTGTCTATCTGTCTATCTCTCTATCTCTCTATCTGTCCATCTGTCTATCTGTCTATCTATCTATCTGTTTATCTGTTTATCTGTTTATCTGTCACCTGTCTATCTATCTATCTGTCTATCTGTCTATCTCTCTATCTGTCTATCTTTCCATCTGTCTATCTGTCTATCTGTCTATCTGTCTACCTGTTTATCAGCCTATCTGTCTATCTGTCTATCCGTCTCTCTGTCTATCTGTCTATCTGTCTATCTGTCTATCTGTCTATCTGTCTATCTGTCTATCTGTCTATCTGTCTATCTGTCTATCTGTCTATCTGTCTATCTGTCTATCTGTCTATCTGTCTATCTGTCTATCTGTCTATCTGTCTATCTGTCCATCTGTCTATCTATCTGTCTATCTGTCTATATGTCTATCTGTCTATCTGTCTATCTGTCTATCTCTCTATCTGTCTATCTATCTACCTGTTTATCAGCCTATCTGTCTATCTGCATATCTGTCTATCTGTCTATCTGTCTATCTGTCTATCTGTCTATCTGTCTATCTGTCTATCTGTCTATCTGTCTATCTGTCTATCTGTCTATCTGTCTATCTGTCTTTCTGTCTATCTGTCTATCTCTCTATCTCTCTATCTGTCCATCTGTCTATCTGTCTATCTGTCTATCTGTTTATCTGTTTATCTGTCACCTGTCTATCTATCAATCTGTCTATCTGTCTATCTCTCTATCTCTCTATCTTTCCATCTGTCTATCTGTCTATCTGTCTACCTGTCTATCTGTCTATCTGTCTATCTCTCTATCTGTCCATCTGTCTATCTGTCTACCTGTTTATCTGCCTATCTGTCTATCTGTCTATCTGTCTATTTGTCTATTTGCCTATCTGTCTATCTGTCTATCTGTCTATCTGCCTATCTGTCTATCTGTCTATCTGTCTATCTGTCTATCTGTCTATCTGTCTATCTCTCTATCTGTCTATCTGTCTATCTGTCTCTCTGTCTATCTGTCTTTCTGTCTTTCTGTCTATCTGTCATCTGTCTATCTCTCTATCTGTCTATCTGTCTATCTGTCTATCTGTCTATCTGTCTATCTGTCTATCTGTCTATCTGTCTATCTGTCATCTGTCTATCTGTCTATCTGTCTATCTGTCTATCTGTCTATCTCTCTATCTGTCTATCTGTCTATCTGTCTACCTGTTTATCAGCCTATCTGTCTATCTGTCTATTTGCCTATCTGTCTATCTGCCTATCTGTCTATCTGTCTATCTGTCTATCTGTCTATCTGTCTATCTGTCTATCTGTCTATCTGGCCATCTGTCTATCTATCTGTCCATCTGTCTATATGTCTATCTGTCTATCTCTCTATCTGTCTATCTGTCTATCTGTCTATCTGTCTATCTGTCTATCTGTCTATCTGTCTTTCCGTCTATCTGTCCATCTGTCTATCTGTCTATCTGTCTATCTGTCTATCTGTCTATCTGTCTATCTGTCTATCTGTCTATCTGTCTATCTGTCAATCTGTCTATCTGTCTTTCTGTCTATCTGTCTAACTGTCTATCTCTCTATCTCTCTATCTGTCCATCTGTCTATCTGTCATCTGTCTATCTGTCTATCTGTCTATCTGTCTATCTGTCTATCTGTCTATCTGTCTATCTGTTTATCTGTTTATCTGTCTACCTGTCTATCTGTCTATCTGTCCATCTGTCTATCTGTCTATCTGTCTATCTGTCGATCTATCTATCTATCTATCTATCTATCTATCTATCTTTTTATCTGTCTATCTGTCTATCTGTCTACCTGTTTATCTGCCTATCTGTCTATCTGTCTATCTGTCTATCTGTCTATCTGTCTATTTGCCTATCTGTCTATCTGTCTATTTGCCTATCTGTCTATCTGTCTATCTGCCTATCTGTCTATCTGTCTATCTGTCTATCTGTCTATCTGTCTATCTGTCTATCTGTCTATCTGTCTATCTGTCTATCTGTCTATCTTTCTATCTGTCCATCTGTCTATCTGTCTCTCTGTCTATCTGTCTTTCTGTCTATCTGTCATCTGTCTATCTCTCTATCTGTCTATCTGTCTATCTGTCTATCTGTCTATCTGTCTATCTGTCTATCTGTCTATCTGTCTATCTGTCTATCTCTCTATCTGTCTATCTGTCTATCTGTCTACCTGTTTATCAGCCCATCTGTCTATCTGTCTATCTGTCTATCTGTCTATCTGCATATCTGTCTATCTGTCTATCTGTCTATCTGTCTATCTGTCTATCTGTCTATCTGTCTATCTGTCTATCTGTCTATCTGTCTATCTGTCTATCTGTCTATCCGTCTATCTGTCTATCTGTCAATCTGTCTATCTGTCTATCTGTCTATCTGTCTATCTGTCTTTCTGTCTATCTGTCTATCTCTCTATCTGTCCATCTGTCTATCTGTCTATCTATCTATCTGTTTATCTGTTTATCTGTCACCTGTCTATCTATCTATCTGTCTATCTGTCTATCTCTCTATCTCTCTATCTTTCCATCTGTCTATCTGTCTATCTGTCTACCTGTTTATCAGCCTATCTGTCTATCTGTCTATCCGTCTCTCTGCCTATCTGTCTATCTGTCTATCTGTCTATCTGTCTATCTGTCTATCTGTCCATCTGTCTATCTATCTGTCTATCTGTCTATATGTCTATCTGTCTATCTGTCTATCTGTCTATCTCTCTATCTGTCTATCTGTCTACCTGTTTATCTGTCTATCTGTCTATCTGTCTATCTGTATATCTGTCTATCTGTCTATCTGTCTATCTGTCTATCTGTCTATCTGTCTATCTGTCTATCTGTCTATCCGTCTATCTGTCTATCTGTCTATCTGTCTATCTGTCTATCTGTCTATCTGTCTATCTGTCTATCTGTCTATCTGTCTTTCTGTCTATCTGTCTATCTCTCTATCTCTCTATCTGTCCATCTGTCTATCTGTCTATCTGTCTATCTGTTTATCTGTTTATCTGTCACCTGTCTATCTATCAATCTGTCTATCTGTCTATCTCTCTATCTCTCTATCTTTCCATCTGTCTATCTGTCTATCTGTCTACCTGTCTATCTGTCTATCTGTCTATCTCTCTATCTGTCCATCTGTCTATCTGTCTACCTGTTTATCTGCCTATCTGTCTATCTGTCTATCTGTCTATCTGTCTATTTGCCTATCTGTCTATCTGTCTATCTGTCTATCTGCCTATCTGTCTATCTGTCTATCTGTCTATCTGTCTATCTGTCTATCTGTCTATCTCTCTATCTGTCTATCTGTCTATCTGTCTCTCTGTCTATCTGTCTTTCTGTCTTTCTGTCTATCTGTCATCTGTCTATCTGTCTATCTGTCTATCTGTCTATCTGTCTATCTGTCTATCTGTCTATCTGTCATCTGTCTATCTGTCTATCTGTCTATCTGTCTATCTGTCTATCTGTCTATCTCTCTATCTGTCTATCTGTCTATCTGTCTATCTGTCTACCTGTTTATCAGCCTATCTGTCTATCTGTCTATTTGCCTATCTGTCTATCTGCCTATCTGTCTATCTCTCTATCTGTCTATCTGTCTATCTGTCTATCTGTCTATCTGTCTATCTGTCCATCTGTCTATCTATCTGTCCATCTGTCTATATGTCTATCTGTCTATCTCTCTATCTGTCTATCTGTCTATCTGTCTATCTGTCTATCTGTCTATCTGTCTATCTGTCTATCTGTCTTTCTGTCTATCTGTCCATCTGTCTATCTGTCTATCTGTCTATCTGTCTATCTGTCTATCTGTCTATCTGTCAATCTGTCTATCTGTCTTTCTGTCTATCTGTCTAACTGTCTATCTCTCTATCTCTCTATCTGTCCATCTGTCTATCTGTCATCTGTCTATCTGTCTATCTGTCTATCTGTCTATCTGTCTATCTGTCTATCTGTCTATCTGTCTATCTGTTTATCTGTTTATCTGTCTACCTGTCTATCTGTCTATCTGTCCATCTGTCTATCTGTCTATCTGTCTATCTGTCGATCTATCTATCTATCTATCTATCTATCTATCTATCTATCTATCTATCTATCTTTTTATCTGTCTATCTATCTATCTGTCTATCTGTCTACCTGTTTATCTGCCTATCTGTCTATCTGTCTATCTGTCTATTTGCCTATCTGTCTATTTGCCTATCTGTCTATCTGTCTATCTGCCTATCTGTCTATCTGTCTATCTGTCTATCTGTCTATCTGTCTATCTGTCTATCTTTCTATCTGTCCATCTGTCTATCTGTCTCTCTGTCTATCTGTCTTTCTGTCTATCTGTCATCTGTCTATCTCTCTATCTGTCTATCTGTCTATCTGTCTATCTGTCTATCTGTCTATCTCTCTATCTGTCTATCTGTCTATCTGTCTACCTGTTTATCAGCCTATCTGTCTATCTGTCTATCTGTCTATCTGTCTATCTGTCTATCTGTCTATCTGTCTATCTGTCTATCTGTCTATCTGTCTATCTGCATATCTGTCTATCTGTCTATCTGTCTATCTGTCTATCTGTCTATCTGTCTATCTGTCTATCTGTCTATCTGTCTATCTGTCTATCTGTCTATCTGTCTATCTGTCTATCTGTCTATCTGTCTATCTGTCTATCTGTCTATCTGTCTATCTGTCTATCTGTCTATCTGTCTATCCGTCTATCTGTCTATCTGTCAATCTGTCTATCTGTCTATCTGTCTATCTGTCTATCTGTCTTTCTGTCTATCTGTCTATCTCTCTATCTCTCTATCTGTCCATCTGTCTATCTGTCTATCTTCTATCTGTTATCTGTCTACCTGCTATCTTCTATCTGTCTATCTGTCTATCTCTCTATCTCTCTATCTTTCCATCTGCTATCTGTCTATCTGTCTACCTGTTTATCGCCTATCTGTCTATCTGTCTATCCGTCTTCTGCCTATTGCTATCTGTCTATCTGTCTATCTGCTATCTGCTATCTGCTATCTGCTATCTGTCTATCTGTCCATTGCTATCTTCTGTCTTCTGTCTATTTCTATTGTCTATCTGTCTATCTGCTATCTCTCTATCTGCTATCTGTCTATCTGTCTACCTGTTATCGCCTTCTGCTATCTGCTATCTGCTTTGCTATCTGTCTTTGCTTCTGCTATCTGCTATCTGCTATCTGCTATCTGCTATCTGTCTATCTGCTATCTGTCTTTGCTATCTGTCTTTGCTATCTCTTTGCTTTGCTATTGTCTTCTCATTGTCTTTGCTTTGCTTCTCTCTTCTCTCTTCTCCTCTGTCTATTGCTTCTGCTATCTGTTTCTGTTTCTGTCATCTGTACTTTTGCTTTGCTCTCTCTATCTCTCTTCTTCCTCTGCTATCTGTCCTGCTCTGCTTCTGCTATCTGCTATCTCTCTTCTGTCCTGCTTCTGCACCTGTATTGCCTTCTGCTATGTCTATTTCTTTTTTTCTGCTATCTGCTTCTGCTTTGCCTTCTGCTATCTGCTTCTGCTTTGCTTCTGCACTCCTTCTGCTTTGCTTCTGCTTCTGCTTCTGCTTTGTCTTCTGCTTTGCATCTGCTATCTCTTTGCTATCTGCTTCTGCTTCTGTCTATTGCTATCTCTTGCTTCTGTCTATCTGCTTCTGCTATCTGTCTATCTGCTATCTCTCTATCTGCTTCTGCTTCTGCTTCTGTCTACCTGTTCGCCTTCTGCTACTGTCTATTGTTTCTGCTTTGCCTTCTGCATCTCTCTTCTGCTATCTGCTATCTGCTATCTGCTATCTGCTTCTGCCTTGCTATCTTCTGTCCTCTGTCTTTTCTATTGCTATCTCCTTCTGCTTCTGCTATCTGCTATCTGCTTCTGCTATCTGCATCTGCTTCTCCTCTTTGCTTTGTCCTTGCTCTGCTGCTTGCTTTGCTTGCTTTGTCTCTATGCTGCTTCTGCTCTCTATCTATCTCCTTCTGTCCTTGCTTCTGTCATCTGCTTCTGTCTTTGCTTTGCTATTGCTTTGCTATCTGTTTCTGTTTCTGTTTCTGCTCTGCTTTGCTTTGTCCATTGCTATCTGCTATTGCTATCTCACTCTCTCTCTCTCTCTATCTTTTTTGCCTGCTTTGCTTCTGTCTACCTGTTTCTCCTTCTGCTATCTGCTATTGCTTCTGTCTTTTGTCTTCTGCTATTTTCTTCTGCTTCTGCTCTGCCTTTGCTTGCTTTGCTATTGCTATTGCTTCTGCTTCTGCTTCTGCTATCTCTTCTGCCATTGCTTCTGCTCTGCTTCTGCTTTCTGCTTCTCATTGCTACTTTTTGCTTGCTTGCTTGCTTGCTTGTTGCTTTGCTTCTTCTTCTGCTATTGCTTCTGTCTACCTTCCCTCTGCTTTGCTTGCTATGCTTTGCTTGCTTTGCTATCTGCTTGCTATCTGCCTATTGCTTTGCTTTGCTTTGCTTTGCTTTGCTATCTGCTATCTGCTCTGCTTCTGCTTGCTATTGCTTCTGCTTTGCTTTGCTTCTGCTTTGCTATTCTATCTGTCTATTGCTTTGCTATTGCATTGCTTGTCTTCTGCTCTGCTTCTGCTTCTGTTCGTTTGTCTTTCTGCTCTGCTCTGCTTTGCTTTGCTCTCTATCTCCTTCTGTCCATTGCTATCTGCTACTCTATCTGTCTATCTCTGTTCTGTTTACTCTTTTCTCTATTGCCTCCTTCTCTATTCCATTGCTATCTGCTTCTGTCTACCTGTTATCCCTATCTGCTTCTGCTATCCGTTGCCTTTCTTCTGCTTGCTATCTGCTTCTGCTTGTCCATTCTATTTCTCATCTGCTTGCTTGCTCTGCTATCTGCTTTGCTTTTGTCTCCTTTATCCCTTTGCATGCTACTGCTGCTCTGCTCTGCATTGCTTGCTTTGCTTGCTTTGCTCTCATTGCTGCTTCTTGCTTGCTTGCTTTGCTCTGCTTTGCTTTGCTTTGCTATGCTTTGCTTTGCTTGCTTGCTTCTTTCTTGTCTTCTGCTCTGTCTCTTTCTCTCTTCTGTCCTTGCTTTGCTTCTGCTATCTGTTCTGTTTCTTTTCTTCTGTTTCTTACTTACTTTCTTTGCTATCTCTCTTCTCTCTATCTTCCATCTGCTTCTGCTTCTGCTACTCTTCTGTCTATCTGCTATCTGCTATCTGCTATCTGTCTATTTTCTTTCCATCTGCTTCTGTCTACCTGTTTCTGCCTATCTGCTATCTGCTATCTGTCTATTTGTCTATCTGTCTATTTCTATCTGCTATCTGCCTTCTGCTATCTGCTATCTGCTATCTGCTATCTCTCTTCTGTCCTCTGCTTCTGTCTCTGCTTCTGCCTTCTGCTATTGTCTTTTTCTTCTGCTTTGCCTTTCATTGCTTTGCTCTGCTCTGCCTATTTGTCCTTGCTTTTCTATTGCTACTCCTTCTGCTTTGCTTTGCTTTGCTTCTGCTTTGCTTTGCTTGCTTTCTATTGCTTTGCTTCTGCTTTGCTTCTGTCCATTCTTCTTGCTTTGCTTTGCTCTGCTTTGCTTTGCTTTGCTTTGCTTTGCTTTGCTTTGCTTTTCTTTGTCTTTGCTTCTGCTCTGTATCTCTCTTCTCTCTTCTGTCCATTGCTTCTGATCTGCTATCTGCTATCTGCTTCTGCTTCTGCTTCTGCTATCTGCTATCTGCTTTGCTATCTGCTTCTGCTATCTGCTATCTGCTTCTGCTATCTGCGATCTTACTCTCTTCTTCTTCTTCTTCTTTTTGCTATCTGCTATCTGTCTATCTGTCTACCTGTTATCTCCTTCTGCTATCTGCTATCTGTCTATTTCCTATCTGCTATCTGTCTATTTGTCTATCTGCTCTGCTATCTGCCTTTGTCCATTGCTATCTGTCTTTGCTATCTGCTATCTGCTATCTGCTTCTGTCTATCTGTCTATTGTCTATTGTCTATCTGTCTATCTTCTATCTGTCCATCTGCTTCTGCTCTTGCTATCTCTTTCTGCTTGATCTCTATCTCCTTCTGCTATCTTCTCTCTTTGCTATCTGTTTCTGTCTACTCTATTGCTATCTGTCTATCTCTCTATCTCTCTATCTGCTATCTGCTTTGTCTATCTGTCTACCTGTTATCGCCTTCTGCTATCTGTCTCTCTGCATTCTGTCTATCTGTCTATTTCTTCTGTCTATCTGTCTATCTGTCCATCTCTATCTTCTGTCTTTGTCTATCTGTCTATCTGTCTATCTGTCTATCTGCTATCTGTCTATTGTCTATCTCTCTATCTGCTATCTGCCTATCTGTCTACCTGTTATCGCCTATCTGCTATCTGTCTATTTTCTATCCGCTATCTGCTTCTGCTATCTGCTTGCTATCTGCTATCTGTCTTCTCTTCTGTCTTCTGTCTTCTGCTATTGTCTTTGTCTTCTGTCTATCTTCTTCTGTCCATTGCTTCTGTCCTCTGCTTCTGTCTTTTGCTTCTGATCTGTCTATTCCTTCTGCTATCTGCTATCTGCATTTGCTATCTGCTATCTGCTATCTGCTATCTGCTATCTGTCTATCTGTCTATCTGTCTATCTGTCTTCTGTCTATCTGCTATCTGCTTCTGTCTTCTGTCTATCTGTCTATCTGTCTATCTGTCTATCTGTCTATCTGCTATCTGTCTATCTGTCTATCTGTCTATCTGTCTATCTGCTATCTGTCTATCTGTCTATCTGTCTATCGTCTATTGTCTTCTGTCTTCTGTCATCTGTCTATTGTCTATCTGTCTATCTGTCTTCTGTCTATTGTCTATCTCTCTATCTCTCTATCTGTCCATCTGTCTATCTGTCTATCTTCTATCTGTTTATCTGTTATCTGTTTCTGTTATCTGTCACCTGCTATCTTCTATCTGTCTATCTGTCTATCTCTCTATCTCTCTATCTTCCATCTGTCTATCTGTCTATCTGTCTACCTGTTATCAGCCTATCTGTCTATCTGTCTATCCGTCTTCTGCCTATCTGTCTATCTGTCTATCTGTCTATCTGTCTATCTGTCTATTTGTCCATCTGCTATCTATCTGTCTATTGTCTATCTGTCTATCTGTCTATCTGTCTATCTGTCTATCTCTCTATCTGCTTCTGTCTATCTGTCTACCTGTTATCGCCTTCTGCTATCTGTCTATCTATCTGCTATCTGTCTATCTGTCTATCTGTCTATCTGTCTATCTGTCTATCTGTCTATCTGTCTATCTGTCTATCTGTCTATCTGTCTATCTGTCTATCTGTCTATCTGTCTATCTGTCTATCTGTCTATCCGTCTATCTGTCTATCTGTCTATCTGTCTATCTGTCTATCTGTCTATCTGTCTATCTGTCTATCTGTCTTTCTGTCTATCTGTCTATCTCCATATCTCTCTATCTGTCCATCTGTCTATCTGTCTATCTGTCTATCTGTGTATCTGTTTCTGTTATCTGTTATCTGTTATCTGTTTATCTGTCTACCTGTCTATCTATAATCTGTCTATCTGTCTATCTCTCTATCTCTCTATCTGTCCATCTGTCTATCTGTCTATCTGTCTACCTGTCTATCTGTCTATCTGTCTATCTCTCTATCTGTCCATCTGTCTATCTGTCTACCTGTTTATCTGCCTATCTGTCTATCTGTCTATTTGCCTATCTGTCTATTTGTCTATCTGTCTATCTGCCTATCTGTCTATCTGTCTATCTGTCTATCTCTCTATCTGTCCATCTGTCTATCTGTCTCTCTGTCTATCTGCCTATCTGTCTATCTGTCTATTTGCCTATCTGTCTATCTGCCTATCTGTCTATCTGTCTATCTGTCTATCTGGCCATCTGTCTATCTATCTGTCCATCTGTCTATATGTCTATCTGTCTATCTCTCTATCTGTCTATCTGTCTATCTGTCTATCTGTCTATCTGTCTATCTGTCTATCTGTCTATCTGTCTATCTGTCTTTCTGTCTATCTGTCCATCTGTCTATCTGTCTATCTGTCTATCTGTCTATCTGTCTATCTGTCTATCTGTCTATCTGTCTATCTGTCTATCTGTCTATCTGTCAATCTGTCTATCTGTCTTTCTGTCTATCTGTCTATCTGTCTATCTCTCTATCTCTCTATCTGTCCATCTGTCTATCTGTCATCTGTCTATCTGTCTATCTGTCTATCTGTCTATCTGTCTATCTGTCTATCTGTCTATCTGTCTATCTGTCTATCTGTCTATCTGTCTATCTGTCTATCTGTCTATCTGTCTATCTGTCGATCTATCTATCTATCTATCTATCTATCTATCTATCTATCTATCTTTTTATCTGTCTATCTGTCTATCTGTCTACCTGTTTATCTGCCTATCTGTCTATCTGTCTATCTGTCTATTTCCTATCTGCTATCTGTCTATTTCCTATCTGCTATCTGTCTATCTGCCTATCTGTCTATCTGTCTATCTGTCTATCTGTCTATCTGTCTATCTGTCTATCTGTCTATCTGTCTATCTGTCTATCTGTCTATCTGTCTATCTTTCTATCTGTCCATCTGTCTATCTGTCTCTCTGTCTATCTGTCTTTCTGTCTATCTGTCATCTGTCTATCTCTCTATCTGTCTATCTGTCAATCTGTCTATCTGTCTATCTGTTTATCTGTCTACATGTCTATCTGTCTATCTGTCTATCTCTCTATCTCTCTATCTGTCTATCTGTCTATCTGTCTACCTGTTTATCAGCCTATCTGTCTATCTGTCTCTCTGCATATCTGTCTATCTGTCTATTCTTCTATCTGTCTATCTGTCTATCTGTCCATCTGTCTATCTATCTGTCTATATGTCTATCTGTCTATCTGTCTATCTGTCTATCTGTCTATCTGTCTATCTGTCTATCTCTCTATCTGTCTATCTGCCTATCTGTCTACCTGTTTATCAGCCTATCTGTCTATCTGTCTATTTGCCTATCCGTCTATCTGTCTATCTGTCTATCTGCATATCTGTCTATCTGTCTATCTGTCTATCTGTCTATCTGTCTATCTTTCTATCTGTCCATCTGTCTATCTGTCTCTCTGTCTATCTGTCTTTCTGTCTATCTGTCATCTGTCTATCTCCCTATCTGTCTATCTGTCTATCTGTCTATCTGTTTATCTGTCTACCTGTCTATCTGTCTATCTGTCTATCTCTCTATCTGTCTATCTGTCTACCTGTTTATCAGCCTATCTGTCTATCTGTCTCTCTGCCTATCTGTCTGTTCTTCTATCTGTCTATCTGTCTATCTGTCCATCTGTCTATCTATCTGTCTATCTGTCTATATGTCTATCTGTCTATCTGTCTATTTGTCTATCTGTCTATCTGTCTATCTGTCTATCTGTCTATCTGTCTATCTGTCTATCTCTCTATCTGTCTATCTGTCTATCTGTCTATCTGTCTACCTGTTTATCAGCCTATCTGTCTATCTGTCTATTTGCCTATCCGTCTATCTGTCTATCTGCATATCTGCATATCTGTCTATCTGTCTATCCGTCTATCTGTCTATCTGTCTATCTGTCTATCTGTCTATCTGTCTATCTGTCTATCTGTCTATCTGTCTATCTGTCTATCTGTCTATCTGTCTATCTGTCTATCTGTCTATCTGTCTATCTGTCTGTCTGTCTATCTGTCTATCTGTCTATCCGTCTATCTGTCTATCTGTCTATCTGTCTATATGTCTATCTGTCTATCTGTCTATCTGTCTATCTGTCTATCTGTCTATCTGTCTATCTGTCTATCTGTCTATCTGTCTATCTGTCTATCTGTCTATCTGTCTATCTGTCTATCTGTCTATCTGTCTATCTGTCTATCTGTCTTTCTGTCTATCTGTCTATCTCTCTATCTCTCTATCTGTCCATCTGTCTATCTGTCTATCTGTCTATCTGTTTATCTGTTTATCTGTCACCTGTCTATCTATCTATCTGTCTATCTGTCTATCTCTCTATCTCTCTATCTGTCCATCTGTCTATCTGTCTATCTGTCTATCTGTCTATCTGTCTATCTGTCTACCTGTCTATCTGTCTATCTGTCTATCTGTCTATCTCTCTATCTGTCCATCTGTCTATCTGTCTATCTGTCTATCTGTCTTTCTGTCTATCTGGCTATCTCTCTATCTCTTTATCTGTCCATCTGTCTATCTGTCTATCTGTCTATCTGTTTATCTGTTTATCTGTCACCTTTCTATCTATCTATCTATCTATCTGTCTATCTGTCTATCTCTCTATCTCTCTATCTGTCCATCTGTCTATCTGTCTATCTGTCTACCTGTCTATCTGTCTATCTGTCTATCTCTCTATCTGTCCATCTGTCTATCTGTCTATCTGTCTACCTGTTTATTTGCCTATCTGTCTATCTGTCTATCTGTCTATTTGCCTATCTGTCTATCTGTCTATCTGCCTATCTGTCTATCTGTCTATCTGTCTATCTGTCTATCTGTCTATCTGTCTATCTGTCTATCTTTCTATCTGTCCATCTGTCTATCTGTCTCTCTGTCTATCTGTCTTTCTGTCTATCTGTCTATCTGTCATCTGTCTATCTCTCTATCTGTCTATCTGTCTATCTGTCTATCTGTCTATCTGTCTATCTGTCTATCTGTCTATCTGTCTATCTGTCTATCTGTCTATCTGTCTATCTGTCTATCTGTCTATCTGTCTATCTGTCTATCTGTCTATCTGTCTATCTGTCATCTGTCTATCTGTCTATCTGTCTATCTGTCTATCTGTCTATCTGTCTATCTGTTTATCTGTCTACCTGTCTATCTGTCTATCTGTCTATCTGTCTATCTGTCTATCTAACTATCTGTCTATCTGTCTATCTGTCTACCTGTCTATCTTTTTATCTGTCTATCTGTCTATCTATCTATCTATCTATCTATCTTTTTATCTGTCTATCTGTCTATCTGTCTATCTGTCTATCTGTCTATCTGTCTTTCTGTCAATCTGTCTATCTGTCTATCTCTCTATCTCTCTATCTGTGCATCTGTCTATCTGTCTATCTGTCTATCTGTCTTTCTGTCTATCTGTCTATCTGTCTATCTCTCTATCTGTCAAACTGCTATCTGCTATCTGTTTATCTGTCTATCTGTTTATCTGTCTATCTGTCTATCTGTCTATCTGTCTATCTATCTATCTATCTATCTATCTATCTATCTATCTATCTATCTATCTATCTATCTGTCTATCTGTCTATCTATCTATCTATCTATCTATCTATCTATCTGTCTATCTGTTTATCTGTCTACCTGTCTATCTGTCTATCTGTCTATCTGTCTATCTGTCTATCTGTCTATCTGTCTATCTATCTATCTATCTATCTATCTATCTATCTTTTTATCTGTCTATCTGTCTATCTGTCTATCTGTTTTTCTGTCTATCTGTCTATCTGTCTATCTCTCTATCTCTCTATCTCTCTATCTGTGCATCTGTGCATCTGTCTATCTGTCTATCTGTCTATCTGTCTATCTGTCTATCTGTCTATCTGTCTATCTGTCTATCTGTCTATCTGTCTATCTGTCTATCTGTCTATCTGTCTATCTGTCTATCTCTCTATCTCTCTATCTGTCTACCTGTCTATCTGTCTATCTGTCTATCTGTCTATCTGTCTATCTCTCTGTCTGTCCATCTGTCTATCTGTCTATCTGTCTACCTGTTTATCTGCCTATCTGTCTATCTGTCTATCTGTCTATTTGCCTATCTGTCTATCTGTCTATCTGCCTATCTGTCTATCTGTCTATCTGTCTATCTGTCTATCTGTCTATCTGTCTATCTGTCTATCTTTCTATCTGTCCATCTGTCTATCTGTCTATCTGTCTATCTGTCTATCTGTCTATCTGTCTATCTCTCTATCTCTCTATCTGTCCATCTGTCTATCTGTCTACCTGTCTATCTGTCTATCTGTCTGTCTGTCTATCTGTCTATCTCTCTATCTGTCTATCTGTCTATCTGTCTATCTGTCTATCTGTCTATCTGTCTACCTGTTTATCAGCCTATCTGTCTATCTGTCTATTTGCCTATCTGTCAATCTGTCTATCTGCCTATCTGTCTATCTGTCTATCTGTCTATCTGTCCATCTGTCTATCTATCTGTCCATCTGTCTATATGTCTATCTGTCTATCTGTCTATCTCTCTATCTGTCTATCTGTCTATCTGTCTATCTGTCTATCTGTCGTTCTGTCTATCTGTCCATCTGTCTATCTGCTATCTGCTATCTGCTATCTGTCTATCTGTCTATCTGTCTATCTGTCTATCTGTCTATCTGTCTATCTGTCTATCTGTCTATCTGTCTATCTCTCTATCTGTCCATCTGTCATCTGTCTATCTGTCTATCTGTCTATCTGTCTATCTGTCTATCTGCTTATCTGTTTATCTGTCTACCTGCTATCTGCTATCTGTATATTGTCTATCTGCTATCTGTCTATCTGTCTATCTGTCTATCTGCTATCTGTCTATCTGTCTATCTATCTATCTATCTATCTATCTATCTATCTTTATCTGCTATCTGTCTATCTGTCTATCTGTCTATCTGTCTATCTGTCTATCTGTCTATCTGTCTATCTGTCTATCTGTCTTTCTTTAATCTGCTATCTGTCTATCTCTCTATCTCTCTATCTGTGCATCTGCTATCTGCTATCTGTCTATCTGTCTTTCTGTCTATCTGTCTATCTGTCTATCTATCTATCTTATCTGCTATCTGCTATCTGCTATCTGTCTATCTGCTATCTGCTATCTGTCTTTCTGTCAATCTGCTATTGCTATCTCTCTATCTCTCTATCTGTGCATCTGCTATCTGTCTATCTGTCTATCTGTCTTTTGTCTATCTGTCTATCTGTCTATCTCTCTTCTCTCTATCTGTGCATCTGCTATCTGCTATCTGCTATCTGCTATCTGCTATCTGCTATCTGCTATCTGCTATCTGTCTATCTGCTATCTGCTATCTATCTATCTTCTATCTATCTATCTTCTTTATCTGCTTTGCTATCTGCTATCTGCTATCTGTCTTTTGTCTCTGCTATTGCTATCTCTCTATCTCTCTATCTGTGCATCTGTCTATCTGCTATTGCTATCTGTCTTTCTGTCTATCTGTCTATCTGTCTATCTCTCTATCTGTCACTGCTATCTGCTATTGTCTATCTGTCTATCTGATCTGTCTATCTGCTATCTGTCTATCTGTCTATCTGTCTATCTGTCTATCTGCTATCTTCTATCTCTATCTATCTTCTCTTCTATCTATCTATCTATCTATCTTCTGCTATCTGCTATCTCTATCTTCTATCTATCTTCTTCTTCTATCTTTATTGCTATCTGTCTATCTGCTATCTGTCATCTGTTTCTGCTCTGCTATCTGCTATCTGCTATCTGCTATCTGCTATCTGTCTATCTGCTATCTGCTATCTGCATCTCTATCTCTTCTTCTTCTTCTATCTGCTATCTGCTATCTGCTATCTGCTATCTGCTATCTGCTATCTGCTATCTGTTTGCTATCTGCTATCTGCTATCTCTCTTCTCTCTATCTCTCTATCTCTCTATCTGTCATCTTACTTCTGCTATTGCTATCTGCTATCTGTCTTCTGTCTATCTGCTATCTGTCTATTGTCTATCTCTCTTCTCTCTTCTGTCCATTGCTATCTGCTACTGCTATCTGTCTATCTGCTATCTCTCTATCTGCCATCTGCTATCTGCTATCTGTCTACCTGTTTCTGCCTATCTGCTATCTGCTATCTGTCTATTTCCTATCTGCTATCTGCTATCTGCCTATCTGCTATCTGCTATCTGCTATCTGCTATCTGTCTATCTGTCTATCTGCTATCTCTATCTCCATCTGCTATCTGTCTCTCTGCTTCTGTCTATCTGCTATTGTCTCTGCTATCTCTCTATCTGCTATCTGCTATCTGCTATCTGCTATCTGCTATCTGCTATCTGCTATCTGCTATTGCTTCTGCTTCTGCTTCTGCTATCTGCTATCTGTCTATCTGTCTATCTGTCTATCTGTCTCTGTCTATCGCTTCTGCTATCTGCTATCTCTCTATCTGCTATCTGCTATCTGCTATCTGCTATCTGCTATCTGCTATCTGCTATCTGTCTACCTGCATCGCCTATCTGCTATCTGTCTATTTTCTACTGTCATCTGCTATCTGCCTATCTGCTATCTGTCTATCTGCTATCTGTCCATCTGCTATCTTTCCTCTGCTTTTCTTTGCTATCTGCCTCTCTCTCCTTCTGCTTCTGCTTCTTCGTCTGCTCGTCCTTGCTATTGCTATCTGCTTCTGCTACTCTTTCTGTCCATTGCTTTTGCTTTGCATCTGCTTCTGTCTATCTGTCATCTGTTATCTGTCACTCTATTGCTATCTGCTATCTGCTTCTGTCTATCTGCTATCTGTCTATCTGTCTTCTGCTATCTGCTTCTGTCTATTGTCTATCTTCTTCTGCTATCTGCATCTCTTCTTCTTCTTCTTCTATCTATTGCTTGCATCTGTCTATCTGTCTATCTGTCTATCTGTCTATCTGTCTGTGCTCTGCTTTGTACTCTCTTCTCTCTATCTGTCTCTGCTTTGCTATCTGTTTCTGTCTCTGTCTTCTGCTTCTGCTTTGCTTCTGCTATTGTCTCTCTTTGTCCTCTCTGCTATTGCTATCTGCTATCTGTCTATCTGCTATCTGCTATCTGCTATCTGCACTTCTTCTGCTATCTGCTTCTGTCTCCTGTTTGCTATCTGCTATCTGTCTTCTGCTATCTGTCTATCTGCTATCTGTTCTGCTTCTGCTTCTGCTTCTTCTCTCTCTATTTTCTTTCTTCACTGTGCTCTGCTTCTGCTTCTGCTTCTGCTTCTGCTTCTGTCTTTGCTATCTGCTATCTGCTATCTGCTATCTGTCTTCTGCTATCTCTCTATCTCTCTTCTGTCCATCTGCTTCTGTCTACCTGCTATCTGTCTATTGCTATCTCTCTTCTGTCCATCTGCTATCTGTCTATCTGTCTACCTGTTTATCTGCCTATCTGTCTATCTGTCTATTTGTCTTCTGCTATCTGTCTTCTGTCTATCTGCCTATCTGCTATCTGTCTATCTGCTATCTGCTTCTGCTATCTTTCTATCTGTCCATCTGCTTCTGCTCTCTGCTTCTGTCTTTCTGTCTTCTGCTCTGCTCTGCTATCTCTCTATCTGCTATCTGCTATCTGTCTATCTGTCTATCTGTCTATCTGTCTATCTGCTTCTGTCATCTGTCTTCTGCTTCTGTCTATCTGCTATCTCTCTATCTGCTATCTGCTATCTGTCTATCTGTCTATCTGTCTATCTGTCTACCTGCGCCTATCTGCTATCTGCTATTTCTTCTGCTCTGCTTCTGCCTATCTGCTATCTGTCTATCTGTCTCTGTCCATCTGCTACTTCTGTCCTCTGTCTTTGCTTGCTATCTGCTTCTGCTATCTCTCTATCTGCTTCTGCTATCTGCTTTGCTATCTGTCTATCTGTCGTCTGCTTCTGTCCATCTGTCTTTTCTATCTGCTATCTGCTATCTGCTTCTGCTTTGTCTATCTGCTATCTCTCTTCTGTCCATTGCTCTGCTATCTGTCTATCTGTCTATCTGTCTATCTGCTATCTGTCTATCTGTCTTCTGTCTCTGCTATCTGTCTATCTGTCTACCTGTCTATCTGTCTATCTGTCTTTGTCTATCTGCTATTGCTATCTGTCTATCTGCTATCTGCTACTCTACTCTTCTCTTCTCTCTCTTCTATCTTTTCTGCTATCTGCTACTTCTTCTGTCTCCTGCTATCTGTCTATCTGTCTATCTGTCTATCTCTCTTCTGTCCATCTGCTTCTGCTATCTGTCACCTGTTCTGCCTATCTGCTATCTGTCTATTTGTCTATCTGCTATCTGTCTATCTGTCTATCTGTTTCTGTTTCTGTCTTCTGTCTTCTGTCTATCTGTCTTTGCTATCTCTCTATCTCTCTATCTGTCATCTGCTATCTGCTATCTGTCTTCTGTCTTCTGTCTATCTGTCTATCTGTCTATCTGTCTATCTCTCTATCTGTCTCTACTCTATTGTCTGCTGCTATCTGTCTTCTGTCTATCTGCTATTGCTACTTCTCTTCTCTTCTCTCTCTTCTTCTTCTGCTTCTGCTACTTCTTCTGCTACCTGCTATCTGTCTATCTGTCTATCTCTCTTCTGTCCATCTGTCTATCTGTCTATCTGTCTACCTGTTCTGCCTCTGCCTTCTGCTATTCCTTCTGCTTCTGCTTCTGCCTCTGCTATCTGCTTCTGCTATCTGCTATCTGCTATCTGTCTATCTGTCTATCTGCTATCTTCTATCTGTCCATCTGCTATCTGTCTCTCTGCTTCTGTCTTCTGCTATCTGTCTATCTGTCATCTGCTATCTCTCTATCTGCTATCTGCTATCTGCTATCTGTCTTCTGCTTCTGTCTTCTGTCTCTGCTATCTGTCTGTCTGTCATCTGCTATCTGCTATCTGTCTATCTGTCTATCTGTCTATCTGTCCATCTCTCTATCTGTCTATCTGCTATCTGTCTACCTGTATCGCCTATCTGCTATCTGTCTATTTCTATCTGTCATCTGCTATCTGCCTATCTGCTATCTGCTTCTGTCTATCTGTCTATCTGTCTATCTGTCTATCTGTCCATCTGCTATCTTCTGCCATCTGTCTATTGTCTATCTGTCTATCTCTCTATCTGCTATCTGTCTATCTGTCTATCTGTCTATCTGCTATCTGCTATCTGTCTATCTGTCTATCTGTCTATCTGTCGTCTGCTATCTCCATTGCTTCTGCTTCTGCTTCTGCTATCTGCTATCTGCTATCTGTCTTCTGCTATCTGTCTATCTGTCTATCTGCTATCTGCTTCTGTCTCTGCTATCTGTCTTCTGTCTTCTGCTTCTGCCTCTCTCTATCTCTCTTCTGTCCATCTGCTATCTCATCTGCTATCTGCTATCTGTCTATCTGTCTATCTGCTATCTGTCTATCTGTCTATCTGCTATCTGCATCTGTTATCTGTCTATCTGTTTCTGTCTACTGTCTATCTGTCTATCTGTCTATCTGTCTATCTGCTTCTGTCTATCTGTCTATCTGCTATCTGTCTATCTGTCTACTCTATCTCTTCTTCTCTTCTATCTGCTTTGCTATTGTCTATCTGTCTATCTGCTATCTGCTATTGCTATCTGTCTATCTGTCTATCTGTCTATCTGTCTTCTGTCTTTCTGTCAATCTGTCTATCTGTCTATCTCTCTATCTCTTATCTGTCCTCTATCTGCTATCTGCTATTGTCTATCTGCTATCTGTCTATCTGTCTATCTGTTATCTGTCTATCTTCTTCTTCTTCTTCTATCTTCTTCTTCTGCTATCTGCTATCTTCTATCTATCTATTGCTCTGCTTTGTCTTTTGCTATCTGTCATCTGTTCTGCTACTGCTATCTGCTATCTGCTATCTGCTATCTGCTATCTGCTATCTGCTATCTGTCTATCTGTCTATCTGCTATCTGTCTATCTGCTATCTGCTATCTGCTATCTGCTATCTGCACTCTTCTCTTCTTCTTCTTCTTTTGCTTGCTATCTGCTATCTGCTCTGCATCTGCTCTGTCTATCTGCTATCTGTCTTCTGCTATCTGCTATCTCTCTATCTCTCTATCTGTCCTCTGCTATCTGTCTATCTGTCTATCTGCTATCTGCTATCTGCTATCTCTCTTCTCTCTTCTGTCCATTGCTTCTGCTTCTGCTACTGCTTCTGTCTATCTGCTATCTCTCTATCTGTCCATCTGCTATCTGTTTTGCTACCTGTTCTGCCTTCTGTCTTTTGTCTATCTGCTATCTGCTATCTGCCTATCTGCTATCTGCTATCTGCTATCTGCTTCTGCTACTCTTTCCTCTGCTTCTGCTATCTGCTTCTGTCTTTCTTTCTCTGCTATCCTCTATCTGCTATCTGCTATCTGCTATCTGTCTTCTGCTCCTGCTTCTGCTATCTGCATCTCTCTTCTGTCTACCTGCGCCTACTGCTATCTGCTCTGTCTTTTTCTTCTGCTTCTGCTTCTGCCTTCTGCTTTGCTTCTGCTTCTGCTATCTGTCTATCTGTCTTCTGCATCTGCTATCTGCTTCTGCTCTGTCTATCTGCTTTCCATCTGCTACTTCTCTGCTTTCTACTCCTTCTGCTATCTGCTTCTGCTTCTGCTTCTGCTTCTGCTTCTGCTCTGCTTTGCTATTGCTTTCATTGCTTTGCTTCTGCTTCTGCTTTCCTTGCTATCTGTCTGCTTGCTCTGCTTGCATGCTTCGCGCTTTGCTATTGCTACTCTCTTCTCTCTTCTGTCCATTGCTTTCTCTGCTATCTGCTATCTGCTTCTGCTATCTGTCATCTGTATCTGTTTCTGCTCTGCTTCTGCTTTGCTTTGCTTTGCCTCTCTCTTCTCTTCTTTTTGCCTTGCTTTGCTTTGCTTCTGCTTCTGTCTTCTGCTTTGCTTTGCTCTCCTTCTCTCTTCTTCTTCTTTGCTTTCTCTTCTTTTCTTCTGCTTTCTTCTCTTTGCATCTCTTGCTTTGCTTCTGCTTCTGCTTTGCTTTGCTTCTGCTTTGCTTTGCTTCTGCTTCTGCTTTGCTTTCTTGCTTCCTATCTTCTTCTCTGCTCTGCTCTCTTGCTTTGCTATCTGCTTTCTTGCTTTGCTTCTGCTTCTGCTTTGCTCTCTCTCTTTCTTCTTCTTCTTCTTTGCTTTGCTCTCTTCTCTCTCTATCTTTTGCTGCTTTTGTACTTCTGTATCTTTTGCTTATTCTTTGCTTTGCTTTCTTCTTTTCTCTCTTCTCCATTGCTTTGTCTTTGCTCTCTTTGCTTCTGCTTCTGCTATCTGCTCTCTCTTCTGTCCTTGCTTTGCTACTGTCTCCTTCTGCTTCTGCTTTGCTTTCTTCTGCTTCTGCATCCTATTGCTTTGCTTCTGCTTTGCTCTCTCTGCCATTGCTTCTGCTCTCTGCTTCTGCCTGCTTGCCTCTTCTGCTATTGCTATCTGTCTTCTGCTACTGCTTCTGCTATCTGCTATCTCTCTTCTGCTTCTGCTACCTGCCTTCTGCTTCTGCTTCTGTCTTTTTTTTGCTTCTGCTACTGCCTTTGCTCTGCTCTATGCTTCTGCATCTGCTTTGCTTGCTCTGCAGCTTCATCTCTTTCTTTGCACTCCTTCTGCTTCGCCTCTACTCTCTGCTTTGCTTTGCTTTGCTTTGCTTTGCTTTGCTTTCTTTCTCTGCTTCTGCTTCTGCTTGCTCTGCTTCTGCTTCTGCTCTGCTTCTGCTCTGCTTCTCTGCTTTCTTTCTTTGCTTTGCTTTCTTTGCTCTCTTCTGCTTCTGCTTTGCTTGCATTGCATCTGCATTGCATTGCTCTGCTTTGCTTTGCCTCTTCTTCTTCTCTTCTTCTTTGCGCTCTTCTTCTCTTCTTTTTGCTTCTGTCTTTTGTATCTGTTTCTTCTGCTGTTGCCTCTCTTTGCTCTCTTCTGCTCTTCTTCTTCTTCTGCTTCTCTTTGCTCTCCTGTCTTCTCTTCTCTGCTCTCCTCTCATTGCTTCCTTCTTCCTTTGCTCTGCATTGCTATTCCTTCTTCTATCTGCTTGCCTTCTCTTCTGCTTGCTTCTCTCTCCATTGCTTCCTCTCTCTTTGCTTCTTTCCTGCTTTGCTATCTGTCTGTCTTGCTTTGCTTTGCCTCCTTCTGCTTTGTCTACCTTCCCTTGCCTGCCTGCATCCTTTGCTGCTCTGCCTCGCCTTCCTTGCTTTGCTTCCTGCTTTTCATTGCTTCCTGCTTCTGCCTCCTTCTGCTTTGCTTTGCTTGCTTCTGCTTTCCTTTTGCTTCTCTCTTCTTGCTTCTTTCTTCTTGCTGCTTGCTTGCACTGCTCTGTTATCTGTGCTGCTCTTTGCTGCTTGCTGCCTCTTCTTCTCTCTCTGTTGCTGCTTGCTCTTTTCTTCTCATTTTCTGTCTTGCTTCTCGCTCTTTTCTCTACCCTTTGCTTGCATCTGTCTGCTTGCTTTGCATTGCTTCTTTGCTTTGCTTTGCTTTTCTTTTTTCTTTTTCTCTTCTTCTGCTTCTGCCTCTTCTCTTCTCTTCTTTTCTGCTTTCTCTTCTCTTCTTCTCTTGCTTCCTCTTTCTTTCTTCTTTTTTTTCTCTTTTGTCTTGCTTCTGCCTCTTTCTACTCTTCTGCCTTGCTTTCTTGCTCTTTCCTTTGCTCTGCTTGCTTGCTTTTTTTGCTGCTTCCTTTGCTTTGCTTTGCTTTGCTTCTGCTCTGCTTTCTGTCTTGCTTTGTTCTTTCTTTCTTACTCTTTGCTTTGCATTTTCTGCTTTGCTTTGCTCTCCTTCTGCTTTGCTCTTCTTCTGTTTTCTCTCTTCTGCTATCTGCTTCTCCTTTGCTATCTGTCTACCTTCTCTGCTTCTGCTTCTTCTGCTCTGCTTGCCTTCTGCTTTGCCTCATTCTTTCTTGCTTTCTTCTCTCTCTTGCTTCTTCTTTCTTGTTCTCCTCTTTCTGCCTCTTTGCTTTCTTTGCTTTGCTTTGCTTCTCTCTCCGCTTCTCCTCTTTGCTTGCTTTGCTTCTCTGCTCTCTTCTGCTTCTGCCTCTTTGCTTTTCTTGTCTTTCTGCTCTGCTTTCTTGCTTCTGCTGCTCGCTGCTCTGCTTTCTGCTTGCTTTTCTTCTTCTTTTCTTCTTTCTTCTTTTTGCTTTTTGCTTCCTCTGCTGCCTTGCTCTTCTTCTTCCTCTTTCCTTTGCTGCTTCTGCTGCTCTGCTTGCTTCTTCTCCTTTTTTGCTGCTGCTTTCTTCTTCTCTTCTTTTTCTGCTCTTTCTTTTTTCTCTTCTCCTTTCTCTTGCTTTGCTTTCTTTCTTGCTCTTTCTTTCTTCTTTGCTCTGCTTCTCTGCTCCTTGCTCTCTCTTTCTTTCTTCTTTTTTCTTTGCTTGCTTTCTTCCTGTTGTTGTCTTTATTCTCTTCTCTCTTCTTTGCTTGCTTTCTTGCCTCTTCTCTTTGCCTTGCTTGCTTGCTCTTTCTCTGTTCTCTTGTCTTTTTCCTTTGCTTCTTTCTTTCTTCTCTTCTCTTTTCTTTTTCTTTGCTTTGCTTTCTTGCTGCTTGCTGCTCTCTGCTTCTTTGCTCTTGCCTCTGCTGCCTCTTTGCTTTGCCCTTCCCTGCTCTGCTTTTCTTGCTCTCTTTGTCTTTGCTTGCTGCCTTTTTTGCTTCTTCTCTTCTGCTATCTGCTTGCTGCTGCTTTTCTGTTTTTTCTTTCTTTCTCTTGCTTTGCTTGCTTTGCTTTGCTTGCTTCTGCTTTGCTGCTTTTGCTTCTGCCTTGCTTCTGCTTTCTGCTCTCTTGCTTTGCTGCTCTTCTTGCTGCGCTGCTGTTTGCTGTATTTTTTTGCCTTTCTTTCTCTCCTCTCTTTCTTTTTTCTTTCTTCTTTCTTTGTCTCTGTCTTCTTGCTTTGCTTGCCTCTTCTGTCTATCTGTCTATCTATCTTCTGTCTATCTGTCTTCTGTCTATCTGCTATCTGTCTATCTGTCTATCTGTCTATCTGTCTTTCTGTCTTTCTGTCTATCTCTCTATCTGCATCTGTCTATCTATCTATCTGTCTATCTGTCTTTCTGTCTATCTGTCTATCTGTCTATCTGCTATCTCTCTATCTGTCATCTGCTATCTGCTATTGCTATCTGTCTATCTGCTATCTGTCTATCTGTCTATCTGTCTATCTGTCTATCTGTCTATCTGTCTATCTGTCTATCTGTCTATCTGTCTATCTGCTATCTGTCTATTGTCTATCTGTCTATCTGCTATCTGTCTATCTGTCTATCTGTCTATCTGTCTATCTGTCTATCTGCTATCTGTCTATCTGTCTATCTTCTTCTTCTTCTATCTTCTATCTATCTTCTGTCTATCTGTCTATCTTCTTTTCTATCTTCTATCTGTCTACCTGTCTATCTGTCTATCTGTCTATCTGTCTATCTGTCTATCTGTTATCTGTCTACCTGCTATCTTCTATCTGCTATCTGTCTATTGTCTTCTCTCTATCTCTCTTCTGTCCATCTGTCTATCTGTCTCTCTGTCTATCTGTCTTCTGTCTATCTGTCTATCTGCTATCTCTCTATCTGTCTATCTGCTATCTGTCTATCTGTCTATCTGCTATCTGTCTATCTGTCTACCTGTCTATCTGTCTATCTCTCTATCTGTCTATCTGTCTACCTGTCTATCGTCTATCTGCTATCTGCTATCTGTCTATTTGTCTATCTGCTATCTGCTATCTGCTATCTGCTATCTGTCTATCTGTCTTCTGTCTATCTGTCTATCTGCTATCTGTCTATCTGTCATCTGCTTCTGCTCCATCTGCTTCTGTCTATCTGTCTATCTGCTATCTGTCTATCTGCTATCTGCTATCTGTCTATCTGTCTATCTGCATCTGTCTATCTGTCTTCTGTCTTCTGTCTATCTGCTATCTGTCTATCTGTCTATCTGTCTATCTGCTATCTGTCTATCTGTCTATCTTCTTCTGTCTCTGTCTTCGCTATCTCCTATCTGTCATCTGTCTATCTGTCTATCTGTCTATCTGTCTATCTGTCTTCTGTCTATCTGTCTATCTGTCTATCTGCTATCTCTCTTCTGTCATCTGCTATCGCTATCTGCTATCTGTCTATCTGTCTATCTGTCTATCTGCTATCTGTCTATCTGCTATCTGTCTATCTGCTATCTGTCTATCTGTCTATCTGTCTATCTGTCTATCTGCTATCTGCTATCTGTCTATCTGCTATCTGTCTATCTGTCTTCTGTCTATCTGTCTATCTGTCTATCTTCTATCTTCTATCTTCTATCTTGTCTATCTGCTATCTTTTTCTTCTTCTGTCTATCTGTCTCCTGTCATCTGTCTATTGCTATCTGTCTATCTGTCTATCTGTCTACCTGCTATCTGTCTATCTGTCTATCTGTCTATCTGTCTATTGTCTATCTGCTATCTCTCTTCTGTCCATTGCTATCTGCTATCTGTCTACCTGCTATCTGTCTATCTGCTATCTGCTATCTGTCTTCTGTCCATCTGCTTCTGCTTCTGTCTACCTGTCTTTGCCTTCTGCTTCTGTCTGTCTGTCTATTTGTCTTTGCTTCTGCTCTGTCTATTGCTTCTGCTTCTGCTATCTGCTATTGCTATCTGCTTCTGTCCTCTGCTCTGCCTGCTCTGCCGTCTTTGTCTGCTATCTCCTTCTGCTTCTGCATTGCATCTGCTGCTTCTGCTCTCCTTCTGCTTCTGTCTATCTGTCTATCTGTCTATTGTCTATCTGCTATCTGTCTATCTGTCTATTGCTATCTGCTATCTGCTATCTGCTATCTGTCTTCTGTCTATCTGTCTTCTGTCTTCTGTCTATCTGCTATCTGTCTTCTGCTTCTGCTTCTGCTTCTGTCTTCTGTCATCTGTTTTGTCTCCATCTGTCTTTGTTTGTCTATCTGCTATCTGCTATCTGCTATCTGCTATCTGCTATCTGCTATCTGTCTTCTGCTTCTGCTTCTGCTATCTGCTACTCTATCTGTCTTTGTCTTCTGCTATCTGCTATCTGCTATCTGCTATCTGCTATCTGCTATCTGCTTCTGCTATCTGCTATCTGCTATCTGCTATTGTCTATCTGTCTATCTGCTATCTGCTATCTGTCTATCTGTCTTCTGTCTTCTGTCCATCTGTCCATCTGCTATCTGTCTATTTGTCTATCTGCTATCGTCTATCTGTCTATCTTCTATCTGTCTATTGCTATCTCTCTTCTGTCCATCTGCTATCTGCTATCTGTCTACCTTCTCTGCCTATCTGCTTCTGCTATTTGTCTATTCCTATCTGCTATCTGTCTATCTGCCTATCTGTCTATCTGCATCTGTCTATCTGTCTATCTGTCTATCTGCTTCTGCTATCTGTCATCTGCTATCTGTCTCTCTGCTATCTGTCTTCTGTCTTCTGTCATCTGTCTATCTTCTATCTGTCTATCTGCTATCTGTCTATCTGTCTACCTGCTATCTGTCTATCTCTCTATCTGCTATCTGTCTACCTGTATCGCCTATCTGCTATCTGCTCTGCTATCTCCTTCTGCTATCTGCTATCTGCTATCTGCTATCTGCTATCTGCTATCTGCCATCTGCTATCTGTCTATCTGTCTATCTGCTATCTGTCTTCTGCTTCTGTCTATCTGTCTATCTGTCCACTGTCTTCTGCTCCATCTGCTTTGTTATCTGCTATCTGCTATCTGCATCTGCTATCTGCTTCTGCTATCTGTCATCTGCTATCTGTCTATCTTCTATCTGCTTCTGCTATCTGCTTCTGTCTTTGTCTATCTGCTATCTGCTATCTGCTTCTGCTATCTGCTATCTGCTATCTGCTATCTTCTATCTGCTTCTGTCTTTCTGTCTTCTGTCCATTTCATTGCTATTGTCTATTTCTATTGCATCTGTCTTTGCTTCTGCTATCTGCTATCTGCTATCTGCTTCTGCTCTGCTATCTGTCTTTGCTATCTGCTATCTGCTATCTGCTATTGCTATCTGTCTTGCTACTGCTTCTGCTTCTGCTATCTGCTTCTGTCCATTGCTATCTGCTGCCATTGCTTTGTCTATTGTCTATCTCTCTATCTGCTTCTGTCTTCTGCTATTGCTATCTGCTTCTGCTATCTGCTATCTGCTTCTGCTATCTGCTTCTGCTATCTGCTTCTGCTATCTGCTATCTGCTATCTGCTTCTGCTATCTGCTTCTGCTTTCGCTTCTGTCATTGTCCATTGCTATTGTCTATCTGCTATCTGTCTATCTGTCTTTGTCTATCTGTCTTCTGTCTTCTGTCCATTGTCTTGCTTTGCTGCATTGCTTTGCTATTGCTACTGTTTCTTCTAGCTCTGTCTTTGTCTTCTGCTACCTGTCGCCTTCTGCTATCTGCTATCTGCTATCTGCTATCTGCTATCTGCTATCTGCTATCTCTCTGCTACTCTTCTTCTTCTTCTTCTGTCATTGCTCTCTTCTGCTACCTGCATCCCTATCTGCTATCTGTCTATCTTATTGTCTATCTTCTATCTGCTATCTGTCATCTGCTTCTCTCTATCTCTCTATCTGTCATCTGCTTTGTCTTTTTCTTCTGCTATCTGCTATCTGCTATCTGTCTTCTGCTATCTGCTTCTGCTATCTGCATCTGCTTCTGCTTCTGCATCTGCTCTCTCTGCTTCTGCTTCTGCTTCTGCCGCTTTCCTTGTCCATTGCTTTGCTTTGTCTTCTGCTTCTGCTTCTGCTATTGCTTCTGCTTCTGCTATCTGCTTCTGTCATCTGCTTCTGTCTTTTGCTTCTGCTATCTTATCTCTCTTCTCTCTTCTGTCCTCTCTTTTCTCTGCTTCTGTCTATCTGCTATCTGTCTGTCATCTGTCTATCTGTCTCGCCTTTTTCTTTGCTTCTGCTTCTGCTTCTGCTTCTGCTCTCCTTTGCTTTTTTTCTTCTTCTCTCTTTCTCTTCTTCTCTTCTCTTCTTCTTCTTTCTTGCCTTCTCTATTGCATCTGCTCTGCTATCTGCTCTGCTTCTGTCTTTGCCTCTCTATCTCTCTATCTTCTCTGCTTTGCTTTGCTTCTGCTTTGTCATCTGCTTCTCTCTTCTCTCTATCTGTGCTCTGCTATCTTTCTTTTCCTTCTGCTATCTGCTATCTGCCTATCTGCTATCTGCTATCTGCTATCTCTATCTGCTATCTGTCTATCTGCTATCTGCTATCTGCTATCTCTCTATCTGCTTCTGCTATCTGTCTATCTGCTATCTGTCTATCTGTCCATTGCTATCTGCTCTCTGCTATCTGTCTTCTGTCTTCTCATTGCTATCCCTCTATCTGCTATCTGCTATCTGTCTTCTGCTACTGCTATCTGCTATCTGTCTATCTCTCTATCTGCTTCTGTCTACCTGTTATCGCCTTCTGCTATCTGCTATCTGCTGCTGTCTTCTGCTATCTGCTTCTGCCTATCTGCTTCTGTCTACCTGCTATCTGCTATCTGCTATCTGTCTTCTGTCCATTGCTATCTTCTTCCATTGTCTTTGCTATCTGTTATCTCTCTTCTGCTATCTCTATCTGCTTCTGCTATCTGCTTCTGTCTTCTGTCTTCTGTCCATTGCTATCTTCTCATCTGTCTTTGTCTATTGTCTATCTCTCTTCTGCTTCTGCTTTGCTATCTGTATCTGTCTATTGTCTATCTGTCTTTCTGTCTTCTGTCCATCTGCTATCTGTCTATCTGCTATCTGTCTATCTGTCTATCTGTCTATCTGTCTATCTGTCCATCTGTCTATTGTCTATTGTCTATCTCTCTATCTGCTATCTGCTATCTGTTATCTGTCTATCTGTCTTTCTGTCTTCTGTCTTCTGTCCATTGCTATCTGCTATCTGCTTCTGCTATTGCTATCTGCTATCTGCTTGCTATTGCTATCTGCTATCTGCTATCTGTCTATCTTCTATCTCTATCTGTCTTCTGTCTTCTGTCCTTGTCCATTGCTATTGTCTATTTGTATCTGCATCTGCTTCTGCTTCTGCTTCTGCTATCTGCTTTGTTTGTCATCTGCTTCTGTCTTCTGCTATTGCTATCTGCTATCTGCTATCTGTCTTCTGTCTACTGCTATCTGCTATCTGCTTCTGCTATCTGCTTTGCCTCTGCTATCTGCTCATCTGCTTTGCTATTGCTACTCTCTTCTGCTTCTGCTTCTGCTTCTGCTTCTGCTTCTGCTTCTGCTATCTGCTTCTGCTTCTGCTATCTGCTTCTGCTTCTGCTTCTGCTTCTGCTTCTGCTTCTGCTTCTGTCTATCTGCTATCTGCTTCTGCTATCTGTCTGTCTGTCTTCTGTCATTGTCCATTGCTCTGCTTCTGCTTCTGCTTCTGCTTTGCTTGCTTGCTTTGTCTTGTCCATTGCTTTGCTTCTGCTTCTGTCTTTGCTTTGCTATTGTTCTGCTCTGCTATCTGCTTCTGCTTTGCTACCTGATCCTTCTGCTATCTGCTATCTGCTATCTGCTATCTGCTATCTGCTACTCTATCTCTTCTCTTCTTTTGCTATCTCTCTATCTGCTACCTGCATCGCCTATCTGCTATCTGCTATCTGCTATCTGCTATCTCTATCTGCTCTGCTACTCTCTTCTCTCTATCTGTCTCTGCTATCTGTCTTTTTCTATCTGCTATCTGCTATCTGCTATCTGCTATCTGCTATCTGCTATCTGCTATCTGTCTATCTGCTATCTGCTTCTGCTATCTGCTATCTGCTATCTGCTTCTGCTATCTGCTATCTGCTATCTGCTATCTGCTATCTGCTATCTGCTATCTGCTATCTGCTTCTGCTTCTGTCTTCTGTCCATCTGTCCATCTGCTATCTGCTATCTGCTATCTGCTATCTGCTATTGCTTTGTCTATCTGCTATTGCATCTGTCTATCTGCCTGCTTCTGCTTCTGCTATCTCCTATCTCTCTATCTCTCTTCTGTCCATTGCCTGCTCTGCTATCTGTCTATCTGTCTATCTGTCTATCTGATCTGTATCTGTTCTGTCTACTGCTATTTGTCTATCTGCTATCTGCTATCTGCTATCTGCTTCTGCCTATCTGCTATCTCTTCTCTTCTTCTTTGTCTTCTTCTTCTTCTATCTTCTATCTATCTATCTTTATTGCTATCTGTCTTTGTCTATCTGTCTATCTGTCTATCTGCTATCTGTCTTTCTGTCTTCTGTCTATCTGTCTATCTCTCTATCTCTCTATCTGTGCATCTGTCTATCTGTCTATCTGTCTATCTGTCTATCTGTCTATCTGTCTATCTGCTATCTGTCTTTCTCTGCTATCTCTCTATCTCTCTTCTGTGCTCTGCTATCTGTCTATTTGTCTTCTGCTATCTGCTATCTGCCTATCTGCTATCTGCTTCTGCTTCTGCTTCTGCTTCTGCTATCTGCTATCTCTCTATCTGCTTCTGCTTCTGCTATCTGCTATCTTCTATCTGTCCATTGCTTCTGCTCTCTGCTATCTGCTTCTGTCTTCTGCTTCTGCTCTGCTATCTCTCTATCTGCTTCTGCTATCTGTCATCTGTCTACCTGCTATCTGCTATCTGCTATCTCTCTATCTGCTTCTGTCTACCTGTTTGCTATTGCTATCTGCTATCTGTCTATTTGTCTATCTGCTATCTGCTATCTGCCTATCTGCTTCTGTCTACCTGTCTATCTGTCTATCTGCTATCTGCTATCTGCTATCTGCTATCTGTCTTCTCCTCTGCTATCTCTCCATCTCTCTATTGCTATCTCTCTATCTGCTATCTGCATCTGCTATCTGCTATCTGCATCTGCTCTGTCTTCTGTCCATTGCTATCTCTCATCTGCTTTCTTCTGCTATCTCTCTATCTGCTTCTGCTTCTGCTTCTCTATCTGTTATCTGCTTTGCTTCTGTCTTCTGTCTCTGTCCATTCTATCTGCTGCTTGCTCTGCTATCGCTTGCTATTGCTTGCTTTCTATTGCACTCTCTATCTGCTTCTGCATCTGATCTGCATCTGCTTCTGTCTTCTGCTTCTTCCTTGCTTTGCTTTGCTATTGCTTCTGCTATCTGCTATCTGCTTCTGCTCTGCTTCTGCTCTGCTTTGCTCTGCATTGCTGCGCTATCTATTGCCTCTTTCTCTCTTCTGTCCTTGCTATGTCTATCTTCTTTGCTTCTTCTATCTGCTGTCTTCTGTCTTCTGTCTTCTGTCTCTGTCTTCTGCTCTGCTTTGCTTCTGCTTCTGCTTCTGCTTTGCCTCTCTCTCTCTTCTCTTCTTTCTGCTCTGCTCTGCTTGCTCTGCTATTGCTTTGCTTCTCTGCTTCTGCTTCTGCTATCTCTCTTCTCTCTATCTCTTGCTTGCATTGCTTTGCTTCTGTCTTCTGTCTTCTGCTTCTGCTTCTGCTTCTGCTCTCTCTTCTGTCTCTGCTATCGCTTTGCTTTGCTATCTGCTATCTGCTATCTGCTTCTGCTATCTGCTTCTGCTATCTGCTATCTGCTATCTGTCTTCTGTCTATCTGCTACTCTATCTCTTCTTCTTCTTCTTCTGCTTCTGCCTCTTCTCTTCTCTTCTCTTCTTCTTCTTCTATTGCTCTGTCTTTTGTATCTTCTGCTGCTACCGCTTCTTCTGTCCTTGTCTCTGCTCTGCTATCTGCCTATCTGCTTCTGCTCCTCTTTGCTCTGTCTATTGCTTGCTATCTGCTTGCTTCTGCTTCCTCTCTGTCCATTGTCTTTGTCTATTGCTATCTCTCTTCTGCTCTGCTATCTGCTTCTGCTATCTGCTTTGTCCATTGTCTATCTTTCTCTGTCTATTTCTATTGCTATCTCTATCTGCTTCTGCTTTGCTTCTGCATCTGCTTGTGTCTATTGCTTCTGCTATCTGTCCGCTTCTGCCATTCATCATTCTTGTCCATCTCTTTTGATCTTTCTTTGCTATCCCTATCTGCTTGCTTGCATCTGTTCTGCATCTGCCGTCTCGTCTTCTGTCCTGCTTTGCTTGCTTTGCTTCTTCTTTGCTCTGCTTTGCTTCTGCTTGCTTTGCTTGCTTGCTTGCTTGCTTCTTCTGCTTGCTCTCTTTGCTCTCTCTTTCTGCCTTCTTTTCTTCTATTGCTTCTGCTTCTGCTTCTGCTCTGTTCTGTTCTGTTCTGCTTCTTGCTTTTCTTTGCTTCTGCTTTTTTTTTTTTGTGCTTGCTTGCTTTGCTTGCTCTGCTCTTCTTTCTTTGCCCTTCTCTTCTTCCTCTTTGCTTCTGCTTCTGCTTTGCTTTGCTGTCTTTGCTTTGCTTCTGCTCTCTTTCTGTCTCTGCTTTGCTTCTGCTTCTGCTTCTGCTTCTGTCTTCTGCTTCTGTCTTCTGCTTCTGTCTATCTGCTACTCTTTTCTTCTTCTTCTTTGCTTCTGTCTTCTGCTACTTCTTCTTCTTCTTCTTCTGTTTGCCTGCTTTTGTCTATCTGTTTATCTGTTTCTGCTCCGCCTTCTTCTGCTATTGCTTCTGCTTCTGTCTTCTGTCTTCTCTCTTCTCTCTTCTGTCCATCTGTCTATCTGTCTATCTGTCTATCTGTCTACCTGTCTATCTGTCTATCTGTCTATCTGTCTATCTCTCTTCTGTCCATTGTCTATCTGTCTATCTGTCTACCTGTTTATCTGCCTATCTGTCTATCTGTCTATTTGTCTATTTGTCTTTGTCTATCTGCTATCTGCTATCTGCTTCTGCTTCTGTCTATCTGCTATCTGCTATCTGCTTCTGTCTTGTCTTCTGTCCATTGCTTCTGTCTCTCTGCTATCTGTCTTTCTGTCTTTCTGTCTTCTGTCTCTGCTATCCCTCTTCTGCTTCTGTCTATCTGTCTATCTGCTATCTGTCTTCTGTCTACTGCTATCTGTCTATCTGTCTATCTCTCTATCTGTCTATTTGTCTACCTGTATCGCCTATCTGCTATCTGCTATCTGTCTATTTTCTTCTGCTTCTGCTCTGCCTATTGCTATCTGCTTCTGCTTTCTTCTGCTATCTGCTTCTGCTTCTGCTCTGCTCTGTCCATTGCTATCTTCCCTTGTTTGTCTATTGCTATCTCTCTTCTGCTTCTGCTTCTGCTCTGCTTCTCTCTGCTTCTGCTCTGCTTTGCATTGCTTGCTTTTCTTTGCTTTGCTTGCTTCTGTCCTTGTCCTTGCTTTGCTTTGCTTTGCTCTGCTTCTGCTTGCTTGCTCTGCTTTGCTTCTGCTTCTGCTCTGCTTTGCTTTGCTTCTGCTTTGCATTGCTGCTTTGCTTTGCTTCTGTCTTTGCTATCTCTCTTCTCTTTGTCTGTCTACCTTTCCCTTTCTATGCTTTGCTTTGCTTTGCTTCTGCTCTGCTTCTCTTTGCTACCTTCCCTTGCATCTGCATCTGCTTTGCTTTTTATCTGCTGCTTCTGCAGCTTGCTATCTCTTTCTCTGCTGCTTCTTTGCTTGCTCTGCTCTGCTTCTGCTATCTGCTTCTGCTTCTGTCTTTGCTATCTGCTATCTGTTTCTGTCTACCTTTCTTCTGCTTCTGCACTGTTTCTGCATCTTTCTCTGTTGCTTCTGTCTTGCTTTGCTTCTGCTCTTTTCTCTTTCTGTCCTTTATCGCTCTGCTTGCTTGCTCTGCTTCTGCTTCTCTCTGTCTCTGCTTCTGTCTTTCTGCTCCTGCTTTGCTTCTGCTTTGCTTTGCTTTGCCTTTTTTCTTTCTTTTCCTGCTCTGCTTTGCTTTCCTTGCTTTGCTGCTTGCCTGTCCATTGCTATTTCTCCCTGCATGACTCTCTGCTTGCTTCTGCTCTTTGCTCTTCCTGCTTGCTCTCTTGCTTGCTTGCTTCTTTCTTGCTCTGCTTGCTTGCCTCTCTGCTTTGCTTCTCTCTGCTTCTGCTTTGCTCTCTTGCCTCTTCTCTTTCTCCTTGCTTTCTATCTGCTCTGCTTTGCTTTGCACTCTGTCTGCTGTCTCTGCGCTGTCTCCTTTTCCTCCTCTCTTTTCTTCTCTCTGTTGCTTGCTTCTTCTTCTGCTTTGCTTTGCCTCTTCTCTCTTCTATTGTGTCTTTGCTTTGCTTTGCTTCTGCTTCTGCTTCTGCTTTGCTTTGCTATCTCTCTTTGCTCTGCTTTGCTTCTGCTTCTGCTTCTGCTTCTGCTCTGCTTGCTTGCTCTCTTTGCATTGCTGTCTTCTCTTCTCTCTTCTCTTCTTTCTTCTTTGCTATCTTCTTCTGCTCTCTTTCTTCTCTTCTTTGCTTCTGCTTTTATCTGATCTGTTTCTGTCTCCGCTCTTTGCTTCTGCTCTGCTTCTGCTTCTGCTTCTGCTTTGCTTCTTTCTCTCTTCTGTCCTTCTCTGCTTTGCTTCTGCTCTGCTTCTCTTCTGCTTCTGTCTCTGTCCATCTGCTTGCTCTGCCCTGTCTCTCCTCTGTCTTGCTATTTCTTTCCTTTGCTTTTCTTGCTTGCTCTGCTTTGCTCTATTTCTGCTCTGTCTTCTGTTCTCTTCTGCTTCTGCTTTTGTCCTTTCTGCTTCTGCTTGCTTTGCTATCTGTCTGTCTCTCTTTGCTGCTCTCTGTTTGTTCCTTCTTGCTTGCATTGTCTTGCTCTGCTTGCCTCTGCTTTGCTTGCTGCTCTGCTTGCTTGCTTGCCTCTGCTTTCTTTTTTGACTCTTTGCTTTGCTTTCTTGCTGCTCTCTGTCTTTGCTTTGCTCTGCTTCTTCTGTCTCTGCTTTGTCTTCCTCTCATTGCTTGCTTTCTTCTTCTTGCTCACTTTCTCTGTCTCTCTTTTCTTTGTCTCTGCTTTGTACTCTTTGCTTGCTTTGTCTTGCTTCTGCTTCTTCTCCTCTCTCTTCTGCTTCTCTACCTCGCCCTGCTTCTGTCTTTGCTTCTGCTTTGCTATCTGCTTCTGTCTTCTGCTTTGCTTCTGCTCTGCTTCTGCTTCTGTCTACCTTCTATCTGCTTTGCATCTGTCTTCTGCTTCTGCTTCTGCTCTGCTTTGCTATCTCTCTTTGCTCTGCTGCTGCTTTGCTTCTGCTATTGTCTTCTGCTTCTGCTTCTGTCTATCTGTCTATCTGTCTTCTGTCTATCTGTCTTCTGTCTTCTGTCTTCTGTCTATCTGTCTGTCTGTCTATCTGCTTCTGCTATCTCTATTGTTTCTGTTTCTGTCTACCCGCTTCTTCTTTGCTTCTGTCTATCTGCTATCTGTCTATCTGTCTTCTTCTTCTGTCTTTCTTCTCTGCTTCTGTCCATTGTCTTCTGTCTATCTGCTTCTCTCTATCTCCTTCTGTCCATCTGCTATCTGTCATCTGTCTATCTGCTATCTGCTATCTGCTATCTGTCTATCTGTTATCTGTTATCTGTCATCTGTATCTGTCTATCTGTCTACCTGCTATCTGTCTATCTGCTATCTGTCTATCTGCTACTTCTTCTTCTTCTTCTTCTTCTTCTGTCTCTGCTATCTGCTATCTGCTATCTGTCTATCTGCTATCTGTCTATCTGCTATCTGTCTTTCTGTCTATCTGCTATCTGTCTATCTCTCTATCTCTCTATCTTCTCTGCTATCTGCTATCTGCTATCTGCTATCTGTCTTGCTATCTGCTATCTGTCTATCTGCTATCTCTCTATCTGTCTCTGCTATGCCTTCTGCTATCTGTCTTCTGTCTTTGCTATTGCTATCTGCTATCTGTCTATCTGCTTCTGCTATCTGCTATCTGCTATCTGCTATCTGCTTCTGCTATCTGCTTCTGCTATCTTCTTTTCTTCTTCTCTCTTCTTCTGCATCTCTTCTCTCTTCTTCTTCTTCTATCTTTATCTGCTATCTGTCTATTTGTCTATCTGTCTATCTGTCTATCTGTCTACCTTCTTCTTCTATCTGCTCTGTCTATTTGTCTATCTGCTATCTGCTATCTGCCTATCTGCTTCTGTCTACCTGCTATCTGCTATCTGCTATCTGCTATCTGCTCTGTCCTTCTGTCCATCTGCTATTTCTATTGCTACTCTCTATCTGCTATCTGCTATCTGCTATCTGTCCATCTGCTACTATCTCCATCTGCTATTCTTTGCTACTCCTATCTGCTATCTGCTTCTGCATCTGTCTTCTGCTTCTGCTTGTGCTATCTGCTTCTGCTTCTGTCTTCTGCTTCTGCCTCTGCTATCTGCTATCTGTCTATCTGTCTTCTGTCCATCTGCTATTTCTTCCATCTGTCTTTGTCTATCTGCTATCTCTCTTCTGTCTTCTGTCTTTGCTTCTGTCTTCTGTCTATCTGCTTCTGTCTTCTGCTTTCCTTGCTTCTGCTATCTGCTTCTGCTATCTGCTTCTGCTTCTGCTTCTGCTTCTGCTTCTGCTTCTGCTCTGCCTGCTATGCTTCTTCTGCTTCTGCTACTCTTGCTCTCCTCTCTTCTGCTTGCTTCTCTCTCTTCTTCTTTGCTTCTGCTTCTTCATCTTCTGTCTTGCTCCTGCTTCTGCTCTGCTTTGCTTTGCTCTTCTCTCTCTCTTTCTCTCTTTCTTTCTTCTGTCTTTTCTTTGCTTTCTTCTGCTTTGTCTTCTGTCTCTTCTTCTGCTATCTCTCTTCTCCTTCTGTCCTCTTCTTTCTTCTGCTTCTGCTTTGCTATCTGTCTTCTGCTTCTGCTTCTGCTCTGCTTCTGCTTCTTCTTTGTCCTGCTTTCTTCTGCTTTGCTTCTGCTTCTGCTATCTGCTATCTGCTTCTGCTATCTGTCTTCTCTTCTGCTTCTGCTATCTGTCTACTTCTTCTTCTTCTTCTTCTTTGCTTTGCTTCTCTTCTTCTTCTGTCTTCTTTTGCTTCTGTCTTTTGTATCTGTCTCTGTTTCTGTCTCCTGCCTCTTCTGCTTCTGCTTCTGTCTATCTGCTTTGCTTTGCTTCTCTCTTCTCCTTCTGTCCTTGCTTCTTCTTTGCTTTGTCTCCTCTTCTGCTATTGCTATCTCTTCTGCCTTGCTTTGCTTCTGCTCCTGTCTGCCTTCTGCTTTGCTATTGCTTCTGCTTCTGCTTCTGTCTTCTGTCTTCTCTGCCTCTGCTTCTGCTTCTGCTTCTGCTTCTGCTTCTGTCTTTCTCTGCTATCTTCTTCTGCTTTGCTTTGCTTCTGTCTTCTGCTTCTGTCTATCTGCTCCTGCTTTGTCTATCTGTCTATCTCTTCTGCTTTTGCTACCTGCATCGTCTTCTGCTTCTGCTTCTGTCTTTTCTTTGCTTTGCTTCTCCTTGCTTCTGCTCTGCTCTCTCTGCTTGCTATTGCTTCTGTCTTTGTCCTTGCTTCTGCCATTCTTCTTTGCTCTCTCTTCTGCTTCTGCTTTGCTTCTGCTTTGCTTGCTTCTGCTCTGCTTTGCTTTGCTTTGCTTCTGCTCTGCTTCTGCCTTTGCTTCTGCTTCTGTCTCTGCTTTGCATCTGTCCATCTGCTTTGCTTCTGCTTTCTTTGCTTCTGCTTCTGTCTTTGCTTTGCTTTGCATTGCTTTGCTTCTGCTTCTGCTTTGCTTTGCTATCTCTTCTCCTTTGCTTCTGCTACCTGCCTTTGCTTTGCTTTGCTTTGCTTCTGCTTCTGCTTGCTTTGCTATGTATCCTTTCTGCTGCGCTTGCTGCCTTTGCTTTGCTTGCTTGCTCTCTTGCTCTGCTTCTTTGCTCTGCTTCTGCTTCTGCTTTGCTCTCTTCTGCTTTGCTTTGCTTTGCTTTGTCTATTGTACTTCTGTTTGCTCCGCTTCTTTGCTTCTGCTTCTGCTATCTGTCTGCTCTGCTCTGTCTCGCTTGCTTGCTTTGCTTGCTTGCTTTGCTCTGCTTGCTGCTTGCTTCTTCTCTCCTTCTTTTCTTGCTTCTCTCTTCTGCCTTCGCTTCTTTCTTTCTGCTTCTGTCTTCTGCTTGTTGTCTTTGTCTTTCCTCTTCTCTTCTTCTTTTTTTGCTTTGCTTCTCTCTGCTCTGCTTCTGCTTCTTTGCTTTGTTCTTCTCCTTCTCTTCCTCTCTGTCCTCTTGCTTTGCTGCTTGCTTGCTTGTCTTTGCTTGCTTGCTCTGTCTCTGCTCTCTTGCTGCTTCTCTCTCTTTTCCTTGCTTGCTCTGCTTCTGCTTCTGCTTTGTCTATTGCCTCTCTGTCTGTTTCTGCTTGCTTCTGCTTTGCTTCTGCCTTTCTTCTTTTCTTTTCTTTTTCTTCTTCTGTCTTCTGCTTCTGCTTCTGCTTCTGCTACTGCTTCTGTCTTCTGTCTTCTGTCTTCTTCTTTGCCTCTGTCTTCTGTCTTCTGCTACCTGTCTATCTGCCTTTGCTATCTGTCTATTTGTCTATTTCTTCTGCTTGCTCTGCTTTGTCTTTCTCTGTCTTCTGCTTCTGCTTCTGCTTTGCTTCTTCTGCTCTGCTTCTGCTCTGCTTCTGCTTCTGCTTCTGTCTTGCATCTGTCTATCTTCTATTGCTTTGCTTTGTCTTCTGTCTATCTGTCTTCTGCTACCTGCTTCTGTCTTCTGTCTATCTCTCTTCTGCTATTTGTCTACTGTTCGTCTTTGCTTCTGCTTCTGTCTATTTTCTTGCTTTGCTACTGCCTTCTCTTTCTTTGCTTCTGCTTCTGCTTCTGCTTTGCTTCTGCTTCTGCTTTGTCCTCTGCTTCTGTCTTGCTTTCTTGCTTCTTCTTCTGCTTTGCTTTGCTTTGCTTTGCTTTGCTTTGCTTTGCTTCTGCTTTGCTTCTGCTTCTGCTCTGCGCTTTGCTTGTCTTGCTTTGCTTTGCTTTGCTTTGCTTTGCTTTGCTTTGCTTTGCTTTGCTTTGCTTTGCTTCTGCTTGCTTTGCTTTGCTTTGCTTTGCTTCTGCTTGCTTGCTTGTCTTCTGTCTTCTCTCTTCTCTTTTGTTCTGTCCTGCCTTTCTGCTTTGCTTTGCTTGCTTCTTCTGCTGCTTTGCTTTGCTGCTTGCTTTGCTCTGTACCTTGCTTGCTTTGCTTTGCTTCTGCTCTGTCTTCTGCTTTGCTTCTGTCTTCTGCTTCTCTCTTTGCTCTGCTGCTGCTTTGCTTTGCTGCTTTGCTTCTGCTTCTGCTTCTGCTTCTGCTTCTGCTTCTGCTTCTGCTTCTGCTTTGCTTCTGCTTTGCTATTTTATCTCTTGATCTGTTTGCTTTGCTTTGCTTCTGTCTTGCTTCTGCTTTGCTTTGTCTATCTGTCTGTCTGTCTATCTGTCCATTGTCCATTGTCTATCTGTCTTCTGTCTATTGTCTTCTGTCTTCTGTCTATCTGTCTTCTGTCTATCTGTCTATCTGTCTATCTGTCTATCTGTCTATCTGTCTATCTGTCTATCTGTCTATCTGTCTATCTGTCTATCTGTTATCTGTCTACCTGCTATCTTCTATCTGTCTTCTGCTATCTGTCTATCTGTTTCTGTCTATCTTTCTTCTGTCTGCTTTGTCATGCTTGCTTTGCTTCTCTCTTCTCTCTTCTGTCCATTGCTTTGCTCTGCTTCTGCTTCTGTCTTCTGCTTCTGCTTCTGTTCTGCTTCTGTTTCTGTTTCTGTCTACTGCTTCTGTCTTCTGTCTATCTGTCTATCTGTCTATCTGTCTATCTCTATCTTTTCTTCTTCTCTTCTTTGCTTCTGCTTCTGCTTCTGCTATTGTCTATTGCTATCTGCTTCTGTCTTTGTCTTCTGTCTTTCTGTCTATCTGTCTATCTGTCTATCTCTCTATCTCTCTTCTGTCATCTGTCTTTGTCTATCTGTCTATCTGTCTATCTGTCTTTCTGTCTTCTGTCTATCTGTCTATCTGTCTATCTCTCTATCTGTCAATCTGTCTATCTGCTATTGTCTATCTGCTATCTGTCTATCTGTCTATCTGTCTATCTGTCTATCTGTCTATCTGTCTATCTGTCTATCTGTCTATCTGTCTATCTGTCTATCTGTCTATCTGTCTATCTGTCTATCTGTCTATCTATCTATCTATCTATCTATCTATCTATCTATCTATCTGTCTATCTGTCTATCTATCTATCTATCTATCTATCTATCTATCTATCTATCTTTATCTGTCTATCTGTCTATTTGTCTATCTGTTTATTTGTTTATCTGTCTACCTGTCTATCTATCTATCTGTCTATCTGTCTATTTGCCTATCTGTCTATCTGTCTATCTGCCTATCTGTCTATCTGTCTACCTGTCTATCTGTCTATCTGTCTATCTGTCTATCTGTCTATCTGTCTATCTGTCCATCTATCTGTCCATCTGTCTATATGTCTATCTGTCTATCTCTCTATCTGTCTATCTGTCTATCTGTCCATCTGTCTATCTTCTGTCCATCTGTCTATTGTCTATCTGTCTATCTCTCTATCTGTCTATCTGTCTATCTGTCTATCTGTCTATCTGTCTATCTGTCTATGTGTCTATCTGTCTATCTGTCTATCTGTCTTTCTGTCTATCTGTCCATCTGTCTATCTGTCTATCTGTCTATCTGTCTATCTGTCCATCTGCTATCTTCTGTCCATCTGTCTATTGTCTATCTGTTATCTCTCTATCTGTCTATCTGTCTATCTGTCTATCTGTTTTCTGTCTATCTTTCTTTCTGTCTTTCTGTCTTCTGTCCATCTGCTATCTGTCTATCTGTCTTCTGCTATCTGTCTATTGTCTATCTGTCTATCTGTCTATCTGTCTATCTGTCTATCTGTCTATCTGTCTATCTGTCTATCTGTCTATCTGCTATTGTCTATCTGTCTTCTGTCTATTGTCAATCTGTCTATCTGTCTTTCTGTCTATCTATCTATCTGTCTACCTATCTGTCCATCTGTCTATCTGTCATCTGTCTATCTGTCTATCTGTCTATCTGTCTATCTGTTTATCTGTTTATCTGTTTATCTGTCTACCTGTCTATCTGTCTATCTGTCTATCTGTCTATCTGTCTATCTATCTATCTATCTATCTATCTATCTATCTATCTATCTATCTGTCTATCTGTCTATCTGTCTATCTGTCTATCTGTCTATCTGTCTATCTGTCTATCTGTCTTTCTGTCTATCTGTCTATCTGTCTATCTCTCTATCTCTCTATCTGTGCATCTGTCTATCTGTCTATCTGTCTATCTGTCTATCTGTCTATCTGTCTATCTGTCTATCTGTCTATCTGTCTATCTGTCTTTCTGTCTATCTGTCTATCTGTCTATCTCTCTATCTGTCAATCTGTCTATCTGTCTATCTGTCTATCTGTCTATCTGTCTATCTGTCTATCTGTCTATCTGTCTATCTGTCTATCTGTCTATCTGTCTATCTGTCTATCTATCTATCTATCTATCTATCTATCTATCTATCTGTCTATCTGTCTATCTATCTATCTATCTATCTATCTATCTTTCTATCTGTCTATCTGTCTATTTGTCTATCTGTTTATCTGTTTATCTGTCTACCTGTCTATCTATCTATCTGTCTATCTGTCTATCTGTCTAGCTGTCTATCTGTCTATCTGTCTATCTCTCTATCTCTCTATCTGTCCATCTGTCTATCTGTCTATCTGTCTATCTGTCTACCTGTCTATCTGTCTATCTGTCTATCTCTCTATCTGTCCATCTGTCTATCTGTCTATCTGTCTACCTGTTTATCTGCCTATCTGTCTATCTGTCTATCTGTCTATCTGTCTATCTGTCTATCTGTCTTTCTGTCTATCTGTCTATGTTTCTATCTGTCCATCTGTCTATCTGTCTCTCTGTCTATCTGTCTTTCTGTCTTTCTGTCTATCTGTCATCTGTCTATCCCTCTATCTGTCTATCTGTCTATCTGTCTATCTGTCTATCTGTCTATCTGTTTATCTGTCTACCTGTCTATCTGTCTATCTGTCTATCTCTCTATCTGTCTATTTGTCTACCTGTTTATCAGCCTATCTGTCTATCTGTCTATCTGTCTATTTGCCTATCTGTCTATCTGTCTATCTGCCTATCTGTCTATCTGTCTATCTGTCTATCTGTCTATCTGTCTATCTGCTATCTGTCCATCTGCTATCTGTCTGTCCATCTGTCTATTGTCTATCTGTCTATCTCTCTATCTGTCTATCTGTCTATCTGTCTATCTGTCTATCTGTCTATCTGTCTATCTGTCTATCTGTCTATCTGTCTATCTGCCTATCTGTCTATCTGTCTATCTGTCTTTCTGTCTATCTGTCCATCTGTCCATCTGTCTATCTGTCTATCTGTCTATCTGTCTATCTGTCTATCTGTCTATCTGTCTATCTGTCTATCTGTCTATCTGTCTATCTGTCAATCTGTCTATCTGTCTATCTGTCTTTCTGTCTATCTGTCTATCTGTCTATCTCTCTATCTCTCTATCTGTCTATCTGTCTACCTGTTTATCAGCCTATCTGTCTATCTGTCTATCTGTCTATCTGTCTATCTGTCTTTCTGTCTATCTGTCTATCTGTCTACCTGTTTATCAGCCTATCTGTCTATCTGTCTATCTGTCTATCAGTCTATCTGTCTATCTGTCTTTCTGTCTATCTGTCTATCTGTCTATCTGTCTATCTCTCTATCTGTCAATCTGTCTAGCTGACTATCTGCTATCTGTCTATCTGTCTATCTGTCTATCTGTCTATCTGTCTATCTGTCTATCTGTCTATCTGTCTATCTGTCTATCTGTCTATCTGTCTATCTGTCTATCTGTCTATTTGTCTATCTGTTTATCTGTTTATCTGTCTACCCGTCTATCTATCTATCTGTCTATCTGTCTATCTGTCTATCTGTTTATCTGTCTATCTGTCTTTCTGTCTTTCTGTCTATCTGTCCATCTGTCTATCTGTCTATCTGTCTATCTGTCTATCTGTCTATCTGTCTATCTGTCTATCTGTCTATCTGCCTTTCTGTCTATCTGTCTATCTGTCTATCTCTCTATCTCTCTATCTGTCCATCTGTCTATCTGTCATCTGTCTATCTGTCTATCTGTCTATCTGTCTATCTGTCTATCTGTTTATCTGTTTATCTGTCTACCTGTCTATCTGTCTATCTGTCTATCTGTCTATCTATCTATCTATCTATCTATCTATCTATCTATATTTTTATCTGTCTATCTGTCTATCTGTCTATCTGTCTATCTGTCTATCTGTCTTTCTGTCTATCTGTCTATCTGTCTATCTCTCTATCTCTCTATCTGTGCATCTGTCTATCTGTCTATCTGTCTATCTGTCTATCTGTCTTTCTGTCTATCTGTCTATCTGTCTATCTGTCTATCTGTCTATCTCTCTATCTGTCAATCTGACTATCTGTCTATCTGTCTATCTGTCTATCTGTCTATCTGTCTATCTCTCTATCTGTCAATCTGACTATCTGTCTATCTGTCTATCTGTCTATCTGTCTATCTGTCTATCTGTCTATCTGTCTATCTGTCTATCTGTCTATCTGTCTATCTGTCTATCTGTCTATCTGTCTATCTATCTATCTATCTATCTATCTATCTATCTGTCTATCTGTCTATCTGTCTATCTATCTATCTATCTATCTATCTATCTATCTATCTATCTATCTTTTTATCTGTCTATCTGTCTATTTGTCTATCTGTTTATCTGTTTATCTGTCTACCCGTCTATCTATCTATCTGTCTATCTGTCTATTTGCCTATCTGTCTATCTGTCTATCTGCCTATCTGTCTATCTGTCTACCTGTCTATCTGTCTATCTGTCTATCTGTCTATCTGTCCATCTGTCTATCTATCTGTCCATCTGTCTATATGTCTATCTGTCTATCTCTCTGTCTGTCTATCTGTCTATCTGTCTATCTGTCTATCTGTCTATCTGTCTATCTGTCTATCTGTCTATCTGTCTATCTGTCCATCTGTCTATCTATCTGTCTATCTATCTGTCCATCTGTCTTTATGTCTATTTGTCTATCTGTCTATCTGTCTATCTGTCTATCTGTCTATCTGTCTATCTGTCTATCTGTCTATCTGTCTATCTGTCTTTCTGTCTATCTGTCCATCTGTCTATCTGTCTATCTGTCTATCTGTCTATCTGTCTATCTGTCTATCTGTCCATCTGTCTATCTATCTGTCCATCTGTCTATATGTCTATCTGTCTATCTCTCTATCTGTCTATCTGTCTATCTGTCTATCTGTTTATCTGTCTATCTTTCTTTCTGTCTTTCTGTCTATCTGTCCATCTGTCTATCTGTCTATCTGTCTATCTGTCTATCTGTCTATCTGTCTATCTGTCTATCTGTCAATCTGTCTATCTGTCTTTCTGTCTATCTGTCTATCTGTCTATCTCTCTATCTCTCTATCTCTCTATCTCTCTATCTCTCTATCTCTCTATCTTTCTATCTCTCTATCTGTCCATCTGTCTATCTGTCATCTGTCTATCTGTCTATCTGTCTATCTGTCTATCTGTTTATCTGTTTATCTGTTTATCTGTCTACCTGTCTATCTGTCTATCTGTCTATCTGTCTATCTGTCTATCTATCTATCTATCTATCTATCTATCTATCTATCTATCTATCTATCTATCTATCTATCTTTTTATCTGTCTATCTGTCTATCTGTCTTTCTGTCTATCTGTCTATCTGTCTATCTCTCTATCTCTCTATCTGTGCATCTGTCTATCTGTCTATCTGTCTATCTGTTTATCTGTTTATCTGTCTATCTGTCTATCTGTCTATCTGTCTATCTGTCTATCTGTCTATCTGTCTATCTATCTATCTATCTATCTATCTATCTATCTATCTATCTATCTATCTATCTTTTTATCTGTCTATCTGTCTATCTGTCTATCTGTCTATCTGTCTATCTGTCTTTCTGTCTATCTGTCTATCTGTCTATCTCTCTATCTCTCTATCTGTGCATCTGTCTATCTGTCTATCTGTCTATCTCTCTATCTGTCAATCTGACTATCTGTCTATCTGTCTATCTGTCTATCTGTCTATCTGTCTATCTGTCTATCTGTCTATCTGTCTATCTGTCTATCTGTCTATCTGTCTATCTATCTATCTATCTATCTATCTATCTATCTATCTATCTGTCTATCTGTCTATCTATCTATCTATCTATCTATCTATCTATCTTTTTATCTGTCTATCTGTCTATTTGTCTATCTGTTTATCTGTTTATCTGTCTACCCGTCTATCTATCTATCTGTCTATCTGTCTATCTGTCTATCTGTCTATCTGTCTATCTGTCTATCTGTCTATCTGTCTATCTGTCTATCTGTCTATCTGTCTATCTGTCTATCTGTCTATCTGTCTATCTCTCTATCTCTCTATCTGTCCATCTGTCTATCTGTCTATCTGTCTATCTGTCTACCTGTCTATCTGTCTATCTGTCTATCTCTCTATCTGTCCATCTGTCTATCTGTCTATCTGTCTACCTGTTTATCTGCCTATTTGTCTATCTGTCTATTTGTCTTTTTGCCTATCTGTCTATCTGTCTATCTGTCTATCTGCCTATCTGTCTATCTGTCTATCTGTCTATCTGTCTATCTGTCTATCTGTCTATCTGTCTATCTGTCTATGTTTCTATCTGTCCATCTGTCTATCTGTCTCTCTGTCTATCTGTCTTTCTGTCTATCTGTCATCTGTCTATCCCTCTATCTGTCTATCTGTCTATGTGTCTATCTGTCTATCTGTCTATCTGTTTATCTGTCTACCTGTCTATCTGTCTATCTCTCTATCTGTCTATCTGTCTACCTGTTTATCAGCCTATCTGTCTATCTGTCTATCTGTCTATTTGCCTATCTGTCTATCTGTCTATCTTCCTATCTGTCTATCTGTCTATCTGTCTATCTGTCTATCTGTCTATCTGTCTATCTGTCCGTCTGTCTATCTGTCTGTCCATCTGTCTATATGTCTATCTGTCTATCTCTCTATCTGTCTATCTGTCTATCTGTCTATCTGTCTATCTGTCTATCTGTCTATCTGTCTATCTGTCTATCTGTCTATCTGTTTATCTGTCTTTCTGTCTATCTGTCCATCTGTCCATCTGTCTATCTGTCTATCTGTCTATCTGTCTATCTGTCTATCTGTCTATCTGTCTATCTGTCTATCTGTCTATCTGTCTATCTGTCTATCTGTCAATCTGTCTATCTGTCTATCTGTCTTTCTGTCTATCTGTCTATCTGTCTATCTCTCTATCTCTCTATCTGTCCATCTGTCTATCTGTCATCTGTCTATCTGTCTATCTGTCTATCTGTTTATCTGTTTATCTGTTTATCTGTCTACCTGTCTATTTGTCTATCTGTCTATCTGTCTATCTGTCTATCTGCCTATCTGTCTATCTATCTATCTATCTATCTATCTATCTATCTATCTATCTATCTATCTATCTATCTTTTTATCTGTCTATCTGTCTATATGTCTATCTGTCTATCTGTCTATCTGTCTTTCTGTCTATCTGTCTATCTGTCTATCTGTCTATCTCTCTATCTCTCTATCTGTGCATCTGTCTATCTGTCTATCTGTCTATCTGTCTATCTGTCTATCTCTCTATCTCTCTATCTGTGCATCTGTCTATCTGTCTATTTGCCTATCTGTCTATCTGTCTATCTGCCTATCTGTCTATCTGTCTATCTGTCTATCTGTCTATCTGTCTATCTGTCTATCTGTCTATCTGTCTATCTGTCTATCTGTCTATCTTTCTATTTGTCCATCTGTCTATCTGTCTATCTGTCTCTCTGTCTATCTGTCTACCTGTCTATCTGTCTATCTCTCTATCTGTCTATCTGTCTACCTGTTTATCAGCCTATCTGTCTATCTGTCTATCTCTCTATCTGTCTATCTGTCTACCTGTTTATCAGCCTATCTGTCTATCTGTCTATCTGTCTATTTGCCTATCTGTCTATCTGTCTATCTGTCTATCTGCCTATCTGTCTATCTGTCTACCTGTCTATCTGTCTATCTGTCTATCTGTCTATCTGTCTATCTGTCCATCTGTCTATCTATCTGTCCATCTGTCATTGACGTCATGCTACTCTCAGAGACTCACCTTACCGAAAAGTACAACTTCCAAATACCAGGATATAAATTTTATTTTACGAATCACCCGGATGGCAAGGCCCATGGAGGCACTGGCATACTAATACGATTGCGAATTAAGCACCACTTTCTTGGTAATTGGCAAGAAGACTGCTTACAATGCACCTCTATAAACCTCCAATGCCACAACGGTGCTCTCACTCTGGCTGCTGTATATTGCCCACCTCGCTTCACAATCTCCGAAGAAAAATTCACAACACTTTTTGACTCGTTTGGTGAAAGGTTTGTTGCAGCTGGCGATTGGAATGCCAAGCACATGTACTGGGGATCTCGGATAGCGAACCCTAAAGGAAAACAGCTGTACAACGCAATCATTAATCCGCAACGCAAACTAAACTATGTTTCCCCGGGAGCGCCTACATACTGGCCAGCAGATCCCATGAAGCTTCCAGATTTGATCGACTTTGCCATCACAAAAAGGATACCCCAATCCATGATCACAGCTGAGGCACTTCCAGAACTCTCAACTGATCACTGTCCGGTGCTCTTTCATCTCTTGTACCAGCTACAACACATCGAGCGACCGCATAGGCTCACAAGCAACAGGACCAACTGGGCGAGGTACAAAAAATATGTTTGTTCCCATACCGGCTCTTCTAGCCCCCTGGAAACCGAACAAGACATTGATCAGCTTACAGATAACATAGAATCAATACTCGTTGCAGCAGCAAAAGCGTCAACTCCACAAGACAATTATGTATGCAGCACAAAGTTCAACAAAACAAGTAGAGATACTGAACTGCTTGTCCTTGAAAAACGACGACTTCGAAGAGAGTGGCAGGAGCACAGATCACCTGGCGCAAAGAGTAGACTCAAAGCAGCTACTCGCAGACTTACCAATGCGCTTAAGAAAGAAGAAGCGGACGCACAACTAAGGTACATTGAGAATCTCACGCCCACAGGCACAAAGAACTCGTTGTGGAAAAGCCATAGGAACCTACAGGCACCAACAGAAACGGTTGTACCCCTCCGTAACTCTACCGGAAGCTGGTCTCGCAGTGACACGGACAGAGCAAGAGTCTTCGCTGATCATCTTGAAAAAGTATTTAAACCAAATCCAGCCACTAACTCATTTACTCTCCCGCCTTTAACTGCATCTGACTTAGCACCACAAGATCCTATAGAATTTCGGCCAAGCGAGATAACGCAAGTCATTAAAGAGCAACTTAAGACTGGAAAATCGCCTGGCTACGACTTAATAACACCGAAAATGATCATCGAGCTCCCAAAGTGTGCAGTTCTACGAATCTGCTTGCTCTTCAACGCAATTACTAAAATTGGATACTTCCCTCAAAAGTGGAAGAAATCAGTTATTATTATGATCCCTAAGCCTGGGAAAGACAAAACACAGCCATCATCATACAGGCCAATAAGCTTACTTACTTGTCTATCCAAGCTATTTGAAAAAGTGCTGCTACTACGCATCAGCCCCCACCTCAAAACACACAACACACTCCCATCGCACCAATTTGGTTTTCGGGCAAAACACGGAGCCATCGAACAGGTTAACCGCATCACAACCGAAATTCGCACTGCCTTTGAACAACGAGAATATTGCACAGCTCTATTCTTAGACGTTGCACAAGCATTCGATAGAGTATGGCTGGATGGACTTATGTTTAAAATAATCAAACTGCTGCCTCAAAACATACATAAGCTTCTAAAGTCGTATCTATATAAAAGAGTGTTCGCGGTTAGATGCAGTTCAAGCACTTCAAAAGATTGCATTATAGAAGCCGGAGTGCCTCAAGGAAGTGTTCTGGGCCCAATTCTATACACCCTATACACGGCGGACATCCCAACAAACGACCAGCTAACGATATCCACATTCGCTGATGACACTGCAATTCTAAGTCGATCCAGATGCCCAGTAAAAGCCACGATGCAGCTAGCACGCCATCTAACTTGTGTAGAACATTGGCTTGCAGATTGGCGCATACGAGTAAATGAAGAAAAGTGCAAACAGGTAACATTTACCCTAAACAAACAAAGCTGCCCGCCCTTGGTAATGAACCACACGCGCATCCCACAAGCCGATAACGTTACATACCTAGGCATTCATCTGGACAAGCGGCTCACCTGGCGGAAACACATAGAGGCCAAGACGACGCACCTCAGACTAAAAGCACGGGATCTACACTGGCTTATAAACGTCCGCTCTCCCCTAAGCTTGGAGTACAAAGTCCTCCTTTACAACTCCGTCTTAAAACCCATATGGACCTATGGCTCCGAGCTATGGGGCAACGCATCGAGAAGCAACATCGACATAGTCCAGCGAGCACAGTCTAGGATCCTGAGAATCATTACTGGAGCTCCATGGTATCTTCGGAACGAGAATATACACAGGGACTTACAAATAAAACTTGTCATTGAGACAATAGCTGAGAAAAAAGTTAAATATAACGAAAAACTAGCCTCACATCCAAATCCTCTTGCAAGAAAACTTACTCGAGTATGCAGCCAAAGCCGACTGCACCGGAACGACCAACCAGCCCAGCGTTAAATTTGTTAGGCCACACAGCACGAATCATTTCATAAAATGATATTTAGTTAGCTTAGAATAAGATTTGAAAACTTATTGTTAGACTCTTAAGTAAAAGGGAAGATTCAATAAATAAGGAAAAACATTGGAAAAAAAAAAAAAAAAAAAAAAATCTGTCTATATGTCTATCTGTCTATCTCTCTATCTGTCTATCTGTCTATCTGTCTATCTGTCTATCTGTCCATCTGTCTATCTATCTGTCCATCTGTCTATATGTCTATCTGTCTATCTCTCTATCTGTCTATCTGTCTATCTGTCTATCTGTCTATCTGTCTATCTGTCTATCTGTCTATCTGTCTATCTGTCGTTCTGTCTATCTGTCCATCTGTCTATCTGTCTATCTGTCTATCTGTCCATCTGTCTATCTATCTGTCCATCTGTCTATATGTCTATCTGTCTATCTCTCTATCTGTCTATCTGTCTATCTGTTTATCTGTCTATCTTTCCTTCTGTCTTTCTGTCTATCTGTCCATCTGTCTATCTGTCTATCTGTCTATCTGTCTATCTGTCTATCTGTCTATCTGTCTATCTGTCTATCTGTCTATCTGTCTATCTGTCAATCTGTCTATCTGTCTTTCTGTCTATCTGTCTATCTGTCTATCTCTCTATCTCTCTATCTGTCCATCTGTCTATCTGTCATCTGTCTATCTGTCTATCTGTCTATCTGTTTATCTGTTTATCTGTTTATCTGTTTATCTGTCTATCGGTCTATCTGTCTATCTGTCTATCTGTCTATCTGTCTATCTGTCTATCTGTCTATCTGTCTATCTATCTATCTATCTATCTATCTATCTTTTTATCTGTCTATCTGTCTATCTGTCTATCTGTCTATCTGTCTATCTGTCTATCTGTCTTTCTGTCTATCTGTCTATCTGTCTATCTGTCTATCTGTCTATCTCTCTATCTCTCTATCTGTGCATCTGTCTATCTGTCTATCTGTCTATCTGTCTATCTGTCTATCTGTCTATCTGTCTTTCTGTCTATCTGTCTATCTGTCTATCTGTCTATCTCTCTATCTGTCAATCTGACTATCTGACTATCTGTCTATCTGTCTATCTGTCTATCTGTCTATCTGTCTATCTGTCTATCTGTCTATCTGTCTATCTGTCTATCTGTCTATCTGTCTATCTGTCTATCTGTCTATCTGTCTATCTATCTATCTATCTATCTATCTATCTATCTATCTGTCTATCTGTCTATCTATCTATCTATCTATCTATCTATCTTTTTATCTGTCTATCTGTCTATTTGTCTATCTGTTTATCTGTTTATCTGTCTACCCGTCTATCTATATATCTGTCTATCTGTCTATCTGTCTATCTGTCTATCTGTCTATCTGTCTATCTGTCTATCTGTCTATCTGTCTATCTGTCTATCTGTCTATCTGTCTATCTGTCTATCTCTCTATCTCTCTATCTCTCTATCTGTCCATCTGTCTATCTGTCTATCTGTCTACCTGTCTACCTGTCTATCTGTCTATCTGTCTATCTCTCTATCTGTCCATCTGTCTATCTGTCCATCTGTCTATCTGTCTACCTGTTTATCTGCCTATCTGTCTATCTGTCTATCTGTCTATTTGTCTATTTGCCTATTTGTCTATCTGTCTATCTGCCTATCTGTCTATCTGTCTATCTGTCTATCTGTCTATCTGTCTATCTGTCTATCTGTCTATCTGTCTATCTTTCTATCTGTCCATCTGTCTATCTGTCTCTCTGTCTATCTGTCTTTCTGTCTTTCTGTCTATCTGTCATCTGTCTATCCCTCTATCTGTCTATCTGTCTATCTGTCTATCTGTCTATCTGTCTATCTGTCTATCTGTCTATCTGTTTATCTGTCTACCTGTCTATCTGTCTATCTGTCTATCTGTCTATCTGTCTATCTCTCTATCTGTCTATCTGTCTACCTGTTTATCAGCCTATCTGTCTATCTGTCTATCTGTCTATTTGCCTATCTGTCTATCTGTCTATCTGCCTATCTGTCTATCTGTCTATCTGTCTATCTGTCTATCTGTCTATCTGTCTATCTGTCTATCTGTCTATCTGTCTCTCTGTCTATCTGTCTATCTGTCTATCTGTCTATCTGACTATCTGTCCATCTGTCTATCTGTCTGTCCATCTGTCTATATGTCTATCTGTCTATCTCTCTATCTGTCTATCTGTCTATCTGTCTATCTGTCTATCTGTCTATCTGTCTATCTGTCTATCTGTCTATCTGTCTATCTGTCTATCTGTCTTTCTGTCTATCTGTCCATCTGTCCATCTGTCTATCTGTCTATCTGTCTATCTGTCTATCTGTCTATCTGTCTATCTGTCTATCTGTCTATCTGTCTATCTGTCTATCTGTCTATCTGTCTATCTGTCTATCTGTCTATCTGTCTATCTGTCTATCTGTCAATCTGTCTATCTGTCTTTCTGTCTATCTGTCTATCTGTCTATCTCTCTATCTCTCTATCTGTCCATCTGTCTATCTGTCATCTGTCTATCTGTCTATCTGCCTATCTGTTTATCTGTTAATCTGTTTATCTGTCTACCTGTCTATTTGTCTATCTGTCTATCTGTCTATCTGCCTATCTGTCTATCTATCTATCTATCTATCTATCTATCTATCTATCTTTTTATCTGTCTATCTGTCTATATGTCTATCTGTCTATCTGTCTATCTGTCTATCTGTCTATCTGTCTATCTGTCTATCTGTCTATCTCTCTATCTCTCTATCTCTCTATCTGTGCATCTGTCTATCTGTCTATCTGTCTATCTGTCTATCTGTCTATCTGTCTTTCTGTCTATCTGTCTATCTGTCTATCTCTCTATCTGTCAATCTGACTATCTGACTATCTGACTATCTGTCTATCTGTCTATCCGTCTATCTGTCTATCTGTCTATCTGTCTATCTGTCTATCTGTCTATCTGTCTATCTGTCTATCTGTCTATCTGTCTATCTATCTATCTATCTATCTATCTATCTATCTATCTGTCTATCTGTCTATCTGTCTATCTTTCTACCTGTCTATCTGTCTATCTGGCTATCTGTCTATCTGTCTATCTGTCTCTTTGTCTATCTGCCTTTCTGTCTATCTGTCTATCTGTCTATCTTTCTATCTGTCTATCTGTCTATCTGTCTATCTGTCTATCTGTCTATCTATCTATCTATCTATCTATCTATCTATCTATCTGTCTATCTGTCTATCTGTCTATCTTTCTATCTGTCTATCTGTCTATCTGGCTATCTGTCTATCTGTCTATCTGTCTCTTTGTCTATCTGCCTTTCTGTCTATCTGTCATCTGTCTATCTCTCTATCTGTCTATCTGTCTATCTGTCTATCTGTCTATCTGTCTATCTGTCTATCTGTCTATCTGTCTATCTGTTTATCTGTCTATCTGTCAATCTGACTATCTGACTATCTGTCTATCTGTCTATCTGTCTATCTGTCTATCTGTCTATCTGTCTATCTGTCTATCTGTCTATCTGTCTATCTGTCTATCTATCTATTTATCTATCTATCTATCTGTTTATCTGTCTATCTGTCTATCTGTCTATCTGTCTATCTGTCTATCTGTCTATCAGTCCATCTGTCCATCTGTCTATCCGTCTATCTGTCTATCTGTCTATCTGTCTATCTGTCTATCTGTCTATCTGTCTATCTGTCTATCTGTCTATCTGTCTATCTGTCGATCTGTCTATCTGTCTATCTGTCTTTCTGTCTATCTGTCTATCTGTCAATCTCTCTATCTCTCTATCAGTCCATCTGTCTATCTATCTATCTGTCTATCTGTTTATCTGTCTATCTGTCTATCTGTCTATCTGTCTATCTGTCTATCTGTCTATCTGTCTATCTGTCTATCAGTCCATCTGTCCATCTGTCTATCCGTCTATCTGTCTATCTGTCTATCTGTTTATCTGTTTATCTGTCTACCTGTCTATCTATCTATCTGTCTATCTGTCTATCTCTCTATCTCTCTATCTGTCCATCTGTCTATCTGTCTATCTGTCTATCTGTCCATCTGTCTATCCGTCTATCTGTCTATCTGTCTATCTGTCTATCTGTCTATCTTTCTTTCTGTCTATCTGTCTATCTGTCAATCTCTCTATCTCGCTATCTGTCCATCTGTCTATCTGTCTATCTGTCTATCTGTCTATCTGTCTATCTGTCTATCTGTCTATCTGTCTATCTGTCTATCTGTCTATCTGTTTATCTGTTTATCTGTCTACCTGTCTATCTATCTATCTGTCTATCTGTCTATCTGTCTATCTCTCTATCTCTCTATCTGTCCATCTGTCTATCTGTCTATCTGTCCATCTGTCCATCTGTCTATCTGTATACCTGTTTATCTGCCTATCTGTCTATCTGTCTATTTGCCTATCTGTCTATCTGTCTATCTGTCTATCTTTCTATCTGTCCATCTGTCTATCTGTCTCTCTGTCTATCTGTCTTTCTGTCTATCTGTCATCTGTCATCTGTCTATCTCTCTATCTGTCTATCTGTCTATCTGTCTATCTGTCTATCTGTCTATCTGTCTATCTGTCTATCTGTCTATCTGTCTATCTGTCTATCTGTCTATCTCTCTATCTGTCTATCTGTCTATCTGTCTACCTGTTTATCAGCCTATCTGTCTATCTGTCTATTTGCCTATCTGTCTATCTGCCTATCTGTCTATCTGTCTATCTGTCTATCTGTCTATCTGTCTATCTGTCTATCTGTCTATCTGTCTATCTGTCTATCTGTCCATCTGTCTATCTATCTGTCTATCTGTCTATATGTCTATCTGTCTATCTGTCTATCTGTCTATCTGGCTATCTGTCTATCTGTCTATCTGTCTATCTGTCTATCAGTCTATCTGTCTATCTGTCTATCTGTCTATCTGTCTTTCTGTCTATCTGTCCATCTGTCTATCTGTCCATCTGTCTATCTGTCTATCTGCCTATCTGTCTATCTGTCTATCTGTCTATCTGTCTATCTGTCTACCTGTCTATCTGTCTATCTGTCTATCTGTCTATCTGTGTATCTGTGTATCTGTCTATCTGTCTATCTGTCTATCTGTCTATCTGTCTACCTGTCTATCTGTCTATCTGTCTATCTGTCTATCTGTCTATCTGTCTACCTGTTTATCAGCCTATCTGTCTATCTGTCTATCTGTCTATTTACCTATCTGTCTATCTGTCTATCTGTCTATCTGTCTATCTGTCTATCTGTCTATCTGTCTATCTGTCTTTCTGTCTATCTGTCTATCTGTCCATCTGTCTATCTATCTGTCTATCTGTCTATCTGTCTATATGTCTATCTGTCTATCTGTCTATCTGTCTATCTGTCTATCTGTCTATCTGTCTATCTGTCTATCTGTCTATCTGTCTATCTGTCTTTCTGTCTATCTGTCCATCTGTCTATCTGTCCATCTGTCTATCTGTCTATCTGCCTATCTGTCTATCTGTCTATCTGTCTACCTGCATATATGTCTATCTGTCTATCTGTCTATCTGTCTATCTGTCAATCTGTCTTTCTGTCTATCTGTCTATCTGTCTATCTGTCTATCTGTCTATCTCTCTATCTCTCTATCTGTCCATATGTCTATCTGTCATCTGTCTATCTGTTTATCTGTCTACCTGTCTATCTGTCTATCTGTCTATCTGTCTATCTGTCTATCTGTCTATTTGTCTATCTGTCTATCTGTCTATCTGTCTATCTGTCTATCTGTCTTTTGTCTATCTGTCTATCTGTCTATCTATCTATCTATCTATCTATCTATCTTTTTATCTTTTTATCTGTCAATCTGTCTATCTGTCTATCTGTCTATCTGTCTATCTGTCTATCTGTCTATCTGTCTATCTGTCTATCTGTCTATCTGTCTATCTGTCTATCTGTCTATCTGTCTATCTATCTATCTATATATCTATCTATCTATCTATCTATCTATCTATCTATCTATCTATCTGCCTATCTGTCTATCTGTCTATCTGTCTATCTTTCTATCTGTCTATCTGTCTATCTGTCTATCTGTCTATCTCTCTATCTGTCAATCTGACTATCTGACTATCTGACTATCTGTCTATCTGTCTATCTGTCTATCTGTCTATCTGTCTATCTGTCTATCTGTCTATCCATCTATCTATCTATCTATCTATCTATCTATCTATCTGTCTATCTGTCTATCTATCTATCTATCTATCTATCTATCTTTTTATCTGTCTATCTGTCTATTTGTCTATCCGTTTATCTGTTTATCTGTCTACCTGTCTATCTATCTATCTGTCTATCTGTCTATCTCTCTATCTGTCCATCTGTCTATCTGTCTATCTGTCTACCTGTCTATCTGTCTATCTGTCTATCTCTCTATCTCTCTATCTGTCCATCTGTCTATCTGTCTATCTGTCTACCTGTTTATCTGCCTATCTGTCTATCTGTCTATCTGTCTATTTGCCTATCTGTCTATCTGCCTATCTGTCTATCTGTCTACCTGTCTATCTGTCTATCTGTCTATCTGTCTATCTGTCTATCTTTCTATCTGTCCATCTGTCTATGTGTCTCTCTGTCTATCTGTCTTTCTGTCTTTCTGTCTTTCTGTCTATCTGTCATCTGTCTATCCCTCTATCTGTCTATTTGTCTATCTGTTTATCTGTCTACTGCTATCTGTCTATCTGCTATCTCTCTATCTGTCTATCTGTCTACCTGTTATCGCCTATCTGCTATCTGTCTACTGCTATCTGTCTATCTGTCTATCTGCTATCTGCTTCTGTCCATCTGCTATCTTCTGTCCATCTGTCTTTGTCTACTCTCTATCTGCTATCTGTCCATCTGCTATCTTCTGTCCATCTGTCTATTGTCTATCTGCTATCTCTCTATCTCTGTCTTCTTTGTCTTCTGCTATCTGCTATCTGCTTCTGCTTCTGCTTCTGCTCTGTCTTGCTCTGTCTTCTGTTTCTGTCCATTGCTTTTTGTCCTCTGTCTTTTCTTGCTACTCTTTGCTTCTGCTTCTGTCTTCTGCTTCTGCTTCTGCTCTGCTTCTGCTCTGCTTTGCTCTGCTTCTGCTTCTGCTGTCTTCTTCCATCTGCTTCTGCTTCTGCTCTGTCTTCTGCTCTGCTATCTGCTTTGCTTCTGCTATCTGCTATCTGCTATCTGTCTATCTTCTTCTGTCTCTGTCTTGTCTATCTGTCTTCTGCTATCTGCTATCCTCTCTCTCTATCTGTCCTTGTCTATCTGCACTCTATCTCTATCTTCTTCTGTTTGTGCTATTGTCTATCGTATCTGTTTCTGCTACTCCTCTTCTGCTTTGTCTTCTGTCTATCTCTCTTCTCTCTTCTGTCCATTGCTATTGTCTATCTGTCTACTGCTATCTGTCTATCTGCTATCTCTCTATCTCTCTTCTGTCCATTGCTTCTGCTTTGTCTATCTGTCTCCTGTTCTGCCTTCTGCTTCTGCTATCTGTCTATTTTCTTCTGCTATCTGTCTATCTGCCTATCTGCTATCTGTCTACCTGCTATCTGTCTATCTGCTATCTGCTATCTGTCTATCTTTCTTCTGTCCATTGTCTATGTGTCTCTCTGTCTATCTGTCTTTCTGTCTTTCTGTCTTTCTGTCTTCTGTCTCTGCTATCCTTTCTGTCTCTTTCTATCTGTCTATCTGTCTACTGCTTCTGTCTATCTGCTACTCTCTATCTGCTATCTGTCTACCTGACGCCTTCTGCTTCTGCTGCTGCCTATCTGCTATTGCTTTCTTTTCTTTGCTCTGCTTCTGCTATCTGCTCTGTCCATTCACTTCTGTCCCTGCTTTGTATCTCTCTTCTGCTTCTTCCTTGCTATTCTTCCTCTGCTTTCTAGCCTCTATCTGTTTGTCTTGCTTTGCTTCTGCTCTGCTTCTGCTCTGCTCTGCTTTGTCTTCTTTGCTTCTGTTTCTGCCTTTGTCCATGCTTTCTTGTCTTTTCTGCTTTGCTTGCTTGCTTTCTTCTTTGCTTTGCTTTGCTTTGCTTCTGCTTGCTTTCTTCTTCTTTCTTTCTTTCTTCTTGCTTGCTTTCTTGCTTTGCTTTGCTTTTTGCTTTGCTCTTTCTTCTTCTGCTTGTTTCTTCTCTTTGCTCTTCTTTCTGTTTCTGCTCTCTTTGCTTGCTTTGCTTTGCTTTGCTTCTGCTTCTGCTTCTGCCTCTTCTCTCTCTCTTCTTTTGCTGCGCTTTTCTCTCTCTTTCTCTCTTCTTCCTTCTGCTCGCTTTGCTATTGCTATCTGCTATCTGTCTATGCTTGCCTTTTCTGTCTCTGCTTGCTTGTTGTTGCTTTGTTGCTGCTCTTCTTGCTACTCTCTCTCTCTCTTTTTCTCCTGCTTGCCTTCTTCTTCTTCTCTTTGCTTGCTGCTCTTCTTTTTTTGCTCTTGCTCTTCTCTTCTTCTCTTGCTCTCTCTCTTCTTTTCTTCCTGCTTTCTTTCTTTTGCTTTTCTTTCTCTGCTTTGCTTTGCTCTCTTTGCTTCTCTTTGCGCCTTCTTCCTTCTTTCTTTCCTTTCCTCTTGCCTGCTTTTCTTGCTTTGCTTGCCTTGCTTCTGTCTTCTGCTGCTGCTTTTGTTGCTCTCTGCCTTGCTTTCCTTCCTTTCTTTGCTTTCTCTGCTACTCTTCTGCTTTGCTGCTCTGTTCTGCTGTTTCTGCCTCTTCTCTTCTGCTCTCTCTTTGCTTTGCTCTCTTTGCTCTTGCTTTTTTGTGTCCTTTGCTCTGCTTGCTTTGCTTCTCTCTGCTTCTGCCTTCCATTGCCTTCATTGCTTTCTTGTACTCTTGCTTTGCTTCTGCTTTGCTTCTGCTTCTCTTTGCTTTGCTTTGCTTTGCTTCTGCTTTGCTCTGCTTCTGCTTTGCTTTGCTTCTGCTTCTGCTTTTCCTTGCTTTCTTATTTGCTTCTGTCTTTGCTTTGCTACCTTCCCTTCTGCTCCGTCTGCTTTTTCTATCTGCTGCTTCCTTTGCTTCATCTTCTTTGCTTTGCTTCTGCTTCTGCTTCTGCTTCTGCTCTGCTGTCCATTGCTATCTTCATTCTTTCTATCTTTTTCTTCTATTTTCTTTGCTTGCTTGCTTTGCTTTGCTTCTGCTTTCTGTCTTCTGTTTGCATCTCTCTTCTCTCTTCTCTCTGCTTTGCTTTGCTTCTGTCTTTGCTTCTGCTATCTGCTATCTGCTATCTGTCTATCTGTTTCTGCTCTGTCTTTTTTGCTCTGCTCTCTTTCTTGCTTTCTTGCTTGCTCTCTTTGCTTTCTTTGCTTTGCTTTCCTCTTCTTCTCTCTTGCTTGCTGCCTCTTCTCCTCTTGCTTGCTTGCTTTGCTTTGCTTTGCTTGCTCTCCTTGCTTTGCTTCTTCTTTCTTCTTTGCTTGCTTGCTTGCTCCTCCCGCTCTTGCTTTCTTTGTCTGCTCCTCTGCTTTGCTTGCTTTGCTCTGCTTTGCTCTGCTTGCTTCCTTGCTTCTCTGCGCTCTCTCCTTTTGTTGCTTCTCTGCTTCTGCTTTGCTTCTGCTTCTGTTTTTTGCCTCTTCTCTCTTCTGTCTTCTTTGCTTCTGCTTCTGTCTCTCTTTGCTTTGCTTTCATTTTCTGTTTCTGCCCTGCTTTCTTGCTGCTTCTGCTTTGCTTTGCTTCTGCTTCTGCTTTGCTTCTGCTTCTGCTTCTGCTTCTGCTTTGCACTCTCTCCTCTTCTTTGCTTGCTTTGCCTTCTCTGCTTTGCTTCTCTTCTCTTTCTTTGCTTCTGTCTTTGCTTCTTCTTCTGCTATTTCTTGCTGCTTTGCTTGCTTTGCCTGCTTGCTTCTTCCTCTCTCTCTCTGCTTCTGCTCTGTTGCTTCTGTCTGTCTTGCTCTTGCTTGCTTCTGCTTTCTTTGCTTTGCTTCTTTCTTTGCTTTGCTTTGCTTCTTTGCTTTGCTTTGCTTTGCTTTGCTTCTCTTCGGTGCTGCTTCTGCTTCTGCTCTCTTTGCTTGTCTTCTTTGCTTGCTTTGCTTTGCTCTCTTCTCTCTTCTGCCTTCTTCTTGCTTTGCTTCTGCTCTTTCTGTCTGCTTGCTTGCTTTGCTTCTCTTGCTTGCTTGCTTCTTTGCTTGCTGCTCTCTGTCCTTCTTTCTTCTCTCTTTGCTATTGCTTGTCTTTTTTGCTTCTTCTTCTCTTCTTCTTTCCTTCTTCCTGCTTCTTTGCTTCTTCTCTGTCTGTTGTTTTTTGCTTCTTTGCTTTGCTTTGCTTTGCTTTGCTTTGCTTTGCTTTTCTTCTTCTCCTTGCCTGCCTTGCTTTGCTCTGCCTTTTCTGCTTGCTTCTTCTCTCTTTTCTTCTTTGCTTTGCTTCTGCTTTGCTTTGCTTTGCTTTGCTTCTTTTCTGTTTCTGCTTGCTTTTTTGCTGCTTCTTGCTGCCTGCTGCTGCTTCTGCTTTGCTTTTCTTTGCTGCTGCTCTTCTGCTGCTGCTCTCTTTCTTGCTTCTTCTTGCTCTGCTTTCTTCTTCTTCTTCTTCTCTTCTTTCTGCTTCTTCTTTTGCTTTTTCTTTCTCTGTTTCTTCTCTTTCTTCTTGCTTTCTTTGCTTTGCTTCTTTGCTTTGCTTTGCTTGCTTTGCTTGCTTCTCTCCTTCTTCTGTCTCTGCTTCTCTCTCTCTCTTCTTCTTCTTCTGCCTCTTTCTTGTTCTCTTTCTTGCTCTGCTTGCTTCTGCTATTGCTTCTGTCTATCTCTTCTGCTATCTCTTTTCTTTCTTCTTTTCTTTGCTTGTGCTCTGCTTCTGCTTTTCTTCTTTGCTTTGCTTTTCTTTGCTCTTTGCTTCTGTCTTCTGTTCTGTCTATCTGTTTCTGCTTGCTATCTTCTTTGCTTCTGCTCTTCTTCTCTTCTTCCTTGCTTCTGCTTTGTCCTTGCTTCGTCTTTGCTTTGCTTTGCTTCTGCTCTGCTTTGTCTTCTGTTCTGCTTTGCTTGTCTTTTCTTTTCTTGCTTTGCTTCTGCTATCTGTTATCTTCTGCTCTGCTATCTCTTTGCTTGCTTCTCTCTTCTCTCTCTGTCCTCTCTTTGCTTCTGCTTCTCCTTTCTTCTCTTCTGTCTATTTCTTTGCTTCTGCTTTGCTTGTCTTCTGCTTCTGCTCTGCTTCTGCTTCTGCTTCTGCTTCTGCTTCTGTCTTCTTTGTCTTCTGTCTTTTCTTTCTTTTCTTTGCTTCTGTCTTCTCTCTTTGCTTCTCTTCTCTTCTTTCTTTGCTTGCTTGCTCTTCTTTTTTTCTTCTTGCTTTGCTTTGCTTGCTTGTCTTTGCTTTGCTGCTTTTCTCTGCTCTCTTCTGCTTGCTTCTTGCTTCTTCTTGTCTTGCCTGCTCTCTGCTGTTTTTTGCTCTCCTCTGCTTTGCTTTCTTCTGCTCTCTCTCTTTGTCTTTCTTCTCTCTCTGCTTCTGCTCTGCTCTGCTTGCTCTGCTCTTCTGCCTTGCTTGTCTTTCTTCTGCTTTGCCTTTGCTTCTGCTTTGCTTGCTCTTCTCTTGTTCTTGCTTTCTTTCTTGCTTGTCTTGCTCTCTTGCTTTGCTTTGCTCTGCTTCTCCTTCTTTGCTTCTGCTGCCTTTGCTTTTTTGCTTTCTCTGTTTTTCTGCTTCTTTGTTGTTGTCTTGTCTTCTTTGCTCTGCTCTGCTCTGCTCTGCTTCTGCTCTCTCTGCTTGTCTTGCTCTGCTATTGTCTTTTATCTTCTTTGCTTTCTTCGCTTCTTTGCTCTGCTCTGTCTGCTTTGCTTTGCTTCTGTCTTCTCTCTCTTGCTTTGCTTTGCTTTGCTTGCTCTGCTTTGCTTGCTTTGCTTTGCTTGCTCTCTTTGCTTGCTCTGCTCTCTTGCTTTGCTTTGCCTTCTTGCTCTCTTTGCTTGCTCTTCTGCTCTCTGCTTGCCTCTTCTTGCTTTCTTGCTTGCTGCTTCTGCTCTTCTTTGCTCTCCTGCTCCTTGCCTTGCTGTCTTTCCTGTGCTTTCTTGCTTGCTGCTTTCTGTCTTGCTTTCTTGCTTTTATCTTGCTTGCTTTGCTTCTGCTTTGCTTGCTTTGCTTGCTTGCCTCTTCTCTCTCTTTTCTTGCTTTGCTGCCTTCTCTTTGCTGCATCTTTCTCTTGCTTCTTGCCTCTTGCTCTGCTCTGCTTTGCTTGTCTTGTCTTGCTGTTTTCTTTGCTTGCTGTCTTGCTCTTTCTTTGTGTCTTGCCTTTTTGCTTTTCTTCTTGCTTTCTTTTCTTCTTTGCTTTGCTTTCTCTTCTTGCTTTGCTTGCTCTCATGCTTGCTTTGCTTTGCTTGCTTTGTCTCTTGCATCTTCTTTCTCTTGCTCTCCTCTCTCTGCTCTTGCTGCTCTTCTTCTTCTGCTGCTGCTGCCTGCTTCTTCTCTCTTTCTTTCTCTTTTGCTGCTTGCTCTCTGCTTTTCTTTTTCCTCTCTTGCTTTTGCTGCCTTTTTCTTTGCGTTCTGCCTTGCCTTTCTTTTGCCTGCTTGCTCTCTGCTTGCTTTTCTTGCTTTCTTTGCTTCTTCTCTGCTGTTTTGCTTTCTTCTCTTCTGCTTGCCTCCTTTGCCTTGCTGCTCCTTGCTCTTTGCTTTGCTCTCTCTGCTTTGCTCTCTCTTGCTCTGCATGCTGTCTCTGCCTCTTCTTTGCCTGCTGTTTTTCTCTGCTTTTGTTTCTATCTCTTGCTTTGCTGCCTGTGCTCTTTCTTTCTTCTTGCCTCTGCTTGTCTTTTTTCTGCTGCTTATTTTGCTTCTTCTCCTTTGCTTTCTCTGCTTTGCTTTTCCTCTTTTTGTTTTCTTTTCTTCTTTGCTGCTGCTTTCTTCTTGCTTCTTCTTCCTTGCTGCTTTCTTTCCTTGCTTTGTCTTTCTTCTATCCTTGCTTTTTGTCTACTCTGTCTCTGCTGCTGCTTCTTCTCTCTTTCTGCTTCTCTTTCTTTGCTGCTTGCTTCTTGTCTCTTTTTCTTGCTGCTTTTTTTTCTTCATCTCTGCTTTCCTGCTGCTGCTCTTTTTGTCTTTTTTCTTCCCTCTTGCTCTCTCTTTGCTTTTCTTCTTTTATTTTCTCTTCTGTCTCTGCCTTGCTGTCTTTTTGTCTTTGCTTCTTTCTTTCTTTTTTTGCTTGCTTCTTCTTCTCTCTGTCTTCTTCTTGCTTGCTTGCTTTGCTTTTGCTTTCTTTCTTGCTTGCTTTGCTTGCTCTTTTCTTTCTTTCTGCTTTGCTCTGTGCCTTTCTTTTGCTGCTCTCCTTTCTTTCTTGCTGCTCTTGCTTTCTTGCTGCTCTGTTCTGCTGCGCTGCCTTGCGCTGCTTTTCTTTCTTCTTTTGCTGCTTTCTTTTGCTTCTTTTTTTTTTCTTTCTTCTTTTTTGTGTCTTTCTGCTTTCTTTTTCTCCTTTTCTCTTTTGCTGTGCTGCTCTGCTTTGCTTCTTTTTTTCTCTGTTTGTCTTTCTTTGCTCTGCTCTCTTGTGCTTGCTTGCTTGCTTGCTTGCTGTCTTTGCTTCTCTGCTCCTGCCTCTCTGCTGCTTGCTGCTCTTCTTTCTCTTTCTTGTCTCTTGCCTTGTCTTTCTTTCTGCTGTATTCTTGCTTGTTCTCTTGCTGCTTCTCTTGCTTTGCTTGCTGCTGCTGCTTTCTTTGCTTGTCTTTCTCTTTCTCTTGTGCTTGCTTTGCTGCTCTCTTCTTCTTGCTTCTCTTCTCTTCTTCTTCTTCTGCTCTCTTCTGCCTTGCTCTTTGCTTGCTTGCGTCTTTCTGCTTGCTTTTTTGCTCTGTTTTGTTGCTTTTGCTTGCTCTGTCTCTTTTGCTGCTCTGCTTCCTTTGCTTTGTTTGCTCTCTTCTGCTTCTGCTTTGCTTTGCTTGCTTTCTTTGCTTTGCTTTGCTTGTCTTTCTTTGCTTCTGCTTCTGCCTTGCTTCTGCTTTGCTTCTCTTTGCCTTCTGCTTCTGCTTGTCTTTTGCTTTGCTTTGCCTTTGCTTCTGCTTTGCTTCTGTCTTCTGCTTCTGCTTCTGCTTCTGCTTTGTCTTTGTCCTTGCTATTCTGCTCTGCTTCTTCTTCTGTCTTCTGCTTCTGCTCTTCTGCTCTGCTCTGCTTCTGTTTGCTTTGCTTCTGCTCTGCTATCTCTTCTGCTATTCTTCTGCTTGTTCTGCTTTGCTTTGCTTTGCTTTGTTCTGCTTTGCTTTGCTTCTGCTTTGCTTTGCTTCTGTCTTTGCTTTGCTTTGCTTTGCTTTGTCTTCTGTCTTCTTCTGCTCTCTTTCTTTCTTCCTTCTGCTTCTTCTTTGTCTTCTGCTATCTCTTTCTTCTGCTTTGCTTCTGTCTATTTCTTCTGCTATGCTTTGCTTTGCTTCTGCTTCTGTCCTTGCTTTGCTATTCTTTGCTTTTCTGTTTCTGCTTCTGCTTGCTATTGCTTCTTTCTGCTCTGCTACTGTCTTTTTTCTTTGTTGCTTTGTTCTTTTCTGCTCTGCTTGTTTTGCTGTCTTCTGTTCTGCTTGTTGCTTCTGCTTCTGCTTTGTTTCTTTGTCCTTGCTCTGTCTGTTTGTTTGCTTTGCTTTGTCTGCTTTGCTTTCCTGCTCTTTCTGCTTTGCTTTGTCTTTGCTCTGCCTGCTCTGCTTTGCTTCTCTCTGTCCTTGCTTTGCTCTGCTTGTCCTGTTGCCTTGCCTCTTGCTTTGCTTGCTTTGCCTTTGCTTTGCTTGCTATCTTTGCTTGCTTTGCTTGCTGTCCTGCTTGTTGCTTTTTGTCTCTGTTCTTTTTGCCTCTGCTTTGCTCTGCTTGTTTTCTTGCTTTGCTTGCTCTTGTCTTGCTTGCTTCTTGCTTCTCTGCTCTGCTTGTTTGCCTTGTTTGTGCTCTGCTGTTTCTGTTGTTTCTCTTGTTCTTCTGCTTGCTTTGCTTGCTGCGCTGCTCTGCTTGCTTCATCTTTGCTTCCTTTTCTCTCTTTGCTGCTGCTTGCTTTGCTGCTTGCTTGCTTCTGCTTTTTCTTCTCGCTTGCTTCTTTATTTTCTCTTTCTTCTCTTGCTTGCTGCCTCTCTCTTCTTTTTTTGTTCTTCTTCTTTTGTTTTGTCTGCTGCCTGCTTGTTATTTCTTCTTTTTCTGCTATTCTTCTTTGCTTCTTCTCTCTCTCTTCTTTGCCTGTGTTCTGCTGCTTGCTCTTCTTTTCTGCTTCTGCTTGCTGCGCCCTTGCATGCTCTCTCTGCTCTGCTCCTGCTCTTCTGCTTTTTGTCTTTTCTTTGCTTCTCCTGTCTTGCTGCTCTGCTTTGTCTTCTTTGCTGCTTTCTGCTTGCTGCTTTTATCCTTTCCTGTGCTGCGCTCTTCTCTCTGCTTTGCTCTTCTTCTTCTCTTGCTCTTGCTTCTCTGCTTTCCTCTCTTCTGCTCTTTGCTTGCTTGCTGCTCGCTGCTGCTGCTGTCTTTTTGCTTTGCCTTCTGCTCTCTCTGCTTGTGTTTGCTGTCTCTCTGCTTGCTGTTCTTTCTTGCTTCCTCTCTCCTTTCTTTCTTCTTTTCTCTTCCTCTTCCCTTCTTTCTCTTGCTTCTTCTTCTTTCTTTCCTGCTCTCTTTGCTTTGCTTCTGTTGCTCTCTGCTTTCTGCTCTGTTTGTTTCTCTTTATCTGCTTTTTGCTTGTTCTTTTGTCTTTCTTTGCTTGCTTGTTTGTCTTGCTTCTGCTTCTGTTTGTTGTCTTTGCCTGCTTGCTCTTTTTTTTTTTGCTTTTTTGCTTTGCTGCAATTTTTTTTTGCTTCTTGCTTTGCTTGCTCTTGCTTGCTTGCTGCTGCTTGCTTGCTGCTGCTTGCTTGCTTGCTTGCTTCTGCTTTTGCTTGCTGCTTTTTGTTCTTTTTCTGCTTCTTTCTTTGCTTTTTGCTTCTTTCTTGTTGCTTTGCTTGTCTTGCTTGCTTTGCTTGCTGCTGCTGCTCTCTCTTGCTTCTGCTGCTTTCTTGTTTTGCTTCTGTTCTGCTGCTGCTTGCTTGTCTTGCTGCTGCTTGCTTCTTTCTGCTCTGCTTGCTTGCCTTTTTTCTTGCTGCTGCTCTTTTTCTCTTGCTGCCTTCTTTGCTTTGCTTTGCTTCTTTGCTCTTCTTGCTCTTCTTCTTTGCCTCTTTCTTGCCTCTCTGCTTGTTGCTGCTTGCTGCTTGCTTGTCTTCTTGTGCTGCTTTTTTTTTCTCTTCTGCTTTTTGTGTTTTGTTCTGCTGCTCTGCTCTCTTCTTTCTGCTTCTTGCTGCTCTGCTCTGCCTTTGTGTTCCTTTTGCTCTGCTTGCTTTGCTTCTTGCTTGCTTCTTCTTTTTCCTCTTTGCTTTGCTTTGCTTGCTTGTCTGCTCTGCTTGCCTTGTTGCTTTGCTTCTTTGTTGCTGCTGCTGTGCTTCTCTTTCTTTCTCTCTCTCTTCTGCTTCTTGCTTTGCTTTGCTCTTTTTTGCTTGCTTGCTTGCTTGCTTTGCTTCTGCTGCTTCTTGCTTCTTTGCTTTGCTATCTTCTTCTGTCTTTGCTTTGCTTTGCTGCTCTTCTTCTCTTGTGCTTGCTTTGCTGCTGCTTGCTGCTTCTATCTGTCTTTGCTTTGCATCTGCTTTGCTATTGCTTTGCACTCTTTGCTTTGCTTGCTTGCTTTGCTTTGCTTTGCTTCTGCTTTGCTTTGCTTCTGCTTTGCTTCTGTCTCTGCTTTGCTATTGTCTTCTCTATCTCTTTGCTTTGCTATTGCTTCTGCTATCTGCTTTGTCTATCTGCTATCTGCTATTGTCTATCTGCTATCTGCTATTGCTTTGTCCATCTGCTTCTGCTTCTGTCTTCTGTCTATTTGCTTCTGTCTATCTGCTATCTGCTATCTGTCATCTGTCTATTGCTTCTGCTATCTGTCTATCTGTCTATCTGTCTATCTGCTATCTGCTATCTGCTATCTGTCTATCTGTCTATCTGTCTATCTGTCTATCTGTCTATCTGCTATCTGTCTATCTGTCTATCTGTCTATCTGTCTATCTGCTATCTTCTATCTGCTATCTGTCTATCTGTCTATCTGTCTATCTGTCTATCTGTCTATCTGTCTATCTGTCTATCTGTCTATCTGTCTATCTGTCTATCTGTCTATCTGTCTATCTGTCTATCTGTCTATCTGCTATCTGTCTATCTGTCTATCTGTCCATCTGTCTATCTGCTATCTGTCTATCTGTCTATTTGTCTATCTGTCTATCTGCTATCTCTCTATCTGTCTATCTGCTTCTGCTTCTGCTATCTGTCTATCTGCTATCTTCTATCTGTCTTCTGTCTATCTGCTATCTGTCTATCTGTCTATCTGTCATCTGTCTTCTGTCTTCTGCTATCTGCTATCTGTCTATCTGTCTATCTGTCTATCTCTCTATCTCTCTATCTCTCTTCTGTCCATCTTCTTCTGTCATCTGTCTATCTGCTATCTGTCTATCTGTCTATCTGTCTACCTGCTATCTGTCTATCTGTCTATCTCTCTTCTGTCCATCTGCTATCTGTCTATCTGTTTTGCTACCTGCTATCTGTCTTCTGTCTATCTGTCTATCTGTCTATCTCCCTATCTCTCTTCTGTCCATCTGTCTATCTGTCATTTGTCTATCTGTCCATCTGCTATCTGTCTTCTGCCTACTGCTATCTGTCTATCTGCTATCTCTCTATCTGTCCATCTGCTATCTGTCTTCTGTTTTGCTTTGTCTATCTGTCTATCTGTCTCTCTGCTATCTGTCTATCTGCTTCTGTCATCTGCTATCTCTCTATCTGCTATCTGTCTATCTGTCTATCTGTCTATCTGTCTATCTGTCTACCTGCTATCTGTCTATCTGTCTATCTCTCTATCTGTCCATCTGTCTATCTGTCTATCTGTCTACCTGTTTCTGCCTATCTGCTATCTGTCTATCTGTCTATCTGTCTATTTGTCTATCTGCTATCTGTCTATCTGCCTATCTGCTATCTGTCTATCTGTCTATCTGTCTATCTGTCTATCTGTCTATCTGCTATCTGCTATCTGCTATCTGTCTATCTGTCTATCTGTCTATCTGTCTATCTGTCTATCTGTCTATCTGTCTATCTGTCCATCTGTCTATCTTCTGTCTATTGCTATCTGTCTATCTCCTATCTCTCTATCTGTCCATCTGTCCATCTGCTATCTGTCTATCTGTCTATCTGTCTCTCTGCTATCTGTCTATCTTTCTATCTGTCCATCTGCTATCTGCTATCTGCTATCTGCTATCTGCCTATCTGCTATCTGTCCATCTCTATCTGTCTATCTGTCTTCTGTCATCTGTCTTCTCTTCTGCTATCTGTCTATCTCTCTATCTGTCCATCTGTCTTCTGTCATCTGTCATCTGTCATCTGTCTATCTGTCTATCTGTCTACCTGTCTACCTGCTATCTGTCTATCTGTCTATCTGTCTATCTGTCTATCTGCTATCTGTCTATCTGTCTATCTGTCTTCTGTCTATCTGTCTATCTGTCTATCTGTCTATCTGTCTGTCTGTCTATCTGTCTATCTGTCTATCTGTCTATCAGTCTATTGTCTATCTTCTATCTATCTATCTATCTATCTATCTATCTGTCTATCTGTCTATCTGTCTATCTGTCTATCTGTCTATCTGTCTATCTGTCTATCTGTCTATCTGTCTATCTGTCTATCTGTCTATCTCTCTATCTATCTATCTGTCTATCTGTCTATCTGACTATCTGTCTATCTGTCTATCTGTCTATCTGTCTATCTGTCTATCTGTCTATCTGTCTATCTGTCTATCTGTCTATCTGTCTATCTGTCTATCTGTCTATCTGTCTATCTGTCTATCTATCTATCTATCTATCTATCTATCTATCTATCTATCTATCTGTCTATCTGTCTATCTGTCTATCTTTCTATCTGTCTATCTGTCTATCTGGCTATCTGTCTATCTGTCTATCTGTCTATCTGTCTATCTTTCTATCTGTCTATCTGTCTATCTGTCTATCTGTCTCTCTGTCTATCTGTCTATCTGTCTTTCTGTCTATCTGTCTATCTGTCTATCTCTCTATCTATCAATCTGACTATCTGACTATCTGTCTATCTGTCTATCTGTCTATCTGTCTATCTATCTATCTATCTATCTATCTATCTATCTATCTATCTATCTGTCTATCTGTCTATCTGTCTATCTGTCTATCTGTCTATCTGTCTATCTGTCTCTCTGTCTATCTGTCTTTCTGTCTATCTTTCTATCTGTCCATCTGTCTATCTGTCTATCTGTCTATCTGCCTATTTGTCTATCTGTCCATCTGTCTATCTGTCTATCTGTCTATCTGTCTATCTGTCTATCTGTCTATCTGTCTATCTGTCTATCTGTCTATCTGTCTATCTTTCTATCTGTCTATCTGTCTATCTGGCTATCTGTCTTTTTGTCTATCTGTCTATCTTTCTATCTGTCTATCTGTCTATCTGTCTATCTGTCTATCTGTCTATCTGTCTATCTGTCTATCTGTCTCTCTGTCTATCTGTCTTTCTGTCTATCTGTCATCTGTCTATCTGTCTCTCTGTCTATCTGTCTATCTGTCTTTCTGTCTATCTGTCTATCTGTCTATCTCTCTATCTATCAATCTGACTATCTGACTATCTGACTATCTGTCTATCTGTCTATCTGTCTATCTGTCTATCTATCTATCTACCTATCTATCTATCTATCTATCTATCTATCTGTCTATCTGTCTATCTGTCTATCTGTCTATCTTTCTATCTGTCCATCTGTCTATCTGTCTATCTGTCTATCTGCCTATCTGCCTATCTGTCTATCTGTCCATCTGTCTATCTGTCTATCTGTCTATCTGTCTATCTTTCTATCTGTCTATCTGTCTATCTGGCTATCTGTCTATCTGTCTATCTGTCTATCTTTCTATCTGTCTATCTGTCTATCTGTCTATCTGTCTATCTGTCTCTCTGTCTATCTGTCTTTCTGTCTATCTGTCATCTGTCTATCTCTCTATTTGTCTATCTGTCTATCTGTCTATCTGTCTCTCTGTCTATCTGTCTTTCTGTCTATCTGTCTATCTGTCTATCTGTCTATCTGTCTATCTATCTATCTATCTATCTATCTATCTGTCTATCTGTCTATCTGTCTATCTGTCTATCTGTCTATCTGTCTATCTGTCTATCTGTCTATCTGTCTATCTGTCTATCTGTCTATCTGTCTATCTGTCTATTTGTCTATCTGTCTATCTGTCTATCTGTCTATCTGTCTATCTGTCTATCTGTCTATCTGGTATGTGTCTATCTGTCTATCTGTCTATCTGTCTATCTGTCTATCTGTCTACCTGTCTACCTGTCTATCTGTCTATCTGTCTATCTGTCTATCTGTCTGTCTGTCTATCTGCTATCTGCTATCTGTCTATCTGTCTATCTGTCTATCTGTCTATCTGTCTATCTGTCTATCTGTCTATCTGTCTATCAGTCTATTGTCTATCTTCTATCTTCTATCTTCTATCTATCTTTCTATCTGTCTGCCTATGTGTCTGTCTATCTGTCTATCTGTCTATCTGTCTATCTGTCTGTCTGTCTATCTGTCTATCTGTCTATCTCTCTATCTATCAATCTGTCTATCTGACTATCTGTCTATCTGTCTATCTGTCTATCTGTCTATCTGTCTATCTGTCTATCTGTCTATCTGTCTATCTGTCTATCTGTCTATCTGTCTATCTGTCTATCTGTCTATCTGTCTATCTATCTATCTATCTATCTATCTATCTATCTATCTATCTATCTATCTATCTATCTGTCTATCTGTCTATCTGTCTATCTGTCTATCTGTCTATCTGTCTATCTGTCTATCTGTCTATCTGTCTATCTGTCTATCTGTCTATCTTTCTATCTGTCTATCTGTCTATCTGTCTATCTGTCTCTCTGCTATCTGCCTATCTGTCTTCTGTCTATCTGTCTATCTGCTATCTCTCTATCTATCAATCTGTCTATCTGCTATCTGCTATCTGTCTATCTGTCTATCTGTCTATCTCTATCTATCTATCTATCTATCTATCTATCTCTCTGTCTATCTGTCTATCTGTCTATCTGTCTATCTGTCTATCTGTCTTCTGTCTATCTGTCTTTCTGTCTATCTTTCTATCTGTCCATCTGTCTATCTGTCTATCTGTCTATCTGTCTATCTGTCTATCTGCCTATTTGTCTATCTGTCCATCTGTCTATCTGTCTATCTGTCTATCTGTCTATCTGTCTATCTGTCTATCTGTCTATCTGTCTATCTGTCTATCTTTCTATCTGTCTATCTGTCTATCTGGCTATCTGTCTGTTTGTCTATCTGTCTATCTTTCTATCTGCTATCTGTCTATCTGTCTATCTGCTATCTGCTATCTGTCTATCTGTCTATCTGCTATCTGTCTATTGTCTATCTGTCTATCTGTCTCTCTGCTATCTGTCTTTCTGCTTCTGTCATCTGTCTATCTGTCTTCTGCTATCTGTCTATCTGTCTTTCTGTCTATCTGCTATCTGCTATCTCTCTATCTATCAATCTGCTATCTGCTTCTGCTATCTGCTATCTGCTATCTGCTATCTGCTATCTGTCTATCTGTCTATCTCTATCTCTATCTTCTACTCTATCTTCTATTGCTATCTGCTATCTGCTATCTGCTATCTTTCTATCTGTCCATCTGTCTGTCTGCTATCTGTCTATCTGCCTATCTGTCTATCTGTCTTCTGTATTGTATTGCTATCTGTCTATCTGCTATCTTTCTATCTGCTATCTGCTATCTGGCTATTGCTATCTGTCTATCTGTCTATCTTTCTATCTGCTATCTGTATATCTGTCTATCTGTCTATCTGTCTTCTGTCTATCTGTCTGTCTGCTATCTGTCATCTGTCTATCTCTCTATTTGTCTATCTGCTATCTGCTATCTGTCTATCTGTCTTCTGCTATCTGTCTTTCTGTCTATCTGTCTATCTGTCTATCTGTCTATCTGTCTATCTCTATCTCTATCTTCTATCTGTCTATCTGCTATCTGTCTATCTGTCTATCTGCTATCTGCTATCTGTCTATCTGTCTATCTGTCTATCTGTCTATCTGTCTATCTGTCTATTTGTCTATCTGTCTATCTGCTATCTGCTATCTGTCTATCTGTCTATCTGTCTATCTGTCTATCTGCTTCTGCTATCTGTCTTCTGCTATCTGCTATCTGTCTTCTGTCTTCTGTCTTTCTGTCTATCTGTCTATTTGTCTATCTGTCTTCTGTCTTCTGTCTATCTGTCTATCTGTCTATCTGTCTATCTGTCTTCTGTCTACCTGCTATCTTCTATCTGTCTTCTGTCTATCTCTCTATCTCTCTATCTCTCTATCTCTCTCTCTCTCTTCTGTCCATCTGTCTTCTGTCTATCTGTCTACCTGTCTATCTGTCTACCTGTCTATCTGTCTATCTCTCTATCTGTCCATCTGTCTATTGTCTATCTGCTACCTGTTATCTGCCTATCTGCCTATCTGTCTATCTGTCTATTTGTCTATCTGTCTATTTGTCTATCTGTATCTGTATCTATCTGCCTATCTGTCTATCTGTCTATCTGTCTATCTGTCTATCTGTCTATCTGTCTATCTGTCTCTCTGTCTATCTGTCTGTCTGTCTATCTGTCTATCTGTCTATCTCTCTATCTGTCTATCTGTCTATCTGTCTATCTGTCTATCTGTCTATCTGTCTATCTGTCTATCTTCTACCTGCTATCTATCTATCTGTCTATCTGTCTATCTGTCTATCTGTCTCTCTGTCTATCTGTCTTTCTGTCTATCTGTCTATCTGTCTATCTGTCTATCTGTCTATCTATCTATCTTCTATCTTCTATCTGTCTATCTGTCTATCTGTCTATCTGTCTATCTGTCTATCTGTCTATCTGTCTATCTGTCTATCTGTCTATCTGTCTATCTGTCTATCTGTCTATCTGTCTATCTGTCTATTTGTCTATCTGTCTATCTGTCTATCTGTCTATCTGTCTATCTGTCTATCTGTCTATCTGTCTATCTGTCTATCTGTCTATCTGTCTATCTGTCTATCTGTTTATCTGTCTACCTGTCTACCTGTCTATCTGTCTATCTGTCTATCTGTCTATCTGTCTATCTGTCTATCTGTCTATCTGTCTATCTGTCTATCTGTCTATCTGTCTATCTGTCTATCTTCTATCTGTCTATCTGTCTATCTGTCTATCTATCTATCTATCTATCTTCTATCTATCTTTTATCTGTCTATCTGTCTATCTGTCTATCTGCTATCTGCTATCTGTCTATCTGTCTATCTGCTATCTGTCTATCTGTCTATCTGTCTGTCTGTCTATCTGTCTATCTGTCTATCTCTCTATCTATCAATCTGCTATCTGTCTATCTGCTATTGTCTATTGCTATCTGCTATCTGTCTATCTGCTATCTGTCTATCTGTCTATCTGTCTATCTGTCTATCTGTCTATCTGTCTATCTGTCTATCTGCTATCTGCTATCTATCTATCTCTATCTATCTATCTTCTATCTCTATCTTTGCTATCTGTCTATCTGTCTATCTTTCTATCTGCTATCTGGCTATCTGTCTATCTGTCTATCTGTCTATCTGTCTATCTTTCTATCTGCTATCTGTCTATCTGTCTATCTGTCTCTCTGTCTATCTGTCTATCTGTCTTTCTGCTATCTGCTATCTGTCTATTTCTATCTATTTGTATCTGTACTGCTATATGTCTATCTGTCTATCTGTCTATCTTCTATTTCTATCTTCTATCTTCTATCTTCTATCTGTCTATCTGTCTATCTGTCTATCTGTCTATCTGTCTATCTGTCTATCTGTCTATCTGTCTATCTGTCTCTCTGCTATCTGTCTTTCTGTCTATCTTTCTATCTGTCCATTGTCTATCTGTCTATTGTCTTCTGTCTATCTGCCTATTTGTCTATCTGTCCATCTGTCTATCTGTCTATCTGCTATCTGTCTATCTGTCTATCTGCTATCTGCTATCTGCTATCTTTCTATCTGTCTATCTGTCTATCTGGCTATCTGTCTTTTTGTCTATCTGTCTATCTTTCTATCTGCTATCTGTCTATCTGTCTATCTGTCTATCTGTCTATCTGTCTATCTGCTATCTGCTATCTGCTATCTGTCTATCTGTCTATCTGTCTCTCTGCTATCTGTCTTTCTGTCTATCTGTCATCTGTCTATCTGTCTCTCTGCTATCTGTCTATCTGTCTTTCTGTCTATCTGTCTATCTGTCTATCTTCTATCTTTATCTGTCTATCTGTCTATCTGCTATCTGTCTATCTGTCTATCTGCTATCTGTCTATCTGTCTATCTATCTATCTATCTATCTTCTATCTTCTATCTTCTATCTGTCTATCTGTCTATCTGTCTCTCTGTCTATCTGTCTATCTTTCTATCTGTCCATCTGTCTATCTGTCTATCTGTCTATCTGCCTATCTGCCTATCTGTCTATCTGTCCATCTGTCTATCTGTCTATCTGTCTATCTGTCTATCTTTCTATCTGTCTATCTGTCTATCTGGCTATCTGTCTATCTGTCTATCTGTCTATCTTTCTATCTGCTATCTGCTATCTGTCTATCTGTCTATCTGTCTCTCTGTCTATCTGTCTTTCTGTCTATCTGTATCTGTTATCTTCTATTTGTCTATCTGCTATCTGTCTATCTGTCTCTCTGTCTATCTGTCTTTCTGTCTATCTGTCTATCTGTCTATCTGTCTATCTGTCTATCTATCTATCTATCTATCTATCTATCTGTCTATCTGTCTATCTGTCTATCTGTCTATTGTCTATCTGTCTATCTGTCTATCTGTCTATCTGTCTATCTGTCTATTTGTCTATCTGTCTATCTGTCTATCTGTCTATCTGTCTATCTGTCTATCTGTCTATCTGTCTATCTGTCTATCTGTCTATCTGTCTATCTGTCTATCTGCTATCTGTCTATCTGTCTGTCTGTCTATCTGTCTATCTGTCCATCTGTCTGTCTGTCTATCTGTCTATCTGTCTATCTGTCTATCTGTCTATCTGTCTATCTGTCTACCTGTCTATCTATCTATCTGCTATCTGTCTATCTCTCTATCTCTCTATCTCTCTATCTCTCTATCTGTCCATCTGTCTATCTGTCTATCTGTCTACCTGTCTATCTGTCTACCTGTCTAACTGTCTATCTCTCTATCTGTCCATCTGTCTATCTGTCTATCTGTCTACCTGTTTATCTGCCTATCTGCCTATCTGTCTATCTGTCTATCTGTCTATCTGTCTATTTGCCTATCCGTATCTGTCTATCTGCCTATCTGGCTATCTGTCTATCTGTCTATCTTTCTATCTGTCCATCTGTCTATCTGTCTCTCTGTCTATCTGTCTTTCTGTCTATCTGTCATCTGTCTATCTCTCTATCTGTCTATCTGTCTATCTGTCTATCTGTGTATCTGTCTATCTGTCTATCTATCTACCTGCTATCTTCTATCTGTCTATCTCTCTATCTGTCTATCTGTCTATCTGTCTATCTGTCTACCTGTCTATCAGCCTATCTGCTATCTGTATATCTGTCTATTTACCTATCTGCTATCTGCTATCTGCTATCTGCTATCTGTCTGTCTGTCTATCTGTCTATCTGTCCATCTGTCTATCTATCTGTCTATCTGTCTATCTGTCTATCTCTCTATATGTCTATCTGTCTATCTGTCTACCTGTCTATCTGTCTATCTGTCTATCTGTCTATCTGTCTGTCTGTCTATCTGTCTATCTGTCTATCTGTCTATCTGTCCATCTGTCTATCTGTCCATCTGTCTATCTGTCTATCTGCCTATCTGTCTATCTGTCTATCTGTCTATCTGTCTACCTGCCTATATGTCTATCTGTCTATCTGTCTATCTGTCAATCTGTCAATCTGTCTATCTGTCTATCTGTCTATCTGTCTATCTGTCTATCTGTCTATCTCTCTATCTCTCTATCTGTCCATCTGTCTATCTGTCATCTGTCTATCTGTCTATCTGTTTATCCTTCTACCTGTCTACCTGTCTATCTGTCTATCTGTCTATTTGTCTATCTGTCTTTCTGTCTATCTGTCTTTCTGCTATCGCTATCTGCACTCTACTCTATCTTCTATCTTTTTTGTCATCTGCTATTGCTATCTGCTATCTTCTTTCTGCTATCTGCTATCTGCTATTTCTATCTCCTATCTGTGCATCTGCTATCTGTCTATCTGCTATCTGCTATCTGCTATCTGCTATCTGTCTATCTGTCTTCTGTCTATCTGCTATCTGCTATCTGCATCTCCTATCTTCTATCTGCTATCTGCTATCTGCTATCTGCTATCTGCTATCTGCTATCTGCTATCTCTATTCTTCTCTATCTCTCTCTATCTGCTATCTGCTATCTGCTATCTGCTATCTTTCTATCTGCTATCTGCTATCTGCTATCTGCTATCTGTCTATCTGCTATCTGCTATCTGCTATCTGCTATCTGCTATCTGCTATCTGTCTATCTGCTATCTGCTATCTGCTATCTGCTATCTGCTATCTGCTATCTGCTTCTGCTATCTGTCTCTCTGCTATCTGCTCTCTGCTTCTGCCTATCTGCTATCTGTCTATCTGCTATCTGCTATCTGCTATCTGCTATCTGCTATCTGCTATCTGCTATCTGTCTACCTGCCTATTGTCTATCTGCTATCTGCTATCTGTCTATCTGTCATCTGTCTTCTGCTCTGCTATCTGTCTATCTCCTTCTCTCTTCTGTCTATCTGCTACTTCATTGCTCTGCTATCTGCTATCTGCTATCTGCTATCTGCATCTGTCTTCTGTCATCTGCTGCTCTATCTTCTCTTTCTTCTTCTCTTCTCTATCTGCTATCTGTCTATCTGCTTCTGCTATCTGTCTTTTGTCTACTGCTATCTGCTATCTGCTATCTGCTATCTGCTATCTGCTATCTGCTTCTGCTATCTGCTATTGCTATCTGCTATCTGTCTATCTGCTTGCTATCTGCTATCTGCTTCTGCTATCTGCTATCTGCTATCTGCTATCTGCTATCTGCTATCTGCTATCTGCTTCTGCTTCTGCTATCTGCTATCTGCTATCTGCTATCTCTATCTCTATCTTCTTTCTTCTTGCATCTGCTATCTGCTATCTGCTATCTGCTATCTGCTATCTGCTATCTGCTATCTGCTATCTGCTATCTGCTATCTGCTATCTGCTATCTGCTATCTGCTATCTGCTTCTGCTTCTTCTATCTTCTTTCTATCTGCTCTGCTATCTGCTATCTGCTATCTGCTATCTGCTATCTGCTATCTCTATCTGCTATCTGCTATCTGCTATCTGCTATCTGCTATCTCTATCTGCTATCTGCTATCTGCTATCTGCTTCTGCTATCTGCTTCTGTCTATTGTCTTCTGCTATCTGCTATCTGCTTCTGCTATCTGCTATCTGCTATCTGCTATCTGCTATCTGCTATCTCTCTCTTTCTATCTGTCTTCTGCTATCTGCTATCTGCTATCTCTATCTGCTATCTGTCTATCTGCTATCTGCTATCTGTCTATCTTCTATCTGCTATCTGCTCTGCTATCTGCTTCTGCTATCTGCTTCTGCTATCTGCTTCTGCTTCTGCTTCTGCTATCTGCTTCTGCTATCTGCCTTTCTCTTCTGTCTCTGCTTCTGCTTTGCTTCTCTATCTGTCTATCTGCTTCTGCTATCTGCTATCTGCTATCTGCTTTGCTTCTGTGTTCTCTCTGCTTCTGCTATCTGCTTCTGCTTCTGCTATCTGCTTTGCATTCTTCTGCTTCTGTCTATCTGCTTCTGCTTCTGCTATCTGCTATCTCATCTGTCTGCACTCTCTATTGCTTGCTTTCTATCTCTTCTCCTATCTGTCATTGCATCTGCTTCTGCTACCTGTTCCTTTGCTTCTGCTCTGTCTTTCTACTGTCTGCCTGCACCTGCCTCTGCATCTGCTATCTCTGCATTGCTTCTGTCTCTGCTTCTGCTGCTGCTTCTGCATTGCATGCTTCTGCCTGCTTCTTCTCTCTCTCTGCTCTGCTCTGCTCTGCTCTCTTCTGCTTCTGCCCTATCCTTTGCATGCATTGTTTCTTTTGCTTTGCATCTGCTATCTGCTATCTGCTATCTGTCTTCTGCTTCTGCTTCTGTCTTTGTATTTTCATTGCTATCTGCTTCTGTCTTCTCTTCTGCTTGCTTGCTTTGCATGCTTGCTTTGCTTCTGCTTTGTCCTCTTTTTTCTCTCTCTTTGCTTGCTCTGCTTCTGCATCTCTCTGCTTCTGCTCTGCTTTGCTTCTGCTTCTGCTCTCTGCCTTGTGCTTGCCTCATTCTCTTCTGCTTCTGTCTTGTCTTTGCTCTGCTTCTGTCTTCTGCTTCTCTGCACCATTGCTCTTTGCTGCTTGCTTCTGTCTTGTTGCTCTTCTTCTTTCTTTGCTCTGCTTCTCTCTTCTTCATCTGCTTGCTGCTGCCTCTTCTCTTCTTTCTTGCTTCATTCCTTCTCTCTGCCTGCTCTGCCTGTTCTCTGCCTGCTCTCTGCTTTCTTCTTCTTCCTGCTTTGCTTGCTTGCCTCTTGCTTCTCTCTCTCTCTTGCTTCTGCTTTCTATTGCTCTGCTTCTTGCTTGCTTCTTCTCTTCTTTGCTCTGCTTTGCTCTGCCTCGCTTGCTTGCATTGCTATGCTTTGCTTCTCATTGCTTGCTTTGCTCTGTCTTGCCTTTGCTTCTTTCTTTGCTCTGCTCTTCTCTTCTGCTTCTGCTTTGCTTCTGTCTTCTGTCTTTGCTTTGCTATTCTATCTTTGCTTGCTTTGCTTCTCTATTGCTTTGCTTCTGCTTTGCTTTGCTTTGCTCTTCTATGCTTGCTTTGCTATCTGCTACCTGCATCTGTCTATTGCATCTGCTATCTGTCTATTCTTTGCTATTGCTATCTGTCTTCTGCTATCTGTCATCTGCTATCTGTCTATCTGTCTATCTGTCTATCTGTCCATCTGTCTATCTTCCGCTTCTTGCTTGCTTTGCTTGCTTTGCTTTCTTGCTCATTGCTTGCATGCCTGCCCTGCTTCTGCTTTCATTCTATCTTGCTCTGTCTTGCTCATTCTTGCATTGCTTGCTTTGCGCGCTTGCTCTGCTTCCTGCTTTTTCTCTTCCTCCTGCTCTCTTTCTTGCTTGCTTGCTTTCTTTGCTTTGCTCTGCTTTGCTTTGCTTGCTCTGCCTATTGCTTTGCTTGCTCTGCTTCTGTCCCTGCTTTCTTGCATTGCTTGCTTGCTTGTGCTCTGCTTGCTCTCTCTGCTTTGCTTTTGCTGCTGCTTGCTCTTCTTGCTGCTTTCTGTCTCTTTCTTCTTTCCTTCTTCTCTGCTTGCTCTGCTCTTTCTTCTCTTTGCTCTGCTGCTCTCTCTTGCTGCTGCTTTCTTCTTGCTTGCTTGCTGCCTTCCTTGCTCTGCTTGCCCTGCTCTGCTTTGTCTGCTTTCTTGTATCTTCTTCTGCTTTGCTTTGCTTTCCTCTGCTTCTCATCTCTTTTCTTGCTTGCTACCTGCTTCTGCTTGTCCTCTTCTGTCCATTGCTGCTTTGTCACCTGTCTGCCTATCTGCTTCTGCTTCTGCTTTCTTCTGCCTTCTGCTTCTGCTTTGCCTTCTCTTTGTCTTTGTTGTTTGCTTGCTTTTCTTCCCTTCTTGCTTTGCATCGCCTTGCTTGCTTGTCTTGCTCTTCTTGCTTCTTTGCCTGCCTCTCCGTCTCTCTTCTGCTGCCTCTCTCTTCTTCTCTTCTCTTCCTTCTTCTTCTTCGCTTGCCTCTCTCTCTCCTGCTCTTTCTCTCTCCTTCTGCTGCTCTGCTCTTCTTCCTTTCTTGCGTTCTTCCTTCTTGCTTGCTTCTTCTTGCTTTGCCTGCTTTTCTTGCTTTTTCTTGCTTCTTCCTGCTGCTTGCCTGCCTTCTGCTTGCCCTGCTCTGTCTTCTGCTTTGCTTCTGCTTCTGCTTCTGCTCTGCTTCTGCTCTGCTATTTCTTCTGTCTTCTGCTCTGCTTCTGTCTTTGCTATCTGCTCTGCTATCTGCTCTGCTATCTGTCTATCTGTCTATCTTCGCTTCTGCTATCTGCTATCTGCTATCTGCTCTGCTATTCTATCTGCTATCTCTATCTGCTATCTGCTATCTGCTCTGTCTTCTATCTGCTATCTGTCTATTGCTATCTCTATTGCTATTGTCTATCTATCTGCTATCTGCATCTGCTATCTGCTATCTGCTATCTGCCTCTGCTATCTGCTATCTGCTATCTGCTATCTGTCTCCTGCCTTCTGCTATCTGCTATCTGCTTCTGCTTCTGCTATCTGCTCTGTCTTTGCTATCTTCTTCTGCTTCTGTCTTTGCTTCTGCTCTGCTTCTGCTCTGCTTTGTCTCTGCTTTGCTATCTGCTATCTGCTATCTGCTTTTGTCTATCTGTCTTCTGCTATCTGCTACTCTCTATCTGTCTCTGCTTCTGCTTCTGCTTCTGCTTCTGCTATCTGCTATCTGCTACTCTCTGCTTCTGTCTTCTGCTTCTGCTCTGCTATCTGCATCTGCTTCTGCTATCTGCTTCTGCATCTGCTATCTGCTTCTGCTTCTGTCTCTGCTTCTGCTTCTGTCTTGCTTTGCATCTGCTATTCTTCTGCCTCTCTTTGCATCTGCTTGCACTGCTTCTGTCTTCATCTGCTTGTCTTCTGCTTCTCTTTGCGCTCTGCTCTGCCTGCTCTGCTCCTGTCCTTCTGCTTCTGTCTATTGTCTTCTCCTTCTGCTTCTGCTTCTGCTCTGCTTCTCATCTGCTACTGCTATCTGCTATCTCTCTGCATCTGCCATCTGCTATCTGCATCTGCTCTGCTTCTGCTCTGCTTCTGCTACACTGTCTTCTGCCATTGCTTCTGCCTTCTGCTCCTGTCTGCCTTTGCATCTGCTCTGCTCTGCTATCTCCTTCTGCCTTCTGCTTTGCATCTGCTTGCATCTGCATCTTCTGCTTCTTGCTTCTGCTTCTGCTTCTTCTGCTCTGCCGCTTTGCCTTGCTCTGCCTTGCTTCTGCTTGCCTATCTGTCTTCTGCTTCTGCTCTGCTCTGCTTGCTTTGCTCTCCTCTGCTACTGCTTGCTTCTTCTGCTTCTGCTTCTGTTGCTTCTACTCCTTTGCTTGCCCTTGCTCTCTCTCTTGCTTCTTGTTCTGCTTGCTGCTATCTTATTGCTATCTGCTTCTGCTCTGCCTCTCTTCTGCTTGCCTTTGCTTGCTTTGCTTCTCTATCTGCTCTGCTCTGCATTGCTTGCTTGTCTATCGCTTGCCTGCCTTTGCTCTCTTTGCTGCTTCTTGTCTTCTTCTGCCTGCATGCGCTTCTTTGCTGCCTGCTTCTGCTTTGCTTTGCTTCTGTCTCTGTGCTTGCTTTGCTATTGCTATCTGTCTTCTGCTTGCTGTCTTTTGTTCTGCATCGCTTTGCTTTCTCTTCTGTCTCTGCTTCTGCTGTGCTTGTCTTGCTTGCTGCCCCTCTGCTGCCTTCTTTTTTGCTTGCTTGCTCTTCTGCTTCTTGCGCTTTGCTGCCTTCTCCTCTGCCTTTGCTTGCTGCACTGTCTCTGCTTGCTTCTGCTTGCTTTCTTTGCCTCTGCCTGCCTTTTTGCTTGCCTGCTCTGTCTTCTGCTTCTGCCTCCTCTCTTCTGTCCTCGCTGCCTGCCTGCCGCTGCTATCTGTTTCTCTCTGCTCTGCTTCTTCTTCTGCCTCTGCTATCTGTTCTGTTGCTTCTGTCTTCTGCTCTGCTTCTGCTTCTGTCGCTCTGCTATTGCTTCTGCTACTGCTTTGTCTATGTCCATCTCCTTCTGCCATCTGCTACTGCCTCTGCTCCTGTCTGCCTTCTGCTTCTGCTTCTGTCTTTGCTTCTGCTTCTGCTATCTGCTCTGTCTGCCTTCTCTTCTGCTCTGCTGCCATCTGCTACTTGCTTCTTTGCTTCTGTCTATCTGTCTTGCTTTGCTCTGCCTGCTTTGCCTCTGCTTTGTCCATTGCTTCTGCTATTGCCTTTCTTCTGTTGTATCTCTGCTTTCTTCTGTTTCTGCTCTGCTCTGCTTGCTTGCTCTGCTTCTGCTATCTGCTATCTCTTCTTCATCTGCACTCTTCTGCTATCTGCATCTGCTCCTTCTGCTACTGCTTTGCTATCTGTCTTGCCTTCTTTGCTCTGCTCTGCTTCTGCTTCTGTCTTTGTCTTTGCTTCTGCTTGCTACTCTTGCTTTGTCTATCTGCTATCTGCATCTGTCTTCCTCTGCTCTCTTTGCTACTGTCTTTCTACTTCTTTTGTTCTGTCTATCTGCTCTGCCTATCTGCTTCTGTCTAGCTGCTCTGCTCTCTTCTGCTCTGCTACTGCCTTTGCTATCTGCTATCTGCTTCTGTCTCCTGTCTTCTGTTCTGTCTATCTGCTATCTTCTTTTTCTTCTTCTCTGCCTCTGCTTTTTCTGTCTTCTCATTCGCCTTGCTATCTCTCTGCTGCTGCCTTGCTATGCTTCTGCTCTGCTTTGCTTTATCTGCCCATTGCTTCTGCTTCTGCTTCTGCCTGCTTTCTCTGCTTGTCCTTGCTATCTCTTTGCTGCTTCTTCTGCTTCTGCTCTCCTGCTCTGCCTGCTCTGCTGCTGCATGCTGCTTGCTGCTCCCTTTTTCTCTGCTTTGCTCTCCTTCTGCTTTGCTTCTGTCTATTGCTTGCATTGCTCTGCCCTGCTTTGCTTTGTCTTCTGCTCTGCTATCTGCTATCTGCTATCTGCTATCTGCTATCTGTCTATCGCTATCTGTCTTCTCCTTCTGCTCTGCTTCTGCTTCTGCTTTGCTTTTGTTCTGCTTCTGCTCTTCTTCTCTTCTTCTTCTTCTTCTGCTTCTGCTATCTGCTATCTGTCTCCTGTCTTCTGCCTTCTGCTTCTGTCTATCTGCTATCTGCTATTTGCTCTGCCTTCTGCTTCTGCTTCTGCTTCTGTCCTCTGCTATCTCGCTTTGCTTCTGCTTCTGTCTTTTGTCTATCTGTCTCTGCTATCTGTCTTTGCTCGCTTCTGCTATCTGCTTCTGCTTCTGTCTACCTGTCTATCTGTCTATTGTCCATCTCCTTCTGTCCATCTGTCTATCTGCCTATCTGTCTACCTGTCTTCTGCCTATCTGCTTCTGCTATCTGTCTATCTGTCTATCTGTCTTCTGTCTTTGCCTTCTGCCTATTGCTTCTGTCTATCTGTCTTCTGTCCATCTGTCTATCTTCTGCTTTGTTATCTGCTCTGCTATCTGTCTATTTGTTATCTGTCTATCTGTCTCTGCTTCTGTCCATTGCTATCTGTCCATTGCTTTGCTCTGCCATTGCTTCTGCTTCTGCTATCTGTCTATCTGTCTATCTGCTATCTGTCTTCTGTCTATCTGCTTCTGCTCTGTCATCTGCTCTGCTATCTGTCTATCTGTCTATCTTTCTATCTTCTCTGCTATCTTCTTCTGTCTTCTGTCTATCTGTCTATTTCTCTGCTACTGTCTATTGTCTATCTGTTTGCCTTCTTTTGTCTATCTGCTATCTGCTATCTGTCTTCTGCTACTTCTTCTGCTTTGTCTATCTGCTATCTGTTTCTGCTTTTCCTATCTGCTATGTCTGCATCTGTCTTTGCTTTGCTCTGCCTTCTGCTCTGCGCTCTGCATGCTCTGTCTTCTTTGCTTCTGCTCTGCTCTGCTTCTCTCTGCCCTCTGCACGCCTTTGCTTGTCTTTTCCCCTGTTCCTTTGTTGCTCTCTCTCTTGTCTCTCTTCTGCTCTGTCTTCTGCTTCTGCTGTCCTGCCTTCTTCTATCTGCTATCTCCTCTGATCTTCTGCTTTGTCTTTGCTATTGCTATCTTTCTATCTGCTATTCTATCTGCTATCTGCTTCTGCTTCTGCCTTGCTTCTGCTATTGCCATTGCTATTTGCTTCTGTCTATCTGTCTATCTTCTGCTATCTGCTATCTGCTATCTGTCTATCTGTCTTGTTTGCTATCTGTCTTCTGTCTTCTGCTTTGCTTCTGCTACCTGTCTATGCTATCTGTCTATCTGTCTATCTGTCTATCTGCTTTGCTATCTGTCTTTGCCTATCTGCTATCTGTCTATCTGCTATCTGCTACCTGTCTATTGTCTATCTGTCTATCTGTCTATCTGTCTATCTGTCTATCTGTCATCTGCTATCTGCTTCTGCTATCTGTCTATTTGTTATCTGTCTATCTGCTATCTTCTATCTTCTATCTTCTTCTGTCTATCTGTCTATCTGTCTATCTTTCTACCTGTTTATCTGCCTATCTGTCTATCTGTCTATCTGTCTATCTGTCTATTTGTCTATCTGCCTATCTGTCTATCTGTCTATCTGTCTATCTGTCCATCTGTCTATCTATCTGTCTATTTGTCTATCTGTCTATCTGTCTATCTGTCTATCTGTCTATTTGTCTATCTGTCTATCTGTCTGTCTGTCTATCTGTCCATCTGTCTATCTGTCCATCTGTCTATCTGTCTATCTGCCTATCTGTCTATCTGTCTATCTGTCTATCTGTCTACCTGCCTATATGTCTATCTGTTTATCTGTCTATCTGTCTATCTGTCTACCTGTCAATCTGTCTATCTGTCTATCTGTCTATCTGTCTATCTGTCTATCTGTCAATCTGCTATCTGTCTATCTGTCTATCTGTCTATCTGTGTATTTGCCTATCTGTCTACATTCTATATGTATATCTGTTTATTTGTCTATCTATCTATTTGTCTATCTGTCTATCTGTCTATCTGTCTATCTGCCTATCTGTCTATCTGTCTATCTGTCTATCTGTCTATCTGTCTATCTGTCTATTTGCCTATCTGCCTATCTGTCTATCTGTCTATCTGTCTATCTGTCCATCTGTCTATCTATCTGTCTATTTGTCTATCTGTCTACCTGTCAATCTGTCAATCTGTCTATCTGTCTATCTGTCTATCTTTCTATCTGTCTATCTGTCTATCTGTCTATCTGTCTATCTGTCTATCTGTCTATTGCCTATCTGTCTACTGTCTATTGTATATCTGTCTATTTGTCTATCTTCTTTTGTCTATCTGTCTATCTGTCTATCTGTCTATCTGCCTATCTGTCTATCTGCTATCTGCTATCTGTCTATCTGTCTATCTGTCTATTTGTCTATCTGCCTATCTGCTATCTGTCTTCTGTCTTTGTCCATCTGCTATCTTCGTCTATTGTCTATCTGTCTATCTGCTATCTGTCTATTTGTCTATCTGCTTCTGTCTTCTGTCTTCTGTCCTCTGTCTTCTGTCCATCTGCTATCTGTCTTCTGCCTTCTGCTTCTGCTATCTGCTATCTGTCTCTGTCTATTGCTATCTGTCTTCTGTCTATCTGTCTATCTGTCTTCTGTCATCTGCTCTGCTATCTGTCTATTGTCTATCTCTATCTTTCATCTGCTATCTTCTTCTGCTATCTGTCTATCTGTCTATTTCTATCTGCTATATTTTATCTGTCTATGCTACTTCTTTTGTCTTCTGTCTATCTGCTTCTGTCTTCTGCTTCTGCTTCTGCTACTTCTTCTGTCTTTGTCTATCTGTCTATCTGCATCTGGTTTTGCCTATCTGTCTACTTTCATCTGTCTATTTGCTACTTCTTGTGCTATCTGCTATCTGCTATCTGCCTTCTGCTATCTGCTACGTCTTCTGCTTCTGCTCTGCCTTTGCTATTGTCTATCTGTCTATCTTCTATCTGCCGCCTCTGCTATCTGCTATCTGCTATCTGTCTATCTGCTCCTTCCCTTCTGCTTTGCTTCTGCTATCTCTGCTTTGCTTCTGCTTCTGTCTCTGTTCATCTGCTCTCTCTTCTGCTTCTGCTTCTGCTTTGCTTTGCCTCTGCTATCTGCTCTGCTATCTGCTTCTGTCCTTGTCTATCTGTCTTTGCATCTGCTTCTCTATCTGCTATCTTCTGCTATCTGCTACTGCTATCTGCTTCTCTTCTGCTATCTGCTTCTGTCCATTGCTTTTGCTTTGCTTTGCTTTCTATCTGCTTCTGCTTCTGCTTCTCCTTGCTTGCTATTGCTTTGCTCTGCTCTGCTTCTGCTCTGCTCGCCTGCCTTTCTATTGCTTCTGCTTGCTCTGCTCTGCTATCTGCTCCTCTTGTCATTGCTATCTGCTATTGCTCTCTTTCTTTCTTCTCTTCTGCTTCTGCTTCTGCCTGCTTTGCTTCTGCTTTGTCTTTGTCTGCTTGCTCTCTTTGCTTCTGCTTCTGCTATTGCACTCCTATCTCTTCTGCTTCTTTGCATCTGCTATCTGTCTTTGCTATCTGTCTTCTGTATCTGTTCTGTCTACTGCTTCTGCTTTGTCTATTTCTTGCTTGCTATCTGCATCTGTCTTCTGTCTTGCTTCTGTCTTCTGCTTCTGCTATCTGCATCTCTATCTCTCTTCTGCTGCTCTGCATCTGCTTCTGTCCATTGCTATCTGCTTTGCCTTGCTTCTGCTTCTGCTCTCTTCTGTCCTTGCTATCTTCTTCTGCTTTGCTTCTGCTTCTGCTTCTTTTCGCTTTGCTTCTGCTATTGTATCTCTTTGCTTTGTCTTCTGCTTGCTTTGTCTCTCTTCTCTTGCTTTGCCTTTGCTCCTGTCTGCCTTCTGCTTCTGCTTTGCTTCTGCTTCTGCTTTGTCTTCTTTGCCTTTGCCGCTTCTGTCTTGCTTCTGTCCATCTGCTTCTGCCTGCCTTTGCTATCTGTATTCTTTGCTCTGCTTTGCTATCTGTCTCTGCTACTGTCTTCTTCTCTGTCTTGCTTGCTCTGCTCTGCTTCTGCTATCTTCTTCTGCTTCTGCCTTCTTTGTCTTCTGCTCTGCTTTCCTCTGCTGTCTTTGTCTTCTGTCTTCTTCTTTCCTTTGCTTCTTTGCTGCTTGCTCTGCTTTGCTTGCTCTGCTCTGCTTCTGCTTCTGCTTCTGCCTCTCTGCCCTGTCTTTGCTCTGCTCTGCTTTGCTTCTGCTTCTGCTTCTGCTTCTGCTTTGCTTTGCTTTGCCTCTTGCTTTGCTTGCTATGCTTCTGCCTCTTTGCTCTGCTTTCTTTGCTTTCTTTCTTTGCTTGCTTTGCTTTGCTTTCTTTGCTCTGCTTTGCTCTGCTTGCTTGCTCTGCATTGCTCTCTCTTCTCTTTGCTCTGCTTTGCATTGCTCTTGTCCTTCTTCTTCTGCTATCTGTCTTTCTTCTGCTTCTGCTTCTGCTTCTGCTTCTGTCTTCTTCTTCTGTCTCTGCTTCTGCTTCTGCTCTGCTATTGCTTCTGCTATGCTTGTCATTGCTATCGTCTTCTGCTATCTGCTATCTGCTTTGCTCTGTCTTTGCTTCTGCTGCTTGCCCTGATCTCTGCTTTGCTATCTGCTATCTTTGCTATTGCATTGCTCTGCTATTGCTATCTGCTTGCTCTGCTTTGCTCTCTGCTCTGCTTGTCTTGCTTCTGCTTCTGCTTTGCTCTGCTCTCTTCTGCTTTTCTTTCTTTGCTTTGCTATTGCATCTGTCTTTTCATGCTTTGCTATTGCTATTGCTATCTTCTGCTATCTGTCTATCTGCTTCTGCTTCTCTATTGCTTTCTATCTGCTTTGCTTTTGCTATGCTCTGCTTCTGCTTCTGCTTCTGCTTCTGCTATCTGCTCTGCTCTTCTCTGCATTGCTTTGCTTTGCTACTGATCTCCTTTGCTTCTGCTTCTGCTTCTGTCTCTGCTTTGCTATCTCTGCCTCTGCTCTGCTTTGTCTATCTGTCTTCGCTTTCTTTGCTTGCATCTGTCTTTGCTTTGCTTCTGCTTCTGCTTGTCCTTGCTTCTGCTTGCTTGCTTTGTCTATCCTTGCTTGCTACTGCTTGCCTGTCTGCCTGCTACGCTCTTTGTGCCTGTCTTTCTTTCCTGCTCTGTCTTTCTTTGCCTGCTCTGTTCCCTGCGCCTATTGTCTTTGCTTTTCTTTCTCTGCTTCTTCTGCTTGCCTTTGCTGCTGCTTTTTTTTTCTTCTGTCTTCTATTGCTTCTGTCTTCTGCTTCTGCTTTGCTTTGCCTGTCTTCTGCTTCTTCTGCTTCTGCTCCTTTGCTTTGCTCTGCTTGTCTTCTGCTCTGCTTTTCTCTCTTTGTCTTTTCTTCTTCTTTGCTTTCTTGTCTTTCTTTGTCTCTTCTATCTTCTTTGCTTCTGCTATTGCTTTGCTATCTTGCCTGCTTCTGCTATCTGTCTATCTGCTTCTGCTTCTGTCTTTGTCTTTGTCTATCTGTCTATGTCTTTGCTTCTGCTATCTTCTTTGTATGCTTGCTTCTGCTTCTGTCTTCTGTCTTCTGCTATTGCTATCTGCATCTCTATCTGTCTATCTGCTATTGCTTCTGTCTATTGTCTTCTGTCTTTGCTATGCCTTTGTCTATCTGTCTATCTGCTATCTGCTATCTGTCTATTCTTCTGCTATTGCTATTGCTTTGTCTACTGTCTATTGTCTATCTGTCTATTGCTATGCTTTGCTACTGTCTATCTGTCTATCTGTCTATCTGCTTCTGCTATCTGCTATCTCTATCTGCTATCTGTCTATCTGTCTATCTGTCTATTGCTCTGTCTTCTATCTGTCTATCTGTCTTTTGTCTATCTGTCTATTGTCTTTGCTATTGTCTATCTGTCTATCTGCTATTGCTATTGCTATTGCTATCTGTCTATCTGCTATCTGTCTATCTCTATCTGTCTTTGTCTATTGTCTATCTGCTATCTGCTATCTGCTTCTGCTATCTGCTATCTGCTATCTGCTATCTGTCTATTGTCTTCTGTCTATCTGTCTTCTGTCTATTGCTATCTGTCTTCTGTCTATCTGTCTATCTGTCTATCTGCTATCTGCTATCTGCTATCTGTCTATCTGTCTATTGTCTATCTGTCTATCTGTCTTCTGCTTCTGCTGTCTGCTATCTGTCTATCTGTCTATCTGTCTATCTGTCTATTGTCTATTGTCTATCTGTCTATCTGTCTATCTGTCTATCTGCTATCTGTCTATTGTCTATCTGTCTTTTGTCTATCTGTCTCTTGCTCTGTCTATCTGTCTATTTGTCTATTGCTATCTGCTATCTGTCTATCTGCTATCTGTCTATCTGTCTATCTGTCTATCTGCTATCTGCTATCTGCTATCTGCTATCTGTCTATCTGTCTATCTGCTATCTGTCTATCTGTCTATTTTGTCTATCTGCTATCTGTCTATCTGTCTATCTGTCTATCTGTCTATCTGTCTATCTGTCTATCTGTCTATCTTTGTCTATCTGCTATCTGTCTATCATGTCTATCTGTCTATTTGTCTATCTGTCTATCTGTCTATCTGTCTATCTGTCTATCTGTCTATCTGTCTATCTGTCTATTTATCTATCTGTCTATCTGTCTATCTGTCTATCTGTCTATCTGTCTATCTGTCTATCTGTCTATCTGTCTATCTGTCTATCTGTCTATCTGTCTATCTGTCTATCTGTCTATCTGTCTATCTGTCTATCTGTCTATCTGTCTATCTGTCTATCTGTCTATCTGTCTATCTGTCTATCTGTCTATCTGTCTATCTGTCTATCTGTCTATCTGTCTATCTGTCTATCTGTCTATCTATCTGTCTATCTGTCTATCTGTCTATCTGTCTATCTGTCTATCTGTCTATATGTCTATCTGTCTATCTGTCTATTTGTCTATCTGTCTATCTGTCTATCTGTCTATCTGTCTATCTGTCTATCTGTCTATCTGTCTACTGTCTATCTGTCTATCTGTCTATCTGTCTATCTGTCTATCTGTCTACCTGTCTATCTGTCTATCTGTCTATCTGTCTATCTGTCTATCTGTCTATCTGTCTATCTGTCTATCTGTCTATCTGTCTATCTGTCTATCTGTCTATCTGTCTATCTATGTCTATCTGTCTATCTGTCTATCTGTCTATCTGTCTATCTGTCTATCTGTCTATCTGTCTATCTGTCTATCTGTCTATCTGTCTATCTGTCTATCTGTCTATCTGTCTATCTGTCTATCTGTCTATCTGCTATCTGTCTATCTGTCTATCTGTCTATCTGTCTATATGTCTATCTGTCTATCTGTCTATCTGTCTATCTGTCTATCTGTCTATCTGTCTATCTGTCTATCTGTCTATCTGTCTATCTGTCTATCTGTCTATCTGTCTATCTGTCAATCTGTCTATCTGTCTATCTGTCTATCTGTCTATCTGTCTATCTGTCTATCTGTCTATATGTCTATATGTCTATCTGTCTATCTGTCTATCTGTCTATCTGTCTATCTGTCTATCTGTCTATCTGTCTATCTGTCTATCTGTCTATCTGTCTATCTGTCTATCTGTCTATCTGTCTATCTGTCTATCTGTCTATCTGTCTATCTGTCTATCTGTCTATATGTCTATATGTCTATCTGTCTATCTGTCTATCTGTCTATCTGTCTATCTGTCTATCTGTCTATCTGCCTATCTGTCTATCTGTCTATCTGTCTATCTGTCTACCTGTCTATATGTCTATCTGTCTATCTGTCTATCTGTCTATCTGTCTATTGTCTATCTGTCTATCTGTCTATCTGTCTATCTGTCTATCTGTCTATCTGTCTATCTGCTATCTGTCTATCTGTCTATCTGTCTATCTGTCTATCTGTCTATCTGTCTATCTGTCTATCTGTCTATCTGTCTATCTGTCTATCTGCTATCTGTCTATCTGTCTATCTGTCTATCTGTCTATCTGTCTATCTGTCTATCTGTCTATCTGTCTATCTGTCTACCTGTCTATCTGTCTATCTGTCTATCTGTCTATCTGTCTATCTGTCTATCTGTCTATCTGTCTATCTGTCTATCTGTCTATCTGTCTATCTGTCTATCTGTCTATCTGTCTATCTGTCTATCTGTCTATCTGTCTATCTGTCTATCTGTCTATCTGTCTATCTGTCTATCTGTCTATCTGTCTATCTTCTATCTGCTATCTGTCTATCTGTCTATCTGTCTATCTGTCTACCTGTCTATCTGTCTATCTGTCTATCTGCTATCTGTCTATCTGCTATCTGTCTATCTGTCTATCTGTCTATCTGCTATCTGTCTATCTGTCTATCTGTCTATCTGTCTATCTGTCTATCTGTCTATCTGTCTATCTGTCTATCTGTCTATCTGTCTATCTGTCTATCTGTCTATCTGTCTATCTGTCTATCTATCTGTCTTCTGCTATCTGTCTATCTGTCTATCTGTCTATCTGTCTATCTGTCTATCTGTCTATCTGTCTATCTGCCTATCTGTCTATCTGTCTATCTGTCTATCTGTCTATCTGTCTATCTGTCTATCTGCTACCTGTCTACATGTCTATCTGTCTATCTGTCTATCTGTCTATCTGTCTATCTGCCTATCTGTCTATCTGTCTATCTGCTATCTGCTATCTGCTATCTGTCTATCTGTCTACCTGCTATCTGTCTATCTGCTATCTGTCTATCTGTCTATCTGTCTATCTGTCTATCTGTCTATCTGCTATCTGTCTATCTGCTATCTGCTATCTGACTATCTGTCTATTGTCTTTGCTATCTGCTATCTGCTATCTGTCTATCTGTCTATCTGTCTATCTTCTGCTATCTGCTATCTGTCTATCTGTCTATCTGTCTATCTGCTATCTGTCTATCTGTCTATCTGCTATCTGCTATCTGCTATCTGTCTATCTGTCTATCTGCTATCTGCTATCTGCTATCTGCTACCTGTCTATCTGTCTATCTGTCTATCTGTCTATCTGTCAATCTGTCTGCATCTGCTATCTGTCTATCTGTCTATCTGCTATCTGCTATCTGTCTATCTGCTATCTGTCTATCTGTCTATCTGCTATCTGTCTATCTGTCTATCTGTCTATCTGTCTATCTGTCTATCTGCTATCTGCTATCTGCTATCTGTCTATCTGTCTATCTTCCTTCTGCTATCTGCTATCTCTATCTGTCTACCTGCTATTTCTACCTGCTATTGCTATCTGCTATCTGCTATGTGCTATCTGCTATCTGTTATCTGTCTATCTGTCTTCTGCTTCTGTCACTGTCTATCTCTATCTGTCTATCTGCTATCTGCTATCTGCTATCTGCTATCTGCTATCTGTCTATCTGTCTATCTGTCTATCTGTCTATCTATTGCTATCTGCTATCTGCTATCTCTATCTGCTATTCTATCTGCTATCTGCTATCTGTCTATTGCTTCTGCTATCTGCCTATCTGTCTATCTGTCTATCTGTCCATCTGTCTATCTTTGCTATCTGCTATCTGCTATCTGTCTATCTGTCTATTCTATCTGCTATCTGCTATCTGCTATCTGCTATCTGCTATCTGCTATCTGCTATCTGCCTTCTGTCTATCTGTCTATCTGTCTATCTGTCTATCTATCTGCTATCTGCTATCTGTCTATCTTTCTATCTGCTATCTGTCTATCTGCTATCTGCTATCTGCTATCTGCTATCTGCTATCTGCTATCTGCTATCTGTCTACCTGCTATCTGTCTACTGTCTATCTGTCTATCTGTCCATCTGTCTACCTGTCTATTGTCTATCTGTCTATCTGTCTATCTGTCTATCTGTCTATCTGCTATCTGCTATCTGCTATCTGCTATCTGCTATCTGCTATCTGCTATCTGCTATCTGTCTATCTGTCTATTGTCTATCTGTCTATCTGTCTATCTGTCTATCTGTCTATCTGTCTACCTGTCTTTGTCTATCTTCTATTGCTATCTGTCTATCTGTCTATCTGCTATCTGCTATCTGCTATCTGCTATCTCTATCTGTCTATTGCTATCTGCTATCTGCTATCTGCTATCTGCTATCTGCTATCTGTCTATCTGCTATCTGCTATCTGCTATCTGTCTATCTGCTATCTGTCTATTGTCTATCTGTCTATCTGCTATCTCTCTATCTGTCATCTGTCTATCTGCTATCTGCTATCTGTCTATTGTCTATCTGCTATTGCTATCTGCTATCTGTCTATCTGCTATCTGCTATCTGCTATCTGCTATCTGTCATCTCCTATCTTCTTCTGCTATCTGCTATCTGTCTTCTGTCTATCTGCTACTGTCTATCTGTCTATCTGCTATCTGTCTATCTGCTATCTGCTATCTGCTATCTGCATCTGCTATCTGCTATCTGCTATCTGCTACTCTTCTGCTATCTGCTATCTGCTATCTGCTTCTGCTATCTGCTATCTGTCTATCTGTCACCCATCTGCTATCTGCTTCTGCTATCTGTCTACCTGTTATCGCCTATCTGCTATCTGCTATCTGCTATCCTTCTGCTATCTGCATCTGCTCTGCTATCTGTCATCTGCTATCTCTCTATCTGCTATCTGCTATCTGTCCATCTGCTATCTTTATCTGCTATCTGTCTATCTGTCCATTGCTATCTTCTGCTTCTGCTATCTGCTATCTGCTATCTTTCTATCTGCTATCTTTCTATCTGTCTATTCTATCTGCTATCTGCTATCTGCTATCTGCTATCTGCCTTCTGCTATCTGCTATCTGTCTATTGCTATCTTCTGCTATCTGCTTCTTCTTTCTATCTGCTATCTGCTATCTGCTATCTGCTATCTGCCTATCTGCTATCTGCTATCTGCTATCTGTCTATCTGCTTCTGCTATCTGCTACCTGTCTATTGTCTATCTGTCTATTGCTATCTGCCTATCTGCTATCTGCTATCTGCTATCTGCTATCTGCTATCTGTCTACCTGCTATCTGTCTATCTGTCTATCTGTCTATCGCTATCTGCTATCTGCTATCTGCTATCTGCTATCTCTCTATCTGCATCTCTTCTGTCTATTTGTCTATCTGCTATCTGTCTATCTGCTATCTCTATCTGCTATCTGCTATCTGCTATCTGCTATCTGTCTATCTTCTTCTGCTATCTGCTATCTGCTATCTGCTATCTGCTATCTGCTATCTGTCTTCTGTCTATCTGCTATCTGCTATCTGCTATCTGCTATCTGCTATCTGTCATCTGCTATCTGTCTATCTGTCTATCTGCTATCTGCTATCTGTCTATCTGTCTATCTCTCTATCTGTCCATCTTCTATCTGTCATCTGCTATCTGCTATCTGTCTATCTGTCTATCTGTCTACCTGCTATCTGCTATCTGTCTTTGTCTTCTGCTATCTGTCTCTATCTCCTATCTGTCTATTTGTCTATCTGTCATCTGTCTATCTGTCCATCTGCTATCTGTCTATCTGTCTACCTGCTATCTGCTATCTGTCTATCTCTCTATCTGTCCATCTGTCTATCTGTCATCTGTATCTGCTATCTGCTATCTGCTATCTGTCTATTGTCTATCTGTCTATCTGTCTATCGTCTATCTGTCTATCTGTCTATCTGCTATCTGCTATCTCTATCTGTCATCTGTCTATCTGTCTATTTGTCTATCTGCTATCTGTCTATCTCTATCTCTATCTTCTATCTGCTATCTGCTATCTGCTATCTGCTATCTTCTATCTGCTATCTGCTATCTGCTATCTGCTATCTGCTATCTGCTATCTGCTATCTGTCTTCTGTCTATCTGCTATCTGCTATCTGCTATCTGTCTATCTGTCTATCTGTCTATCTGTCAATCTGCTATCTGTCTATCTGTCTATCTGTCTATCTGTCTATCTCTCTATCTCTCTATCTGTCATCTACTATCTGTCATCTGCTATCTGTCTATCTGTCTATCTGTTTATCTGTCTACCTGCTATCTGTCTATCTGTCTATCTGTCTATCTGTCTATCTGTCTATCTGTGTATCTCCCTATCTCTCTATCTGTCCATTTGTCTATCTGTCATCTGTCTATCTGTCCATCTGTCTATCTGTCTATCTGCCTACCTGTCTATCTGTCTATCTGTCTATCTCTCTATCTGTCCATCTGTCTATCTGTCTATCTGTCTATCTGTCTATCTGTCTATCTGTCTATCTGTCTATCTGTCTATCTGTCTATCTGTCTACCTGTCTATCTGTCTATCTGTCTATCTGTCTATCTGTCCATCTGTCTATCTGCCTATCTGTCTACCTGTCTATCTGCCTATCTGTCTATCTGTCTATCTGTCTATCTGTCTATCTGTCTATCTGTCTATCTGTCTATCTGTCTATCTGCCTATCTGTCTATCTGTCTATCTGTCCATCTGTCTATCTATCTGTCTATTTGTCTATCTGTCTCTCTGTCTATCTGTCTATTTGTCTATCTGTCTATCTGTCTTTCTGTCTATCTGTCCATCTGTCTATCTGTCCATCTGTTTATCTTTCTATCTGCCTATCTGTCTATCTGTCTATCTGTCTATCTGTCTACCTGCCTATATGTCTATCTGTCTATCTGTCTATCTGTCTATCTGTCTATCTGTCTACCTGTCAATCTGTCATCTGTCTATCTGTCTATCTGTCTATCTGTCTATCTTTCTATCTTTCAATCTGTCTATCTATCTATCTGTCTATCTGTTTATCTGTGTATTTGCCTATCTGTCTACATGTCTATATGTCTATCTGTCTATTTGTCTATCTATCTATTTGTCTATCTGTCTATCTGTCTATCTGTCTATCTGTCTATCTGTCTATCTGTCTATCTATCTATCTGTCTATATGTCTATCTGTCTATCTGTTTATCTGTGTATTTGCCTATCTGTCTACATGTCTATCTGTCTATCTGTCTATCTGTCTATCTATCTATCTGTCTATCTGTCTATCTGTCTATCTGCCTATCTGTCTATCTGTCTATCTGTCTATCTGTCTATCTGTCTATCTGTCTACCTGTCTATCTGTCTATCTGTCTATCTGTCTATCTGCCTATCTGTCTATCTGTCTATCTGTCTATCTGTCTATCTGTCAATCTGTCTATCTGTCTATCTGTCTATCTGTCTATCTGTCTATCTGTCTATCTGTCTATCTGTCTATCTGTCTATCTGTCTATCTGTCAATCTGTCTATCTATCTATCTGTCTATCTGTCTATCTGTCTATCTGTGTATTTGCCTATCTGTCTACATGTCTTTATGTCTATCTGTCTATCTATCTATTTGTCTATCTGTCTATCTGTCTATCTGTCTATCTGTCTATCTGTCTATCTGTCTATCTATCTATCTGTCTATCTGTCTATCTGTCTATCTGTCTATCTGTCTATCTGTCTATCTGTCTATCTGTCTATCTGTCTATCAGTCTATCTGTCTATCTGTCTATTTACCCAACTGTCTATCTGTCTATCTGTCTATCTGTCTATCTGTCTTTCTGTCTATCTGTCATCTGTCTATCTCTCTATCTGTCTATCTGTCTATCTGTCTATCTGTCCATCTGTCTATCTGTGTATCTGTCTATCTGTCTATCTGTCCATCTGTCTATCTTCTGTCTATCTGTCTATCTGTCTATCTTTCTATCTGTCTATATTTCTATCTGTCTATCTGTCTATCTGTCTATCTGTCTATCTGTCTATCTGTCTATCTGTCTATCTGTCTATCTGTCTATCTGTCTATTTGTCTATCTGCCTTTCTGCTATCTGCTATCTGTCCATCTGCTATCTTCTGTCTATCTGTCTATTTTCTATCTGCTATCTGCTATCTGCTATCTGCTATCTGCCTATCTGCTATCTGCTATCTGCTATCTGCTATCTGCTATCTGCTATCTGTCTACCTGCCTATTGTCTATCTGTCTATCTGCTATCTGCCTATCTGCTATCTGTCTATCTGCTATCTGCTATCTGCTATCTGTCTATCTGTCTACCTGCTATCTGTCTATCTGTCTATCTGTCTATCTGTCTATCTGTCTATCTGTCTGTTTGTCTATCTGTCTATCTGCTATCTGCTATCTCTCTATCTGTCATCTGCTATCTGCTTCTGCTCTGTCTATTTGCTATCTGTCTATCTGCTATCTTCTTCTCTCTTCTTCTGCTATCTGCTATCTGCTATCTTTCTATCTGCTATCTGCTATCTGCTATCTGCTATCTGCTATCTCTCTATCTCTCTATCTGTCTATCTTCTTCTGTCATCTGCTTCTGCTATCTGTCTCTGTTTCTGCTACTGCTATCTGTCTATCTGTCTTCTGTCTATCTCTCTATCTGTCCATCTGCTATCTGTCTATCTGTATATTGCTACTGCTATCTGTCTATCTGCTATCTGCTATCTGCTATCTCTATCTCCTTCTGTCTATTTGCTATCTGTCATCTGTCTATCTGTCATCTGCTATCTGCTATCTGCTACTGCTATCTGCTATTGTCTACTCTCTATCTGTCCATCTGCTATCTGCCTATCTGTCTACCTGCATCTGTCTATCTGCTATCTGTCTTCTGCTATCTGTCTGTTTGTTATTGCCTATCTGCTGTCTGCTATCTGCTATCTGTCCATCTGTCTATCTATCTGCTATTGCTATTGTCTATTTGTCTATCTGCTATCTGCTCTGCTATCTGTCCATCTGCTATCTGTCCATTGTCTATCTGCTATCTGCCTATCTGCTATCTGCTATCTGCTATCTGTCTACCTGTCTTTGTCTATCTGTCATCTGCTATCTGCTATCTGTCTACCTGTCATCTGTCATCTGCTATCTGTCTATCTGTCTATCTGCTATCTTCATCTGCTATCTTCTATCTGCTATCTGTCATCTGTCTATTTGTCTATCTGCTACATGCTATTGCTATCTGTCTATTTGCTACTTCTTTTGCTATCTGCATCTGCATTGCATTGCTTTGCATCTCTTCTGCTTTGCTATGCTATCTGCATCCTCTGCCTCTGCTGCTTTGCTATGTCTTCTGCTACTTCTTTTGTCTATTGCTCTGCATCTGCTATTGCTACTCTTTGCTTTGCATTGCATCTGCTCTGTCTATTGCTATCTGCTATCTGCTATCTGCTATCTGCATCTGCTATCTGCTATCTCTTCTGCTTTGCTATCTGCATCTGCTATCTGCACTCCTTCTCTCTGCTTCTGCTTTGTCTTTTGTCTATTGCATCTGCACTCTTTCTTCTCTTCTGTCTTTGCACTGCTTCTGCCTCCTCCTGCTTGCTTGCTTTGCTTCTGCTATCTGCTATTGCTTCTGCTATCTGCTTCTGCTTCTGTCTTGTCTTGTCTATCTGCTTCTGCTTCTGCTATTGCTCTATCTCTTCTGCATTCTCTGCATCTGCTTTGCCTGTCATCTGTTCTGCTCTGCTATTGCTATTGCTTCTGCTTCTGCTATCTGCTATCTTCTTCTGCTTGCACTGATCTGTTTCTGCTCTGCTCTGCTCTGACTCTCTCCTTCTGTCCTTGCTTTGCATCTGCGCTTGTTGTCATTGCATCTTCTTCTGCCTCTGCTTTGCTATTGCTATTGCATTGCTTCTCATCTGCTTTGCTTCTGCTTCTGCTTCTGCTTTGTTCTGATCTGCTTCTTCCATTGCTATCTGCTTTGTCTACCTGTCTGCCTATCTGCTATCTGCTATCTGCTCTGCTTTTTCTTTGCCTATTGCTACTCTTCTCTTCTGCCTTGCTTTTTGCCTGCTTTCTATTGCTATCTGCTATCTGCTTCTGCTTCTGCTTCTGCTTCTTCTTTCTTGTCTCTGCTTGCTATTTTTGCTTGTCTCCTGCTCTGCCTTTGCATTGATTGCATTGCTTGCCTGCTTGCTTGCTTCTCTGCTTCCTTTGCATCTGCTTGCTTGCACTTCTTGTTGCTGTCTCTCTTATTTTCTATTGCTCTTTCTTTGCTTTGCTTGCTCTTTCTTGTGTCCATTGCTTTGCATCTGCTGTGTCCATTCTATCTGTTTGTCTGCCTCTGTTTGCTTGCACTCCTTTGTCTTTGCTTTGCTCTCTTCTGTCCTTGCTATCTGTTTGTTTTGCTTCTTTGTTGCTTCATCTGCTTGCTCTCTTCTGCTTGCTTGCTTTGCTTTGCTTGCTTTGCTTTGCTCTGCTCTCTTTGTCTCTTCTGCCTTGCTTGCTTTGCTCCTGTTCCTTGCTGCTGCTTTGCTGCTTTTTCTTTTGCTGCTCTGCATCTTCCATGCTCTGCTTTCTTCTTTGCTTTGCTTTCTTTGCTTTGCTTGCTTTCCTTGCTTTGCTTTGCTTTGCTTGCCTTTGCTTGCTCTGTTTCTTCTTCTGCTTTTCTCTTTCTTCTTTCTTTCTTGCTGCTTCTTTTTTTCTTGCTTGATTCTTTTTTTGCTTGCTTTGCCTCTTGCTTTCGCCTGCCTCTCTCCTTGCTCTGCTTTCATGTCTTCTCTTTCATCTGCTTGCTTTGCCTGCTTTGCCTCTTGCTTTGCTGCTTTGCTTGCTTGCTTGCTTGCTTTGCTCTTGCTTTTTGCTCTGCTGCCTCTTGCTTCTCTTCTTTTCTATGCTTTGCTTTGCTCTTTTCTCTTGTCATTGCTGCTTTCTTGCTTTGCTTTGCTTTGCTTGCTTTCTTGCTCTTGCTTGCTCTGCTGCTTGCTTCTCGCTTTGCTTTGCTCTCTCTCTTCTGCTTTCATTGCTTCTTCTGTCTTTTGCTTTCTTCGCTCTGCTTTGCTTTTGCCTTGCTTCTGTCTGTGCTGTTTCTCTGCTTTCCTCTTCTTTCTTTTTCATTGCTTCCTTGCTTGTTCCTTGGCTTGCTTTGCTTGCTTGCTGCTGCTGCTCTTTCTCTCTTTCTTTTTCTTGTTTCCTTGCTTTGCTTGCTCTTTCTTGCTTCTTGCTTGCTGCTTTGTTTGTGCTTCTTTGCTGCTTTCTTGCTTGCTGCTCTTGCTTTCTTTCTTCCTTGCTGCTTCTTGCTTCTGCTGCTCTGTCTTTGTCTGCTTCTCTTGCCTCTTGCTTTGCCTGCTGTTCTTCTTTGCTGCTGCTTCTCTTTGCTGCTTTGTTGCTTCTTTCTTGCTCTTCTGTCTTTGCTCTTTCCCTGTTCTTGCTGCTTGCTCTTTGCTTGCTCTTTTTCTTTTTGTCTTGCTTCTTTTTTTGCCTTGCTTTGTTTGCCCTTTTTCTTCTGCTTCTGTCTATTCTTGCTTTGCTTGCTTTCTTCTTTCTTTTGTCCATTGCCTTGCTATCTGCTCTGCTTTCTTCTTGCTTTGCTTTGCTGCTTCTGCTTGCTTTGCTTCTGCTTTGCCATTGCTTCTTTCTGCCTTTCTTTGCTCTGCTTTCTTCTGTTCTGCTATCTGCTATCTGCTCTGTCTATTGACTTCTTTTTGCTTCTGCTTCTGCACTCTATTGTCTATTATGTCTTGTGCTGCTTTTCTTTGCTTTCTCTGCTTGCTTTTTTGCTTCTGCTCTGCTCTCTCTTTGTCTGCTCTGCTTTTCTTTTACCTTGCTTGCTTGCTGCTTTGCTCTTCTCTTTGCCTTCTGCTGCCTGTTGTTGCTCTGCTTTGCTTTGCTTGCTTCTTGCCTTGCACTGCTCTTTGCCTCTTCTGTCCATTGCTATCTTCTTTGCTTTGTCTTTTGCTCTTCTTTCTTCTGTGCTCTGCTTTGCTTTGCTTATTGCTTGCTTTGTTGTTTTCTTTGCTGTTGATTGCTTGCTTTGCTTTCTCTTTTCTTTGCTCTGTCTCTTGCTTCTGCCTGCTCTGCTCTGTTTCCTTTCTTGCTTGCTTTTTGTTTTGCTTCTGTTTGCTGTTTGCTTTGTCTTCTCTTCTGCTTTGCTCTCTTCTGCCATTGCTTCTGTCTGTTTGCTACTCTTCTGCTTCTGCTTTGCATCTCTTTGCTTCTCTTCTGCTTTGCTTTGCTATTGCTTCTGTCTTCTGCTTGCTTGCTTTGCTCTCTTCTGTCCTCTGCTTTGCTTCTGTCTTCTGCTCCTGTGCTTGTCTTCTGCTTTGTCTTTTTTGCCTTCTGCTCTGCCTGCTTGTCCTTTCTTTGCTTCTGCTATTGTTTGTCTTTGTCTTTGCTTTGCTTCTGCTTCTGCTCTGCTTCTGCTTCTGCTTTGCTCTGTTCTGCTCCTCTCCTCTTTGCTCTCTTCTGTCCTTGCTTCTGCTTCTGCTACCTGTTGCCTTTGTCTATCTGCTTTGCTTTGCTTTGCTTTGTCTTTCTTCTATGCTCTCTTTGTCCATTGCCTTATGCTTGCTTTCTTTGCTTTGCTTTGCTTTGCTTTGCTTTGCTTCTGTCTTTGCTTTGTCCTTGCTTCTGCTTCTGCTTCTCTTCTGCTTCTGCTCTGTCTTTGTCTTTTTCTGTCTTTGCTATCTGCTATTGTCTTTGTCTATCTTCTTTGCTATCTGCTTCTGCTATTGCATCTCTTTGTCTTGTCTATCTGTCTATCTGTCTATCTGCTTTGCTTCTCTATTGTCTTCTGCTTCTGTCTTCTGTCTTTTGTCTACTGCTATCTGTCTATTGTCTATCTGTCTATCTGTCTATCTGCTATCTGCTATCTGTCTATTTGTATCTGTCTTCTGCTATCTGCTATCTGCTATCTGTCTTTCTATCTTCTTTGTCCATCTCTATCTGTCTTGTCTATCTGCTATCTGTCTATCTGTCTATCTGCTACCTGCTATCTGCTATCTGTCTTCTGTCTTCTTCTATCTGTCTATTGCTATCTGTCTATCTGTTCTGCTATCTGCTATCTGTCCATCTGCTTCTGTCCATCTGCTATCTGTCTATTTTCTTCTGTCTTCTGTCTCCTGCCTTTGTCTATCTGTCTATCTGTCTATCTGCTATCTGTCTATCTGTCTCTGTCATCTGCTTTGCTTCTGTCTTCTGTATCTGTCTTTGCTATCTGTTTGCTATCTTCATCTGCTATCTGCTTTGTCTATCTTCTATTTCTATCTGTCTATCTGCTACTTTTCTGCTCTGCTTCTGTCTTCTGTCTTCTGCTATCTGCTATCTTCTTCTCTCTTTCCTCTGCTTCTGTCATCTGCTTGTGTCCTTGCTATCTGTCTTCTGCCTCTGCTATCTGCTATCTGTCTATTCTCTTTGCTTCTGCTTCTCTCTTCTGTCCATCTGCTACTGTCTATCTGTTTTGCTATTTTTTTTCTTTGCTCTGCATCTGCATTGTCTATCTTTCTATCTGTCTATCTGCTATTGCTATCTGCTATCTGTCTATCTGTCTATGCTACTGCTATCTGTCTATCTTCTTCTTCCATCTGCTTCTGCTATCTGCTTCTGTCTACCTGTTATCTGCCTTTGCTTCTGCTATCTGTCTATTTCCTTCTGCCTATTGCATTGCTATTGCTTGCCATCTGTCTATTTCATTGCTACTTCTTGCTTTGCTATTGCTATCTGCTTCTGCTATCTGCTTCTGCTTTGCTTTCTATTCTTTGCTTCTGTCTTCTGTCTTTGTCCTTGCTATTGCTTTGCTTTGCCTATTGCTTCTGCTACTGCCTTTGTCTATCTGTCTATCTGCTATCTGCTATCTGCTATTGCTATTGCTATTGTCTTTTTATCTTTTTGCTTTGCTTCTGCTTTGCTACTCTTTGTCTTTTGCTTGCCTTTGCTTTGCTTTGTCTGCTTTGCTTGCTGCTTGCTTCTTGCTTTGCTTTGCTCTCTCTGTTTGTTGCTTTCTTGCTCTGCTTTGCTTTCTCTTTCTTTGCACTGTTACTCTTTGCATCTCTTTGCTTTTCTTTCTTTGCATTGCTTGCTTGCTACTCATCTGTCTTTCTTTCTTTGCTGCTTGTTCTTCTTCGCTCTTTCTTCTTGCCTTTTCTCTTTGCTCTGCTATTGTTTTCTTTCTGCTTGCTTCTGCCTGCTTGCTGTGTCCTTGCTACTGTCTCTGTTGCTTGTTCTTTGCCTTGCCCTGTCTGTTTGCTTTGCTTTGGTCTTTGCTTTGCTTTGCTTTGTCTCTGCTTTGTCCATTGCTTTGCTTTGCTACCTTTTGCCTTCTGCTTCTGCTTCTGCTTTGCTTTGTCTATTTTTTGCCTATCTCTCTGCTTGCCATTGTCTTTTTCTCTGCTATCTTTGCTATCTGCTTCTGTCTTTGCTTCTTCTTGTCCATTGCTTTGTCTTTCTGCTTGCTTGCTGCTCTGTTGCATGATTCTGCTTGCTTCTTCTTTGCTTCTGCTATCTGCTTTCTTTTTGCTTTGCTTTGCTATCTCTTGCTGCTTTCTCTTGTTGTTCTTTTTGCCTCTTTGTCTTTGCTTTGCTTTGCCTCTCTCCTTTCCTTCTTTTCTTTCTTGCTACTGTTCTGCCTCTGCTTTGCTTTGCTCTCTTCTGCTTTGCTATTCTTTCTTCTTCCTTGCTATCTTTTTTATCGTCTGTCTTTCTTCTATTCTGCTTCTTTGCTTGCTTGCTTTGTTCTGCTTCTTCTTTGCCTTTCTGCCTTGCTTGCTTTGCCCTTCCTTTGCTTGCTTGCTGCTTCTGCTGTCTTTTTCCTTTTCTCTTGCTTGCCTGCTTTGCTTGCCTGCCTGCTTTCTTTTGCTCTGTCTCTTTCTGCTGCTCCTGCTGTTTTGTCTGTTTGTCTGCTGCTTCTCTCTGCATGCTGCTTTTTTGCCTTTGCTTTGCTTGCTGCTTCTTCTTCATCCATGCTGCATCTCCTTGTTCTCTGCTTTTTGCGCTCTCTCTTTTTTGCTCTGTTTTCTTCTTTGCTTTCTTTCTTGCTCTCTTCTCTTGCTTGCTCTTTGCTTTTTTTCTTGTTTTGCTTTTGTGCTCTGTTCTTTTCTCTTCTTTGCTTTGCTGCTTGCTTTGCTTTGCTTTGCTTTGCTTTGCTTTCCCTTTGCTTTGCTTTGCTCTGCTTTGCTCTTTTTGTCCTTGCTATCTGTTCTTTCTCTTATCTTCTTTGCTTTCTTCTCTTTGTCCTTTTGCTTGCTTGTCCTTGCTATCTGTTTTCTGCTTTGCTTTGCTCTTCTTTGTCCTTGCTATCTGTATCTGTTTGCTTTGCTTTGCTTTGTCTACTGTTTGTCTTCTTCTTCTGTCCTTGCTTTGCTTCTGCTACCTTCTGCTTTCTGCCTTGCCTTTGCTTCTGCTTCTGCTCTGCTTTGCTTGCTTTGTCTTTGTCCTTGCTATTTGCTTGTCTTTCTTGCTTTGCTTTGCTTCTGCTTTGCTATTGCTTTGCTTTGCTTCTGCTTCTGCTTCTGCTTTGCTTTGCTTCTGTCTTTGCTTCTGCCTCTGTCTTTGTCCATCTGTCTATTGTCTATTTTTGCTTTGCTTCTGCTGCTGCTACCTTTTGCTTGTCTGTCTATTGCTTTGTCTTGTCTTCTTTGCTATCTGTTCTGTCTTGCTTGCTCTGCTTTGTTTTCTTCTTGTTTTTTGCTTGTCTTCTTTGCTTTGTCTTTGCTTATTGCTTGCTTTGCTGCTGTGTCCTTGCTATCTGTTTCCCTGCTTTGCTTTGCTTTGCCTCTTTGCTTTGCCTCTTTCTGCCATTGCTATTGTTGTTTGACTCCGCTGCTCTCATCTTCTTCTTGCTTTCTTTGCTTTGCTTGCTTGCTTGCTTGCTTCTTCTTTGCTTGCTTGCTCTCTATTGCTTCCTTCTTTGCTCTTCTTTGCTTCTGCTTCTGCTACTGCTTTGTCTTCTGCTCTTCTTCTGTCCTTGCTTCTGTCTTTGTCTACCTGTTTGCCTATCTGCTTCTGCTATTGTCTTTTTGCCTTTGCTATTGCTTTGCCTCTGCTATTCTGCTATTGCTTTCTATTGCTATCTGCTTCTGCTTTGCTTCTGTCTTTGCTTTGCTTCTGCTTCTGCTACTGCTTCTGTCTACCTGCCTTTGTCTATCTGTCTATCTGCTATCTGCTATCTGTCTATTGTCTTGCTATCTGTCTATCTGTCTATCTGTCTATCTGTCTATCTGTCTTTTCTATCTGTCTATCTGTCTATCTGTCTATCTGTCTATCTTTCTATCTTTCATCTGTATCTCCTTCTGCTATCTGCTATCTGTCTATTTGTCTATCTGCTACTGCTATGTCTATTGCTCCTTTGCTTTGCTATCTCTTCTGCTGTCTGCTATCTGTCTATCTGCTATCTGTCTATCTGTCTATCTGTCTTCTGTCTATCTGTCTATCTGTCTATTTGTCTATTTGTCTATCTGTCTATCTGTCTATCTGTCTATTGTCTATCTGTCCATCTGTCTATTTTCTATCTGTCTATTGCTATCTGTCTTCTGCTATCTGCTCTGCCTTCTATTCTTCTTGCTGCATTGCTTGCTATTGCTTCTGCTTTTCTTTGCTATTGCTTGCTTCTTCTTTGCTCTCTCTTCTTTGCTCTCTATCTTTTCTGTGTTGCTGCTGTCTTTTTTGTTCCTTTGCTGCTTCTTTTGCTCATGTCTACTGCCCTTTGCCTCTTCTGCTGCTGCTTGCTTCTTGCTTGCTGCTGCTTGCTTGCTGCTTTTCTTTCTGCTGTCTTTGCTTCTGTCTTCTTCTTCTTCTTTGTCCTTGCTTTGCTTGCACTCTTGCTCTTTTCTTTGCTATTTCTTCTGTCTTCTGTCTTCTGTCTTCTGTCTTCTGCTTTGCTTTGCTTCTGTTTCTGTTTTGCTTTGCTTCTTCCTTGTCTATCTGTTGCTGCTTGCTCTTCTGCTTTGCTTTGCTCTTTCTCCTTCTGCCTTGCTATTGTCCATTGCTTGCTCTGCTCCTGTTCTATCTGTCTTCTGCTATTGCTTTGTCTTGCTTCTGCTTTGCTTCTGCCTATCTGTCTATCTGCTATCTTCTTTGCTTCTGCTTCTGCTTTGCTATTGCTTCTCTTCTTATCTGTATTCTTTGCTCTGCTATCTGCTATTCTTTGCTCTCTGCTATGCTATTGTCTATTTGTTCTTTGCTTGCTTTGCTATCTGTCTATTGCTATCTTTGCTTGCTCTGCTTTGCTATCTGCTTGCTTTGCTTCTGCTATCTGCTTTGCTTTGCTATTGCTTTGTCTTTATTGTGCTACTGTTATCTGTCTTTTTTTCCATCTGCTTTGCTATCTGCTATCTGCTATTGCTTTGCTTCTGCTTCTGCTATTGCTATTGCTATCTGTCTATTGTCTCTGCTATCTGTCTATCTGCTATCTGCTATCTGTCTATCTGCTATCTGTCTTCTGTCTATCTGTCTATCTCTATTTCTATCTCTCTTCTGTCCATCTGCTATCTGTCTATCTGTTTCTGTCTACCTGCTATCTGTCTTCTGTCTATCTGCTATCTCTCTATCTGTCCATCTGTCTATCTGTCCATCTGCTATCTGTCCATCTGTCTATCTGTCTATCTGCTTCTGCTATTGCTATCTGTCTATCTGTCTTCTGCTATCTGTCTATCTGTCACTGCCTTCTATCTGTCTATCTGTCTATCTGCTATCTGTCATCTGTCTATCTGTCTATCTGTCTATCTGTCTATCTGCTATCTGTCTATCTGTCTATCTGTCTATCTGTCTATCTGTCTACTTCTTCTGTCTATCTGTCTATCTGTCTATCTGCTATCTGTCTATCTGTCTATCCTTCTATCTGTCAATCTGCTATCTTCTATCTGCTATCTGTCTATCTGCCTATCTGTCTACTCTATCTGTCTATTTGTCTATCTATCTTCTTCTATCTGCTGCTATCTATCTGCTATCTGTCTATCTGTCTATCTGTCTATCTGTCTATCTGTCTATCTTTCTATCTTTCATCTGCATCTTTTATCTCTATCTGTCTATCTGTCTATTGCCTATCTGTCTACTGCTATCTGTCTATTTGCTATCTTCTATTGCTATCTGCTATCTGTCTATCTGCTATCTGCTATCTGTCTATCTGTCTATCTCTATCTGCTATCTGCTATCTGTCTATTGTCTATTTGTCTATCTGCTATCTGCTATCGTCTTTGCTATTGCTATCTGTCATCTGCTCTGCTATCTGCTATCTGCTATCTGCTATCTGCTATCTGCTATCTGCACTTCTTCTCTATCTTCTGCTATCTGTCTATTGTCTATCTGTCTGCTGCTATTGTCTATTGCTATCTGCTATCTGCTATCTGCTATCTCTCTATCTGCTCTGCTATCTGCTTTGCATTGTCTATTTGCTATCTGCATCTGCTATCTGCTACTTCTCTTCTCTTCTTCTGCTTTGTCTGTGCTACTCTATCTGCTATCTGCTATCTGCTATCTGCTATCTGTGCTCTGCTATCTGTTTGCTTTGCACTCATCTCCTTCTGTCCATTGCTTTGTCCTGCTACTGTCCATTTCTTCTGTTTCTGCCTCTGCTATCTGTCTATCTCTCTATCTGTCCATTGTCTATCTGTCATCTGTTTCTTGCTATCGCTCTTTCTGCTATTGCTATCTGCTTCTGCTATCTGCTTTGCTATTGCTATCTGTTCTCATGCCTTCTGCCCTCTGCCCACTGCTCCCTGCTCCTGCCCTTGCTCCATCTGCTCCATCTGCTATCTGTTTTCCTTTGCTTGCTCTGCTTTTTCCTTTGCTTTGCTACTGCTTCTTCTCTGATGCTTTTTTCCTTGCTATCTGCACTTCTGCTTCTGCTGCTTTTTCTTGCACTGTTTGCTTTGCTTTGCATTCCTCTCTGCTCTGCTTCTTGTCCATCCCTATCTGCATTGCTACTCTCTCTGTCCTTGCATTCTGTGCTATCTGTTTGCTTCTCTGCTTTGCTCTGTCTTTCGCTTGCTTGCTTGCCTATTCCTTTGCATTGCATTGCATTGCTTGCTTGCTTGCTACTCATCTGTCTATCTACTCCTTGCTTGCTTTGCTACCTTCTGCCTTCTGCTTCTGCTCTGCTTTTCTTCTGCCATCTGCTTCTGCTTCTGCTTTGCTATGCATCTGCTCTGCTTTGCTCTGCTTTGCTTCTGCTTCTGCTTCTGCTCTGCTTGTCTGCTTTGTCCTTTTTGCATTGCCTGCTTTGCTTGCCTATCTGCTATCTGCTATCTGCTTCTGCTCCTCCCTTTTCATCTGCTATCTGCTGCTGTCATCTGCATTGCTATCTGCTATCTGTATTGCTTTCTTCTGTTTGCATTGCTATCTTCATCTATCTGTCCCTATCTGCATCTGCATCTGTCTATCCTGCTGCTTCATGCTATTCCACTATCATTGCTTCTCTTCTGCTGCTGCTATCTGTCTATTGCTATCTGCTATCTGCTATCTGCTATCTGCTATCTGCTATCTGCTTTGTCTATTGTCTTTTGCTATTGCATTGCTGCTATTCTTGCTTTGTCTTTGTCTTTGCTATTGCATCTGCTATCTGCTATTGCTTGCATTGCTTCTGCATCTGCATTCCTCTTCTTCTTTGCATTGCGCTCTGCTTCTGCTATCTGCTCTTCTGCTCTGCTTCTTCTTTTTCTTTGCCTCTTGCTTTCCTTCTTTGCTACTGCTGCTCTTCTGCATCTGCTCTGCTCTGCTTCTGTCATCTGCTCTTCTATTCATCTCCTTGCTTTTTCTGCTCTGCTATGCTTTTACTTCTTTCTATGCTTGCTCTCTCTCTTTCTGCTTGCTATGCTTTCATTGCATTGCTATCTGCATCTCACTCTCTCTTCTTCTGCCTGCTTGCTCTGCTATGCATTGCTATTGCTATCTGTCTATTGCTATCTGCTATCTGCTATTCTCTCTCTTCTCTTTGCTGTGCACTCTATCTGCATCTGCTATCTGCTATCTGCTATCTGCATCTGTTTTGTCTACTTCTTTGGCTTCTGCTACTCCCTTCTCTCTTCTGTCCATTGTCTTTTCTCTGCTATCTGCTATCTGTCTATCTGCTATCTGCTATCTGCATCTTCTATTGCTTCTGCTATCTGTCTTTTGTCTATCTGTCTACTGCTATTGTCTATTTGTACTTCTTTGCTATCTGCTGCTCTTCTGCTTCTGCTATCTGTCTATCTGTCTATCTTCTATCTTCATCTGTCCTATCTGTCTATTTGTCTATCTGCTACTCTGCTTCTCTTGCTATTGCTTGCACCTTGCTGCTCGCTGCTGCTGCTTCTTTCTTTTCTTCTTGCTTCTGCGCTCTGCCTCTGCTGCATTGCTCTGCCTGCTTGCTTGCTTGCTTGCTGCTCCTCTTCTTTCTGCCTGCTGCCTGCTGCTTTGCTTGCTGCTGTCTCTTTTTTCTGCTGTCTTCCTGTCTTGCTTTCTGTCTTGCTTCTTTCGCTTCTGCTACTCCTCCTTTCCTTGCTTCTTGCTTGTCCTTGCTTCTGCTTGCTGCTATCTTCTTTGTCCTTGCTTGCTTCTTGCTCTGCTTGCTTGTTTAGGCCTGTTCTGCTATCTTCCTCTGCTTGCTGCTTTGCATTGCTATCTGCTATTCTTATTCATGCTTGCTGCTTGCTTGCATTCTTTCTTTCTTGCTTTGCATTTCTGTTTGCTATGCCTCTTCTCTCTTCTGCCTTGCTTGCTATCTGTTTGCTATCTTGCTCGCTCTCTTCTTCTGCCTTGTCTGTCATTCTCTTCTTGCTTTCTTTTGCTGCCTGCTGCCTTCTATTGTCTCTATGCTTTGCTTGCTTGCTTGCTTGCTTGCTTGCTCTGCTACTGTATTCACTTTGCTTTGCTTTGCTATTGCTATTGACTCTATTCATCTCCTCTTTGCATTGCTTGCTATCCTGCACATGCTTTTTATTCTTTGTATTGCTTTGCTGCTTCTTTCATTGCATTGCATTGCTTCTCATTCACTGTCTCTTGCATGCGCTGCTACGCATTGTCTATTGATTCTGCTTGCTATTGCATTGCTCTGCTCTGCTTGCTATTTTTCATGCTTGCTTGTCTCATGCGCTTGCTTCTGCATTGCATTGCTCTGCATCTGCTATTGCTTCTGCTTCTGCTTCTGTCTATCTGCTATCTCTTCTGTATTCTATTGCTATTGCTATCTGTCTTTTGCTATTGTCTTTCTATTGCTACTCTTCTCTCTTCTGCTCTGCTTTACTTCTTTGCTCTGTCTTTGCTCTTCTGTTGCTTCTGCACTCTTCTCCTTCTGTCCTTGCTTCTGCATCTGCTCTGTCCTTGCTATCTTTTTGCCTCTGCTTTGCTACTCTCTTCTGTCCTTGCTATCTTTTGCTCTGCTTCTGCTCTGCTTCTTAGCTTGCTCTGCTTCTGCTTTGCTATCTGTTCTGCCTGCCTGCCCTGCTCACTGTCTTGCTCCATTCCTGCCCATTGCTCATTGCTCTGTCTTTGCCTCTGCTATTGTCTCTGCTCTGATGTCCTTTGCTTTCTATATTCTCTGCATCTTTTCTGCATTGCTTGCATTTTTTTCATTGCATCTTCTTTTTTGCTATCTTGCTCTGCTTCTGCTTTCTCTTGCTTGCTTCTTTTCCCTATCTGCTTGCTCTTCTGCCTTGCTTCTTTTGCTCCTGTGCTTTCTTTCTATCTTTCTTCTCTGCTTTGCTTTGCTTTGCTTTCCTTGCCTTGCATTGCTTGCTTGCTGCTTTCTGCTTTGTCTCTTGCTTTGCTTCTTTCCATTGCTTGCTTGCCTGTCTGCCTTGCTTGCTTTGCTTGTCTTTTCTATTGTGCTTGCTGTTTGCTATCTCTTCTTTGCTTTGCTTGTCTTTGCTTTGCTTTGCTTTGCCTGCTTTGTCTTGCTGCTTGCATTGCTTGCCTATGCATTGCTTTGCTCTGTTTGTCTTGACTGCTTCTGCTGTGCTTGCTTTGCTTTGCTTCTGTTCTGCTACTTTGCTTCTGCTATTGCATTTCTTCTCATCTGCTCCTTGCTCTGTCTTTGCTTCTTTGCTATCTATTGTCTTTTGCCTCTTTGCTATCTGCTACTCTTCTGCTCTGCTATCTGCTTCTGCTATCTGCTATCTGCTATCTGCTATCTGCTTCTGCTTCTGCTATCTGCTTTTCTGTTGCTATCTGCTTCTGCATCTGCTTCTTTGCTTCTGTCTTTTCTTTTGCTATCTGCATCTGCTCTGCATCTGCTTGCTTTGCTTCTGCTCTGCTCTCTCTGCTCTCTTTGCTTGCTATTGCTATCTGCTTCTGCTATCTGCCTCTTCTGCTCTGCATCTGCTTTCTTTGCTCTGCCTGTCTTTGCTACTTCTTTTTCTTCTGCTTCTTCTGCTATCTGCTATCTGCTATCTGCTATCTGCTATCTGCTATCTTCTATCTTCATCTGCTCTTCTGCTTTTGTTATGCTCCTACTGTTTGCACTTTTTTTGCTATTGCTATTGCACTCTTTGCATCTGCATTGCTCTGCTATCTGCTATCTGCTTCTGCTTCTGCTCTGCTCTGCTTTTTCTTTGCTATTGCTTGTCTTCTGTCTTTGTCTTGCTCTGTCATCTGCTTCTGCTTTGCTCTGCTTTGCTCTGCACTGCATCTGCATTGCTATTGCTACTCTATCTTCTTCTTCTGCTTTGCTCTGCTCTGCTTCTGCTATCTGTCTATCTGCTATCTGCTCTGCTATCTGCTATCTGCTATCTGCTATCTCTTCTGTCATCTGCTTCTGCTTCTGCTATCTGCTTTCTTGCTTGCTTGCTTTGCTTCCTCTCTCTCTCTCTCTTCTGCTTGACTTGCTTTGCTCTGCTATCTGCATCTGCTCTGCTTTGCTTCTGCTCTCTCTCTCTTCTCCTTCTTACTCTTCTGTCCTTGCTCTGTCCTGCCCCTCTGCTTGCCTTCTGCTTTCTTGCTTGCTCTGCTTTGCTTTGCTTGTCTTTGCCTCTCTCTCCTTCTGTCTCCTCCCTCTTCCACTCTCCCTTCCTTATGATGCTACTGTTGCTTTGCTTCTGCCGCTCTTTGCTTTGCTACTTCTTGGTTTTTGCTGCCTCTTGCTCTCTTGCTGCTTCTTGTCTTTCTATCTTTTTGCTTTGCTTGCTCTCTTCTGTCTTTGCTTGCTTCTCTGTCTCTTCTCTTTGCTTTGCTTTGCTTTCTTGCCTGCCCTTCTTTGCTTCTGTTGTCTTTCCTCTTTCTGCTTCTTCTCTCTTTCCTTCTGCTCTTGCTTCTTGCTTTGCTTTGCTTGCTTGCTTGCTTGCTGCTGCTTCTTTTTTTGCTTCTGCTGTCTGTTGTTTGCTTTTGCTGCTTCCCTCTTCTGCTGCTATTTTTCCTTGCTTTCCTTGCTCTTCCTCTTTTTTGCTCTGCTCTGTTCTGCCTCTCTCTTTTCTGCTCCTCTCTTGCTTCTTTCCTGCTGCCTCTTTGCTCTGCTCTCTTTTTTGCTTTCTTCTTCTCTTTTTTCTGTTTCCTTTGCTTCTCTCTGTCCTGCTTCTTCTCTGCTTCTGTCTATCTGCTTCTGTCTATCTTCCATCTGCTATCTTCTATACAAAAAAGAAACTGGCTGCTCTTCTATCTGCTATCTGTCTATCTGTCTATATGTTATCTGCTATCGTCTATCGCTATCTGTCTATTTGTCTATCTGTCTATCTGTCTATCTGTCTATCTGTCTAGCTGTCTATCTGTCCATCTGTCTATCTGTCTATCTGTCTATCTGTCTATCTATCTATCTGTCTATCTGTCTGTCTGCCTATCTGTCTATCTGTCTATTTCTCTATCTGTCTATCTGTCTATCTGTCTATCCGTCTATCTGTCTATCTGTCTATCTGTCTATCCGTCTACCTGTGTATTTGTCTATCTGTCATCTGCTATCTGTCTATCTGTCTACTGCTATCTGTCTTCTCTCTATCTGTCCATCTGTCTATCTGTCTATCTGTCTTCTGTCTACCTGTCTATCTGTTCATCTGTCTATCTGCCCATCTGTCTGCCTGTCTGTCTGCCTATCTGTCTGCCTATCTGTCTGCCTATCTGTCTGCCTATCTGTCTGCCTATCTGTCTGCCTATCTGTCTGCCTATCTGTCTGCCTATCTGTCTGCCTATCTGTCTGCCTATCTGTCTGCCTATCTGTCTGCCTACCTGTCTGCCTATCTGTCTGCCTATCTGTCTGCCTATCTGTCTGCCTATCTGTCTGCCTATCTGTCTGCCTATCTGTCTGCCTATCTGTCTATCTGTTTATCTGCCTATCTGTCTATCTGTCTATCTGTCTCTCTGTCTAGCTGTCTATCTGTCAAATGTCTATCTGTCTATCTGTCTATCTATCTATCTGTCTATCCGCTTATTTGTCTATTTGTCTATCTGTCCATCTGTCTATCTGTCTATCTTTGTATCTGTCTAAATGTTTATCTGTCAATCTGTCTATCTGTCTATTTGTCTCTTGTCTATCTGTTTCTGTCTATCTGTCTATCTGTCACTTCTATCTTTCTATCTGCTATCTGTCTATCTGTCCATCTTTCTATCTGTCTATCTGTCTATCTGACTATCTGTCTATCTGTCTATCTGTCTATCTGTCTATCTGTCTATCTGTCTATCTTTCTATCTGTCTATCTGTCTATCTGTCTATCTGTCTATCTGTCTATCTGTCTATCTGTCTATCTGTCTATCTGTCTATCTGTCTATCTGTCTATCTGTCTATCTGTCTATCTGTCTATCTGTCTGTTGTCTATCTGTCTCTCTGTCTATCTGTCTATCTGTCTATCTCTCAATCTCTCTATCTGTCCATCTGTCTATCTGTCTATCTGTCATCTGTCTATCTGTCTATCTGTTTATCTGTCTACCTGTCTATCTGTCCATCTGTCTATCTCTCTATCTGTCCATCTGTCTATCTGTCTACCTGTTATCTGTCTATCTCTCAATCTCTCTATCTGTCCATCTGTCTATCTGTCATCTGTCTATCTGTCTATCTGTCTATCTGTCTATCTGTCTACCTGTCTATCTGTCTACCTGTCTATCTGTTTATCTGTATATCTGTCTACCTGTCTACCTGTCTATTTCTCTATCTGTCCATCTGTCTATCTGTCAATCTGTCTAGCTGTCTATCTGTCATCTGTCTATCTGTCTACCTGTCTATCTATCTATCTATCTGTCTATCCGCTTATTTGTCTATTTGTCTATCTGTCCATCTGTCTATCTTTGTATCTGTCTAAATGTTTATCTGTCTATCTGTCAATCTGTCTATCTGTCCATCTGTCTATTTGTCTCCCTGTCTATCTGTCTATCTGTCTATCTTTCTATCTGTCTATCTGTCTATCTTTCTATCTGTCTATCTGTCTATCTGTCTGTCTGTCTGTCTATCTGTCTATCTGTCTATCTGTCTATCTGTCTATCTGTCTATCTGTCTATCTGTCTATCTGTCCATCTGTCTATCTCTCTATCTGTCCATCTGTCTATCTGTTTATTTGTATATCTGGCTACCTGTCTATCTGTCTATCTCTGTATCTGTCCACCTGTCTATCTGTTTATCTGTATATCTGTCTACCTGTCTACCTGTCAATTTCTCTTTCTGTCCATCTGTCCATCTGTCTGTCTGTCAATCTGTCTATCTGTTAATCTGTCTATCTGTCTATCTGTTAATCTGTCTATCCGTCTATCTGTATTTCTGTCTATCTGTCTATCTGTCTATCTGTCTATCTGTCTATCTGTTTATTTGTCTATCTGTCTATCTGTCTATCTGCTATCTTCTTCTGCCCATCTGTCTATCTGTCTATTTTCTGCTATCTGTCTATCTGTCTTTGTCTATTTCTATCTGTCTTTGTCTATCTGTCTATCTGTCTATTTTATTGCTATCTGTCTATCTGTCTTCTGTCTTTGTCTTCTGCTTCTGTCTATCTGTCTATCTGTCTATCTGTCTATCTGTCTATCTGTCTATCTGTCTATCTGTCTATCTGTCTATCTGTCTATCTGTCTATCTGTCTATCTGTCTTCTGTCTTCTGTCTTCTGTCTTCTGCTTCTGTCTTCTGTCTATCTGTCTATCTGTCTATCTGTCTATCTGTCTATCTGTCTATCTGCTATCTGTCTTCTGCTATCTGTCTATCTGTCTATCTGTCTATCTGTCTATCTGTCTTCTGCTATCTGTTTCTGCTTCTGCTATCTGTCTTCTGTCTATCTGTCTATCTGTCTTTCTGTCTTTCTGTCTTTCTGTCTCTCTGTCTATGTGTCTATCTGTCCTCTGTCCACTGTCCATCTGTCCATGTGTCCTCTGCCTTCTGCTATCTGCCTTCGGTCTATCTGTCTATCTGTCTATCTGTCTATCTGTCTTCTGTCTTCTGTCTATCTGTCCATCTGTCTATCTGTCTTCTGTCTTCTGTCTATCTGTCTATCTGTCTATCTGTATTCTGTTTCTGTCTATCTGTCTATCTGTCTATCTGCTATCTGTCTATCTGTCTATCTGTCTATCTGTCTATCTGTCTATCTGTCTATCTGTCTATCTGTCTATCTGTCTATCTGTCTATCTGTCTATCTGTCTATCTGTCTATCTGTCTATCTGTCTATCTGTCAATCTGTCAATCTGTCAATCTGTCTATCTGTCAATCTGTCTATCTGTCTATCTGTCTATTTGTCTCTCTGTCTATCTGTCTATCTGTCTATCTTTCTATCTGTCTATCTGTCTATCTTTCTATCTGTCTATCTGTCTATCTGTCTGTCTGTCTGTCTATCTGTCTATCTGTCTATCTGACTATCTGTCTATCTGTCTATCTGTCCATCTGTCTATCTCTCTATCTGTCCATCTGTCTATCTGTCTATCTGTTTATTTGTATATCTGGCTACCTGTCTATCTGTCTATCTCTGTATCTGTCCACCTGTCTATCTGTTTATCTGTATATCTGTCTACCTGTCTACCTGTCAATTTCTCTTTCTGTCCATCTGTCTATCTGTCAATCTGTCTATCTGTTAATCTGTCTATCTGTCTATCTGTCTATCTGTTAATCTGTCTATCTGTCTATCTGTCTTTCTGTCTATCTGTCTATCTGTCTATCTGTCTATCTGTCTATCTGTCTATCTGTCTATCTGTCTATTTGTCTATCTGTCTATCTGTCTATCTGTCTATCTGTCTATTTATCTGTCTATCTGTCTATCTGTCTATTGTCTATTGTCTATCTGTCTATCTGTCTTTGTCTATCTGTCTATCTGTCTACCTGTCTATCTGTCTATTGTCTATCTGTCTATCTGTCTATTGTCTATCTGTCTATCTGTCTATCTGTCTATCTGTCTATCTGTCTATCTGTCTATCTGTCTATCTGTCTATCTGTCTATCTGTCTATCTGTCTATCTGTCTATCTGTCTATCTGTCTACCTGTCTATCTGTCTTTCTGTCTTTCTGTCTATCTGTCCATGTGTCTATCTGTCTATCTGTCCATCTGTCCATCTGTCCATGTGTCTATCTGTCCATCTGTCCATCTGTCCATCTGTCCATCTGTCCATCTGTCCACCTGTCCATCTGTCCATGTGTCCATCTGCCTATCTGTCTATCTGCCTATCGGTCTATCTGTCTATCTGTCTATCTGCCTATCTGTCTATCGGTCTATCTGTCTATCTGTCTATCTGTCTATCTGTCTATCTGTCTATCTGTCTATCTGTCTATCTGTCTATCTTTCTATCTGTCTATCTGTCTATCTGTCCATCTGTCCATCTGTCTATCTGTCTATCTGTCTATCTGTCATCTGTCTCTGTCTCTGTCTCTTCATCTGCTCTGTCTATCTGTCTATCTGTCTATCTGTCTATCTGTCTATCTGTCTATCTGTCTATCTGTCTATCTGTCTATCTGTCTATCTGTTTATCTGTCTATCTGTCTATCTGTCTATCTGTCTATCTGTCTATCTGTCTATCTGTCTATCTGTCTATCTGTCAATCTGTCAATCTGTCAATCTGTCAATCTGTCATCTGTCAATCTGTCAATCTGTCAATCTATCTATCTATCTATCTGTCAATCTGTCATCTGTCATCTGTCTCTTCATCTATCTCTTCTGTTTCTGTCTATCTGTCTATCCTGTCTATCCTGTCTATCTGTCTATTGTCTATCCTGTCTATCCTGTCTATCCTGTCTATCCTGTCTATCCTGTCTATCCTGTCTATCCTGTCTATCCTGTCTATCCTGTCTATCCTGTCTATCCTGTCTATCCTGTCTATCTCTGTCTATCTTCTGTCTATCTTCTATCTTCTATCTGTCTATCTTCTGTCTATCTTCTGTCTATCTCTTCTATCTTCTGTCTATCCTGTCTATCCTGTCTATCCTGTCTATCTTCTGTCTATCTTCTGTCTATCCTGTCTATCCTGTCTATCCTGTCTATCCTGTCTATCCTGTCTATCCTGTCTATCCTGTCTATCCTGTCTATCCTGTCTATCTGTCTATCCTGTCTATCCTGTCTATCCTGTCTATCCTGTCTATCCTGTCTATCTCTGTCTATCTTCTGTCTATCCTGTCTATCCTGTCTATCCTGTCTATCCTGTCTATCCTGTCTATCCTGTCTATCCTGTCTATCCTGTCTATCCTGTCTATCCTGTCTATCCTGTCTATCCTGTCTATCTGTCTATCCTGTCTATCCTGTCTATCCTGTCTATCCTGTCTATCCTGTCTATCCTGTCTATCCTGTCTATCCTGTCTATCCTGTCTATCTTCTGTCTATCCTTCTGTCTATCCTGTCTATCCTGTCTATCCTGTCTATCCTGTCTATCCTGTCTATCCTGTCTATCCTGTCTATCCTGTCTATCCTGTCTATCTGTCTTCTGTCTATCCTGTCTATCCTGTCTATCCTGTCTATCCTGTCTATCCTGTCTATCCTGTCTATCCTGTCTATCCTGTCTATCCTGTCTATCCTGTCTATCCTGTCTATCCTGTCTATCCTGTCTATCCTGTCTATCCTGTCTATCCTGTCTATCCTGTCTATCCTGTCTATCCTGTCTATCCTGTCTATCCTGTCTATCCTGTCTATCCTGTCTATCCTGTCTATCCTGTCTATCCTGTCTATCCTGTCTATCCTGTCTATCCTGTCTATCCTGTCTATCCTGTCTATCCTGTCTATCCTGTCTATCCTGTCTATCCTGTCTATCCTGTCTATCCTGTCTATCCTGTCTATCCTGTCTATCCTGTCTATCCTGTCTATCCTGTCTATCCTGTCTATCCTGTCTATCCTGTCTATCCTGTCTATCCTGTCTATCCTGTCTATCCTGTCTATCCTGTCTATCCTGTCTATCCTGTCTATCCTGTCTATCCTGTCTATCCTGTCTATCCTGTCTATCCTGTCTATCCTGTCTATCCTGTCTATCCTGTCTATCCTGTCTATCCTGTCTATCCTGTCTATCCTGTCTATCCTGTCTATCCTGTCTATCCTGTCTATCCTGTCTATCCTGTCTATCCTGTCTATCCTGTCTATCCTGTCTATCCTGTCTATCCTGTCTATCCTGTCTATCCTGTCTATCCTGTCTATCCTGTCTATCCTGTCTATCCTGTCTATCCTGTCTATCCTGTCTATCCTGTCTATCCTGTCTATCCTGTCTATCCTGTCTATCCTGTCTATCCTGTCTATCCTGTCTATCCTGTCTATCCTGTCTATCCTGTCTATCCTGTCTATCCTGTCTATCCTGTCTATCCTGTCTATCCTGTCTATCTGTCTATCCTGTCTATCCTGTCTATCCTGTCTATCCTGTCTATCCTGTCTATCCTGTCTATCCTGTCTATCCTGTCTATCCTGTCTATCCTGTCTATCCTGTCTATCCTGTCTATCCTGTCTATCCTGTCTATCCTGTCTATCCTGTCTATCCTGTCTATCCTGTCTATCCTGTCTATCCTGTCTATCCTGTCTATCCTGTCTATCCTGTCTATCCTGTCTATCCTGTCTATCCTGTCTATCCTGTCTATCCTGTCTATCCTGTCTATCCTGTCTATCCTGTCTATCCTGTCTATCCTGTCTATCCTGTCTATCCTGTCTATCCTGTCTATCCTGTCTATCCTGTCTATCCTGTCTATCCTGTCTATCCTGTCTATCCTGTCTATCCTGTCTATCCTGTCTATCCTGTCTATCCTGTCTATCCTGTCTATCCTGTCTATCCTGTCTATCCTGTCTATCCTGTCTATCCTGTCTATCCTGTCTATCCTGTCTATCCTGTCTATCCTGTCTATCCTGTCTATCCTGTCTATCCTGTCTATCATGTCTATCCTGTCTATCCTGACTATCCTGACTATCCTGTCTATCCTGTCTATCCTGTCTATCCTGACTATCCTATCTATCCTGTCTATCCTGTCTATCCTGTCTATCCTGTCTATCCTGTCTATCCTATCTATCCTGTCTATCCTGTCTATCCTGTCTATCCTGTCTATCCTGTCTATCCTGTCTATCCTGTCTATCCTGTCTATCCTGTCTATCCTGTCTATCCTGTCTATCCTGTCTATCCTGTCTATCCTGTCTATCCTGTCTATCCGTCTATCCGTCTATCCTGTCTATCCTGTCTATCCTGTCTATCCCGTCTATCCCGTCTATCCTGTCTATCCTGTCTATCCTATCTATCCTATCTATCCTGTTTACCCTGTTTACCCTGTTTACCCTGTTTACCCTGTTTACCCTGTTTACCCTGTTTACCCTGTTTACCCTGTTTACCCTGTTTACCCTGTTTACCCTGTTTACCCTGTTTACCCTGTTTACCCTGTTTACCCTGTTTACCCTGTTTACCCTGTTTACCCTGTTTACCCTGTTTACCCTGTTTACCCTGTTTACCCTGTTTACCCTGTTTACCCTGTTTACCCTGTTTACCCTGTTTACCCTGTTTACCCTGTTTACCCTGTTTACCCTGTTTACCCTGTTTACCCTGTTTACCCTGTTTACCCTGTTTACCCTGTTTACCCTGTTTACCCTGTTTACCCTGTTTACCCTGTTTACCCTGTTTACCCTGTTTACCCTGTTTACCCTGTTTACCCTGTTTACCCTGTTTACCCTGTTTACCCTGTTTACCCTGTTTACCCTGTTTACCCTGTTTACCCTGTTTACCCTGTTTACCCTGTTTACCCTGTTTACCCTGTTTACCCTGTTTACCCTGTTTACCCTGTTTACCCTGTTAACCCTGTTAACCCTGTGTACCTTGCTTACCCTGTTTACCGTGTGTACCCTATGTACTCTATGTACCCTATGTACCCTATGTACCCTATGTACCCTATGTACCCTATGTACCCTATGTACCCTATGTACCCTATGTACCCTATGTACCCTATGTACCCTATGTACCCTATGTACCCTATGTACCCTATGTACCCTATGTACCCTATGTACCCTATGTACCCTATGTACCCTATGTACCCTATGTACCCTATGTACCCTATGTACCCTGTGTACCCTGTGTACCCTGTGTACCCTGTGTACCCTGTATACCCTGTGTACCCTGTGTACTCTGTGTAGCCTGTGTAGCCTGTGTACCCTGTGTACCCTGTATACCTTGTGTACCCTGTGTAACCTGTGTATTCTATCTATTCTGTGTACCCTGTGTAACCTGTGTATCATATCTATTATGTGTCCTGTGTCTATCGTGCCACTCCATTTCATTTTGTAAGCTCTGCCTGCCCTGTGCCTGTGCATTTTATTTTGGATGTAATGCTTGTCCTGTCTATCGTGCCTCTCCATTTCGTTTTGTCTGTTCTGCCTGCCCTATCTTTCGTCTGTCTGTCCTTGTTCTTGTTTTGCTCATAAACGTACATATGCATAATATTTGTTATTATGCTTAGCGATTTTATAATGTCAATGTCAATCTATGATTAAAGATTGATCAATTTTTTTGCAATTTTTCAGTTGTCCCTGCTCCCAAAATGAGAAATTATTTTCATCATGTTACTCTCAAGAACAATCGCACATATATAAATCTACTTTTGTAGCGCAGGGTAGCATCAGCACAAACGCAAGCTTTAACTCTGGGACAAATATTTCATCCAGAATTTCCTTTTATAAAAGTAATAAATATCCAAACTTCCCTATGGTACCTGCAATATATTGTACTGGTGGGGGGAAAACTGTGTCATCTTCTATTTCCACTCAGTCGCAACTATACCAGTATGGTCGCACCCCTGGAACTAGTTTTAGTTTTTATGATAGCCGTTATATGCCATACCATCAGAATCACACATGTTCAGCTGTACCATCCGTCGTATCTAATCGCCCTTTTCTTTATGAGTATCAACAGAGGCAACAGCAATTCTACCAACCAAACTCTACCGTGTACAAAGAAGAAACTTTATGCACAAACATCTGCGTAATGCAAGACATATATAAAGACTTCCAAAATGTCGAGAACTGTGGCGGTAAAACCAGCATAACCAGCTTAGATAATTATATGAATATTGAGGGCGGAGCAGGAACTAAAGCGAAGGATACAGTAACCTTGCAGATAACTAATCTAGATTACTCGCTAGACGAGTTGAGCCTACGAAACTTTCTTATGAATCAACTGCAGCCAATAACTCCAGTAGTATCGCTTGTCTTTGAAGGGAGTGCATATGCCAAAGTCACGGTGCCAGATCTTTATGTAAGTTTTCCGTATCCAAAAATTGTTAACAGATTTGGATCAATTTTTTCAGTTTGCAAAGCAAGTCGTTTCTAATATGCACCGAAAAAAAATAGGTCATAAACGCATGCTCGTCAGTTACACACGTGACTCTTCGCTTACAGAGGTTAATACTTTGCGTTGCCAAGTTGCTGGTTTGCTTAAGGTAACAATTTAATAGAATTTGAAAATTTTCATTTTAGAATAAATTTTTAGGATGTTCCATATTATACACTACCCATGTATAAATTCCGAGAGCTATTCCAGTCGCGTTTTAAAACTTCAATTGGTGTACTAGATTTGTACAAAATGCCCGATATTTGCTCGATCAGTTCTGATAATAATGAAGACAAGTTTATTAGTCTTAAGCCAGAGCTTTTGAACAGTCTCGAAAACTCGCCTTTAATGGAGGAACTGCAGCACAGTGTTCCATATTGTACGATACACTTTAAAAGAGAACAGCATAAAGGTTGGGCAGAGCAGGAAATCGAGCCGCTACCTAATGTTTACATGACTATTTCAGAAATACAAAACCTTATCTACCCACTGTTAAAGCTTCATACTGGTGATATTCCAGTTGCCACCCTTCTCTACTGCATTGAAGAACAGCTGAATGTAAAGATAACAGCAAATGAAAGCGGTGTAAATCTTGAACATTTGGTATGTTGTGTCGAAGGGATACAGATCCAGGCAAATAACTTCGGAATAAAAATTCTTGGATGGTTGGAGCTCAACAAAGATGAAGCATTAAATTCAAGCACCAATTTAGCTATTGGAGATCGTTCGATTGGCACAACTGGAAATAGCTTGAAAAGTTCCATGGCGGACCCACTTTGCCAAATTTCACGAGAAGTTATTGAGTTGGTAAAGATGTCGCCAAAATCAACAATGAAGTTTAATCGTTTTATCCCAGCTTATCATAATCATTTTGGCAAGCAATGCAGAGTTGCGGACTATGGCTACACAAAGCTAATTGAGCTTTTTGAGGCTCTATCGTCTGTGGTGCAAATTATTGGAGATGGCGAAAATCGTCAAATTACCCTAACGCACCGAACCCAAGTACGCCGATTTTCATCAGACCTTTTGCGTATTTTACGTGCTCCTGGAAATAGTTCAGTCCTTCTATCTCAGTTACCAGGAATTTTATCGCAAAACCAGAAGAAAAACTTTGATGTTTCAGACTATGGCGTATGCGATATTCTAGATATCTTACATGATCTAGTGAACTTAAACATCGTAGTGATAAGTACTGTAGAGCATGAAAAGGACATTCTTATCTCAATGCCAAAACGAAAGCAAACCACCAATGAATTAGAAAAAACTAGCGTATTTGCGGGTGAAATGGTCGAGCTTCTCCAAAACGCACTACAGTATTCAATTTTTTTTCAAAAATTTGTACGATCTTACCACTACCATTTTGGATATCAGTGTCGTCTTAGTGATTACGGCTTTCTTAAATTGGCTGACCTTATGGACGCTATTCATGGGTTAGTAAAGATGGAAATGACCAACGATGAGGACAAAAAAATTGTTCTTTCACCGAATGTGGCTAGAAGGGTTTTTGCAGAGCAATGCGGTGACCTAATTCGAAATGCTACCGGTAGTTTAAGAAGTGCCATGAAACTTGAACATGTTCTCAAGTTGCACAAAAAAAAGTTCGGTTACCAGATGCAAGCACACACCTTGGGCGCTTCTGATATAAATGCGGCTGTTGAAATGTTACCGTATATTGAAGTGAAAAATATGGAACAGGCCATATGGCTAATATGTCGTAAAGACGACTTATTATTTCGTAATTGTTCTTATCGCGCATGCGCACATCTGATTCAACTAGAGTTATTGGCAATAGCACCTATAGCAGGCAAGACTGGCAAATATAGTGAGTTTACGTCGACATATGAAAACTCCAACCACATTTCCAAGGTTCAATTAATAAGTTATTTTAACAGCCAAAATAAATATCATCTTACTGATTCTATTTTATCATCCATGCGGCATGCTATTGAGGTAAGTAAACATATACCAGCATTAAAAGTATTTTATAAACATTTTTTGTAGATATATAAATTCGCGGACACAGAGTGTGTTCGTCTTACAGGCCTTTTCAGATTTTTGGTGTCTATTGTTCGCATGCTAGAGCATCGGCCAAATATGTATCTGTATGAAATAAGTAGTAGCTTGGAATGTGGACTTGGTACTACTTTTGAATTTGGATTCCCCAATTTATACAAAGTTCTTTTCGCACATGAAGATCTGTTTGCACTAAATATTGGATCCAGTTATGAAAGATGTAAAGTTTCATTGAAGGATAATTGCGAGTGTTAGTAAGACCATTAAAAATTCTAAAGCCGTCTTCATTTGACCACTTTTCATTCAACAGTGCGTCCTTGTACCATTCTCAGTCATCTGGACATGTTTGACCCTATAAATCTTACCAATGTAAATAAGGTATTATATTTCTTTTTATTTTTTTTAATATCCACGTATCTTAAAGCTATGCTAATTATATTTCACTTAATCCGCAGGTGGATGAAGTTGCATCCAATAAGAACAACTTAGAAAACACTGTCGTCGCAGTTATGCGTTCAGGAAAGTCTTCATTGTCAGCCTCTAATTCGTCACAAATAAACAGTATGGAATCGGTGCAACTAAATTCTAATATTAGTGACAGTTCGGATATAAATGAAAACTTGTTTAACACTTCCCTGCAGTTATTTAACAGTTCTTTTAACTCATCTGGGGACTTAGACGCAAGTTTGGGAGCAGGGGACTTAACTAAAATAGTCCCAAATACCGGTGTAATAGACGTACAGTCATCGGACAAATTTGGGTGTCAACGTCAGGAAAGTTCTTATCGGTATCCATTGCAGCAGATCAATAAAAATATTGCCCATCAAACACACGTGGTGATTAATAACCTTTATGATGTGGTAAGCTCCAATAAAAAAGTAATGGGACCACCATTTCAAGGATCACCAATGCTAGATACGCCACAGAGAAATGTAACTATTCTGTTATTTTAATTGGTTTGTAGATTTAGTAATCATTGACATTCCCCAATAGAAAATGCCATTTTGGATTGATCCTATATGGAGTAACAAATCTGAAGAACCACATTTAAAGTTTGTTAATATTCGCCTACCCGAAAGTAAATGTAATAATGTTTTTCCAATGGTTCTTTCCCCATACACAATTTCTAAGAATGAGAATTTTAAACGCAAGATATTAGGTTTTGATCATCACGATCGCACGATAGCATAACGAATAAAAAGGGGACAAATAATTTTTTTATGACGTTTGCTTAAATTTTAAAAATCATTTAAAACTAGCACATTAAATTATAAATGATTTAAGAAAACCCGAATAAATTCAATTTGAACTAAAATTCAATTTAGTCAGCAATATATAAATCAGTTTAAGCTAAAAAATAATTTATTTAATATTAGATTTTACAAGTGCCATCAAAAGGACTTTTTAAATCTAGCGCCCTCTATTGTCGCCATCCTTTATCGACTTCCAGTAAATTTAATGACATTTCATCTATTGAAAGTGAAGTTATTGCGTTTTAAGTGTCAGTATGTTTTTGTCATCAGTGCGAAAATGAGCTTCGAACAAAGAGCCAAGGGATAATTCCGTCTCATCGATCGACGGTTGTGACCGATTATTTGACCAAAAATCACATATTAACAATAAGCCACCTTCCATATTCACCTGTTATGGCACCGTGCGACTTCTACCTTTTCGGAAAAATACATTTGCCGATGAAAGGAAAGCGTTATGCAGACGTGGAGGCCATTCGAAAGGCTTGCACTGGCATACTGGCAGACGTACCGGATAACGAGCTAAACACTCGTTTGACATGCTTTTGGACCGTGCAAAAAGCTGTATTAAAGCAGAAGGAGACCATTTTGAATAAAATTAATTGATTTTGGCTATAAAACCATTTGTTCTGTTTTTTTTTTTTAATTCCTGTTTACTTTGGAACGCACCTTGTATATACCAAGCATAAATAATATGTTACACTTTTAGGAAGGCTCTTAAACAACTATTTTGAGTCTGTTAGTCAAGTAAAAATATACTTAATGGATGGAGATGAGTACCTAGATCAACAAATTTTAGTTCTGAGTCACTGACTACCTCTGATCGTAAATGTACATGTATATGCAAACTTGTACATTTCGTGTTAAAATTTTGAAATAACAATTGACAGAACCAAACCTTAGGAGGAAAAGTCGCAGAATACATACCAACCTCATGAGATACAGAAATTTCTAAACACTTGGACACACGACGAAGCATTGTGGAGGAACATCCTCCACAGCGATCCTTCCTGGCAGCGGTCCATACTTCGACTTCGACACCCCCAAAGTCTTCTGCACCAAAACCTGACTGTAGGTAGGTACATATATAAGAACCAACAACTCTCCCATGCGACTGGTCCGGGGGTCCATAAAGTTTATTTTCTAATTAGTTTAATGTGATTTGTATTTTTAATATTTATTGTTCAAATAAAACTCTAAGCCACTGGATAAGAATGCTTAAAACTAACTTAACTTAAGCTAAGAAAACTGCGGCAGATAGACACAGACAGACAGACAGAAATATAGACATACAGACAGACAGACAGACGACAGACAAGACATTTATCCCATAGAACTCGACAGGGAATTCCTTATTGATAAACTAACTTAAAACATCTTCATAAATAAAAAAAAAAATAAGGATATGTATCGTAGACAATATTCTTTCCCATACCAGCCAAATAAAAGACACGAGTGCAACATTTTCAACCAAAGCCAAAGCTACCAATACTTCTCTAGCTAAATTGAATAAAGACACAACAGCGCCTACAACTTTCCGTCGGGTCAGGTCTTTTTAATTTATCTTATTTATGAATAGCTTTACTTATACTAAGATACTTATAACTTCATTGAAGAAAAAATCTCTAATTTTAAATTAACACATTGTTCTAATTGTGGATAAATGTATATATGATGGAATATAACAAAAATATTCATATACAGAGGGTGTTTTATCTTTGGTTAATCAAATATAACATATGAGAAACATTTACACAATGAAAGTCTAAAACTCTGGCGCTGCATAACGAAAAAATCCATTTGCTAACTCGATCCCAAAAAAAGTGGCAGCGTTGGCTGGGAAGGCCCGCAGCATTACTGGTGTGATTCCTCTATAAAGGGCAACTGGGCCATCATTTTTGATAAGATCCGCAAAAACGCTTCGTATACCATGCTTAAACTTTCCTTCAGGGGCTTCATTATTTTATGAAAAAAATTGTACATAATTTAAAACATAAAATTAATTATATACTTCTTACCTGATTGAAGGCGACTCTTTAAAACGTCTGCTGGCATTCCACCGACCCAGTAAAAGATTCCCGCCATTCCTCCTGCTAATATGGCAGGAAAGAGATCTACATTGGGTCTATTATAAAGTCGCATATACTCAGACGTGATCGCCTCATAGCTGAGGAAATACAACCCATTGGCTGGTAAATCTGTAAAAAAAAAGTTATAATTCAGAAACTAAAAATATATTGAAAATGTTAGAGCATAAGATTCAATGGAAACCAATGGAACCAGCCTGTACACCTCTGTCTGTTAACACATTAAGTTGAACATGAATTATACAATTGAATAATACAATTACAATTAAAAAATTGAGTAATAACACTATTCAAAACAATAATATGAAGTTCCCTTAATATATATACAATCGAAGAAAAATGTATTGTAATAGCCACGTGTTTAAGAACGGTCCCAACCTCGAAAAAAGTCCAAATAAAGTTTCTCGAGTGTTCTTAATATCTGATTATAATGGTTCGCTGACTCAAAAAACGGCGGAGTTGCGCTGCCGGTGACGCCAACAGCGGAGTGACTTTTTTATATATTTCTTATTTTAGTTTATATAGTAAAATAGTTGTAATATTTTTTTATTGAGTCATATAAATGTCCCGTCAGTTGATCAAGGACAACGCTGAGAAGAATTATTTAACGAAGATTTTTATTGAACTTCTTTATTCGGACTAAAAATCAAATGTAAATTGGATTGAGGAGAAGCCTCAGTGTTTTAACAATATTTGTATTTCGGGAGAGCATTGCTCTTGGATTCTTAAGGTTAGGAAAAGATTCAAAGAGAGCAGTCAAATCTGCTTAGGTCAAGCTTCAGGATGTTTACAAGAACGGCTAAGTGCCGCTGCCAAACAGTTCTTTATTGGAAACGGATGCTGCGCAGCTGAGATACATTATGGAAATCACTTAAGTGTATTACTGTTTATAGTTCTTTGAAATAATTGAAGTGGCCGGTTTGGATCACCCAAATACGTCACTATATATATGTAAGATTGTTTATTATTATTGTTTATTATTAATTTAATTATTAGTTTAATTCTAAATGCGGTAATTATATAAAGTATTCTTAGTTTGTGACCGAACGACTGCTGCTGAGAACTCGACTGACTGCAACGCTGACTTCTACTCAACTCCACTGCTGCCTTGCGATCGTTCCTTCGATGACTGATTGTCGATAACTTCGATTTCCGACAATCATGTTGCTGCTCAACAGCGCTGCCAACCGGGTTGCTGCCAGCATTCAGCCTTACTCCATGTTACATTCGGCCCTCCTGATCATCATCATCCGACCCGGATGACAATAGGTCTGCATTTTCGGCTATGTACTTCCACAACTTCATGTTGTCACAGCTGGTGGATGTGACATTGGGTCCTTCGACGTTTGCTGCTTTTTTAACGTCATATCTGCCATTGTCTTTGACTCCTGTGACTTCGTATGGACCTAAATACCCGCTTGCCATCTTGCGGCCAGCTACAAATTGGGTCCTTTTAATTGCAACCAGATCACCTGCTTTGTATTTGTATTCAGCTCGGCGCTTTTTGTCGTAATTGCGCTTGTAGTCCTTCTGCGCCTGCTCGATGTTGCGTTTTACCAGCTGTCTCATCTCATAGCGGTCCTCGTTGAATTGACAGACCACTTCTTCTTGGAGCAGTTCCAGTAACCGATCCTCAACTCGGGTGTACATCTTGGTGCCAAACATGACCTCAAATGGTGACAGCTTCAGTGATGAATGCACGTGACAGTTGATCGCCTTTTGTACCTCAGGCACATATTTGTACCACTTCGACGGTTCGTCTGAAGACAGCTTTGATATTATTGCCAAAATTAAACGATTTACTCGTTCTATCTGGCCGTTGCCTCTGGCCACTCCAGTAGTTGTGCAGACGTGTTCCACGTTATGGCTGCTCATAAATTGTTCGAACGCAAAACTCGTAAAGGCCGTTCCTTTGTCGCTAACAATTCGCTTAGGGAAACCAAAAATGTTTGACCAGTCGGTCAGCCTCTTGACCACTTCTTCCTGTCCGGTTGATTTGGTTGGGAATAACCAGACAAACTTTGAAAACGCATCGACTGTTGCCAGAATGTATTTATACTGTTTGGCCGATGAATCCATTGGCCCCAAATGATCGATGTGTAGTGTGTGCAACGGTGCGTCTCCTTTATCTATGCAATTTAGATATCCCTCCTGCTTTCCCAACTTTTTGCTGTGGATGATACATTTTATACAGTTAGAAATTAGCTTTTTTACCTTGTATTCCAAATGAGGAATAAAAAATTGCTGCTGTATGCTATGCATCGTCTTTTGCAACGACAAATGGCCAACTTCATGTGCGCTTTGAATCACCTCCCTCTCCATTAGTGCAGGGACAACCAGTAGTTCATTGCCATTGACCATACTATACAACAGGCCACCTTTTAGCTTGTAGGGTTGGAATAGACGATCTTTTAGAATTTCCAGGATTGCTCTAATTGAATCATCGTTCTGCTGCGACTTTTTAATACGTGCTGTCAACTCGGATGTTATCATCATGCATGCTTGGGGATGGCGGCTTAAAAAATCAACGTGTCTCATTCTTTCTCCTGCACGATGTTCGGGTTGAAAATTAAAATCCTGCATATAGAGAATCCATGGGCCAACTTCTCTTGGGACATCTGCTTTTTTTGTTGTCTGTTTAAATGCGACACAGTCCGTGACGAGCTTGAAAGGGACTCCCAACAAATAGTGTCTGAACTTTTTCAGAGCTAAGTATGCGGCTTTTACTTCAAGGTAGTAACTATGACGATTTGATTCGGCTTTTGTAGTTTTTCTGCTCCAAAAGCAGACTGGGTGAAAACTGCCTTCGAACTTCTGCAATAAAACGGCTCCTAACCCGTCCTTAGAGGCATCTGTATGAAGTTCGGTTTCTGCTTCTCGTGAGTAGATCCTCAATACTGGTTCGTTTACCAGAATCTCTTTCAGCTTATTCACCGACTGCTGCTCTACTGGTCCAATGTTGAAAATGGCATCTTTTTTTAATAGGTCCGTCAGTGGTCTCGCAATTTGGGCGTATCCAGGTATGAATTTTCTGAAGAATCCTGTGAGACCCAGAAATCCTTGAACGGCTTTTACATTCTGAGGTGTTCCAAAGGAATTCACTGCTGATGTTTTCTCTTTTCCAGGGCATATTTGTCCACCTTCGATAATATGTCCCAGGAAATGAATTCGCCTCTGCATAAAGTTGCACTTCTTCCATTTTATTTTTAGACCAAATTCTGCAGCTCTCTTAAGTACCATTTCCGTCTTTTCCATGCATTCTTCTGGGGTAGCGGCATATACAATTATGTCATCCATATATAGCTGCATTATATTGGAATTGATTAGTTCTTGAAAAATAAATTGAACGAACCGTATAAACGCTGCTGGGGAATTCTTAAAGCCAAAGGGCGCTTTGTTAAACTCGAATAAGCCTTCTCGGGTAACAAATGCTGTGTACGGCTTGCTGGCTTCTTCTACGGCCACATGAAAAAATCCGTTCTGTAAGTCCATGGTTGTAAACCATTTGGCACTCTGCAGTTTTTCAAGCACCTCCTCCATTATGGGTACCGGAAAACAATCCATCAGAACCATGGTGTTCAATTTTCTATAGTCCACGCAAACGCGTAGGGTACCATCCTTTTTCTTGACAATGACTATGCGACTGGCAACATTTGATGTAGATTTACGGACGATTGACTGCTCGACCCATTCCTCTACCTGCTTCTTTACAGCTATAGCTTCTTCTTCAGATAGTCGGGTGTGTCCATGGCGAAAGGGTTTAATCACGCCATCAGGAATAATTTTGAGTTCGACTGGACATTGCTTTATCTGCTTGGGTGGTGTTTCGTATGTTCTCTCTATCATGCGTTCAACGTCTTCTCGGTATTGTGGTGCAACTGTAAAAGAAGATTCTTCACAAATATTAAACATTTGGGAATACTCAACCGCTTGTTTTTTATCTGCTTCCAGGTCAAGAAAAGTATAGCCTTCTGCACTACAGATAAGACGAAACTTGCTGATAAAATCGTGTCCCACTATTCCATCGCAACTGAATTTAGAATCGTGGACGACTAAAACGTTGTGGCTTGCTTCCACCTGGTCGGTCTTGATTAATGCTCTGAAGCATCCAATCGGCTGCGTTGAGGCATTTCCCAAACCTCGCAATACTGTTGCAGTGCGGTTTAAATCAACATCTTTCATCTTCTTGAATATAGCTTCTTTAATTATGGTCACATCTGATCCTGTGTCCACCAGACAGTTGATGATAATCCCATTTATGATTACTGGCTTTGTTCGTGCACTATCAACGTGAATGCGCATGCTGTTTGCTTTTTCCGGACACTTGCTTGAGAAATGGCCCTCTTGATTACAGCTGAAACATTTGGTAGGAAGTGTACAATCCTTTCGTTTGTGTTCCCTCGAACCACAGTTGAAGCAGTGATCTGCTTTTACACCTTGTGTAATTTGCTTTGGTTTTGGTTGAATATTCGGCTTGTCAACAATATTCAGACTCTCGTAGATTTCGAATTCTTGCTTTAATTCCTTAAGAGTTTTACAACGGATCATAGCACCCTTATACTCCTTTTTAATGTCGAGGCCGTTTACGATATGAGTTATCAAAGCAACTGTTTCAACTTCACCTAAGGCTGCTATTTTCTTCATTTGTAACAAATAGTCGTGTAGAGTTTCCTCCCTCTTCTTCTTCCTGTCTTGCAACTTTTTGTGAATAACGGCGCTATTATAGCTGCCTGAAAATTCTTCAATTAGTAACTCTTTGAGTTCAGTGTATCCACTGACACATTCAGATTCTAAGAAAAGTTCTGCTGATCCAATCATCTTACTTCTGGCTTGAACATATTTTTGTTTCTCCGAAAGTTCATATGCCTCGGCATTTTTCTCAAAAATTTCAAACCATTTTTTAATAGGAATTGATTTGCCATCACAGTCACTTACAACTTTTTCAAATTTTTCTGCAGCGATAATTACTTGCCCCTCTTGTCTAGATTTTGCCAACATGCTCTGGGTTAGAGTATTCATCATTTGTTCAAATTTCTCTTCGACTTTAGCACTAGCGTCTTTATTCTGCTTCTTTGCCTCTGCTTCTCCTACAGGCGCCAACTTTTGATCTTCTTCGTTCATTTTTTCTTTTCTACTTTCGTCCTCGCTTTCGTTCTCTAGAATTGCTTGTATTTGGTCGGTGTTAAGTTTTTTATTTGTAGGTGGTGTACGTGTGAACATTCCGCGACAAGGCACTAACACCAGCAAACAACGACAATGTTCTAACGGCGCGACGGTAGTCGATTTTGCAGACGGCGCCAACGGTTAAACGACAAATTTTGATTTTCGTTAGAAACGAATTTCACCACCTTTGCAATTTAATTGTTTTAAATTCCACAACAGCAAAACGACTTGAGTCTGTATGAGTTCAACCGATTTTTTCAACTTGCAATGCAGTAGACGTAGCCACAACTTTACAACTTTAAAGACTAAATCCACGCACACGACAATTTCAACTTTATCAGTTCTCTCTAGCAGCTTTCCCGACTTTTACCGACTTGTGTTCAAACAAAATCTGTACAACTGATTTTTGAACTTTAAATGCAACAGATATAGCCACAACTTTACAACTTTTAAAGACTATACCCACGCACACAACAATGTCTTTTTTCTTTAAACAACTGCACCTTCATATAACCGATTTAGGACTGGACGAGCCCCCATGTAAGATTGTTTATTATTATTGTTTATTATTAATTTAATTATTAGTTTAATTCTAAATGCGGTAATTATATAAAGTATTCTTAGTTTGTGACCGAACGACTGCTGCTGAGAACTCGACTGACTGCAACGCTGACTTCTACTCAACTCCACTGCTGCCTTGCGATCGTTCCTTCGATGACTGATTGTCGATAACTTCGATTTCCGACAATCATGTTGCTGCTCAACAGCGCTGCCAACCGGGTTGCTGCCAGCATTCAGCCTTACTCCATGTTACATATATATTAATATATAATAATATATATCGGTGCTACTCGCCGCTAAAGGGAAGGGGAAGTGTTCTATGCGCGCACGTGGGAACGCTGATTATCTACTTTTGTACTAACGGTTCAGCTCAAGTGAGTGATCTTACACTTGCACTTGAGCTAAACTGTTTACTTTAACATTATGTTAGACAAGCAGTTTGAACGTCGGCCTATTATCGCTCCGTAATTTTGAACGTTTTCCGAACGAATTAGCAACCTATTATCAGCTCCGAACTGATTTAATCAACCTGCTGTATCGCTAAATGGTCCACAAACTGAAGACCACCTCAAAAGTTTAATTTTAAACGCATATTCTTCGTTTTATTTTAAACGCGATAAGACTGTGGTTCGCAAATAACAACAACAAAGTAACTATTAACCGTTGTTTGTTTTGTTATTACAAGCTGCTCACCGCTCTCTATCGCACTCCCCCTTTTGTGGAGCTTCTTCATCTCTCTCTGGATTGACGCTCCTCCTGCTGTTCGCCGAAATCGCTCCCACGCTATCGTCGCTGGATCACTCTCTTCATCGTACATTCGCTGGACCATTCTGTTTTTGAGCGCATTCTCTCTTTCATTACCCAAAATGTCTTTGGCTTGTACCGCAAAGAGATGCGAATTTGGAGGAGCTATTACCGGCGACTCCTATCTAACTTGCTGGCTATGCGACAATTGCTCGCACATGAAATGCGTTGGTGTTGATCTCCTGGGCAAAGGCATCGGTTTTACATGGTCCTGTTTGGCCTGTCGAGAGATTGAAGGCGAGATGCGCACGTTTATGCGGCAAGCTCGAAACGGTTTCCGGAAGGTTCGGAAATAATTTGCCTCATTAAATGAGCAGTTTCTAAACCTCGAAACCTCTCTATTTCTGGGCCTTAAACTATTAAGCGAATCACCACGCCGGAAAATTGCTAACACTAACCAGAATATGAATATGTGTACCACTCCAGCCACACATTTGCCAGTAAGCAGTGTTATGGTTGATGCTCCTGGCGAACAGCCACCCATCCTAGCTATTCAGAAACCCGGTCTTCCCCCTGCAAAAGTTGATACGCCGGAACCTGCCAGTAGGAATCTCCCACCTGGTCCCATGCTTGAAAAATCTTCAATAGTCATATCACCAAGCCAGCCTGCTGCTCCATCACTACGCCTGCCTGCCGCCGCACCTACCCGCCTACTCGTTGTAAAATCATCAAAGCCATTGACGGGTGTTCCAACGGAAACGCGATTTTCTGGACTTACGCTGAGAGCTGTGGCTCCCCGCAAATCCATCTATGTATCGCGGCTTATGCCTGATGCCTCTGCAGATATGTGCGCATACCACAGTATTAAAACAGTTAAACTAAAATAGCAATCTAGATTCGCAGACAATGTAAGCAACTTATTGCATTATTGTAGGCGCGTGTCAGTGCGTCAGCGTAACCAAGTTTGAGTACAGATTTTGATCTGGTTTTATTATTCGTGCTCATTTATACTTATACCTTAGTATAATTGTCCAAATCTAATTGTCGACGATAAAACGCTTACAATGGATGACAAAACCCCCTTCGAATCAGCGTGACGATAAAATTCATTAGCCGCGAGTTCGCCGCAACCGTAGAGAGTCCAAGCCAGTTTGGGAAAGTGTGCACCCAAGCTGTTAATGGTAGACATAGTCCTCGCACGAAGAAAGGTTTGAATACCAGTTTTGCAGAGTACGAGTTAAGAAAATACTTTCTGGGCACTCACGGGCAGATCCCCAACAACAGCTGATATGCGGCATCATGATATGATTCCAAACACTTTCAATCCCAATTCGTCGAGCACTGCACGAGTGGAAAAAGTTACCATCGGTAACGCTCAAATTTTGACAATTACCAAAAGGATCGGAAAGTTACAAATCTCAACTACTAAATTAATCTTATCGACCTCGCTTCGACGGACAACCGACGTCAAAGCTTCGAGCTCCAAACTTTAGCAATCATTTCCAAATTGCAGAGGTTTAGAATTCAAATTAAAATAGTCAGCTACACCAAAGTAAAAAAGAGTCAAGTTAATAGCTCGATAGGCACTTGAGATGCAAAGCTATGACTATTCAGTAAAGCATCGCTCAGGAAACTGCATGCAACACATTTTTTAGGGTTTGGCAGAAACACCCACATTTTAACAATTGATTCTAATTCCTTCGCGGAGTATAACACTAATACGCCAAAATTACAGAACGCTGAAGACAGAAGTTAGATACCGCAGCAAAAAGATACCGAATCAATGTGGAAATAAACAATTCAGACCAAGTACGAGTATAATATGATCACCCTGCTGCTGACGTCAGCGGCAGCGCAGCTCCGCGGCATAAGCCAAGACACAAAAGAATACTCGTATATTCATTGAATAAAGCGAATGCAAGTGACACAGACGTGTCCATATAAATAAAATTCCCGCCCTGAATTACGTTTAAATGAACATCTGAGCATTCCGATGCAAGGATGGCGTTAAATGGCGACCGTGACAGCTGCAATTTAATTAAATATAAAAACAAGTGAGAAAAGTTATCTTCGGCTTGCCGAAGATGGTGTACCCTTGCAGATCTTTACAAAATTGCAATAAGTACTTATGTAAAAATCAGAAGTCTTTTCAAAATTATTGGTATGGCTATGTGAAATGAATAAATGTTAAAAAAGTTTTCCATACAAAGACTTGTTTTCATATCGGTCGTTTGTATGACAGCTATATGATATAGTGGTCCGATCTGGACCAAACTTTCACAAATCGTGTATGGCTATGTCAAAAGAATAAATGCTTAATTCGGTTGCAATAGCTTGGAAAACAAAAGAGTTTTTCATACAAAGACTTGAAATCTGATTGATCGTTTGTATGGCAACTATATAGTGGTCCGATCCGACCGATTTTTAAACTTGATGCGTGCAACAAAAATAATGATCTGGTAAAAATTTCAAAACGCTAGCTTTAAAACTACTGTCTATTTTTTGCATAGAAACAGACAGACACACTGACAGACAGACGAACATGGCCATATTGACTCGGCTGTTGATGCTGATTAAGAATATATATACTTTGTGGGGTCGAAGATGCTTCCTTTAATGCGTTACACATTTCTGGACAAAATTATAATACCCTCTGCAAGGGTATAAAAAGAAAAGGCAGACCTGGGAGACGAGGAAGCCCACCGGTCTTGAGGACTTTAAAATTCTGAGTGAGAAGAGTGGTGTGTTCAAAATATAAAAATTCTTGATGTAAGAAATGAGGAAATGGAGTGCTGAAAAAAAAAATAAAATTTCTTAAAGAATAGCTCACTTGAGGTTGCTATTATTGAACCAAAACCATCCATTACTCTGGTCTACAACCCAAAAATTACAATCTGAGCTAGACCACCTCATTCATATACAAGAAACAAAATAATAAAGAGGAGCACATATCCACTTACTCAGGTGTTAAAAACTGCGTAAAAAATAAGAATAAAAAATACACTCCTCGAAAAAATAAGGGTTCCAAACTAAAAAAGACATGCCCGCCGGACTGCAAGGGCGTTTGGAGTCCAACGTGCCACAATACATGCTGAAGAGGCAGCACCAGCAACGCCAAGCGCTTCAAGCTAAACGCCGTACCGACAGTGCCACGAAGGGCATATAAGCCGGTTGCACACCAAGAGGTGCAGGACCAACGACAAATTGCCACACAGACCGTCAAACTATCGACTTATTGGGCGAAGTGTTCGGTTACAGCGTTATCTCTAGAAATGCTTCTGTGCGATATTAAATTATTGGATTTTTTTTTTTGGAGGGTATTTGAAGTCTTTGGTCTATGCGAACAAGCTCACCACGAAGCCAACATTGAACGACAGAGCAATAGTGAATTAGTGGTCGAGAATTGGACTTTCAGAATGCAGTTTCTGAAAAACTCACGTGGTGGCCATTTGCCCGAAGTTATATTCCATCATTAATGTCATCGAATTATCTTTCAAATAAAAAAACATCAGCTCTGTACAGTAATCTGTGTATTTTGTTTTTCAATTTAAAAACATAAAACTCTTAAAAGAAACACCCTTTATTTAAAATTATGGCAAAAAGTGCATGTTAAAGCATATAATTATATACCCAAATAGGGACATCTAACAAGAAAACCGTGGACTCCACTGCCAATGTAATCCAAAGTAGAAACTACTAATTTAAATATGATTGCATTTCTGCTGCTAGTCATTTTTATATTGTAAATAATAAACGAATTTATAAAGGCATATAAGCCATATAATAAATGCCTACCAAAGAACTATGGCAGCAGAGCTGATAACCTAGAGACAATTCAAAAGTTAGGCTTTAATAAAATCATTAATAAGATAAATAAGGAAATAAATTAAATATACCAAGTATAAACATTATATTATATTTTTATTTTCTTTTTCTGTGCGTTTTATGCGATGGAATAAATCCATATGATTCTGATATTCTTTTTGCCATTTTCATATTTCTAGGTCATACAAGTCATAAAATCAAAAATCATAGGCACAACTCTTAATCAGGTACTAAAAGAAACGACAATCCAAGCAATTATAAATAAATTGCATGTTGTGATTGTTGGCGACACATCTTTGAACATAAAAGCTAAATTGGCAACAGAAAATCAAAATGGAAAAACAGCCACACAATTTACTTCCGAAGTTGATAACTTACGAAAGCTTCTAAAAGTCTCGTTTATCAACTAATGCATACCATCAGAACATGCTACTGCTCTAAGCACAAGAGAGGCGATTGATACTATGATCAAGAAAGACGAGCATGAGAGCAGTAAGACCGTTTTAGGATCAGGTACATGTAAAACTATGGACGCAGCCACAAGAGTTACCGGAGATAATAATAAAGTAATGTAATACGTCAACAATAACTATAACCGTGGAATCGGTAATAGTTACAAAGGTAACAGCCGAGAAAGTGGTAGTACCATTACAACAACTATAATACAAATAACTACAATAGAAACAATTACAACAACGTTATTTATAACCAGAATAGTAATTATAACCGCAATAAAGGTTACCATAGTAGGGGCTGTGGTAGCTCGTACAGAAGCAACCAAAACAATGGCCAAAATAGAAGCAACAACAGCAACTACAATAATAATATAATAATGGGTAATAATAATAATGGGTAGCCCAAAACAATTCGGGAAACTAACAACAACCCTCAGATACCCAAGAATAAGTAACCTGAATGTATAGGTATAATTTTTTCTTCTTTTGTCATTATGTCAAATTATATCATGATATATTTAATTTATATTTCTTTTTAGGATATTTAAATTTTAAAAAAGTCTCCTATAATTTTACCCCTATACAAACTAATAATCAAATAAATATGCAAGGCATCGGCCAAGAAGTAATAAAATCTAATGGACTAAAATCAATTGAGATTCAGACACACAAGGATATAACTCCACAAAACTTTCATATATTAGACCAAGAAATTCCCATACCGTTTGATAAAATTATAGGCATTTATTTGTTATATTTATAAAATATAACAAAAAAAATGAAATTGCCATTGTGATTTCAAACCCACAGAAGATTGGTTAATAATTACACCTAACAATTTAAAATTCCCGATCCATGACCCACGTTGCAACAGGGAAATTACATACAACACTGGTAATAACACAATTTTTTTACCGGCGCGCTCATAAGTTATCCGACTAATATATATCACTAAAACTAAAGACGAAAATATACTAATCCCGTATCTTCATTAAATTGTACAAACTTCCATATTGTCCGCACACGTCGATGTAATATTTGGTCCTTCGACTTGGGCAGCTTTTTTTACCTCATACCGGCCATTTCATTTGACTTTGACCACCTCGTATCCCTAAGAATGGACTGGCCAGCTTTTTTCCTGTGATAAATTGCGTACGCTTAACAGCAACTACGTCTCCTTCAGTGTAAACTCGTTCGCTTTTACGTTTTCTGTCGTAGTTGGCCTTGTATACGCCCTGGGTTTTTTTTATCTACATCCTGACTTCTTGACGAGTTTTTTGCCTCTCTATAACGTAGTCTTCTACTATTTCTTGTTCCAACATAGCTGCAAACTTTTAGTATTTTTAACGGCGATTTTCTGCACCTGTGATACAAACTTATACCATTTTGCGGTGTCTTCCGCCGAGAGCTTGCTGATAATGAACAAGATGACCCATTCACCCTTTCGATTTGGCCATTACCTCTAGCCCCTTCAATCGCGGTCCAAATATGCTGGACTACGTTTTCCCTAACATATGCCTCAAAAGCATTCAAAGTGAAAGCTCTTCCTCTGTCGCTGTCAGCTTCTTTATAATTTCTTTGGCACCTGTCGATTTCGTTGGGTAGAGCCATACAAATTTAGATAATCCATCCACCATAGCCAGTTTAAACGTGTATTGTTTTGTCGTAGAATCCATCGAACCCAAATGATTCAAATGCAAAGTAGCTGCAAGTGGCCAACTGCTTTCTTTTATAGAATTGAGGTATCCTTCCTGCTTGTTTCTTGTTGTCCACAATGCACCTTACACATGACGATATGATTTGAAATACCTTGTGTTCTAGGTGTGGATAAAGAATTGCTGTTCTATGTTGAGCATCGTCTTTGCAACTGCAAAATGTCCTTCTGACTGTACTTCGGTTATTATTTCCCGCTCCATGGACTTGGAAACCACGAAAAGATCAAGTGCATTTGCATTCTTGTAGAGAAGATCTCCTTTCAATTTAAAACCTTGATATGGACGTTCTTTTAAAATTGTCAGCACTGCATTTACAACGCTGTCATTTCGTTGCTCTCGCCTTAATTTCTTCAATTGGCGCAATTTCCGATCCAATCACCAATATGTTGGGAAAACGACTAAAACAGTCAACATGCTTCATGCGCTCTGCACTATGGTGTTCAACTACAAAGGAATAATCTTAAAGTGCTTAAATCCAATGAGCAACTTCGCGCGAAAAGTCTTTCTTCCTAATCGTTTGTTGCAAAGTTGCACCAAATCCGTCCTTGGATGCATCAGTATGCAATTCTGTGGGTGCATTTGGCGTAAAAATTCTGAGAATCTGCTCTCGACACAATGCCTGTCTCAACTCATTAAAAGATTTCAGCTCAGCACCTTCAATTTTAAAATAGACATCCTTCTTTAACAGGTTTGTTAACGGACGCGCAATGTGTGCATATCCTTTTATAAATCTTCGAAAAAACCCTGTTGGCCCAAGTATGACTAACCGCTTTTATATTCGATGGAAGAGGAAAATATTTCACGGAGCATGTTTTTTCGCCTCCTGGTGAGATTCGCCCGTTCTATACGGTGTGACCCAAAAAATTGATTTTATTCTCAAGGAGACGGCATTTTTTCAACTTGATGATTAACGAGTACAGTTCAGCTACTGCAAGTACCACTTTTGTCTTTCGTATGCATTCGTCTGCTGTTTCGCCATATATAATGATGTCATTTATATAAATTTGCATCACATCTTCGGCAACAAGGTCTTAAAAAATGCAGCTTATAAATCTTATAAATACTGCCGGAGAGTTGGTAAACCCGAACGAAGCTTTGGTAAATTCATAAAGTCCATTCGTAACAAAAGCTGTACATTTTTGACTTTCATTCCAACAGGAACATGGAAAAAACTATTTTCAAATACATTATGGTGAAAATTCTGGAGCTCTGCAACCTTTCCAGCACATCGTTCATCGATACGGTGTGACCCGAAAATAATCTTTCATCACCATTGCATTTAGCTGACGAAAATCCACGCAGATCCTGTGGGTGCCTTCTTTCTTCTTTGCTATGACGACTCTGCTTGCGAAGTTTGACGTTGATTTGCGCACAACGCCAGTATCTAACCAATCTTCAACCTGCTTTTTAATGACTTCGCATTCAACGGGGGAGTATCGGGTAGGTTGGTTCTTAAATGGCATCAGCTTCTCATTCGGTACGATCTTCAGTTCAACTGGACTTGTCACAGGCAGCGCCAATGGTTTATAAACTTTGACTAGCGATCGTATAAACGGCTCGAACTGCAGAGGAGTGTGGATTTCAATAGTCCTTATTTAAAATATTCGGCTCTTTAAGTGCGAAGTCTTTGTGGTAAAATGGAAACCTTCCTCATCCATAACAACGCAGAATTTCGAAATGGAATCATAGCCCAACAGGCCATTGTACTCCAGCTTATCGTCAGGCACCACAACAAACATTTGATTATCCTGGACGTCATCTACACGTACTGCTGCAACAAATTCTTTAGTTGGTATTGTTTTTATATTTCCAAGCCCACGTAGCACAGACAAAGATTTTTCAGCTCAACATTATAAAGCATTATATTAACATTATAGCAAAATTATAAATATAAATTCGTTTTTTATATTTAAGCCGTCCACAATGTATTGAAAAATTGAAATTACCTTTACGTCTCTTACAAAGTGCAGCTATTCCTCGCATATGCAAAACATATCCATGAAATGATTCTCCGTCTCTTTTCTTTCTTTCGCGTAGTTGCTGCTGCTTCCGGCACTATCTTGGAAAAATTTTCTGCGGTAATTTTGCTTTCACTTTGCTGAGTATTAACCTATAAGTAACGTATTAACGGTAAATTAAGCAACTTTACTATTTCTTCAAGAGTTTTGCTAAATTTGTTCTTCCATCTTTCCTTCTTTTGCAGCGATCGCAACTCTTGCTTTTTCAATTTGTTTTTCTTCTCGGGCATTTTCTTCAGAAACATCTATTGTGGTCTTCTCTGTCTGTTTTTTTACTGGCGTACGAGCTGGTTTCGGCATTTCTTAGGATTATTATTTTCTGCGCACGCCTAAATTCAACTGCAACTGTGACTGAATTTTACCCTTTTTTTTGCACTTTTAATGTAACTCCACAACTGTTCAACTGTACGACCCTTATTTGGAATTACACTTAACTGCACCAACGACTGCCAACTTTCAGCAGTTTTTACTCTTATTTTCCACTTACACAGGTTGAGCCCCAAAGTGTAATATTTTATGATTAATAGTTTTTTTATACCTATAATTGTATTTAAATTGGACAGAGTACAGTTATGAGTTACTTCAAGACTTTTAAACCGACTGGACTTCATTCTGACCTTTTTACGGCTCGACCGTGCACCACTGACTGCTGACTGCCAACTCGTTCATGCTGGTGTTGTCAGACCCAGCCTGCCAACTCGATCATGCTGGTGTTCTCAGGCCCAGGCTGCCAACTCTGCCATATACCACCTGCTTACATACATATAAGAGATGGACTAATTAACAGTTTACAGTCGTTTGCTTCTAGGATTCAACAGCCAACAATGTTTCAGTTTTCCACGAAATTGAACTCGAATAAATGTCAAGAGACACGTCTTTCGCGACTGCTAACGGATTGTTTCTCGAGATTACCGTTTGGTCTGGAGATAACACCTAACCCTTTTTTCGAAAGAATGATGACTATAGCTTTCTCGAGACTAGAGCCTTCGCAAGCATTCCTCTATGTGGGCGATTTGAATAGTCATAGGTTGTTCCGAGAAGCATATGATTAAAAACCTTAACACGTTTTATTGATAAGGAATTCAACCTGAAATTTTATGCATTCTGTTTTTTAAAAATAACAATAAGTAAAAGGTTGACTAGTTGTGAAGAAAGAAAAAAAGGAACGGCCCTTCTCATTGCAAGGATACGCTAATACATTAATAATTTATTTCTGTTGGAGTTTTGCGTTTTAATCTTCTCGTTTCCAACTCTGTCATCGGTATTTGTCTCAAGTTTGAGTTTTGGTGGCTAAGTAGTTGATTTGTGTGTTTTTTGCTGCTTTTTTTAAGTTTCGTGGACTGTCTCTATGTTTAATTCATTATGGATATCTTCGTTTCTAATGTACCATTCGGCTTTTGTGATTATTTTGAGCATTTTCGATTGCGTTCGCTAAATTAGCAGTAAGAGGGATTTACTGGCAGTTCCCTAGAGTTATATTCCATACGTCCATATTGGTTTTATTATCGCCTTGTATATTGCAATTTTATTATGTAATTCTAGTTTTGAGTGTTTTCCTATTAGCCAGGTAATGTGTCGAAATTTTTTTTTTTTCTTTTCGTTTATTTAGAATGTGCTGTTTCCATGTTAGTTTTAAGTCAATAGTTAGTCCAAGGTACTTGGCATATGAGTGTAATAATATTTGATTGTCGTTGATTTTAATTGCGAATTTTGGGTTGTCGTTTTGTTTATATTACTTGTTAAGTTTTTTCTTTATTTATCCCAATACCCCATCTCTCAAACCAGGATACTGTTTGTGTCATGATTTGTTGTAGTGTACTTGCAGCTGTTTTTTGACACGCGCTTGACGACATTATCGTCACAGTATCGTCTGCGAACGTCGAAATCATTGATCTAGGGATAGTTGGCGCTGGAATCTAGGAGGTATAAATCAGGTATAAGGTGGACCCAAGCACACTACCTTGGGGAACACCCGCTGACACTGGCATAAAATCTGACCTGTTGGACCCCAATGTTATGTGTTTGGCATTATAGTCACCTCCTGCCAAATACCGATTTCCCAGTTATTTTAGAAAATCGAGGTATTGGTCTTTTGTATTATTAAATTTAGGTGGGCAATAAACTGCAGATGTCGATATAGTAGTAGCCTGTATGTAGTCTAGGGTTCGGCTTATTTGCGAAAGTGCGAATTCTCAGAGTCTCATGATCTCAAATTGTTCGTTTTGGTGTAAAACTTAAATTTGAAAAATTTTAGCCTGATCGGATAATGTTTAGAGGTGCCTTTCTTAACCAAAAGTTTGAACGAAGGACATGAATAAAAGGAACGAGCTCGCAAGTGCAGAAAAAACCATTCGTGTTGCTAATAGTGCAGACAAAGGTAGTCATGTTGATTTATTTCACGGGATCTTTAAATAATAACAAAGATTGTATTACAGATTGTATTAGATCTTCTGAAAGTGACAACAACAGTGATGCTTTGTCTGCTGTTCAAGAAGATATGGACATTTCAAGTTCAGATTTAGAATTATCCCCTATAAAAAGAGGCAGGAAAAGCTTTTTAACATCCCGAGTTCTTTCATCGTTGGACAAATGGCAGATTTCCAATAATGCAGCTATGCATTTGATTTCTGCGGTTGTTGAAGCTTTGGGTCATGATGTCGACGAATACGCATTCAATACCAGAACTTTGCAGCGGCTGCGACAAGATAATAGGAAAAAAATATCTGAGTCAGCGAAGAAAAGCTGTAAAGACTTGGTAATTACCTTGCAACTCTTTGTATGTTCACATCATTTTGAAAAAAAATATGATTTTATGATCTTAACTGTTAATTTTAGATGACTGCAGTGGTACATTGGGATGAAAAAATGCTCCCAAAATTGACTGGTCGAGAAAAAGTCGAGAGAATACCAATTATAATATCATATTCTGATGGTGAACAACTTTTGGGAGTACCAAAAGTATTAGGTGATAAACTTAGTCTTGATCAGCGACATCTATCGAGCAATGTGCTAACACTATTGGACCTGGACTCGACTCAGACGCAAAAACAACTCGCGCAACATCTCGGAGTAATATCTATGGCCATCTCGAAGCGTCTACATGTCATGGGGAAGATCCATAAGGAAGGAAAATGGCTTCCTCATGAGTTGACCGAAAGTGCCATTGCGAACCGTTTCAACGTCGCTGTTTCTCTGATCGCAAGGCAGCGAAGAAAGAGTTTCCTGTGGAGGATCGTCACTGGCGATGAAAAGTGGATATATTTTGATAATCCAAAACGTAAAACATCTTGGTTGAGCCCGGGAGAACCATCAACATCCATGTCGAAGTGCAATATTTATGGCCATAAGGTCTTGCTATGCATTTGGTGGGATATGCAAAGCGTGGTCTATTTTGAGCTGCTCAAACCAGGAGAAACAGTTACTGGGGACCGCTACAAGAACCAGTTGGACCATTTGAATGATGCATTGATGGCCAAAAGGCCGGGAGTAGAATCAAATCGCCGTAAAGTTATCCTGTTGCATGATAACGCCAGGCCCCATGTTGCGAAAGTCCTCAAGGATGCCCTCTTAAACCTCGAATGGGAGGTTCTCCCGCACCCAGCGTACTCTCCGGACATCGCCCCATCGGATTATTACCTCTTCAGGTCAATGCAACACGCTTTGGAGGACACGCACTTCCGAAATCCCGAAGAAGTGTGAAAATGGCTCGATGAATGGATCGCATCAAAAGACAGCGCATTCTACCGCCGTGGCATCAACACCCTACCACAAAGATGGGAAAAAGTCACAGCTAGCGAGGGAAAATACTTTGATTGATGTATCTCGAACAGTTTTCTCGCAATAAATGTTCTAATTTAGACAAAAATTGATCAAAACTAAGTTTATCACCTAACAGTTGCATCCACTGTCGTTAAAATATCTCGTGCAACCTTCAACATGCTAACAGAGTGAGGAATTTTGGATAAAATCGTTGCTGCATCTTTTGATACAACTGCATCCAATTCCGGAAGATTTAATGGTTCGGCAGTTTTGTTAGACCAGTTTTTGGAACGCAGTTTACTTTTTCTTCCATGCAGGCATCATATATGTGAATTATATTTACGAGCTGCTTTTGAATGAAGTGCTGGATCTTCAAGCGTTAGTGTCCCTCTGTTTGAACGATTTCAAACAGCATGGGCCAATGCTGGATGTCTAAGGCATTTATACACTGAAGCTATACCTTTTCGAGAAGTCTTCCGTTTAACTTAACACGAGGAAAAGTATTTGCGTTATGTGTCTGTTTTTATAGTGAAATTTAATGTACAATTGTGGTTTGGATCCCCGTTGGCCGTTGAAGCTTCTAATAGAGACTTTCAATTTATTCGGGCTATGTACAACTACAGAGAAGTGGACGAGAAGATTTCAATGGCAGTGCTCAAAAAGACATGTAATAATATATGGTACCTGGCACACGAAAATTTCACATTCGCCCTATTCGATGATAACGTTACTGTCGCAGAAAAACGAGAAATGGCACAGCGCTTATTAGCCTTTGCGGATGATACATACAAGGATGAACATTCCGTTAGGCGAGAGTTGTCAACTTTTGTTTCAAAAAAATTATCTGATTTCATAACATCAAATAGTATTAAGTTTTTCGACCGGTTGAATGTATCGAAACCTTTTTTAGTCATAGATCCATCGAAGTGGCATGATCACGAAGACTTTAAAAATACTGTTGAGATTGTACAAAAATTAAAAGTTGTTAATGATATTGCAGAGCGTGGCGTAAAACTAATGCAAGATTATAACAAGAAATTAACAACTAAAGAGCTCGAATATCAAAAATTATTACAAGTTGCCAAGGGGAATACAAAGAAGTAGCAGTAATAAATCGCTTAAATATTAATTAAAAATAAATAGTTATATATTTTAATATATTTTATCATATAAAACTAAAATAAAGTTGATTAGAGCAATTTGCGATCTAAAACCTTAAATGCTCACAAAAAAATACAGAATTTTAACCAAAAATACAACATTTTAGCCAAAAAATGCGTATATCAAACTTTTGGTTGAGAAAGGCACCACTAAACATTATCCGATCAGGCTAAAACTTTACAAATTTAAGTTTTACACCAAAACGAACAATTTGAGACCATGAGACCTTTCATTTTCGAATTTTTTTTTCCTCCATACAAATAAGCCGAACCCTAATGTAGTCCTTTTTGAATCTGTCGAGCTCTATGCACTTGATGCTTTTTTTAATTATTACTGCAGTACCACCATGGGCCTTACCGTCCGGGTGATTAGTAGAGAAAATATTATAGTTAGGTATGTTTATATAGGTTTTCTCAGTTGAGTGTGTTTTAGAAATGAGCATGACGTCAATTAGCTTTTCATTTAAGAATGTTTTTAGTTCAAGTAAATGGCATGAAAGTCCGTTAGTATTCCAGATGGCGATTTTTATATGTTTATTTGTCAAGTTTAGATAATAAAAGCGTGACAATGTTCATCATATTTGTCATTTGGGCTATTAATTGTTTCATCATTTGTTTCAGTTCGTCAAAATCATTTTGTGCGGTTTGGCTTAATTGAGTTGAAGCAGGCTGTATATCAGGTACAATAGTAGTTTGAATTATAGAGTTGGTTTGATGGCTAGTTACTTGGTTTTTATTTAAGACTTCGGCATAGGATATAGCTGGCGTCTTTAAGCTTACTACGTTATTTGTTGTAATGTATTGTGTGGTTTGATGATTTGTTTCTGTTACGGGAAGAGTTTTCCGAGAGTTGGGTATTTTTTATGAATTTGCAGTGCTTTGTACACCATACAACCTTTATAGTTTGCAGTGTGGTTTTCACTGCATAGTGCACATTTAATGCTTGTTCTGTACGATCTTGCATTAATAGTACAGGATGATGAGCTGTGTTCCAGCGCACTTTACACAAGTAGGGTCTTTGGTGCAGTAATTTTTTGTATGCCCATATTTTTGGCAGTTTGTACATTGGGGAAGTGGTCGCGGTGGCTCAAAAATTACTTTGCAATGAAGAAGGTGCTCAATTTTATAAATGTCTTTCACTTTGAGTTCAATAGTGAATAGAGGCAATGGTCGTTTGGAGTCGTAGCGCTGGATGTTGTGTAAATTTATAACTTCATGCTTCGTCTTTGTCTGTAGCATGATTTTTGGTCGATTTATCTTTTAATGGTCTTAAAATGTTGTGATAGTGAGTAGTTTGTAGTGGCTGTATTTTTATTTCATTAGTTGACAGTGCTTTTAGTTCATATTGTGTTTCTTCAAATGAATTTAAAGCAGTAGTTATTGCGTATATGTTTTCAACATTTTTAACATATATAGGGGGGGTTTTGCTTTTTTGTGCTCAATTTGCGTTTGTCCCATTGTCAGTCTTCATCATCTTGTGCTAATAACTCTTTTTATACCCTTGAAAAAGGGTATTATAATTTTGTCCAGAAATGTGTAACGCATTAAAGGAAGCATCTCCGACCCCACAAAGTATATATATTCTTGATCAGCATCAACAGCCGAGTCGATATAGCCATGTCCGTCTGTCCGTCTGTCCGTCTGTCCGTCTGTTTCTATGCAAAAAATAGACAGTAGTTTTAAAGCTAGCGTTTTGAAATTTTTACCAGATCATTATTTTTGTTGCACGCAGATCAAGTTTAAGAATCGGTCGGATCGGACCACTATATCATATAGCTGCCATACAAACGACCGATATGAAAACAAGTCTTTGTATGGAAAACTTTTTTGTTTTCCAAGCTATTGCAACCGAATTCAATATGTATTCATTTGACATAGCCATACATGATTTGTGAAAGTTTGGTCCGGATCAGATCACTATATCATATAGCTACCATACAAACGACCGATATGAAAACAAGTCTTTGTATGGAAAACTTTTTTGTTTTCCAAGCTATTGCAACCGAATTCAATATGTATCCATTTGACATAGGCATACATGATTTGTGAAAGTTTGGTCCGGATCAGATTACTATATCATATAGCTGCAATACAAACGACCGATATGAAAACAAGTCTTTGTATGAAAAATTTTTTTGTTTTCCAACCTATTGCAACCGAATTCAACATTTATTCATTTGACATAGCCATACATGATTTGTAAAAGTTTGATCCGGATCGGATCACTATATCATATAGCTGCCATACAAACGACAGATATGAAAACAAGTCTTTGTATGGAAAACTTTGTTGTTTTCAAGGGTATACCATCTTCGGAAAGCCGAAGATAACTTTTCTTACTTGTTTTTTTTTTATTATCGCGGAATCAGTTCAGAGCCTTCTGAATGCAACCAGACGGGGGAAATGGAGGTTTATAATTTTGCTACATTAACACTTAACTAACTTACACTTAACATTCAATACATTTATTACATTTAATACATTTTATACATTTATGATTTTGGCGGGATTTACAATCCTATGATATTATATGGGTAGGGAGATCAGAGGGGTTGATCCTTTTCAGACGACGGATGCTGAGAGCATTGGCGAGATCACTTGCCAGAGAGTTTGGGTGTGATGCCAATTTCTCCGCGTATCGGCTGCTGAGGAGGTTGATCTGATCACCAATCAGAGTAATTCGGAGATCCCTTAGGATAGCGTGGTTGGACACGTACCAAGGGAGCCCGGATGCAAGCCGAGCAGCACGTGTCTGGACAGGATTCAGCCTGTCAAGCTGGTGCTTAGAGGCCGTTCCCCATACTTGAAGGGCATAGGTCCAAGTAGGGTTTAGTAATAACTTGATGAGTAGTACTTTAGTTTGGAGTTGTAGTTTGCTATACCGTAGGAGCCAGTCTATTTTTTTCATTTTTAAAAGGCACTTGGTCTTGACCGCTGTGATATGGGCCCGCCAGATGAGTTTCCGATCCAGGTGAACTCCTAGGTAACAGTAAGAATTGACGTTGCCTATCAACCCACCGTTAAATGATAGGCCAGCGCAGGTGCCGGGACGGAGCGCGAAGGTCACACAAGCGGACTTGTTGATGGCAGTATTCCACTTGGCTGCTCAGGCTTCAATGTCGTGCAGCCATTCTTGTACTGCATTCGAGGCCGTTTGCAGTGACATGTGAGACGCAAGCATGGCTGTGTCGTCGGCGTATGTTGCCAGTAGTACCTCAGCCGAGAGATCACTGGGGGACGGAACTGGCATATCTGCTGTGTATAGGGTGTACAAAAAGGGTCCGAGTACACTTCCTTGAGGAACTCCTGCGTTCATGGCCAGCATTCTCGATCGAGAGTCTCTCACTGCCACCTCGAAAGTCCGATCGGTGATGAAGGATCTCAGGATATTATAGTGGGGTCCTGGAAGGAGAGCCTTGAGTTTGTATTGTAGACCCTCGTGCCATACCTTATCAAAAGCTTGCTTGATATCGAGGAAGACTGCCACCGTGTAGAGCTTGGACTCAAGGGCGTGCGTTACGCGATTGACTAGACGGTGGACTTGTTCCAGGCAACCGTGTGACTTCCTGAAGCCAAATTGATGTTGGGGTATGTATCCTGATACCTGCGGCAGATCCATCAATCGTTTTATCAGAATGCGTTCAAAGACCTTAGAAAAGGTTGGAAGTAGACTTATTGGGCCGTAGGAGTCTATCTGCGTTGGAGGTTTGCCGGGTTTGGGTATCATAACGATCCTCGCACGCTTCCATTGCTTAGGGAAGTGCCCTAATCTTAGCATAGCATTATAAATTTTTACTAAGGCCATAACTCCTTTGTGAGGAAGGTGTTTGGCTGCCCGGTTGTCAATACCATCGGGTCCAGGTGTCTTTTTTTGTTGGAGGCCCTCTAATTGCAGAGTGACTTCTTGCGGCGTGGTATGTTTTATGGGAAGGGTTGGTAGATTAGGATGCTAATAACTCAAAACGGTTGCTTGAATTTGGCTCGGCTAGCCAGTACTCTTTGAGTGTTTTTTAAGTAGCGGTTCGAGCTTTATTCCTCTGTTTCTTGTTGCTATTTAAAAGATCTTTGGAACCGTTTGGAGAGTGATTTTCTCGGTGACGTTTTAAGTTTTGTTAGTTTGGGAGAGAGAATTGAGTTTTGTTTATTGTTGTTGCAGCGGGTATTGAGGTTGTGGGCGTTTTAATATTCGCTGAAGAAGAGCGTACTGGCATTGAAGCATAGCACTGTAGTTGTTGTTTATTGTATTGCCGATCCATTAGTTCGGTCGCGTCAATTGACTAAGGACAACGCTAAGAAATAAAAAATCCGAGGTATAATTTCATGTATTTACTGTTTAAATCTCAGCTAAGATTAAACTCTTGGGACAAAAAAATTTCTTGTGTTGCCATTTTGTTTACATTATTTCGGGAGTAAGATCGCCCGTTTGGGATATTGATTGTATACAATAACAAAAGTTATCTCCCTATTAGGGAGATCGACATCGCTTGCTCCGAATGTGGTTTGTTTAGATTGCGTTGCGTGATCTCCCATTCATTTCAGGGTACAATGCAGGCAATTGGTTTTAAGCCGGTTCTATTTCTTTTTGTGATTCTATATTATTTTTTGCTTGTTTTTTTAAATTTTTATATAAAACAGTTAGTGGATTTAGTGCACAAATTTTTTATAGGACAAGAAAAATTATAAAAACAATAACTAAAATTATTATAGTTATAGTTATTATAGTTGAAACAAGTGAGAAAAGTTATCTTCGGCTTGCCGAAGATGGTATACCCTTGAAAACAAAAAAGTTTTCCATACAAAAGCCTTGTTTTCATATCGGTCGTTTGTATGGCAGCTATATGACATAGTGGTCCGATCCGGACCAAACTTTCACAAATCGTGTATGGCTATATCAAATAAATAAATGTTACATTCGGTTGCAATAGGTTGGAAAACAAAAAAAGTTTTCATACAAAGACTTGTTTTCATATCGGTCGTTTGTATGGCAGCTATATGATATAGTGTTCCGATCCGGACCAAACTTTCACAAATCATGTACGGCTATATTAAAAAAAAATGTTTAATTCGGTTTGAATAGGTTAGACAACAAAAAAGTTTTCCATACAAAGACTTGTTTTCATATCGGTCGTTTGTATGGCAGCTATATGATATAGTGTTCCGATCCGGACCAAACTTTCACTAATCATGTACGGCTATATTAAAAAAAATGTTTAATTCGGTTGGAATAGGTTGGACAACAAAAAAGTTTTCCATACAAAGACTTGTTTTCATATCGGTCGTTTGTATGGCAGCTATATGACATAGTGGTCCGATCCGGACCAAACTTTCACAAATCGTGTATGGCTATATCAAATGAATAAATGTTAAATTCGGTTGCAATAGGTTGGAAAACAAAAAAGTTTTCATACAAAGACTTGTTTTCATATCGGTCGTTTGTATGGCAGCTATATGATATAGTGTTCCGATCCGGACCAAACTTTCACAAATCATGTACGGCTATATTAAAAAAAATGTTTAATTCGGTTGGAATAGGTTGGACAACAAAAAAGTTTTCCATACAAAAGCCTTGTTTTCATATCGGTCGTTTGTATGGCAGCTATATGATATAGTGTTCCGATCCGGACCAAACTTTCACAAATCATGTACGGCTATATTAAAAAAAAATGTTTAATTCGGTTTGAATAGGTTAGACAACAAAAAAGTTTTCCATACAAAGACTTGTTTTCATATCGGTCGTTTGTATGGCAGCTATATGATATAGTGTTCCGATCCGAACCAAACTTTCACTAATCATGTACGGCTATATTAAAAAAAATGTTTAATTCGGTTGGAATAGGTTGGACAACAAAAAAGTTTTCCATACAAAGACTTGTTTTCATATCGGTCGTTTGTATGGCAGCTGTATGACATAGTGGTCCGATCCGGACCAAACTTTCACAAATCGTGTATGGCTATATCAAATGAATAAATGTTGAATTCGGTTGCAATAGGTTGGAAAACAAAAAAAGTTTTCATACAAAGACTTGTTTTCATATCGGTCGTTTGTATGGCAGCTATATGATATAGTGTTCCGATCCGGACCAAACTTTCACTAATCATGTACGGCTATATTAAAAAAAATGTTTAATTCGGTTGGAATAGGTTGGACAACAAAAAAGTTTTCCATACAAAGACTTGTTTTCATATCGGTCGTTTGTATGGCAGCTATATGACATAGTGGTCCGATCCGACCGATTCTTAAACTTGATCTGCGTGCAACAAAAATAATGATCTGGTAAAAATTTCAAAACGCTAGCTTTAAAACTACTGTCTATTTTTTGCATAGAAACAGACGGACATGGCTATATCGACTCGGCTGTTGATGCTTATCTTATACTGCTTATCTTATGCTTATACTTATATATAGTATATACTTTGTGGGGTCGGAGATGCTTCCTTTAATGCGTTACACATTTCTGGACAAAATTATAATACCCTTTTTCAAGGGTATAATAATTTTAAAAACGTCATTATGTTCTATTGTCTTTATCTTAGATACATTAATCGGTACATATGGTACATAATGGAGTTCAATAACGTTGCCAATCTTAACTTTACATTTTTTATTCTTATAATCTTGTTTCGATTTATTTGTATATTTAGTTTGTTATTTAGTTCTTGAAAATTTTGTGCGATTGTGGTTTCAGTTAGATTTCACCATGAAATTGGTCAACGTATTGAATCATTTCCTTCGAGAAAATTGGTATAAAATTACAAATTGGATTCATGCGCTTAATTATATTTTTAATACATTTATTATTAACTTCTTTTTTGTCTTGATTATAAATTTTATTATCATCTAAAAATATGATTGTTGATCTGAATAGTCTAAATGATACCCATTATGGTCGGGATAGGGAATTATTTGAATGGTTTTAATGATTTTGTGGTTAATAGGGATATGTGAAATGATTAATAATTCGTAATTTTTGTAGGCAATCCAAGTTAATGTTTTGATTAAAAGTATATTCTGGTTGTTAATGCTTTCCAACTTGTCTTATTTGAGTAATTTTGGCTTAAAAAGACCAACACGTGAAAGTTACCTGCCCATTTCTATGTCTTTTATGTATTCAATAAATTGCACGAGCTCATAAACGAGTGTGTCAAGTGACGTAGTGATGTTCATATACTACGGGTAATTGAATTGGATTTCTTGAAAAGAGTAAATTAGCCAAGGTCAGAATCTGTGTTGGTTATTTGATTATACGAATTTTTTCAATTATTGTTTTATGTAATCTTTCGACGACTGCTACCCCGTTTTTTGCTGTGTTGAGCTGTGCTTAATGGTTCGATTTTTTCTTCTTCAAGCCATCGCTTCAAATCTAAACTGGGGAAGCTCCGTCTGTCTGCATTTAGAAATTTGGGTTTACCTAAATTATTAAAAATGCGAATTAATGCGTTTCTGCATTCTATCCAGTCCTTTGTTTTAATTTGCTCAAGTGTAGCGAATTTTGAATAAATGTCAATGCAACTGATGTAATGTTTTCCATTAGATGAATAAATATCTACCACAAATTGTTCTCGACAATATTCAGGGTTAGGTGTGATTTTATAAGGCACTAGAAAACCCGGCGAACTCCGTTTTGCCAGCAGATGGCTTCGTTTTATGTAACATTTCGTTTGGTGATTAAAAGATGAAAAGGAAAAATTTTATTTCATTCTCCAGGACCAGTCTATTCGCCAGGTCCTGATGGTGTTCCTGGCTGTGTACTGAAAAACTGCGCTAAGCTGTGCAGACCTCTTCTAAAACTTTTTCTTTGTCACTGGAAACTTCGATTTTTCCCCAAATGTGGAAGGAATCCTTCATAATTCCTCTACAAACTATAGAGGAATCTCTAAATTGTCAGCAATTCCAAAGCTTTTTAAAAAATTGGTAACACCACATCTTCAACATCTCTGCAGTTCAATTATTTCTCCATGCCAGCATGGTTTTATAAAGCGTCGCTCCACCGCTCCAAGAGGTTTGGAGCTGACCTCCTTTATTATAGATGGCTTCCGTAAAGGCCCTCAAACAGATGTCATCTACACAGACTTTAGTAAAGCATTTGACTCTGTCAACCACTCACTCCTTTTGAGTAAACTTAGTATCCTAGTATTTCCCTCAGACCTTCTCACGTGGATTTATAGCTACTTTCCTGGAAGAACCCAACGTGTTCTTTTTAAGGATGTACACTCTCGCCTTGTTGGTGCTACATCGGGAGTCCCCCAAGGAAGCCATCTTGGGCCATTACTTTTCACTATCTTTATTAACGACCAGTGGGTAGCTATAACGAACTCTGTGGTTCTTATGTATGCAGACGACCTTAAGCTTTGTCTTCAATACAAATCCCCTTCTGCCAAATATAAACTTCAGTCGAATTTGGACAATTTTCAAAATTGGTGTTCCACAAATCTCTTAAAACTTAATGGGTCAAAATGTAAGCTTATGTCTTTCTATCGTTTGTGCCCAAACCAGGCCACATACTTTCTCTATTAGATTTTCTTAGATAGATTAACCCAGGTTAACGATCTTGGTGCTATAACTGATGCTAAACTTAAATTTTCCGACCATATTTCTACGATGGTTAATAAAGCCAAGGGCGTGCATGTCTTCATTAAAAGATGGTCTAAGAAATTCAATGACCCTTATATTACTAAAACATTATACGTATCTTTAGTACGTCCAATTCTGGAGTACGGGTCATGCGTCTGGAGCCCTCAGTATGGGGTTCATCAAGATCGCATTGAATCCGTTTAAAAGAATTTCTTGATGTTTGCTCTTAGCGGACTGAACTGGGATGCAAATTTTCACCTCCCATCTTATTTTAACAGACTCCTTCTAATTAATTTACCTTCCCTAACCAATCGTAGAAAGATGCTGAAGGTCATTTTCCTCTATAACCTTATTAATAGTAATGTAGACAGCCAGCATATACTAACACGACTAACATTTAACATTCGAAATAGACAGACTAGAAATGTTAGTCCTCTGTTCCTAAGTTGTGGTAGATCTACATATGCCCAGCATGAGCCTTTCAGGGTTTTATGTTCTCACTACAATGACTTATACTCTATTACTCATTTGGCACGTCCACTTCTATCAAATCCTCAATTGTCACGTACCTTTCAGAGCAACAAACGAACTCTACTTTTTCCTCGTAATCTTTTCTAAACTTTATTCTCTCGGGTCTATTCAAAGTAAATACTGAATCGAAGTATCCGTTTTATTGAAGTACTCTTTGGTAAACCATATGTTTGTTATGTTATGTTGTTATGTATGTTATACAAACAAAGCGGATGGTTTCCCAACTCTTGAACACGCAACGTATAACTGCCTATGTGAAAAACAATGATTTTATAAATTTATCCCGCAAGCACTTAGCGATTGGCCTTGCGACTTGTTAATTGTCATTGCGAACGCAAGGCGAACTGCAAATTGCATTCGTTTGAAGTCAAACGGAAGATCAGTCGGAATCATTGGTATTCGAGGAATACATACATTTTCACTTGCGTATTTTCCGTTAATAATCAAATTCGGCATAAGTCTTAATACCGAAAGTGAAGTTGCGATGCAAAAGTCGCGATGGATTTAAATTACCCAATATCATAATAACTGTACCAACTTTGAGTTGCAAGTTATGTGGTGGAACTCCTTGTTACTTCAGAGAGTTCAACTCCGTTGGACAATGTACTACATAATCGGGATTAGTTATGGAATCTACGGATTTGTATGTCACCAAATCGCCATAAATTTTTGATTGAGTGGTGAAATTAAGTGCGTATACATCATTATTCTTTGCGGCAAGAATTGCTCGTTGACTTAAGCAAGCATTCTGATAATTCTAGCTAATGCTTGGGAAAATATTTTCAATTAGAGCTAATTGAGAGTCCACAAATCGGCAAAAGTCATTGGTTAGAGTAATTAATCCAGATGTCGCATCGACTGGAACTTTTCTATTTCCAACAGCTAACAATTGTTTGAAAAATTGTGCAGCACTTTGATCATTTTGAAGTTGAACTCTCATATTAGTGGTTAACGATAATTTTTTTACTTTATTCCATAAAGGTGATGTCTTTACGTGAGCATTTAATTCATCTGCAAGCGTTCCACTTGAAATTACTGGCAAAGTCTGCCTGAAATCGCCTTCCGGCAATATCATCAAGTTGCCAAAGATGTTGTTATTTCCATACAAAAGCCTTGTTTTCATATCGGTCGTTTGTATTACAGCTATATGACAAGTGGTCCGATCCGGACCAAACTTTTACAAATCGTGTATGGCTATATCAAATGAATAAATGTTGAATTCGGTTGCAATAGGTTGGAAAACAAAAAAAGTTTTCATACAAAGACTTGTTTTCATATCGGTCGTTTGTATGGCAGCTATATGATATAGTGTTCCGATCCGAACCAAACTTTCACTAATCATGTACGGCTATATTAAAAAAAATGTTTAATTCGGTTGGAATAGGTTGGACAATAAAAAAGTTTTCCATACAAAGACTTGTTTTCATATCGGTCGTTTGTATGGCAGCTATATGACATAGTGGTCCGATCCGGACCAAACTTTCACAAATCGTGTATGGCTATATCAAATGAATAAATGTTGAATTCGGTTGCAATAGGTTGGAAAACAAAAAAAGTTTTCATACAAAGACTTGTTTTCATATCGGTCGTTTGTATGGCAGCTATATGATATAGTGTTCCGATCCGAACCAAACTTTCACTAATCATGTACGGCTATATTAAAAAAAATGTTTAATTCGGTTGGAATAGGTTGGACAACAAAAAAGTTTTCCATACAAAGACTTGTTTTCATATCGGTCGTTTGTATGGCAGCTATATGATATAGTGTTCCGATCCGGACCAAACTTTCACTAATCATGTACGGCTATATTAAAAAAAATGTTTAATTCGGTTGGAATAGGTTGGACAAACAAAAAAGTTTTCCATACAAAGACTTGTTTTCATATCGGTCGTTTGTATGGCAGCTATATGACATAGTGGTCCAAACCGACCGATTCTTAAACTTGATCTGCGTGCAACAAAAATAATGATCTGGTAAAAACGCTAGCTTTAAAACTACTGTCTATTTTTTGCATAGAAACAGACGGACAGACGGACATGGCTATATCGACTCGGCTGTTGATGCTTATCTTATACTGCTTATCTTATGCTTATACTTATATATAGTATATACTTTGTGGGGTCGGAGATGCTTCCTTTAATGCGTTACACATTTCTGGACAAAATTATAATACCCTTTTTCAAGGGTATAATAATTTTAAAAACGTCATTATGTTCTATTGTCTTTATCTTAGATACATTAATCGGTACATATGGTACATAATGGAGTTCAATAACGTTGCCAATCTTAACTTTACATTTTTTATTCTTATAATCTTGTTTCGATTTATTTGTATATTTAGTTTGTTATTTAGTTCTTGAAAATTTTGTGCGATTGTGGTTTCAGTTAGATTTCACCATGAAATTGGTCAACGTATTGAATCATTTCCTTCGAGAAAATTGGTATAAAATTACAAATTGGATTCATGCGCTTAATTATATTTTTAATACATTTATTATTAACTTCTTTTTTGTCTTGATTATAAATTTTATTATCATCTAAAAATATGATTGTTGATCTGAATAGTCTAAATGATACCCATTATGGTCGGGATAGGGAATTATTTGAATGGTTTTAATGATTTTGTGGTTAATAGGGATATGTGAAATGATTAATAATTCGTAATTTTTGTAGGCAATCCAAGTTAATGTTTTGATTAAAAGTATATTCTGGTTGTTAATGCTTTCCAACTTGTCTTATTTGAGTAATTTTGGCTTAAAAAGACCAACACGTGAAAGTTACCTGCCCATTTCTATGTCTTTTATGTATTCAATAAATTGCACGAGCTCATAAACGAGTGTGTCAAGTGACGTAGTGATGTTCATATACTACGGGTAATTGAATTGGATTTCTTGAAAAGAGTAAATTAGCCAAGGTCAGAATCTGTGTTGGTTATTTGATTATACGAATTTTTTCAATTATTGTTTTATGTAATCTTTCGACGACTGCTACCCCGTTTTTTGCTGTGTTGAGCTGTGCTTAATGGTTCGATTTTTTCTTCTTCAAGCCATCGCTTCAAATCTAAACTGGGGAAGCTCCGTCTGTCTGCATTTAGAAATTTGGGTTTACCTAAATTATTAAAAATGCGAATTAATGCGTTTCTGCATTCTATCCAGTCCTTTGTTTTAATTTGCTCAAGTGTAGCGAATTTTGAATAAATGTCAATGCAACTGATGTAATGTTTTCCATTAGATGAATAAATATCTACCACAAATTGTTCTCGACAATATTCAGGGTTAGGTGTGATTTTATAAGGCACTAGAAAACCCGGCGAACTCCGTTTTGCCAGCAGATGGCTTCGTTTTATGTAACATTTCGTTTGGTGATTAAAAGATGAAAAGGAAAAATTTTATTTCATTCTCCAGGACCAGTCTATTCGCCAGGTCCTGATGGTGTTCCTGGCTGTGTACTGAAAAACTGCGCTAAGCTGTGCAGACCTCTTCTAAAACTTTTTCTTTGTCACTGGAAACTTCGATTTTTCCCCAAATGTGGAAGGAATCCTTCATAATTCCTCTACAAACTATAGAGGAATCTCTAAATTGTCAGCAATTCCAAAGCTTTTTAAAAAATTGGTAACACCACATCTTCAACATCTCTGCAGTTCAATTATTTCTCCATGCCAGCATGGTTTTATAAAGCGTCGCTCCACCGCTCCAAGAGGTTTGGAGCTGACCTCCTTTATTATAGATGGCTTCCGTAAAGGCCCTCAAACAGATGTCATCTACACAGACTTTAGTAAAGCATTTGACTCTGTCAACCACTCACTCCTTTTGAGTAAACTTAGTATCCTAGTATTTCCCTCAGACCTTCTCACGTGGATTTATAGCTACTTTCCTGGAAGAACCCAACGTGTTCTTTTTAAGGATGTACACTCTCGCCTTGTTGGTGCTACATCGGGAGTCCCCCAAGGAAGCCATCTTGGGCCATTACTTTTCACTATCTTTATTAACGACCAGTGGGTAGCTATAACGAACTCTGTGGTTCTTATGTATGCAGACGACCTTAAGCTTTGTCTTCAATACAAATCCCCATCTGCCAAATATAAACTTCAGTCGAATTTGGACAATTTTCAAAATTGGTGTTCCACAAATCTCTTAAAACTTAATGGGTCAAAATGTAAGTTTATGTCTTTCTATCGTTTGTGCCCAAACCAGGCCACATACTTTCTCTATTAGATTTTCTTAGATAGATTAACCCAGGTTAACGATCTTGGTGTCCTATAAGATGCTAAACTTAAATTTTCCGACCATATTTCTACGATGGTTAATAAAGCCAAGGGCGTGCATGTCTTCATTAAAAGATGGTCTAAGAAATTCAATGACCCTTATATTACTAAAACATTATACGTATCTTTAGTACGTCCAATTCTGGAGTACGGGTCATGCGTCTGGAGCCCTCAGTATGGGGTTCATCAAGATCGCATTGAATCCGTTTAAAAGAATTTCTTGATGTTTGCTCTTAGCGGACTGAACTGGGATGCAAATTTTCACCTCCCATCTTATTTTAACAGACTCCTTCTAATTAATTTACCTTCCCTAACCAATCGTAGATAGATGCTGAGGGTCATTTTCCTCTATAACCTTATTAATGGTAATGTAGACAGCCAGCATCTACTAACACGACTAACATTTAATATTCGAAATAGACAGACTAGAAATGTTAGTCCTCTGTTCCTAAGTTGTGGTAGATCTACATATGCCCAGCATGAGCCTTTCAGGGTTTTATGTTCTCACTACAATGACTTATACTCTATTACTCATTTGGCACGTCCACTTCTATCAAATCCTCAATTGTCACGTACCTTTTAGAGCAACAAACGAACTCTACTTTTTCCTCGTAATCTTTTCTAAACTTTATTCTCTCGGGTCTATTCAAAGTAAATACTGAATCGAAGTATCCGTTTTATTGAAGTACTCTTTGGTAAACCATATGTTTGTTATGTTATGTTGTTATGTATGTTATACAAACAAAGCGGATGGTTTCCCAACTCTTGAACACGCAACGTATAACTGCCTATGTGAAAAACAATGATTTTATAAATTTATCCCGCAAGCACTTAGCGATTGGCCTTGCGACTTGTTAATTGTCATTGCGAACGCAAGGCGAACTGCAAATTGCATTCGTTTGAAGTCAAACGGAAGATCAGTCGGAATCATTGGTATTCGAGGAATACATACATTTTCACTTGCGTATTTTCCGTTAATAATCAAATTCGGCATAAGTCTTAATACCGAAAGTGAAGTTGCGATGCAAAAGTCGCGATGGATTTAAATTACCCAATATCATAATAACTGTACCAACTTTGAGTTGCAAGTTATGTGGTGGAACTCCTTGTTACTTCAGAGAGTTCAACTCCGTTGGACAATGTACTACATAATCGGGATTAGTTATGGAATCTACGGATTTGTATGTCACCAAATCGCCATAAATTTTTGATTGAGTGGTGAAATTAAGTGCGTATACATCATTATTCTTTGCGGCAAGAATTGCTCGTTGACTTAAGCAAGCATTCTGATAATTCTAGCTAATGCTTGGGAAAATATTTTCAATTAGAGCTAATTGAGAGTCCACAAATCGGCAAAAGTCATTGGTTAGAGTAATTAATCCAGATGTCGCATCGACTGGAACTTTTCTATTTCCAACAGCTAACAATTGTTTGAAAAATTGTGCAGCACTTTGATCATTTTGAAGTTGAACTCTCATATTAGTGGTTAACGATAATGTTTTTACTTTATTCCATAAAGGTGATGTCTTTACGCGAGCATTTAATTCATCTGCAAGCGTTCCACTTGAAATTACTGGCAAAGTCTGCCTGAAATCGCCTTCCGGCAATATCATCAAGTTGCCAAAGATGTTGTTATTTCCATACAAAAGCCTTGTTTTCATATCGGTCGTTTGTATTACAGCTATATGACATAGAGGTCCGATCCGGACCAAACTTTCACAAATCGTGTATGGCTATATCAAATGAATAAATGTTGAATTCGGTTGCAATAGGTTGGAACACAAAAAATGTTTTCATACAAAGACTTGTTTTCATATCGGTCGTTTGTATGGCAGCTATATGATATAGTGTTCCGATCCGAACCAAACTTTCACTAATCATGTACGGCTATATTAAAAAAAATGTTTAATTCGGTTGGAATAGGTTGGACAACAAAAAAGTTTTCCATACAAAGACTTGTTTTCATATCGGTCGTTTGTATGGCAGCTATATGACATAGTGGTCCGATCCGGACCAAACTTTCACAAATCGTGTATGGCTATATCAAATGAATAAATGTTGAATTCGGTTGCAATAGGTTGGAAAACAAAAAAGTTTTCATACAAAGACTTGTTTTCATATCGGTCGTTTGTATGGCAGCTATATGATATAGTGTTCCGATCCGGACCAAACTTTCACTAATCATGTACGGCTATATTAAAAAAAATGTTTAATTCGGTTGGAATAGGTTGGACAACAAAAAAGTTTTCCATACAAAGACTTGTTTTCATATCGGTCGTTTGTATGGCAGCTATATGACATAGTGGTCCGATCCGACCGATTCTTAAACTTGATCTGCGTGCAACAAAAATAATGATCTGGTAAAAATTTCAAAACGCTAGCTTTAAAACTACTGTCTATTTTTTGCATAGAAACAGACGGACAGACGGACATGGCTATATCGACTCGGCTGTTGATGCTTATCTTATACTGCTTATCTTATGCTTATACTTATATATAGTATATACTTTGTGGGGTCGGAGATGCTTCCTTTAATGCGTTACACATTTCTGGACAAAATTATAATACCCTTTTTCAAGGGTATAATAATTTTAAAAACGTCATTATGTTCTATTGTCTTTATCTTAGATACATTAATCGGTACATATGGTACATAATGGAGTTCAATAACGTTGCCAATCTTAACTTTACATTTTTTATTCTTATAATCTTGTTTCGATTTATTTGTATATTTAGTTTGTTATTTAGTTCTTGAAAATTTTGTGCGATTGTGGTTTCAGTTAGATTTCACCATGAAATTGGTCAACGTATTGAATCATTTCCTTCGAGAAAATTGGTATAAAATTACAAATTGGATTCATGCGCTTAATTATATTTTTAATACATTTATTATTAACTTCTTTTTTGTCTTGATTATAAATTTTATTATCATCTAAAAATATGATTGTTGATCTGAATAGTCTAAATGATACCCATTATGGTCGGGATAGGGAATTATTTGAATGGTTTTAATGATTTTGTGGTTAATAGGGATATGTGAAATGATTAATAATTCGTAATTTTTGTAGGCAATCCAAGTTAATGTTTTGATTAAAAGTATATTCTGGTTGTTAATGCTTTCCAACTTGTCTTATTTGAGTAATTTTGGCTTAAAAAGACCAACACGTGAAAGTTACCTGCCCATTTCTATGTCTTTTATGTATTCAATAAATTGCATTAATAAATTGAATTAATGCGTTTCTGCATTCTATCCAGTCCTTTGTTTTAATTTGCTCAAGTGTAGCGAATGTTGAATAAATGTCAATGCAACTGATGTAATGTTTTCCATTAGATGAATAAATATCTACCACAAATTGTTCTCGACAATATTCAGGGTTAGGTGTGATTTTATAAGGCACTAGAAAACCCGGCGAACTCCGTTTTGCCAGCAGATGGCTTCGTTTTAAGTAACATTTCGTTTGGTGATTAAAAGATGAAAAGGAAAAATTTTATTTCATTCTCCAGGACCAGTCTATTCGCCAGGTCCTGATGGTGTTCCTGGCTGTGTACTGAAAAACTGCGCTAAGCTGTGCAGACCTCTTCTAAAACTTTTTCTTTGTCACTGGAAACTTCGATTTTTCCCCAAATGTGGAAGGAATCCTTCATAATTCCTCTACAAACTATAGAGGAATCTCTAAATTGTCAGCAATTCCAAAGCTTTTTAAAAAATTGGTAACACCACATCTTCAACATCTCTGCAGTTCAATTATTTCTCCATGCCAGCATGGTTTTATAAAGCGTCGCTCCACCGCTCCAAGAGGTTTGGAGCTGACCTCCTTTATTATAGATGGCTTCCGTAAAGGCCCTCAAACAGATGTCATCTACACAGACTTTAGTAAAGCATTTGACTCTGTCAACCACTCACTCCTTTTGAGTAAACTTAGTATCCTAGTATTTCCCTCAGACCTTCTCACGTGGATTTATAGCTACTTTCCTGGAAGAACCCAACGTGTTCTTTTTAAGGATGTACACTCTCGCCTTGTTGGTGCTACATCGGGAGTCCCCCAAGGAAGCCATCTTGGGCCATTACTTTTCACTATCTTTATTAACGACCAGTGGGTAGCTATAACGAACTCTGTGGTTCTTATGTATGCAGACGACCTTAAGCTTTGTCTTCAATACAAATCCCCTTCTGCCAAATATAAACTTCAGTCGAATTTGGACAATTTTCAAAATTGGTGTTCCACAAATCTCTTAAAACTTAATGGGTCAAAATGTAAGCTTATGTCTTTCTATCGTTTGTGCCCAAACCAGGCCACATACTTTCTCTATTAGATTTTCTTAGATAGATTAACCCAGGTTAACGATCTTGGTGCTATAACTGATGCTAAACTTAAATTTTCCGACCATATTTCTACGATGGTTAATAAAGCCAAGGGCGTGCATGTCTTCATTAAAAGATGGTCTAAGAAATTCAATGACCCTTATATTACTAAAACATTATACGTATCTTTAGTACGTCCAATTCTGGAGTACGGGTCATGCGTCTGGAGCCCTCAGTATGGGGTTCATCAAGATCGCATTGAATCCGTTTAAAAGAATTTCTTGATGTTTGCTCTTAGCGGACTGAACTGGGATGCAAATTTTCACCTCCCATCTTATTTTAACAGACTCCTTCTAATTAATTTACCTTCCCTAACCAATCGTAGAAAGATGCTGAAGGTCATTTTCCTCTATAACCTTATTAATAGTAATGTAGACAGCCAGCATATACTAACACGACTAACATTTAACATTCGAAATAGACAGACTAGAAATGTTAGTCCTCTGTTCCTAAGTTGTGGTAGATCTACATATGCCCAGCATGAGCCTTTCAGGGTTTTATGTTCTCACTACAATGACTTATACTCTATTACTCATTTGGCACGTCCACTTCTATCAAATCCTCAATTGTCACGTACCTTTCAGAGCAACAAACGAACTCTACTTTTTCCTCGTAATCTTTTCTAAACTTTATTCTCTCGGGTCTATTCAAAGTAAATACTGAATCGAAGTATCCGTTTTATTGAAGTACTCTTTGGTAAACCATATGTTTGTTATGTTATGTTGTTATGTATGTTATACAAACAAAGCGGATGGTTTCCCAACTCTTGAACACGCAACGTATAACTGCCTATGTGAAAAACAATGATTTTATAAATTTATCCCGCAAGCACTTAGCGATTGGCCTTGCGACTTGTTAATTGTCATTGCGAACGCAAGGCGAACTGCAAATTGCATTCGTTTGAAGTCAAACGGAAGATCAGTCGGAATCATTGGTATTCGAGGAATACATACATTTTCACTTGCGTATTTTCCGTTAATAATCAAATTCGGCATAAGTCTTAATACCGAAAGTGAAGTTGCGATGCAAAAGTCGCGATGGATTTAAATTACCCAATATCATAATAACTGTACCAACTTTGAGTTGCAAGTTATGTGGTGGAACTCCTTGTTACTTCAGAGAGTTCAACTCCGTTGGACAATGTACTACATAATCGGGATTAGTTATGGAATCTACGGATTTGTATGTCACCAAATCGCCATAAATTTTTGATTGAGTGGTGAAATTAAGTGCGTATACATCATTATTCTTTGCGGCAAGAATTGCTCGTTGACTTAAGCAAGCATTCTGATAATTCTAGCTAATGCTTGGGAAAATATTTTCAATTAGAGCTAATTGAGAGTCCACAAATCGGCAAAAGTCATTGGTTAGAGTAATTAATCCAGATGTCGCATCGACTGGAACTTTTCTATTTCCAACAGCTAACAATTGTTTGAAAAATTGTGCAGCACTTTGATCATTTTGAAGTTGAACTCTCATATTAGTGGTTAACGATAATGTTTTTACTTTATTCCATAAAGGTGATGTCTTTACGTGAGCATTTAATTCATCTGCAAGCGTTCCACTTGAAATTACTGGCAAAGTCTGCCTGAAATCGCCTGCCGGCAATATCATCAAGTTGCCAAAGATGTTGTTATTTCGCCGAAGATCCTTCAGTATGAAGTTAAGTGTTTCAAGTGATTTCTTATGTGCCATTGTGCATTCATCCTAAACAATGAGCTTGCATTGCATCAACAATTTTCGCACTGCACTGGATCGGGAAATATTGCATGTTGGAGTATCAATTATGTTTACATTGAGTGTCAACTTAAGCGCAGAATGTGCAGTATGACCACCATCTAGAAGAGTCGCCGCAATTCCAGATGATGCTAACGTCAAAGCTATATCATATCTTGATCGAATAGTGGCCAAAATCAATGAAATGACAAATGTTTTCCCTGTTTCTCCAGGTGCGTCCAGGAAGAATAGACCACCAGTATTATTATCCACCGCTTGCATTAATGTTTCGTATACTTGTTTTTGCTGTTCATTCAGCAACGGCACATTATTTGGAACAAATTCCTGCAATGTGTCAAAATTGATTTGCAGCTCTCGATTTATTTCTTGGTTGAATGCATCGTCCATCGATCGATTTGGTGCAATCATTCCTACTTCAATCAGTAGCTTGTTTCCAATAGTCGAGCGTTGATCCTTAGTCAGAATCAATCCTTCATTGTAGATTTTGTAGATGTCAGAATTATTCGTTTGAATACGCAAGCGATGCAAGATGTTTTCACATATGTCGACTTTGTATTTGTTCCATAACTGAATTGGTTGTGAAGGAAAACATGTGGTGATGATAATTACGAACAGCGTTGGTATTTGGTACGTATTTGATGAAACTACTGAATCCGCAAGTGTTAAATCCCAATGAGAATCGTTTTCCAGCAAACCAAATAGTTGGCATGCTTCGCGATATGTTTTTCATTGGTCGCCATTCACAGTTTTCAAATGCGCAAATGATTTTAGTCCACGTACATTTACCAACAGCAGTCGCAGATAAAAACATTCATCTTTTCTAGGATGAACAGTACACATGCGACCTAGTGCATCAGTGGAAAACACCTGTGGCCAATCTGGAACTGGAGTTCCTTGTTTGCGACGTTAGAATTTCTTTGTTGTTTGATTCCAAGTGTAATACTTGGGCATTTTAAAGTACATTAGCGTCGCTGCGAATGGATCTGCTTCACACATTGCAAAGAAGCTTGTCAATGTTGTCGATGGTGGTCTCTCAGCTCGTTGTTCCACATTAGCCTCAGTGAAGTAAGCTCTTTGGCCATTTTCCAAACACATTGCTAAATGTACAACTGTGGGATATCTTTCATGAATTTGAAATAAAAATCATCGCCACAGTGCTTCATTAGTACTGACGTATCTGCCCATTTGGAAGTTGTTGATTTCGTCATTCGCGTTTTTCGACGCAATATCAAACACAGCCATGTCGCTGCCTTTTGTGACGTATTTGCACAAATACTCTCAACGTTTGCATGTGTTTTGAAAATTCGTGATAGCAGCGGGCAATATGGTACAATGAATTCATTTCCGATCTCAATCTCTTGATTTTGAACTTTACCTTTGATAGTTCGACCATTATCTTCTTTTGAACGCCGACTATAAAATGGATATTCATCGTTCCCTGTGACTGCTTCAGGAACTAACGGTCGCGGATATCGTTCTGTGCACTTTTCATCCGCCATGCGATAATGGATTTAATGCACCGCGCGGTCCATGCACCATCTGTGTATGGGGATGAGTGCCTGGATCAGGAATTTCAGCTGATACGATGTCATCCACTTTATTTGAATCTAATTTGTTCAGCAACTAAATTAGGACATGAGCATGCGGTAGTCAACGCTTCTGCCACTCCACCGGGTACATATAACAACTTGTGTCACCAAAAATTTGATACTTAGTAAGCACATCCTTCATAACCTTAAGTTTTTGCTGAAATACTCTGGCGATTATATCATGGCGATCTTGCGGTTTTTGGCCCGGTTCCAACTCACGTTCTATTTCCGTCCACTTCGGATTGCATGTGAGCGTAATAAATAAATCCGGTGTTTCATAATTTCGCACGTACGTCATAGCGTCTTGAGCGTATTCATGCATGTGGCGTGGGCTTCCGATATAAGATGATGGGAGAATCGTCAGACGTCCAATATTTTTAACATCTCCATCTGAATGAATAGCATCTCGCAAGTGTATTTAGTCCTAAGATCGTAGCATTGCCTGATTTAATCGGATGAACGCTAAACGTTCGGTTTCGACTTTTGACAAATTGGTGCGTATCCGATGGCATTCGTTCCAATGCTGTTTTGAACATACAAGTATTAACCACATCATTATTAGCGTGAAGCTTCCAACTGTTCAAAAATTCGTCTCCTTAACTGTCGTGTTCCCTGTATATTGGACCGCACATTCAGCTGATCGACGAAATGAAATATGTTTGCAGAAATTGATGCGGTTCATCTGGTGTTAGCATTGAACCATGCAAATGATATATTTGTCCTTGTATATGTAATATTTATGTATATGTAGTTGTTATGTGTTGCAATTCATTGTATTGGTGCGAGTGATTGGTTATGTCTGTTGTATCTTTTACCTTACAAGTCGGCATTAAGCCGCCTTCTCGAATGATATTAGCTCCAAAGGAAGTCATGCGAAAACAGTTATTGTATTCAAGGATGTGTTTAAGAAAATGGCTGGAATGGGAATAACTTCCATCGAACAATGGTTTCAGTGGTTGTGGTGGAGTAAGTAATGGATCCAGTTTGACTTTTCCACTTTCGCAGCGCAATCCATCCGTTCCTTTTTTTAACTTTAACGCATTGCAATATCGGCATATAGTCGTCATTGGTCCAATATCTAAATTTTCATCATCACAATACTTCGCAGTGGGATCATATTAGAATGCCAAGCATTTGTATGATGCCAATGATCTTCGTGTGCTCACGCGTTGTCTCAATCGGGCATTTTCTCTTATTATATTTTGTCTTTCTTCGCTTAAGTTCTATGAATACACTTGTTGCTGGCTTGCATGTCTTGTACGGCGGCCGATGTACGCACGTCGTCTTGTAGGCATTTTGGACTAGAGAGTGGTGAATTTAACCTCAAGTTCACGATCCCCATAATTTACATAGTTCAACTTACCACCTTAAAATCAAATGCCTGCTATTGAAATTGAATAAAAATTTACACAGTACACGTGATTGATTTAATGGTTTCCAATTGAAATGTTAGGAAACGAATAACTTATTTTTTTAAACTTTTTTTCACAATTTTACAGTTTGTGTTCACTACCAGTTTGTCACATGAAATTAACTGAGCAGAGAACAATAAGTAGCTCTCAAACAATGTATCACGCACCGCATGCTATGTATCAGAGATGGTGCTGTATGTAAAAAAATATTTCCCCGCTTTTCTGTTAAAGTTTTTCCTGAATTTTCTTTGCTATAAACCTCACGGAGCCCGAGACCTTTCCAACGAATACAAAACCGTGGAAATCGATTGGTGCGTTCTGAAGTTAGGGCGTCAGGAAGGAAGCCCCGACTTATTTATACATATATACATACAGGTATATAGATTTTAGTGTTTCTACATATGTTCGGTATGTTCTGTTTTAGCCAAATTGCACATTTTACATTCGTTTATTATATTCTGAATTAGTAGTTGGCTATATGAAAAGAAGTAATTTTCTTTAAATAAAATTGTAATTTTCTGTATACCTGGATGTAGAAGTTTTTCATGGGTTGAAGTATAATTTCTTTGAATTCGGCGTATGAACCAACGTTCTTTAATAGGAAAAGACTGCGAATTACTTTTGTGTAGGTGGTATTAAAAATTTATATGTGTGCTCTTTGAATAATTTCAAAATCTACATCGCTCTCAATATAAATGGTAATGTTTCTATGAATAAAATTATCAAGTAAAATTTGCTTGGCCTTCTTGAGTGTCATTACATCATATTGAATTGTGGTAATGGAGTTACCGAATATTATTGAATGCTCTACTTTATTTTTATCGGATTTAATAAAGATTATTTGTTTTTTGAAATAATTTATTGGTTTTTCTGTTAAATAAATAAGGTTGCTATTGTCTTCTTCTGCACTATGTTGAGTAACTTCACTATGGTGATTTTCTTCAATCTTAATTCTTGATAATGCATTGGCGACTGAATTTTCCTTCCCTTTAATATAATCGATTTTAAATTGGTATTCGCTTAATCTAACTTTCCATCTTTCTAACTTAGCATTCGGTTCCCTTAAGTTATGAAGCTATCTAAGAGGTTGATGTTCACTAGCATTGAGAAATTGTCGCCCTAGTAAAAAATGTCGAAAAGTTTAAGTGGCATATAAATTAATTCATCCTTTGAAGGATTTAAAAAAAAAATAAAAGATTGGAATTTTAAAGGTTTTCTTTATTCATTTTTATATAAAGTCCAATTAGCAACTAAATGACCTATGGTGGCCCTACTATGCTGTGAGTCTTAACAGAATGTGAAGTTGGCTTCGCTGCCCTTATTGGCAGCAGGTCGATATCGTGTTTTCTGCTTCCAATTGGTGGTTTATTGGCAACAACATGGGCTGATGTTGTGCTAATTACTGATTGGTGCGGTTGGCGATCTTAGTGGAATCGCATGTGCTCGTGGAAACAGAACCTCTTTTATTATTGAACTGAGGTAGCTGTTGTCACAATCCAGTCACAGATTTCTCGCAGGTTGATGGTGCGTGGATCGGATCATACCCTGTGTGGGTCCTAGTTCCAATGTTATATTCCTCTGCTTTTGATTGTTCAACACTATGTTGAGAGTCTGAGCATTGTCAAAAAGTGTCAATAGGGTTTTGCTGTTGACCGTTAAGTGTGATTTTATGTGCCTCAGTGTTCCTATGTTATTTATATAGTCGTTCTTTATTTCTCGAATTTAAACTGAACAAGAGACGCTCTAGATGTCAAGTTTGTGGACTCCAGATTTCTGAACCGTTTCTAGTCGATTATCATCGAGTCATCTGATAGCTGGACCAAGTAGGTGCAGTCTACGTAAAGCTCGGTTTTGTTATGGTTTAAAAATTCAATATTTTGTATTTTCTTACGTTTTTCTTGTCTTGCTGTTTTTATGTTTGTCAAATTTATCCGTATTTGTCGTTTCTCTCCTGCCAAAGAATTACTTCAAATGGTCGCTTTTTCGTTTTGATTGAAAACAGTTATTGTATTTATAAACTGCTTTGTTGCTGTCTTCTTTCTTGAAACATCTCATTATTTCTGGAAGTGTGGAATGGGAAGAGAAGAGATGGAAATCTGAAGCTACCAGGTCAGGGAAATACGTCTCATCCAAAAGAGTCCAGAAGTTGCTTCGTGGCGTTGGCCGTGTGAGGTCTTGCATTTTCGTGCAACTGGTAGACTCCCTTCGTTAGCATGCCCCTCCTTTTACTCTGAGTTTTAGCGTCTCACATAATCTTACAGCGTTAATGGTATCCCCGGAGGCAAATATTCAATAAAAATTTTGCGTTTAAGGTCCCAAAACCCAATGCCATGATATTGTTGGCTGAAATAATGGTTTTGAATTTTTTTGGCGGAGGGTGACAAGGTGTTACGCCATTGTTGAGACTGCCTCTTAGTTTCAGGCAAGCTCATACGATTCATAGCTCTATTACCGTACACAGTTTTTACCTCATTATAAATTTCAACAGAAGCTTTTCCTTCGCAACCAGGTAAGGAATGACGGCGCTCGATCATACGATCGATAATTTTTCGATTTCGAGATACTAAACTTGGTCTTAATTGAGTGGTCGGGCTATACGGCAGTGTTTCCAACATGTCGAAAAAGTCTTCTCTACAGCTGTGAGAGTTCGGTACTTTCTGGACCAATATAATCTAAAATATGTCATATAATACGCGTTGGAAAATTGTTAGCGCCTTTTTTATACGGAGAAGATGTCATAATTTTTGCCCAACGCATATTTCAGTTTCAATCAGTAAAAAAAAAAGATAAAACCATAAGGAATCACCTTAATCCGAAAAAGTTCCTAAAATCTCCACAGTCCAAAGATGATTTTCATACTGTTTTTTATACCCTTGCAGAGGGACTTTGTCCAGAAATGTGTAACCCATTAAAGGAAGCATCTCCGACCCCACAAAGTATATACTATATATTCTTGATCAGCATCAACAGCCGAGTCGATATAGCCATGTCCGTCAGTCCGTCTGTTTCTATGCAAAAAATAGACAGTAGTTTTAAAGCTAGCGATTTGAAATTTTTACCAGATCATTTTTGTTGCACGCAGATCAAGTTTAAGAATCAGTCGGATCGGAAAACTATATAGCTGCCATACAAACGATCAATCAGATTTCAAGTCTTTGTATGAAAAACTTTTTTGTTCTCCAAGCTATTGGAACCGAATTAAACATTTATTTATTTGACATAGCCATACATGATTTTTTAAAGTTTGGTCCGGATCGGACCACTATATCACATAGCTGCCATACAAACGACCGATATGAAAACAAGTCATTGTATGGAAAACTTTTTTGTTTTCCAAGCCATTGCAACCGAATTTAATATTTTTTTATTTGACATAGCTATACCAATAAAATTGAGAAGACTTCTAATTTTTACATAAGTACTTATTGCAATTTTGTAAAGATCTGCAAGGGTATACCATCTTCGGCAAGCCCAAGAAAACTTTTCTCACTTGTTTTCAATTTAAAATCTGTCCGAGTGGACAATCATTAAATGGTTAGGGGGTGACATTGACTTAAGGGAAGTACATGGAATGTATTTTTAAGGAGGTTGATTTAGGTGTCTATTAATGGGGGAGGTCAAGCGGGTGTTTCCTCTTCAGTCGTCTTTGGGATTGGTTTTTGTCTTGGAGGTTGATGGCCAGGTGGTTGGTGTGGTTGGTGTGGTTGTTCAGTATTTTTTTGTATCTTTCGCTGAGACGGGTGATCTCCTCTGCTACCCAAGGAATTCCAAGCTCTTTATGAATGATGGAGTTTTCGTGGGACGGATGAGCGTTAGACACTGATCTCAGACATTTATTTTAAAACGGCTGGATTCTGATGCGGTTTGAACAGCTTGACATGCCCCACATCTGTATCCCATAGGTCCAGATTGGCTTCAGGACTACTTTGTATGTGAGTAGTTTGAGTTTTTCTTTGAGTTTTTTCTTCTCCCCAGGAGCCAGTGTCAGTTTCTTGAGTCGTGGGTCGGCCTGGTTGCGCTTGTTCATCAGGTGAGGGCGCCATGTTAGCATACTGTGTAGTACTTGAGGACACGCAATTTTATTCCATCGCATCAGTTCGGTTTCGAGTGAAACATGGAACCATTGAATAATCATCAATCGAATACCATCAGAAATACGATCTGCTTGCGATAAACGGGAATATTGCACTGCAATATTTTTGGATGTCTCTAAAGGATTTGACAAGGTCTGGGTACATGTAATAATGTTCAAAATTAATACAATGCTTTCCCAAAACACCCACAAACTCCTGAAGTCGTATCTCTACAACAGAACCTTTGCTGAAAGATGCAACTCAGACATGTCCGAAGACCACGCTATAAACGCTGGAGTTCCCAAAGGTAGCGTACTTGGACCAACGCTGTACGTCCCTTATACCTCAGACATACCCACAAGCAGACTACTAATAACTTCTACGTTTGCCGATGACACAGCGATTTTAAGTCGATCCAAATGCCCGGTACAAGCAACAAATCAACTTTCTTCTCACCTAGTGGCCTTGGAGAAGTGGCTATCTGACTGGCGATTCAAAACAAACGAACAAAAATGTAAGCATGTAACATTTACACTCAATCGGCAAGACTGTCCTTCGAACACTTTAAACAACACTGTACTTCCGAAAGCAAATATAAAAACAGATATAGGAAACACCTGTGACCCAACTATAATAGATTGTCACTCGCCAAAAAGTGGTCAGAGTATTCAAAGTCTCGAATTTCCCAACTATTTTCAACAAAACATACTCCACCACACACTACATACACACAACATAAACACCAAAACCAAACAAACCAAAAAACCTACTAAATAGCTACCGCCCAACATCAGTTTTATCCTGCACATCCAAAACTTTAGAAAAAATAATATCAAAATGAATCATGAATCACTATTGTTATTAGATGACTACATCTTCAATAAGCACGCTACGAAAAACCTCATATCTATTGTGTCAATAGATATGGAAAAAGGGTAGTAGAAGAGTAGGAGCGCCACACCACCCTGAAGCAACTGCAAGAATGGATATTCGGCCAACAAATAAGCAATTCTATACCCAGCCACCTCAGAAACCGTAGAAAGTAAATAACACCCTGTAAAACGAGATGCATCTTCACAACAGCATTCCACAAGGATGCCCATTATCTGTTACTGTTCAAACAATAAACATGAATATATATTATAATATAAGAAGAATGTAGAATGGATCCGGATATGATATGGCTTACTTTGTTGAAAGCTATTACGAATAGTGTTTCTGTTAAGAGTAGCCCCAAAATAATAGGTCTTACTCCAATGAGTTCGGCTTTGAAAGCTATTTTATTCATAAGCTTCAACAGAAAAGCTACCGAGTTCAAGACGTTAGAAGAGGAGAACTTTGGAATTGTGAAGTCAAGTTGTCAAGTCGTAAAAGAAGTCGTCAAGGAATCAAGTCCGAGCATAGAAGTTGGTGTGTCGGAGGGTCAATCGTCGTCAAATCTTTTAATAGTCAAGCGTTCAAGTTCCAGCCAGAGTCGAGAAGTCGGTGCTCCATCTAATTGTAATATATCTAACATAACTTTATCAATAAACTGGCTTTAAAGCCTTACATACATATAGAATAATATTAGTGATTATATTTATTATATGTTCGGTCCAAGAATAATATACAAAAAAAGGTTAAGGTGTATGAAATGTAAGTTCAATACGACTGAGACGATAGACGAGATGCTGCGCCACTGCTTCTGCTTAACGACTTTACTTAGACTTTACTCCCCGACGACTGCTCAACGACTAGGGTAGGGTTTTAAGGGTTCAAAAAAAGTGATTTTTTTTTATTACATATTATGATAATATAGTAACACAAGAATGTTGTCGGAGCAAAACTCACAAAGATATAGCTTTGGAAGTAGGCGGGTCTCGAACGACTACCTGAGCTGTTTTATCAGGGTCTCTTCGCTATGAAAAACTTTAAACGAGTTTTTCTCAAATCGATGTTTTTTGAGTCGGTGCACTCTGTATCTCAAAATCTATTCAACCGATCGTTCTTACATTTTTTAAAGTATTTCCTTACATAATTTATGAGGTAACCCTGTCGAGATTTTTTCGTTTTTGATTTTAATTTTTTTATTATTAAGAACAATTGTCATGAATTTTGGCCAAAAATTTCACTTTCACGGTATTTTCACTTTCAAGTCTTGTAAAAGTACAAAAATTTAAAATAATGGAAAAACTCGACAGGGATACCTAGAGGGACATAAAAATTGATGGAAAAACTTTGGTTATTTCATTTTATATGATCCAATGCTGAGGTATAACGTGCACCGCAAAATGTATTTTTTTTAGGCGCCTGCGAACAATTGCTGTCATTTGGTCAATTTTCAATATTTTTCAACCAATATTTTACAGAATATAGTTTAATTACTACTCTTTAATGTACAATAATCAGAAACAAATTTACTTTCACCGTACGCCCAAAAAAAAATCTGTAAAAACCTGTTTTTTTCTGCCTTCAAAAAGGTTTTGTCTTTGCGTGGCTTGGGAATCATTACTATGACCGCCTTTTTCACCTTTGGGGATAGTATCCAAGTTTCGTAATAGCGTTGAAGAGATAGCATAAGGTCAGAACCGCATATGGTGAGAGTTCTATATTCATTTTTGGTGTCACCAAGTCATGTTATGGTGATTTTTTGGCCTTAAAATCTTTTATCGTGGATGCTCTCTCACTTTGGCTGAATGTAATTGGATGTATGGGGTTTTAGTGGGAGTTGCTAGCAGGATTGGGTTGGAATGCCTTCTGCAGATGATCGGCATTGGCTCTATCTTCGTCGCTGCGTATCCAGCTTCCAGAAGGACCTCGCAGTGAAACGACTGTTTTTGCCTGTGGCTGGATATTTTTGTGTGCCTTCCACAAAGGGTTCTTTTCGCTGATGGCCGATAGTTGCTTGATATATAGATGATTAGCGTTTGCTTCCTCAAGCTTAAGTACCCTGGTTAGTCCACGTGTAGCTATTTTTAGTTGTTGGGGATCTGTGATTCTGCCATTCTCTTCTTAGTCTTCCTTTTTCGAGTACTAGCTGTTCGATTTCGCGATTTTTCTTGCTATTATTTGTTTGGATGGGTAGAGGCCTTGGCTGCAGCAACAAGTGTTTCCTCTATCTATTGGACCAGGTTATCAACATCCTTCTTCTGTATGAGTTGGTTCCATATGCGTACTAACATATTTCGTGTACCTTGCCTAGTTGGTCCTGTTGTCTGTCAGCCTGTAGGGCCGCTCAGTTATATATGGTCGGTGCTTGAGAGTAAGTAGAACTGGAGAGTCATCTGAAGATAGTTCTGCAAGTGACTCGGCCGTAATAATATATCTTGGGATTTTTTTTATTATTGCGAAGTCTTTAAGGTCCGGGAGCTTATTTGGATCTGCTGGCCAGTATGTAGGCCTACCCGGAGTCACGTAATCGAGCTGGTTTCGTGGCTTGTTGAGCGCGTTGTAGGTTTGTTTGTCCTTTGAGTTCAAAAGGCGTGATCGCAAGTGCGTATGCTTGGCATTGTAGTCACGGGCCGCTATGAATCGCTCACCGAGTGAGTTTATATCAAGAATTGGTCCTCAGGAACTACAAAACGAGGTTGGCAGTAGGAAGAAAGGAAGTGGACTGCAGGTAGTCCATTTTTGTTCAATTATTTAGGTGGTGTTTAATGCGACTTCAGATTAGTATTCCTGTGCCTCCATGGGCTTTGCCGTCGGGATGGTTTGTAGCGTAGAATAGGTATCCTGGAATATGGAAGTTATGCTTGTCTATTAAATGTGTCTCGGAGAGGAGCATAACGTCAATTTTTTTTTCGGCTTGGAACTGGGCAAGTTCGAGTTTGTGCCATGAAACGCCATTTGCGTTCCACATAGATATTTGAAGTGGAGACATTATTTGGATTTTTGTGTCACAAGAAGCTGTATCAGCTGTATATTTTGGTTTCGCATAAGCTCTTGCATGGCATAAACTCTTTTAGGGGTTGCTGAAGTGAGATCATCGTCGTTTCCATGTCAGTATCAACTGCGTTTTTGTGCTGCGTTTTTACGTTCAGGGTAGTTATCGGATTCATAGGTTCAATCCCCGATTTTAAGGCACTAGCGAAAGAAACGTACGAAGTGGTGGGGCGGTGCCGTGATTAAAATTCTTTTCCTTAAGCGCTTCTATGATTTCAATGGTCGAAACAGTTGCCTCAATACCTTTGAGTACAACCTGTAGTCCCTTTCGCTTTTTAGTTGTTAATAACAGTTTTTTCCTGCTTCACCCAAGAATTTACTTAGTAGACGATGGCTATCCTCGGTTTTAGTTTGGAACTTTGTTTCGTTTATGTTCCCGTTTCGGAAGGGAATTACGTAGAATGAGTTTTCTGTTATTAGTGCGGCTATTTTGTTCACTAATGGACTTGAGTTTTTTTCGCGAATGTATATTGGAGGAGGCTTAAATTTCTTAGGTTCGTCTTTTGGTGACTTTCCCCGTTGTATATTTTCACCAGTAGAATTTTCCAGCAGCTCAAATCTGTTGGTGTTTAATGGCGCTTTTTTAGTGAGCATGTTAGTATTGTCGCGTGTAATTAAGTTATTGCTATTTCTACCTGTTAAGGAGGTCCAAACTCAAACTAAAATTCAAGCTTCTTATTTATAAGGTAGTGCTTAAGCCAATCTGGACATATGGGATACAGTTGTGGGGCACGGCAAGCTGTTCGAACCGCATCAAAATACAGCGATTTCAAAATAAATGCCTGAGAATAGTTTCGAACGCCCATCCGTACCACGAAAACTCAATAATACATAAAGAGCTTGGAATTAGATGTGTAACAGAGGAGATCACCCGTCTCAGCGGAAGATACATAAAAAGACTGGATAACCACCCCAACCACCTGGCCATCAACCTCCTAGATAATAGGCAATCCCCAAGACGCCTGAAAAAGAAACACCCGCTTGATCTCCCCAACCAATAGACACCTAAGTCAACCTCATTAGAAATACATTCCATGTACCTCCCTTAAGTCAAGGTCCCCCCCAAACCATTTAATGATTGTCCACTTGGACAGATTTTAAATACAAATTAAGAATGTTATAAAAAAAAAAAAAAAAAATTTCTACCTGTTATTTATTTTTTGATGTATTTTATTGAAAAATTATTTTCCTTAAGCGCTTCTACGATTTCATTGGTCGAAACTGTTGCCTCAATACCTTTGAGAACAACCTGTAGGCCCCTTGTGCTTTTTAGCCAATATGTAATAGGTTTTTTCCTACTTCACCCAAGAATTTTGGTTAGTAGACGAAGGCTATTCGGAAGGGGAATAGAATAAAGAAGGGGCTTTTTCGGCAGGGGATTACGTAAAATGGGTTTTCTCCTATTAGTGTGACTATTTTTTTCACTAATGGACTTGAGTTTTTTTCGCGAATGTATATTGGAGGAGGCTTTAGCTTCTTAGGTTCTTCTTTAGGTGACTTTCCCGGTTGTATATTTTCACAAGCAGAATTTGCCAGCAGTTAAAATTTGTTGGTGTTTGATGGCGCTTTTATGTTATTATGTTATTATATTATTATATTATTATATTATTATATTATTATATTATTATATTATTATATTATTATATTATTATATTATTATATTATTATATTATTATATTATTATATTATTATATTATTATATTATTATATTATTATATTATTATATTATTATATTATTATATTATTATATTATTATATTATTATATTATTATATTATTATATTATTATATTATTATATTATTATATTATTATGTTATTATGTTATTATGTTATTATGTTATTATTGTCGCTTGTAATTTTTGACTTGTTTTCTGATTGTTTTTTTTGTACTGTTGAGGGCTAAGTTTTCTTTTTATGGTTATGTAGCGGTCCATTCCAGTCTGTATGCTCGACCCAGTGTTCTTGTTTACTTTTTGATTTGTTGATGATGCAGCAGAACCGTTAGGTTGTGTTTTTATTTTGATCGGTTCAGTGAGAGAGAAAGCTGGCGACGACGAAATTGAACGTAGCTGACGATACCGTTCCATTTGTAGTTGTGCTTGCAGTTGCAGTGGTTGTTGTTGTCACTTTACTGGTTACCGTAGGCGTAGAGAGATTTCGCAAGTGTTTGGAGATTGCTGGTTTTGTGACGAAACTATTAGAAAGGGAGAGCAAGAACACGCTCATTCTTGACTGATTGACCGCTCTCCGTCTTCAGGCGTCGCGGAGACGTAAGAGAAGTACGAGTTGTTTCGATGCAATGGGTGCCGCCGACCGTCTTGCTCTGGCCCATAGTGCTTTTTTTTATTTATTTGTTTGAACTATTGTTTATACTATTTAAAACACAGAATATGTATTCGAGCGATGGTGCATCGCACGGAGCATCTCTTTTTTTTGTTTTTTATTAATAACCATACACTTCACTAAAATAAATTGATTTTATACGGAGCTCGATGAAAACACGTCTTCACACGAATGGTAATAACAAATAATAAATCAATAAATAAACGATTAATAAATCAAATTAAAGAAAATTCCGTTTTTTTTTTTTTTTTAATAAACATTGCGTTAATTAATTGGCGCCCGTGCAGGAACATGATAGAGGACGTTAACGATTTCGACTAAACTACCGAAGGGTAACAAGTAGAACATGACCACGCTACCGAAACACAATATTTTTAAAGTAAACCGTTCCTCGCTGCATTACTTTGAAGCCAGAACGAGGGGCGGACTACTACCACAACATAAAGTCCAACCATGTTTCAGAACCAGTCCCAATCAAATCTATATTTAATACCCAGCAAGAGGCAAATATTAAGGGCCAGCTGAATAAGTGTGAATTTCTCAAGTCCAGAGTGGAGTTCTTTGGATTCGTTGTTTCGGTCAGGGGTATAGAAACCCGGAGAAGGTTTTAGCTATAGCTAGATACCCATGTCCAATAACAGTTCGTGAGGACGAAGCAGAGGAAATTACGCGGCCAACGAGAAAGAAAAGTTAGCCATAGTGAAGCTAAGAAATTATTTATATGGTAGAGCCAAACTAAAAATATTCACCTGCCACCAACCAATCACCCATTCACTGAGTAGCTAGAATGGTATCCCTAGAATTACAAGATGGAAAGCGTATCTTGAGGAGTTTGACTACGAATTGTTGTACAAACTAGAGAAAGATAACATAGTAGCAGATGCTCGGTCCCGAATAGTAAATTCAAGCGAACTGAATTCATTCTGTTCAGTAAAAACCCAACGTCGAGCGACGAACGTTCTAGCCACAACCTAATAGTGAACGAACGCCTTTAAAAACCAAATATTCATAAAAGCAGAATCTCCCGATTACAAGTTCACCATACCTTTTGCCAAATTCCATAGGAATGACGTATACTGACAATCATATGACTCAGACGAAGAAGAAGAAATACCTTAACCCCTCGGTCATTAACGGAAGTAACACTACGGAGAAAATAATTGGAAACATCCAATCCATCTATCCTTCACATTTCAACAACTTTATAACAAGATTCGCAAAATGTAGTAAAAGACTTGACGAACGAAGTACAACAAGAGAAAGAGATTCTTAAAACACACAATAGGGCCCATCGTAATGCTTCACAGAACGAAGTCCAATTGGCCGAAACGTTCTACTTCCCGAAGATGAAATAAAAAATAGATACTTCAGTAAAACAGTGCACAACCTGTAAGGAACAGAAATAAGATCGATAGCCAACAAACCCCAAACTGAACGAAACTCCTTTTCCCCAATACCCGGGCCAAATCACAAGAAATCTCAACCCATTCCTCCATAAACTTCAGAAACTGAACCTTGACCTTGAACTTGAGCTTCAAGTTCAGCTCAAGGCCAGTATTCGGTAAAGAGAGTTGAGCCAAGCCCTCCACTATAATCTTCACAAGTAGACCTACTGGTACCAGGAAACAGGTCCACCATCACTGGATTGAGGGACGATCACTGAAGCATCGCTGAAGCACCACACCCACATATTTGGCGCTCAATGTACAAGTAGATTTACTCCACTCCCCACACTACCATATGTAAGTTTGTTTAGACTTTTCTCTAGACTACAAGCAGCCACTTATTTTATTTAAAAAATAAAATAATAAATATCAGAAATATAGTTGAATTAATAATAAAATCAGTCCCTGTTTTATAGGAGGGTTAGAAGAGTACGTAGCATGGAGGCAATCAGCCGTTGATACATACAAAGTTTTTAACCCTTTTAACGGTAGCTGCACGCATTACGCAGCGGTTACAATCATTAGCATTAAAATTAGTGAAGTAGGCGGAGCGCTATTAGTATCACATAATACTGTTTTGAACTTTGACACAATTATGACCAGACAGGAAATTATAAAATATTATGACAAAATTAAAAGAAAGCTAACTCTTGTTACAAATAAAATCATAACAAAGCATGAAGCTGTGCAGGCAACGGTACTGACTGATGAAGTAAGGACTGATGCGCTCTACGCATTTGTTTCAGGTCCTAAGAAACCACTTAAAGCTAGCTTGTTTTTCCGGCGCAGTCGAAGGATCTACCATCTGCTGTAGCTAGAAAGTAAGAAGCTAGCATCGATCGTAGCATGTTTTCGTCCTCATTTGCCAAAGCCATGACAGAAATAGAGCGGGTAAGAGAGGACCATTGCCATGCAATGCAGGGAAAGCATGATAAGGACGGACGGCGCAAGGGACAGCCATTAAATCAAGATCTATTGAGGTTATCCGATCCCCACTGAGGGGTCGCTGAGGGGGATCAAGTACCTTGTCATGGATAATGAAAAATCCGTAAACTCTGCTTCGATAAGGTTTAGGTACCAACTAAAAATCGAAATTTTTTTAGTCGCCCCTATAAAAGCACAGTGAATGGTCAAATCGAAAGATTCCATTCCACATTTTCAGAAATTATGCGTTTCATAAAAAAGGATAAGATTCACAGAACTTTTGAAGAGTTGGTGGACAAAACGATTTATGAGTACAATTACACATTTCACTCTGCCACAAACAGACGACCTCTAGAAATGTTTTCTGAAGAACAATCACTACCGACCCAGAACAGTACGAAAAGACTCGACTAGACAACATCGATCGACTCAAAGAAAAAAAAAGCGGACTTGGAATTCCAGATGTTGGTAGACTACGAGGGCGGGTCAATAAGTCCGTGATTATTTGAATGAAACACAGTTTTTTAGATAAAAAGTTATTTTATTTTTCAACGTAGTCTCCTTTGAGCTCTATACACTTAGCCCAACGTTTCTCCAATTTTTTTTATCCCTTCCAAAAAATATGATTTGTCGAGGTCTTCAAAATAGGCATTTGTTTGTGAGATGACTTCGTCATTGGAGGCAAATCTCTTTCCGCCGAGCCATTTCTTCAAGTTTGGAAACAAGAAATAGTCACACGGGGCTAGATCGGATGAATAGGCCGGATGAGGGAGCAATTCGTAGCCCATTTAATGGAATTTTGCCATGGAAACTGCACATGTGTGCACCCGTGCATTGTCCTGGTGGAAAAGAACTTTTTTCTTGGCCAAGTGCGGTCGCTTTTTTTTCAATGCCTCATCGAATCGACCCAATAAGTTGCTTTAATATTCACCATTGATTGTTTTTCCTTTTTGAAGGTAGTCAATGTGGATAATACCGCGTGCATCCCAAAAAACAGTCGCCATGACTTTATTGGCTGACAAACCCACCTTTGCCTTCTTTGGCGCCGATTCACTTCGAGAAAACCCACTGTTTTGACTGCTGTTTGGTCTCCGGTGTGTTGTGGTGGATCCACGTTTCGTCCACGGTTACGAAACGGCGCAAAAACTCGTTCGTATTGCGATTGAACAACGCTAAACATTCCTGCGAAATTGTCACACGGTTGCATTTTTGGTCGATTGTGAGCAAACGCGGCCCATCTTGCGAAAAGCTTTCTCATACCCAAATGATCATTCAAAATTGAAAGCACTGAGCCATGTGAAATGCCTACGGCTTCCACAATCTCTCTCACTTTTAATCGCCGATCAGCTAAAACCATATCGTGGATTTTTTCAATTGTTTCGGATGTGGAAACCTCAACTGGGCGTCCAGAACGTTCGGCATCTTCCGTGCTTGTACGGCCACATCGGAATTCAGTAAACCACTTTTTTACCATGGAAATGGATGGTGCAGAGTCTCCATAATATTTATCAAGCTTGGCCTTGGTTTGCGTAATGGATTTTTTCCTCAAAAAATAATGCTTAATGAGCACACGAAATTCACTTTTTTCCATTTTCTTCTCAGTCAACGCGGTAGTCTGATATTAACGGCTGTCAAAAACAAACTAAATGTCGCAGCTTGTTCAATTTTTGACAAGAGTCAACTGACAGATGACTGTTGACGGGAGCAGTGTTACTATTTCAATTAAGAGGCGGGAAATTCAAAAAGTCACGGACTTATTGACCCGTCCTCGTACTATTATCCTCATTAGAAAGTTGCGAAAACCACAACAAATTATTGAAGTTAGGGCCAACTGAACACAAGTATTTGAAAAACTACAATTAAATAATATGACAAAGAAATTTAAAGCAGTTAACTAGAAGATAGATAGAAGTATTGCCAAAACTGAGTTAGGTGCCAAGAAGAGGATACGCGAATAATAGAAAAATATTCTAGGACCAGTCAAATCGGCTAATGGAGCTTCCAAAAATCAAAATGAACATATTAATTAGGCTATTTATATGATGCGACTTAAAGCAAATCTGACTGAAGAGTCAGATTGTATTTTTGCGTATGTCATCATCAAAAAAACTAATAAAGAAAATCTTCAGCAATATGAGAGCAATGTTAAAGAATCAAATGAAATCCAAACACTGAAAGATGTCATGGAATTTTTAGGTCATCGGCTTAGTTTGTGGACCTCAGTAGAGGAAGAAATCCCTGTAGAAATGGTGTCCAAAAATGACATAAACGAAGTAAATTTTCCGATGTGCTATATGTGAGATGTGATATATTGTCATAAATTTACAGCAATGAGTCCCCGGGAAAGAATGTGTTTTAAGTCTTTGAAGCGGCATTTTACGCCAAAATGTACTAGTGGGTTATTATGCTCCTATTGCAATGGAAACCACCGTTTCCATTGCGTTCCATTACGTTCAAACTAAAGGAAAAGATGGAAAGTTTCAAAACATATAAAACAAATGAGAAAAGTTATCTTCGGCTTGCCGAAGATGGTATACCCTTGAAAACAAAAAAGTTTTCCATACAAAGCCTTGTTTTCATATCGGTCATTTGTATGGCAGCTATATGATATAGTAGTCCGATCCGGACCAAACTTTTACAAATCATGTACGGCTATGTCAAATGAATAAATGTTGAATTCAGTTGCAATAGCTTGGAAAACAAAAAAGTTTCCCATACAAAGACTTGTTTTCATATCGGTCGTTTGTATGGCAGCTATATGATATAGTGGTCCGATCCGACCGATTCTTAAACTTGATCTGCGTGCAACAAAAATAATGATCTAGTAAAAATTTCAAAACTCGACTCGGCTGTTTATGCTGATCAAGAATATATATACTTTGTGGGGTCGAAGATGCTTCCTTTAAAGCGTTACACATTTCTGGACAAAATTATAATACCCTTTTTCAAGGGTATAAAAATATAGATCTGTGATTGATAATGGTTCACAAATCACAATCATATCAGAAAACGAGGCACAAAAATGAAAATTGCCGAAAATCAGGTCTTGTTGCGATTAGGGATCATTGAATGGGATTATTAAAGGAAGAGAACTGTCAACCAGCTAAGTGGCCTTTAGAAAAGCTGAAAAAGTCCATAAAAGTAATAACTAGAAAGTTAGATTAGTCACACCATGGTTGAAAGAAAATATAGTAAAATAAATAGAATAATGAAAGGAGTTTCGTAGCAGTTGTAAATTAACTTAAAATGTCATATACACGTCAAAATGGATCGGCATATCCCCAAATTATTAAAATCATATCATTATTGCCAAATTGAGCAGAAGCCAAAAAAAATTATGGGATAGGCAAGATTATAAACACAATACCCCTTAAATCCCTAAATATTTAAAAGCTGAAAACATACAGTTTTCTTTAAGTGCCAGGCCATAGCTCACAATCAGAATTATTCTAATTATAAATTATGTAAGAAAAGTAAAAACACAGAATGAACTATATAACTATATATATTAGCTATAACAATTCCTACACCTATAAGAAACTTATGTGTTAACTAAAATTATAAAAATTGTATCACCTTCACGAATCTTATCTCTTCAAAAGAGTGTTCTCAACCAGGTGTAACAGTTCGACTTCACACGACCGCGTGTTCAATGTTGTAGTTCCACAAGGTAGTGCGTGGGCCCCGTTTTTTTACACCCTATATACAACAGCAAGCTTACAAACTATCAGCTCACAACCTCTACGTTTTGCGCAATACTTAGCTGATCTAAATGCCCAGGAGAGGACACAGAACAACTTGCATGTCATCTTAAAATAGTGGAAAGATGGTTTGCGGACTGGCGCATCAAGATAAACGAGACCAAAAAATAAAATTTCTAGTCTATTGGAAATGTCAAATTTTAAGTTCATATTTTAATAGATAATGCCTGTCTACATCACTAATTAGAAAGGAAACGACACCCAGCATCTTTCCACTGTTTGTAAGGGAGGGTAAGTTAAATAGTAAGAGTCTGCTAAGACTTTTATGTCTTACGTAAGAAGGAAGGTGACGATTTGGGTCCCAGTTGAGAACTCATATTAAGAAAGTTATTTTGCACAAATTTAATCCAGTCTTGATTAACCCTGTATTAATCGTTAGAACATCTGTTAATAAAGCCAAGCACGCCCTTGACTTTGTTAATAATCTTGGATCTAATAGGATCCCGGATTAAATCCCATACAGAAAGTACTTGGCTTGGTGAGGGCATTTCGATTTATGGTAATATATTGGTAGAACACCATTTTCAGAAAATGTAGAAATCGGACTGAAGAGTACATTGGGCAGAAGTAGATTTATATTAGAGACAAAGCCTAACGTCGTCTGCTTACATATCAGGGAGTTCCTTAGAGCAGGTAGTAATTTTTTAATAAAAATATTTAAAAAGAAACGGCCCAATGGCTTCCTTGGGGGACTCTCCGTTCTTTAAAAAGAACACGTTGGTTTATTTTATCTAAGGAGCTGAAAATTCACATAAGAAGGTGTGGAAACCCAAAGAGATTGAGTTGACTCAAAAGAAGTGAGTGATTAACAGAGTCAAATGCTTTGCTGAAGCTATCTTTAATAAAGGACGTCTGCTGCAATAGGTTTGTGATGGTGGAGCGACGCTTTATAAAACCATAATGGCATGGAAAAGTGTTGAAGTGTTGTATATGTGGGGTTATTCATTTTACAACATACAGAAGATGGCCAGAAAATAATTTTCTGATTTAATATACTATGTGTAAGCCTGATCCATAATTGTAGGACAATACGCCGTTTTGAAAAAAAACTTGTCAATAGATCGGAAATGGCCTGATCATAGTTGCAGTTAAGTTTAAAACCAAATTAATGGAAGAAGAAGTTTAGTTAGCTTAGTGTTTACAAAAATTACGTCAGCGGTAAATATAATTCCTCTAAAATCAGCTTTATACACGGGAAAATTGGGGGGACTGCGAGAAAATTAAAAATTTTTATTGCAGCCAGTTTTGTTTTGTATATTTTTTAATATTTTTTGATTTGTTTTTAAGTTCGTTATACGCCTTGTAAACTTAAAAACGGACTGAATACCAGACAAGTGATGTCATCATTATGAGACCTAATTTTCGAAAAGTTTAGTTTTTTTTCACGTTTTGCAGATATTATTGTACTTTGTGAAACATTATCAATCGAACCTCTATACTATATGTTCAAAACTTTCCTTATTTACCTTTAATTAGAACATAAACTGTGACGAATAATCAATGTTCTTAGATGTTCCATGTGCATATATTCAAATTTTTTTTAACTTCTAACGTGCTCAGCCGGTTTTTATGACAATAAAAGCATATTAGCTCACTACTACATTTTTGCGTATAATGCCGCACTTAAACCACAAACTCAACTTTAACTCAGCTTCGTCCACTCTTTCCTGGGCTTAAATTTCTTTAAAGTTATGACAACATATCATTTAATGCCCGGGCATTTTGCACATCGGACAATTTACATCGTTTGTGCAAATTCTAACACCCTTTTTGCACAGGGATTTCTTCCTGTACCGTGGCGAACGAACTAAGCCGTTGATTTAAAAATTCGATTTATTCTCAGTATTTGTATTTCACTAGATTTTTTCACGTGTTTTCATATTGTTGATATGCGCAAAAATGCAATGTGACTCTTCGGTCCGATTTGCCTTGAATCACATCATATAAAAAGCCGCATAAATAGAGTAATTTTTCAAGTGCCTATATAAGTCCACATTGATTTTAAGAAGATCCATTAGGATTTATTAAATTTGTCCGCGAATATTTTCCTATTATTCTCGTAAATTTATTATAAAGTTTATTGTAAGGGTCAACGGAGTGTTACGAAAATGTAGATCATTTGAAAGATGTAACAAGGAACCAGACCTTAGAGACTTTTTGTAAGCTATTTAATTCCTATTCTTAAGACGAGACATTTGTTGTTTAAGCCAGGGTAACAATGGTGGTGACAATGTTTCAGGAACAATTTTTTTCAAAGCGTTATGAATCACAGTGTATAAAGAATCCTTAGCAGTATCCAAATTTTTATTTTGAAAAGAAAATTCCAATCAATATTGGACAAGTGAATTTTTAGGGCACTACAGTAAGTTCATTTAAAACACTTCTGTCGATAGTGCGTAAGTCAACGATAACAAGGAGAAGACCAGAATCATTCAACAGAGACAAAATTGATTTAATTGCAGATAGGTGGTGCATACAGGGTGCGTTATGAAAGTAATGCGCATGGTTTCATTGTCACGTAACTACCTGTCGTAGCACGCTCGGACCTGTCTGAAAATTTGGGGTGGAGTCTCTCCTTTCCAACGCGCTCGGTTTCAGTTCGCTCTGAGCAATAGAAGTGGTAGGACGTGTCGTAGAGCAAAGTCATTTTTTCTGTTGTGTCACGGTGCGATGGAGAGAGTTTTGCGCTGTGAAGAATTGTTGGAATCGATTAGAAATGATCCAGGTTTTTTAAATTTTACTGTAACTGGGGATGAATCCTGGATGTTCGAGTACGATCCAGAATCCAAACGACAGAGCTCCGAGTTTCCAGGCGTGGCATACACGTCTCCGCAAGTGTATTGACGCAGGAGGGGACTATTTTGAAGAATTTTAATAATTTGTACTGATTGGATCAACAAATATATTTTTCTTAGAAAATGCGCATTACTTTCATAACGCACCCTGTATACCATATATATGAAAAGTTTATTATATTCTTATTTATTATATTATATTTTATTATATTATTAATTAAATTATAATTATGATTCTAGTGCCGACTCGAAACTTATGACAACTGACTTCTTGATGTTAACTTTTCCACACGACTTTTTTTTGTCGTTCACTCTTCTTTCTTCTTTGCGCGGCGTCTGTATCTTCGACGCCTCTGTTAACTTTGTCGCCCTTTTAAACTTTGTCGGCTCTGTCTGCACCTCTGTTTTTATTCGGCCCAGTCCCAAATAACAATAGGTCTTAGGCTCTCTAAGTATTTCCATAATTTAGCTGTGCCTTTTTCAGATGCGATGAAATGCCTGAGTAACAGGCTTGTGGGTTGCGTCTGAGGTAATCGACATGTTTCATCGCATCAGCTGAACGGTGCTCCACATCGAATTTGAAATCTTGCATATATAATATCCATTGTGCAACATCTCTTGGTACATCAAGCTTATTGGTTGTTTGTTTTAAGGCAATGCAATCTGCCATCAACTTTAGTAAAGCAAGATAGGCTGCCTTTGCCTCTAAAATTTAGCTATGCTTCCAGAATTAAACCGAGTGCAACTTCCTATCAAAGGATTGCATCAGCATTGCTCTGAAGCCGTCTTTGCTACCACCTGTATGCACCTCTGTTCGAGCCTGCCGATCATAAATGTGCAATACTGGTTCGCAAACAAGAGCCTGCTTTAGCTACCGTATGGAATGCCAATTAAAAATTCGACTCCTTTCTTCAAAGGTTAGTTAGCGGTCGAGCAAATGAGCGTACTTCGAAATAAACTTTCTAAAGAATCCTGTCAATCCATGGAAGCGTTAGACGGCTTCGATATTATGTGGCTCTGCTAAACGACGGGCAGCAGTAGTTTTTTCAGTTCCTGACCATATTTTGACATTTTCAACAGTGTGACCAAGTTAACTTATGTGAATTTTACGAAAGCTGCATTTTTTCCATTTCAATTTCAGCTTATATTGACTTGCCATTTCAATTACCCGTCTGGATTTCTGCATAAATAACGATGTCATTCATACAAAGCTGACGTCTGCGTTGATTAAATCTTGAAAGATGTGGTTTACAAATCGAATGAAGGGGGCTGGCGAGTTCGTAAAGCCAAACGCTGCTTTGCTGAACTTAAAGAGTCCTTCTTTGGTTTTTTTTTAACGTTCTTGTTTTTAATTTAAAATCTATCCGAGTGGAAAATCATTAAATGGTTAGGGGGTGACATTGACTTAAGGGAAGTACATGGAATGTATATTTAATGAGGTTGACTTAGGTGTCTATTGATGGGGGAGGTCAAGCGGGTGTTTCCTCTTCAGTCGTCTTAGGGATTGGCTATAATTTAGGAGGTTGATGGCCAGGTGGTTGGGGTGGTTGACCAGTCTTTTTGTGTATCTTTCGCTGAGACGGGTGATCTTCTCTGCTACCCATTGAATTCCAAGCTCTTTATGAATGATTGAGTTTTCGCGGTATGGATTTTTTTTTTTTTATGATGCCTTACGGTAGGAAAATTAAGATCTTCCAAAGATACCAAGAGGCGCAAGTCCTTCATCCCTGGTTTCGCTGGGTATTTTTTCTCCTGCCACCGTATAAGTGTACGTCGCCTGTATTAGCCTTCAGCTCTGTTGGCCATCTCGTCGGCTCGAACCCGCTTCACCATATCTCTGATGATGTTATGTCCCCGCTCCCAAGAGTCGCTGTTCCCCATCATGGCCGCGATCAAGCCGCCAGGGCTGACCGGGGCACCAATCAGCGCCCTTAGCTGCACCCTCTCCTCCGTGAACCTGGAGCAGTGCATGAGTACATGCCCGAAATCAACCATGATCCGTGAGGAACTGGGTAAGGTGATAGTCCAGTTTTTTGTGGCGGCAATCGGCCCACGCCGTTAAATCGGGGATGAGTTGGTAGGACCACCTCCCCCGTTGCGGTGTTATCCATCTGCTCTGCCACTCTCTCATCAGTCGCTCATGAGCCACCAGCCGGGTAGCACCTTCTCGGACCTGACAAATAGCCTTTATCTCAAGGTCGTTTGGCGGCAAGCCTGCCAGTGCTAGTGCTGCGTCTCCGGACATAGTCCTGAAGCCTCTAGTGAGCCTATGGGCTATTGTTAAGCCGGTTTTCTCTAGCCAGTCGATAGCCATAGTAATTGTCGTGCTGCACTTCTCTTCGAGGACCGCTATTATCTTGGCCACTGCAGTTATTGCCACATCGTCTGCAAAGCAATGTTGCTCAGCTCCTAAGGGCCTGTTGGTGCCCAGGATTCCATCATACATAATGTTTCACAGGATCCGTCCAAGCACAGATGCTTGTGGAACCCCTGCAGAAACACTATAGCATCTCGGGCCAGCGTCCGTATCGAACCAGAGGACACCCCATGCTGTTGGCCGCCATAGAGTAGTCTGCCTTGGGACCACCGAATCTTGCTGTTCTTCTATCTTATTTATATATCACTTAACTGTTTTCGACTGTTCTAACTGTAATATTCCAACAGTAATGGAATTACTGGAAAGTTCGACTTGGTATTTCACAACATTCGGGCTTCTATTAACTTTTCAACTTTCAGCATTTATGTATATTGATCGTTTTACAACCCGATTTCATCAACTTGAACAACTTCTGATTAATTATACGACCAATTATCAACTTTAGGCCTTTATTAAACTTTAGCCCTTTTTATACCCTGTACCCATTAAAAATGGGTGAAAAGGGTATCATAATATGGTGCAAATGTATGTTAAAGGCAAAAGGAAGCATCTCCGACCCCATAAAGTATATATATTCTTGATCAGCATCAACAGCCGAGTCGATATAGCCATGTCCGTCCGTCTGTCCGTATCAACGCCTAGATCTCAGAAACTACAAGAGCTACAGACATGTGCCATATATCGTTGGATAGGTAATTACCATACGCAGTACATGTTTGTTATTTTAATATCACCCCCGCTCCCCCGCAAACCGCAAAAAACTGCCACGCCCCAAATTAAATTTGAACCAAATAGGATAAGAAACACGGAAGTTATGCCACATGAATTGTCTGGTGGACACAGGAGCAGATGTGACACTTCTCAAGAAAAGTGTCTACGACCAAGTTCATAATGTCCAGCTGCAGAGTTACAGGTTGAATTTACGTGGTCTAGGCAACAACATCACTCGTCCAGCTGGTTGCATTGTAGCAGAGGTTGCTGTCGATGAAGAAAAAATATCCCACAAACGTGTCGTGGTTGCGGATGGAGATCTCCGATATGATGCACTGCTGGGGTATGACTTTATCAGCCAAATTAACTTCACGTTGTCCGAAGCTGGATACAAGTTTTCTTCCCTGCTAGGGGAGAAAACTTGTGGAAACCTGAATCAGAAAAGCATTTATAATGTTGCAAATACAAATTCTGATATAGATGTGCCGTTACAGTTCGAGAACGAGGTGCGTGCGATGATCAACGACTACAAACCAAACCAGTCAGTTGAAGAGATTCCAGGGTTGCTGCACATTGTTCCCGATGGAGATATTGCACCGTTTAACCAGTCGCCCAGTCGCCTTTCCATTGTTGAAACAGTCAAGAAACAGATCGACGAATGGCTTGACACAGGCATTATTCGGCAGTCGACTTCGAATTTTGCTAGCCGTATTGTCTTGGTAAAGAAAAAAGATGGCTCACACCGTATGTGCGTCGATTTCCGAAAGCTGAAATCAATGGTGTTAACGGATTGCTTCCCCGTGCCGATCATCGATGACGAACTTGAAAAGCTGCAGAAGGCCAAATTCTACACTGTTATGGATTTGGAAAACGGTTTTTTCCATGTACCAATCTCCGAAAGCAGCAAGAAATATACAGCTTTTATAATGAAGAATGGGCTATACGAGTTTAACCGTGTTTTTTTTGGTTTTTGCAACTCGCCAGCTGCAGTTATGCGATATGTAAATTTCGTATTTCGAAACCTGCTAAATCAAGATGTGCTAGAGCTTCATATGGATGACATTATAATCTATGGAGCAACCGTCGACGAATGTTTGTCAAAAATTAAGTTGGTCTTTTCAACAGCTGCAACATACGGTCTTAAAATAAAGTGGCAAAAATGTCATTTTCTGAAAACTACGGTGAATTTTCTTGGACATTTCGTTCAAGACGGATACGTGTGGACAGGAGAAGAAAAGACGAATGCTGTTAGTAAATTTGCTGTGCCGAAGAATATAAAAGCCGTACAGTCATTTTTAGGACTTACTGGATTTTTTCGAAAATTTATAAAAAGCTATTCAGAAGTTGCCAGGCCGTTGACTAATCTGTTGCGTAAAGATGTAGCTTTTCAAATGAAAGCTGAAGAACTTCAGGCTTTTCGAAATTTTAAAAATGCTCTTATTCAAGAACCTGTGTTGAAGCTGTACGACCGCAATGCCAGAACGGAAGTTCACACTGATGCATCAAAGGAGGGATTTGGTGCTGTTCTCATGCAGTGGCTCGGCGATAAGATATTCCCATTACACTTCTGGAGTAAAAAGACAACGGAGGCAGAAGCAACTCGGCATAGTTATATCTTGGAAGCAAAGGCTATTTATCTCACATTCAAGAAATTTCGCCATTATTTGTTGGGCATAAAATTCAAGCTGATAACTGATTGTGTTGCGTTCAAACAGACGCTGAATAAGAAGGATGTCCCCTGCGATGTCGTACAGTGGGTAATTTACCTTCATGACTTCGATTTTGAAGTGGAGCATCGTCCGGGTGAGCGGTTAAAGCATGTGGACTCACAATGTCGGCCATTTTGGGGTACAAAAAACAATGCACGCTGTCCAACAAAACTTGGATACCACACTTGGAGAAAAAAGTAAATGAAGTTGTTACCAATTGCATAAAGTGTATCATTTACAACAAAAAGCTTGGCAAGAAGGAGGGATTTCTGAGTTGCATTGACAAAGGAAATAAGCCGCTTCAAACTCTTCACGCAGATCACTTGGGTCCTATGGACGCTGCTTGTAAGCAGTACAAATATATTTTTGCTATTGTTGATGCATTCTCCAAGTTTGTATGCCTTTTTTCCACAAAGACAACCAGCTGCGAAGAGACTCTGAAAAAATTCGAAATTTGGTGCAACACGTTTGGAAATCCAGCCCGAATCATAACAGACCGAGGAGCTGCGTTCACGTCGAACATGTTTGAGCAGTACGTCAAAGAGAATAACATTGAGCATATATGGAGTACAACAGGAGTTCCCAAGGGAAACGGTCAAATTGAACGAGTTAATCGTGCCGTACTTTCCATCGTTGGAAAATTGTCGTCCGAAGAGCCAGCTAAGTGGTATAAGTTTGTACCAACCGTGCAGAAAGCTATAAACTCTAATGTGCATGCGTCGACAAAGAGAACTCCATTTGAACTGATATTTGGGGTAAAGATGAACAATATTCCAAGCCAGTATACAATATCGGATTTACTTCAGCAAGAAATGTACGATGCTTTTGATGAAGAGCGGCAGCAAATGAGGCACCACGCTAAATTGGAAATACAGCGGGCACAAGATTCGTATAAAAAGCATTACGACACAAAAAGTAAAGGCGAGCATGGATACCAAATCGGAGATCTTGTCGCAATACGTCGCACCCAATTTGTGGCAGGCAAGAAGTTGGCCAGCGAGTATTTGGGGCCGTATGATGAGGTGTTGAAGGCCCTAACCACACATCCACAAGTTGCGATTATATGGAGCTATGGAGGTTTGTGGTGGACAACGAATACGAGTGGTCATCAGGGACTGATGAATAATCAGAATGGCCGAATGTAAGAAGGCTAACGGCGGTATGGTTGGCAGAGGCGCACACGTCAGCAGTACAGCAGTATATACACTAATATAAAAGTCGAGGATCGGGAGTAACAAGAAGTCAGATAGAGAGAATCAACAAGTCGTATTGGAGTCATCGTACAGGGCAGTCGTTGAGCAGTCGTCGGGGAGTGAAGTCGAAACAAAGTCGTAAAGCAGCAGTGTCGCAGCAACTCTTCGATCGTCTCAGTTGTATTAAACTTACATTACATATACCATAACCTTTTGTTTGTAATCTATTCTTGGCGGACCTATAATAAACATAATAACTAATATAATTCTACATAAATATATAAAGGGAAAAGGAATCGTATCAACAAGCAATATAATAAACAATGCATTTTTATGAGCGATCTCTTTAATACCAACGCATTTGTATGGTTACACCATATAACGCCTGCAAGTGAGAGGATCACAAGACACTTAAGTCACCAGCGCACATACCACCGCATTAATTGATTAGAGGCATAAGTACCATATATAAACATTTTATAAGAACTTTTGTTAGTACAACGATTATAACAACAACAATTATAAGATTTTTGTATTTTTCTTCAAATGTGAAATCATATGATTAAAACAGTTTCTAAACAGAACTCATTGGAGTTAGGCGTATTTTTTGAAGCCTATCCCAGTAGTATTTCTTGGCCTCACGGCTAACAGATCCTCCTTAAATACACCGACGGTGCCTGGTTTTTTTATACCCTTGAAAAAGGGTATTATAATTTTGTCCAGAAATGTGTAACGCATTAAAGGAAGCATCTCCGACCCCACAAAGTATATATATTCTTGATCAGCCTCAACAGCCGAGTCGATATAGCCATGTCCGTCTATCCGTCTGTTTCTATGCAAAAAATAGACAGTAGTTTTAAAGCTAGCGTTTTGAAATTTTTACCAGATCATTATTTTTGTTGCACGCAGATCAAGTTTAAGAATCGGTCGGATCGGCCCACTATATCATATAGCTGCCATACAAACAACCGATATGAAAACAAGTCTTTGTATGGGAAACTTTTTTGTTTTCCAAGCTATTGCAACTGAATTCAACACTTTTTCATTTGACATAGCCATACACGTGAAAAGTTTGGTTCGGATCGGACCACTATATCATATAGCTGCCATACAAACGACCGATATAAAAACAAGTCTTGGTATGGAAAACTTTTTTGTTTTCAAGGGTATACCATCTTCGGCAAGCCGAAGATAACTTTTCTCACTTGTTTTTTAATAACTTCTGTATTTATTGGATCTTCTCAGGAATTATGAGCCTAACAATAATTTTATGAACAAAAATTATACGCAATATTCAACTGTCTTTTGAACTGTATTCTGGGAGAAAAGGCCTATTGATCAGCGTCGGGAGGTCGTTGGTCGAAGTAGGGATTAGTCCCAAAACCAGCGTTAAACTTCTCGCAAAGTGGTTATTATTTCTTTTCTTCCGGTTTTGATGTTAAGATCTCTTTGGATATTTTCGTTTCGGATATACCAAGGTGCTCCAGTGATTCTTTTCAGTATCTTTGATTGAGACGATTGCATGATATCAATGTTACTACCGCTGGCACTCAACCATACTTGGAAACCGTATGTCCAAATTGGTTTTAGTACGGAATTGTAGAGTAGTCCCTCTGTCTGTAGTTCAGACAGAGACACGACCAATAATGGATAAGCCAGTGGAGACTACTAGCCTTAAGCTTAAAATGTGTTCTTTTGGCTTCGATGTCCCTGTGACATGTGCTTTCGGGAGTACGGCCTTGTTTAAGATGATCGGAGGACAGTAGCAAGAGAGTTGAGTTGTTGCTTTTACAGGGCATTTGGATCGACTTAAAATCGCTGTGTTGTCGGCAGACATAGAAGTCGTTAGTAGTCTGCTTGTGGGTATGTCTGCATTATATAGGACATACAGCGTTGGTCCAAGTACGCTGCCTTGGTGAACTCCAACGTTTATAGTTTATAATTTTGAACATTTTTCCATATGTCTAAGATTGTTTACGAGTTGCTACCTTCGTGCTCAGCAGTTAGTTCTGATCATCTCTGGGCCACACACAAGACTGACTGAATTTTACCAAGCTACTACTTACCTACTTTCGGAATAATTTGTGCTCTCTGTCTTTTTCTTTCATGGCCCTACGATCAGATCTCACTCAGCGGCAGAGTCTCTCCTAATATTCTCTGTCGCCTGGCTGTGCACAAACTCCTAGAACACACACATTTCTTATTTCTTTTTCTAATACTGCGACTCCTGGTCGCCGGCACAAATAAGCAAAGTGTCGCTCAAGGTCTAGGTTTGCCATCCTGAGGCTGAGAGGTGCTATTTGAAGGGTTCTATTTGGGGTGGAAAAATTCAGGCAGCTGTAGCCTTGGGTTCAGCTCAATGTGCGAACTCATATATTTTCTGCATTTGATCCACTTTGTTCTCTTTGATGTTAATCTGTCAGCCCTCATTGTAGTCTCAAGGCGTTGAAGGAAGTTCAGATTTAAAGAATTGGCGAGAGGTCAGATGATAGATCCAATAGAGATTCGGCGCTGATGAAGTTTTGAGGAATATTTTTAGTTACAGCGAAGTCGATCAAGTCTGGAATTTTGTTCGGGTCGGTAGGCCAGTATATTGGTCTGTCTGAAGAGACGTAGTCAAGCTTTCTGTTTACCTTTATGATGGCGTTATACAACTGATTTCCTTTAGGGGTGACGAGGCGTCATCCCCAGTGGGTGTGTTTGGCGTTGAAGAAGTCCAGAAATTGTTTTTCGGAAACATTGAAACGAGGGGGACAATATAGCGCTGCGAGGATAAGATTGGCGCTTCCTAGTTTTTCGTTTATAGATGTGGCCTGCAAATAGTTGCTTGCAAGCTCGCTATGGTAGCGGTTTTTGATGCGATTTCTTATTAGGATACCAGTTCCATTATGTGGTTTTCCATCTGGATGATTTGTTCCATAGAACAAAATATTTGAAAGTTGTATTTAGCAATAAGATGTATTTCTCACAGTAGCAGGACGTCAATATGATTGTCATGAAGGAATTGAGTTATTTTAAGTTTATGGCGTGAAAAGCCCTTGGTGTTCCACAATTCGTAAAGCAGCCATTGATTTTTTGGAGTTTTGAGATACAAACATGAGGAGATTTTGTTTCCGCAGAAGGTTTTGAATGGTCTTGCATGATGAAGAGTATGCATCATGGTTTCAATGCTGCTTTGTTGTTACGTCGACGATGGGGGATTCGATGTCGGATCAGTTTAGGCAGCATGCAGAGTTGTTGTCATAGAGCTAAGTCCCGATCTTAGGACGTTTGCAAAGGTCACATTTTATAAGATGGTCGTAGGACAACATGAGGACCTCTTTGCTTGTTTTTGGGTAGTTTTTGATGGTATAGGTGTATTCTGTACGTTATGGAGGCGTGCAGAGGTAACTTGGTGATGAATCCGACTTTTCAGGGCTTTATATATTGGACAGCCTCTATAGTTTGCTGTGTGGTTACCCCCACAATTTCCGCACTTTTTGGTGCTGGAATCCCTTTTGTTTGTCGTGCAATAACCACAGTCATGAAGCTATCCACAGGCGACACAAACGTAACGTGCAGTATGCTCTTGTATGCCCATATTCTTGGCAATTAGTGCATTGGCCGGGGCCTTTGCGCTTGTGCGGTTCTTCCACGGTAATTCTACGATGCAGAAGAAACTGTAGCTTGTAACTCAAATGCACTTAATTTTTCCTAATAGCTTTAGTGTCAGGTTCCAGCTCCACTTTAAAGAGTGGTTATGGTTTTTTGTGTTTTAGCTGGTAAGTGTAGTAGTTTTTGTTATTTTCGTTCAAGGAATGTGCAAGAGTCATAAAACTCTCTTCGGTTTTTACTTGGACCTTAGTTTCGTGGATGGTGCACTTTTTTGGGGTATTATGTGGAAGTTGTCTTTTCCAACAAGTTTAAATATTTAGTTTAGCGGAATATTCGAATGTATGTAGGGGGGCTTTGGCTTCTTTTTGTCCCCTTCGACAGTGCTGGGGAGTAGATCCTAATCGTTATCTGCCAATATTCCAAATCTGTTGGTATACTCAGTTTGCCGACTTACAGTGTTTCCATTAATCTTTATTTTCTTTCACGCCGCAGAATTTTGTGGGCCCATTTTTCTTTTTATCTGGATGTAAGGATCCAACCAAGCTTGCAGTATTTTTGTCTTTATTTCTGATTCAGCAGAAAACGAGCGTTGCAGTCGCCACCGTGCATACGGTCGATACCGTTGTAGTATTTGATGTTTTTGCGAGTGCAGTAGTTAATGCGGTAGACGTGTTGGTTATCGTGGGAGAGGTCAGTTCTCTTTGGCTCATCGTTGGTATTCCCAGTGAGCAAGAAAGCACTTTCTCGTTCGTTGTCGGCTTAAGTTCATCGGGTTGGGGGTGACGCACGGTATCCGATTGACGTTTGCATTAATTTCGTGCACTTTCGCGGGCTGCGAGACACAAATGACCAATACGCGTTGTTTCGTTTCGATGAGAGACGAAGTTTGTCTTGCTCTTGTTGACGTTCAGCGCGAATGTCGTTTTTGGCTCATTGTAAAAGTTCGCTTCGTTTTGTTTTGTTAATTTTCTTTGAAATACAAAAATAAAAAGAAATACAAAAGAATGGAGTTTGCACAACTATTTAAATAAGTGATTATACATCTTATTAAGCGTCTTCTCGCTAATTTTTTTTTGGTAAATTGTTGGTAATTCTTCACTTTTCACTTGGAATAATTTGTCTATTTTCGGAGCACAGAAAAAAAAACACGTTAGCACTGTTTTATTATCGAATGCCCTTTAAAAGTTTAATTGGACTGAATAAGTTCTACTCCCATCAACAACTTGTATATAAAAACGTTCTTTATTAAAGAAAAAAACTTTTTTTTATCTCTATAGAAACTCTTCCTATATAAGTAGTTGCTGTGACTAAAGTAAAGTAGCTAGATTTGAAAAATAAATAATAGAACATTCAGAAACGGGCCTACATAGAACAACAAATTTTGACTAGACACTCAAGTAATAAATATTTTTTTGAAATTGTATTTTATAAGTTGGCTTTTATATTTCAAATTGTATAAAGGGGTAGCCTATCAGAAGAAGAACTAGTCTCGGAGAGTTAGTTATTTTTCTGCCACGACCATAATAGATACACTGGAACACGACTCTATGAAAGAATTTTTCCCGATTCGTTACGTGTTCGGAACATGAAAACAAAAAGTTTTTTGGAATGTCTATAAACTATGTCATAGTTCCATTTCTAAAACAAAATTTCTGAAATGTTTTTTAAAAACTCATTCCAATCGTCAAGGTGAATTAGTATTGCTTAGTATAGTATTAATATGTGATTCAAAGATATTTATTTACTCAAAAATTACGATCAGACGTTTTAACTTTTACCTTTTCAGTTTTCATAAAATTTTTTTTATCGTTTTCTGGAGCTCTGTTTTTCGGGGTTTTTTATAGTTTGTTTTTGAGATGTTAAATTTGCCAACCACCATAAATTTTAATAAATTAACTTGTATTGCATTTTGTTTATGTAGGCATATAGATCCGATTTTTTTATGAAGAAAAATACTATGGTATGAAAAAAGTAAAACGAAGAACGCTTCATAAAGTGAAAACCAGCGAACATCTTTACATTTAAATTTATTTATCACATAAAAAGAGCACTTTTATTTTTTACTCTCGACAACAAATTTAGATACTATTTTACAATTCTGGCGCCACAATATTGAATAAATTGTTTGCTAGCTCAATGCCAAAAAAACAGGCAGCGTTTGCCGGAAACGCACGGATCATTATAGGCGCTACTCCACGATATAAAGCCATTGGACCATCCTTCAAAATTAATTCCTTGAAAACACTACGAACTCCCATCCTGTAAGTTCCTTCTGGCGCTGCAGCATAAATAATTGAAATAATTAAACTACTTAAAATTTAAAAAAAGTAACTCACCCGATTGAAGGCGACTTTTTAATACATCAGCTGGCATTCCCAAAATCCAATACGCCATGCCAGCAGCTCCACCAGCAAAAATGGTTGAGCCTGTATTCATTTGGCCAGTTTCAGATTTAGCTTTTGCTAAATCCTGAATATATTCATAGACCAAAAAGTATAACCCGTTAGCAGGTAAATCTAATATACAAAATTTAGGAATTGAAGTTAGATACAGAAATAATAACAAACATTACATTTAATTAAATTTACTTACATATATGGTACATATTCTTGACAAATGATCTTCTTAACTATGAATTTTGTAAACTTTCCAAATGACGCATCACATGTCCAACCAAGACCAATATGAGGTTCGCACGGTGGCATGACAAGATCCGCATTATTTTAAATGCGATACATTATTTGAAAGGTTTTGAACTATAGATAATATTGGAATCTCTCGAATATACCAATTGATATGCCGAATATTTGAATTGAGTTTGTATTTTTAACTCTAATAAGTATTTTTTTTAATCATTGTTAAGAGCATCCAAAATCAGGATGTAACTTAAATGATGAATGTCACTCCAATAAAATTTTTACAAATATACACTTATTAGTCTTATTAATCCGTTGGTATGTACGCTGTCGGCACAAGTGTTTGTGCCCCTTTTACCTATTCCTAACTTGCGTTGATAAGTTCTCGAAGTTTGCGGTGGTACAACCAGTGCAGTCTAAAACAATAGTGGACATCACAGGGCCCTTGCTTCAACTCGTCAATTTATTCGCTAAAGTCAAGACAATATATTGCGATAATGAGGTCGCTTTCAATTCTGAAACCATCACCTCCTTACTGAAAAACAGCTACCACATCGACATTGTGAACGCTGCCCCTCTACATAGTTCGTCAACGGTCAGGTGGAACGGTTCCACAGCACGTTGACGGAAATCGCCAGGTGTCTTAAGTGAGACAAAAAAATCAGCGATACTGTAGAACTAATCTTGAGGGCAACAGTAGAATATAACAGGACCCTATAATCGGTCACTCATGAGAAACCGGTCGAAATTCTCCACACGGAATCCGATGATCGCATTAAAGACAGGTTGATAAAAGCCCAACAGAACAACATTGAAAGATGCAACCCAGCTAGGAGAAACCGTGTCTTTGAGGTAGGAGAAGAGGTATTTGTGAAAAACAATAAAAGGTAAGGGAACAAGCTGACCTCATTATGCACAAAACAAAAAGTGCAGGCAAACCTGGAAACGTCTGTTCTCATGAAGGGGAGGGTGGTCCATAAGGAAAACCTCAAGTAGGCCCCCTCACTTATAATTTGCAAGTAAGCCAGATTTAAGTTAAAACATCGTGGTCTCACTCTGCGTTTGGACTGCAGGTTTGCCCTCACAACGCTCATCACCCTAGCAGTGGCAAATGCACGGATCCTGACGTTTCTCACGCCAAATACATCCCAGTCGTACGGAGATGACGGAGATGTACTTGTGTTTGAACAACGTGTCTACTTGACGCACGTAAGCAACCTTTCCGAATTCACTAGTATGGTAGATGAGACAGAAAAATTTTCCGAGTCCTTTCCGCAGTCGCATATGCGCAAGTTACTAGATGTCGATACAGATCATTTGAGAACCTTGTTGTCCGTCCTTAAAATACACCATAGAATTGCAAGAAGCTTAGATTTCTTGGGGACAGCCCTTAAAGTGGTTGCGGGAACCCCTGACGCCTCGGATTTTTTGAAAATCAGGATGACAGAAGTTCAGTTAGTGGACTCAAATTCCAGGCCGATTACCATAAATTCAGAAACCCAAAAACAGATAAACAAATTAACAGACGCCATTAATAGAATTATTAAAGCCCGAAAGAACGACTTTGTTGACACCCCACATTTGTACGAGGCACTTCTAGCGAGAAATAGAATGCTGAAAACAGAAATACAAAATTTGATTCTCACTGTAACATTGGCGAAAGCTAACATAGTAAATCCAACAATCCTTGATCATGCCGATCTAAAGTCACTCATTGAACAAGATATTAAAATAGTTAGTTTATTAGAAGTCGCTAGAATTAAGGTCCACCAATCCGATGACACAATCCATATACTAATATCTTACCCTAGAGTCAAAGTCAGGTGTAAGAAGGTCTCCGTCTACCCGGTATCACACTATCAAGTAATCCTAAGGCTTGATGAGGACACGTTGGCAGAATGTGAAGAGGACACCTTTGCGGTCACCAAGCGCACGGAAACAACGCACGACATCTTCTGCAAGCGGTTTCGTCGCCAAACCTGTGCTCGTTCGCTCCATGCGGGAAACACGGCGCAATGTTTTACTCAACCCAGCCACCTGAGGGCAATAATGCCCGTAGATGACGGCGTCGATATCATTAACGAGGCGCCAGCCCACAACTAAGTTGTTTTACATAAATAATACCCTAGCAACTAAATAGATTGACACAAACAATGCTGACGCGCCCAAGATAAGTTCAGCACCCCGCGATATCCGGAGTGCCGAATTGCAATACATGAAATGCTGAGTCGGCGTGCCGACCACGATTTTATGGAGTGATGCCTTGGAGCTAGGGTAGACTTATGTTTCAATATATTTTGTACTTCAGTTCTGTCTAAGATACGAAAGCTTACGCTTCATCAATAAAACATAGCTCCGGCATTGCCGCAAAACCTTATTATTGACATAATTGCCGAGCCACAAGGCCGGTGATTAGAGAGGAAGTAAACTCTCCAACCTAATCTTCATAAGAAGACTGGCCCCCACAACTGCAGTACTACTGCAGAATTCCAGGAAAGTAGCTAACGCCGCTGGACTACACTTCAACCTGCCACGCCTCCTACATCGACGCGTGACAGGATTACATATTAGTAGTACTAGTACTGTTAGTATATTACCATTAGTAAGGTTAGGTTCACTGCCTTTACATTGTAACGAACGGTCGTGTTTTTTTGTGCGATTTGCGTGTTTTGCTTATTGCTTATCTTTAAACAACCCCGAAATGTTAATAAAAAAAAAAAGAATAAACTCAACTAACTTCCGATATCTTATCGCATCGCGTCTGTGCATTACTATATTTGGGTGAGAAATTGATTTGTTTTTATTTACCCAAATAAGGTAAGGTTCTCTATTTCCATCCTGTTTTTTCGTTTCCTGCATTGATGCAATTTCGGATGCCATTTTTCATAGTGCTGGCTTCTTTTGGCTTCACTTTTGTTTTTCTGGATGTCATGCTCTCCAAAAAGAGATGCGAACTTTTATGCGTCAAACTACAAATGGGTTTAAAGAGTTGCTCGGGGTTTTCCGTAAAATCAACGACCCACTCTCTGCGCTTTATTCCCAAATCAGCAGTCTCCAGCTCCTAAAGCTCCAAGCCTAAAAAATCTACTGTTAGGGATGCCGTATGTACCGAGATCGCTTTTCAGCCTGATCAGCCGACGACCACGCAGCCGCTCATAGCTCTTGCTACTCCAAGAGCAAAAGTCGTAAACAAAAAATTCGTTTCCTGAATTTATCTCTACAATTGAGCATAACTCGTCCGAGTTATCTTCCATGGTATCACTTCAGGTGATTCCTGCGGCACCAGTAGAATTGACCCCTCTGAAATACACTGTTAAGGGAATTCCACCGTTCGGACCCCGGTACGGACTGATATCATGGCTCACCAACCGTAACAACAAAACCCCTACAGGTGATACTCCCCTCTGGCCCCTGACACCTCAGAAATTGATATTTCGGCATATATCCAAGACAAATCGAAGGCCTTTGTTAGAGTGGGGGACATTCGGAAGTTTAAATACTCGAGGCTTACGTCATCTTTAAAAATTCTTATACCCTTGCCGATGTTCGACACGATTTGTTTGCCCAGCTTTTGGCCGGAGAACATATTCGTACAAGAACATCAGCCGCGTACAGTCAAAAAAAAAAGTTAAGAAGCCAAAGCCTAAAAACTCTGGACTCTCATCTTCTTCTTTAGCAAAATCTTCTTCAAAAAACCAACAACATCCATTACTCTTACCTATCAAAATACTAGGGGCTACGGAGTAAGCTCCCTAAAATTTATTCTGACAGTTCTTAATTTGCATACCAGATAATAGTCTTTACAGAAACCTGGTTAAAGCCGGAAATTTATATCTCCAAAGGTTTTCCTGAAAGGTGTTTAGGACAGGCACGACCATTACGAAGAGGAGGAGGAGTCCTTATCTCTGTGGACTTTGACTTCGCTTCTAAAAAGGCGAAGTTACCGAATTTTGGTGATCTAGAATTCCTATGTGTAAAAATCACTTTGTCGCTTCAATCACTGTTTATCACATGCTTATACTTACCACCATATTCAGAACCGCCTACATACTGGCACCACTTATCTGCCATTCAGCTGGTTTCTAATCGCATATCCGACAGTCACCTGCTAGTGACTCTAGGAGGCTTCAATTTACCTGAACCTATTTGGTCATCGCGAATTCACAATTTTATCACTTTCAACACTCCATGAGGTTATGTTCGATATCTCCCTTGGTCAAATAAACCACGTAAGGAATTATTTAGGTCGGCTTCTAGATCTATGTTTCGTTTCTGATCCAGATGGAATAACCCTTTCAAAAGCCATGCCACTTTCGACCCCAGAAGATCTTTACCACCCAACGCTTTAGGTGTCCATTGAAACCTTTAATGCTAGCAATCTTCATTCTCGGCATGTAGTTCATAAAACTCGCTGCTTTCGTAAGGCTGACTTTTAGAGACTAAGCTACTTAATTTATACATTCGATTGGTTCGATCTCTGGAAATACACCGATATTAAAATCGAAGTATCCATCCGTCTCGACATATCCGCCTTGGTTTACAAGGAGTCTAAAAAGCTTAAAATATATTTTTCAGCTAGGTTAAACATCACCGTACATAACGCTGAGTGTTATAAGAATTATATTTACCGCTGCCGGATCCAGTTTACACAGAAAGCAGTTTTATAATTTTTTTAATTTTAAGAGTAAACAAGCAACTACTGATCAGGGTATTGCCGATCTGTTCGCAACATTCTTTATTTCTCCTTGCTACACCACCACAAACCTTCTGGAGCTGATATCCTTTAATACAGTTGGCTTTCGAAATGGCCGTCAAACAGATGTTAGCTACACTGACTTAAGCAAAGCATTTGTTAACCACTCACTCCTTCTGAGTAAACTCAATCTCTTGTGATTTCCCTCAGTTCTTCTAATGTGGATTTCTAGCTACTTAGCTGGAAGAACCCAACGTGTCCTTTTTGAAGATGTACACTTCTTCAAACTTCTTTATTTTTGCTCTTAGGGGATTCATCTGAGATGTAAATCACCTCTCTTCTTATTTCAGCAAGCTCCTAATAATAAATTTACAGTCTCCTACCAACTGTAGATGGATGCTGGGTGTTCGGACTGTAACGACCTTTATGGCATTACTTCTTTTCTCACTTCCTATTCTATCAATTCATTGTCATAATTGTCACTTAGCTTTTTTCTTTCTCGTTATGTTTTCTACACTTTATTCTCTCAGATCCAATCGGTCCATAAAAAATATTCTCGGTTAACCTTCGTTCCAGCGTTACGAACCTTTTGGTTACAATTCGATGCTACACTCCCAGGGCGGAAGGGTGTTTCGTAAAACGCAGTTTCACAAACGCAGAAAGTTTTTTTCTCAGAGTGCTTTTGCACTGACTTGACTTTTCTGGGTATCCAAATTGGTTGTCGGTTTCTTCGCCGATGCTGGCACGTTATAGATGATTACTTCACGGATTCGAATGTCATTATTAAGGTCCATCCGAATTTCGTTCTTTGAAGCATAGCGACAATCATTCCGATTTAGGAATGAGGTGGTTGACTTGGTAGAAGCAATAAATGTTAGTGCTCGAAGCCTATTACAGATTTTTACTTCCGGGCCTATCCAAATGTTAATCTGGGACACCGATTCAAAAAACATATTTTTTAGATTAACACATTTCCAGTTGAACTATTGTCTTTAAGAGGCCTTATTATTTGGGGAATAACTCAGAAAGTATTTTTTGAATCGATAATTTTTTCCGTCATCACCATTAATCTTGGACATTGATTTAAAAGCATAATTTTTGGGTTAATGCATTTCCAGGTGTACTCTTGTTTTCAAGAGGCCTTTAATATTTGAGTAATAATTCAAAAAGTATTATTTGAAGCGACTTATAATAAAACAAGTGAGAAAAGTTATCTTCGGCTTGCCGAAGATGGTATACCCATGAAAACAAAAAGTTTTCCATACAAAGACTTTTTTTTTCATATCGGTCGTTTGTATGGCAGCTATATGATATAGTGGTCCGATCCGGACCAAACTTCCACAAATCATGTATGCCTATGTCGAATAGATAAATATTGAATTCGTTTGCAATAGCTTGGATACTAAAAAAGTTTTCCATACAAAGACTTGTTTTCATATCGGTCGTTTGTATGGCAGCTATATGATATAGTGATCTGATCCGGATCAAACTTTCACAAATCATGTATGGCTATGTCAAATGGATAAATGTTGAATTCGGTTGCAATAGCTTGGAAAACAAAAAAGTTTTCCATACAAAGACTTGTTTTCATATCGGTCGTTTATATGGCAGCTATATGATATAGTGGTCCGATCCGACCGATTCTTAAACTTGATCTGCGTGCAACAAAAATAATGATCTGGTAAAAATTTCAAAACGCTAGCTTTAAAACTACTGTCTATTTTTTGCATAGAAACAGACGGACAGACGGACAGAGGGACAGACGGACAGACGGACATGGCTATATCGACTCGGCTGTTGATGCTGATCAAGAATATATATACTTTGTGGGGTCGGAGATGCTTCCTTTAATGCGTTACACATTTCTGGACAAAATTATAATACCCTTTTTCAAGGGTATAAAAAAAGAAACAAGAAAAGAAAGCAAAATTCGGGAGTTGCCAAAGTTTATATTGCTATTGCTATAGACATTCGAGCCGTAAGGAATTTTCTTGATATGCTTAGAACCTCATAAACTCCGCATTAAAAACTCATTGGGAAGGTACCCAATGGAGAAAACATTTTCCAGAAGTAGTTTAGTTTGGAAGAAATTGTGGTGAAAGTAAAAAAAACAACGATTCACTAGATATTTTTTAATTCGAACTAAAATTCTGAAATTACCATCACTAGAACCTGCAAATCTAAAATTTTTATTTGAAGGGGTTTATTTATTAGAAGGTTCAGTATAACTTGTAACTTAGTTCATTTTGTTTAACTGACGTTGATCTGCGTGCAGCGACATATTTGCAAGTTACTGTTTAACATCTGATCCGGTTCTCAGGATAATATGATCTTTACGTCTAGCGATAAATTTTTGTTATCCTGTTTCAAGTGTCCTGATATTTGTTAGTATATGGATAATTTTTCCCTATACAATTAATTAAATCGATATTTAAATCGACTTACTCAGTCGTCATTACAATATAATTTAGTTGCACACACATTCAGTTCAGTCAAAATTATAATTTTGTGTTTTCCGAGAGCCGTTAACACATCTCCCGGTTAAAAGTTTTTTTCTCATAAGGTTTCAGTTTTGGATTATCTCAGCCATACAAATTTTTAGATATAGATCCACATCAATTATATGGTCAAAGCGATCTAGTTTTTAATAATATGGATTGGTTAAGCAGTATTTTTTTCAATTCTATTTATGAATGGATATTTCTTTTGTTGGAAAAAAACTTCATAAATTTTTTAAAAATTGTTGTCTGCATATTCACATATTTTTAATTTTTTTTGTATAGTTATATTGAAATTGTTGTTTTATTATTAGGGATACTCCACTGGTTTCAGTGAGACTTATTAGAAATTACCTTGTTTAGAAATACGAGTAATTTGTGTCAATCAAAGCTCTGAAATTTTCAAATTCGCAATCTTGACTTTTCATTTAAACAATTGCGAGGCCAATATCATCTGTTCAAAATTCATGTTTTGGGATATTTTTTATTTTTTTTAAAGTGTAACATGTTTTGGTGGTTGTGATTTTTATGGCAATAGTTTTTATGGTTCACGACTGACTTTTTGTCTGTCTGTCTGTGTCTGTAGGTGTCTACACCTTATAGATTCTACATCAGGATCACCTACTGAGTCATCACAAACTATAGCTTTTGTATATTTTTTTTATAAAAAAAAATCTCGAAAAAACGCTACAAAAAAAATAAGTTTATCATTTGCGCAACACGTTAATTGTTTCTTCCTTTTTATTTATTTGACTGTATTCTTTGTTTAATTTGGTATATAAGCGAATTCGCATGGCATTTGAGGATAATAAAACAAATGAAACTAGATTTTGACTGCCAAATTGGTTCATTTAAGGTAAAACTAAATGCCCGGTGGGTGCAACATAGGATAAATGAAAATGACACTTTGGTTTCTTATTAAAAATGGTGGCCATATGCCCTACTGTAGTCCCATTTGGAGGGTAAGAAACTCGTAGATAAACTTCCACTAGATTTAGAAGCTTTTTCCATTATGTAGTGCCACCATATAATCAATAAATTGTAAACTTTCTTTAGTGCCTTCCGACGTTTTTATTACTTGAAATCATTAGAATTTCAAGAAATAGGTGAAAATACTAATTATTGACGAGCCTCTACATGCTAATTTTAAGAAAATAGAATAAAAAGCTACGGAATCTTTAGGTTAGCGAATTTTCAATGCACGACACAAACCCAAGTTAAACTAAATGGAATTTCCCTTTTCATTTAAACATAACTTACATTTAAAAAAAGTTCTGTAAAAATTTTAACATATGATAAGCACAGCGTCTTAAATTTACAAATTACACAAATTTTCTTAATTCATAATTCATTCATAAATATTTTTATAAATATCCAATTTTTAGGGTCCTAAAGTTTTGAAGTTCTTACAATGCATTGCAGCATTATTAGTAAACAATTTGATGTTTTCGGTGAAAAACAAAATCTAAACAAGTAAGGTAGCAGCAGTCGAGTTTCCCGATTGCAAAATACCCTGTACCCTTATAAATGCTTACAATTTATTTATTTTGTATCAATAAATAAAACAATATTCTATTACGAAAGAGTTCCATAACAATATAAATTTGGTATGATTTTGGTTATGAAAATAAGTTTCGTGTGTCATAAAGCCATACACATTTCGCTGTCAACGTCGCAGTCGGCGTCGCGCAATGCGTGTTTTGCTGCGCTTCTGCTTCCCTTGCCATAGATTTTGCATATGGCATAACTTCCGTGTTTCTTATCCGATTTGGTTCAAATTAGATAGGTTTTATAAGCACCAACGCATATGCCGAATCGCATAGCGTTAGGTTTATATTTGTGGGCGTGGCAGTTTGTTGCGGTTTGCGGGGAGCGTGGTCGTGGCAGTTTTTTACGGTTTGCGGGGGAGTGAGGGGTGATATCAAAATAAAACAACAAACTTGTACTGCGTATGGTAATTACCTATGGCACATGTTTGTAGCTCTTGTAGTTTCTGAGATCTAGGCGTTGATACGGACAGACGGACGGACGGACGGACAGACGGACATGGCTATATCGACTCGGCTGTTGATGCTGATCAAGAATATATATACTTTATGGGGTCGGAGATGCTTCCTTCTGCCTGTTACATACATTTGCACCATATTATGATACCCTTTTCACACATTTTTAATGGGTACAGGGTATAAAAAGCTTTAAATTGTAGGATACCTCAAAATTTTTATAGACGCTTCAATGGGTGCAATATACATTTAGCCGCTCAGCTTAACGTACAAACAGCTTGATAAGTGTACTTCTAGGTCTGCTAGAGAATCAAGTAGTTCAATTACCAGAAAATCTCCTGAAGTCTTTGCCAACGAGTTTTTTCTCGTCAGCGCGAGTGATCCGCCTTGACCAAAATACTTGGTAATGCATCTGTCAAATGATAACTTGGGTTTATAGCCTAACTACTGTGTTACGTAACCGTTCTATTAAATCTAGCATTAATGGCATTATAGGTAATAGTCAGCGTAAAAGTATCTTTCTATGAAATAGGAAAAATAGGACAGCATCTCAAGAGTCCTGGTGATGAAATATTCAATATTTTGTAAGGACCATATTTATCTTTAAACCTAAGTAATTTTTCGTTTTAATAAAAAAAAAATGTTAAAACCTTACCCCTAAGCATTGTCGCGCAGCTCCCCTTGAAAACACTTCGAAGACCTCCCTCCTTATATAACTTCACGGCGCAGTCGATCATCCCGTTGTATTTGCGCTGACCCCCTTGTCCATCCTGAGTTTGCAAAAGCACCTTTATACGCTCCCCGGGAGCCATGATGAGAGTAGAAAATAGACCCGAGAATGAACCAGCAACGAATATTTGGGGATATGTGAGTTTGGCATCCTCGCCTCGTTGCTGCAGTCGTTTTCCTAGGGCGTACCCAGCAAAACACATGGCAAAAATTGGTGCCACCCCAGTTAAAGGAGCCGACATGCCTTTGTATAAACCACGCACGCCTTCGTTCTTAATGGTCTTTGCTGCACAATCAAATGTACCTTTGTACATGGGTTGCTCTCCAGGAGCTGGCCGTGGCATAGTCTGCAAACGGACTTTGATTGTATCTAGGGGGTGGCCGGACAAAACATTACAAATTCCGCCGAAGCCACCAGTGATGAAAGATTTTGCGGGATTGGCCTTTTTTTCTGTGGACAATTTCTCCAAGGTAGCCATAATACTTGATCTTTTTCCCTGTAAAAATATATTTTTTAATCAACCTTCACTTAGGGTTCAAATGAATATCTTGCAATATCTGTAGCGAGCGTAATTGAATCTCCTCCTATCTCTTCTAAATAATTTTATTTAAAAGCAGTAGAGTATAACTTCGGTATTTTCTATAGATTAGATTTTTTTAATATAACTTTTGAAGTTCAAAGTCCAAACTCTTTTTAACTTTAATTCAGATATTTTTTCAGCATGCTGACATTTACCAGGGGTACAGAATACAGGTTAAACGATGTTAATGTAAACGTAATTTCAATAATTTTTGGTTCCTATGCTATACAATTTCCACTGTTATAATTTTTTTATTTACAATCTAGTAGTGCAATAGATCTAAATCTAGTAAATCGAATAATATATGTTTTATAACCTATTTAAATTATTTTTTATAACCTATTTTCACCTAACATTTGTGGAATAGCGATTTCCTATAAGAAGCATTTACCGACCGATAACCATTGATTTGGACAGCTGTCAGTCATGATAATACGTTTACCGTGTATGTGGATGCTGCGAAACCAAAATGAGCATATGCATTTTTGGGTACAAATCTTGAGGAGCTTTTCATCAGCCCGCTCAACGAAGACATAACTACAGTAGGCAAAAAAAGTTTAAGTACACCGTGGTTTTTCAACTAAAACCAATGAAAATACTATTAAAAAACAAAGGAAAAATTCCAAATGTTATTCAGTTTTGTAGGTAATTTATCTAAGAATTATTTAATATTAATATTAATATTATTTTTTAATATTATTTTAAATAAATTAACGACTAATAACAAACAAAATCATAAAAATAATCAAAAATTTTAGGCCAAAAAAGTTTAAGTACACTTCGGAAAATCATAAATTCTATACTGTTAATATTTGGTTGGACCTTTTGCTTGACCTAACTGCTTGGCGGCGACGCTGCATACTGTGCACCAGCAACTTTGTGTCATTTTCTATGATATTGTCCCACTCAGACTGCAAAACTGTCATTAGGGACTCCTTTGGGGTTATTTTGTGCTTCCTTATCCTTTTGTCCAACAAATTAAAAATGTGCTCAATAGGATTGAGGTCGGGAGACTGTGGAGGTGTATGCAATTGCTTGCAGTTGTAGAGCAGCCACTCCTTGACCAGATATGACATATGTTTGGGTCGTTATCGTGCTCAAATAGGAATGTCGTCTCATTCAACTGGAGCTGGGTCGCGCTGTCTTTAAGATTTTCCTTCAAAATTTTCAAATATAAATGCTTGTCCATAGTACTCTTAAAAGAGGCAAGTTTCCCAACTCCAGCCTTCCCAATGCAGCCCAAAACCATCCCGTTACCGCCGCTGTGCTTCACAGTTGGTGTTAAATTTTTAGGTCCTATGCGGTGTTAGGCTTTCTCCATACTTTCTGTGAGCCATCCGAGCCAAGTATGTTGAACTTGGACTCATCACTCCATAGGACATTGTCCCAGAACGATTCTGGCTCCTTTACATATTTTTGTGCCTAAATACTTCCTTCTGTATTTTCGGAGCGGAAATTTTTGGGTTGGCTTGAATTGAACTAACAATTTGCCGTTCCTCCCTGCCAGTCAGTTTTTTTGGTCGACCTGACATGGGCATAACCTGGAGGTTGCCGGAGTCGCCATATGAGTTTATTATAGTTTGCACACTGGAAGCAGGCTTCTGGATCATTCTGCCAATAACACGGACACCTTTCCCTTCCATGTAAAATTTTTATATTAAATTTCAAGTGGAATTTGGTTTCTTCGTCCCATGTCGATTCTTTAACTTCACCAAATCAAAAAAAAATAGATTCCAAAACACAATAGTGCAAGGACCAACTACAGCTACAACTACAAAGAAAAGACAATTACCGTTAGAATTCTGAAGAATTTTCCACAAAAATAACGGGTCTGACGTAAACTTTTTGGCCCCGTTTTCAGTTATTTTTTTTATATTTCTTCTAGTCGGAAGTTTACGAAATAAGTGACTTGTTTTAATTTCCCATAATTTAAAATGTAATAGTTTTTAAATCTATATGGTGAAAAAACGGATCGATTTCTATAAATTTTATTATATATTTTGATCAATAAACATTGATGTTTTAAGTGTACCTAAACTTTTTTGTCGACTGTATATTATGAATTTTTTTGCGATTCTTATATTATAATTTCCAAAAGATATAAGCCGAGTAGTTCTCTTATTGCTTAGGTATATGTATGTATTGGTGATGATATTAAATTCAGCTAATAATGTATAATAAAATGTATAAACAAATAAATAAATAGGATGTATATTTGGGAAGAAACTAAACAAAAACCCCTTAAACTGTAAGTATATCTTATCACTTAAGGTCAAGCTAGGCTATTAATATTATTATTTGTGGAGTATAAACATATACCTCGGAAATTTGTTTTCGATTGTCGATGTTGGTACACTCTACCTGAACATCTGTACCAAGTAACAAGTGAATTACATTTTTTTTTTTTGTGAGAGACGTAAAGGTAAAAAGTGTTTTGAGTGCTTGACTATTTTCCGCCATCGAAAAATATGAATAAAAGGATTTGACACCAATTTTTGTGTACAAAAGAAAATTAAGTGCTCTGAAACACATGAAATGCTGACAGAGGCATACGGTGAAACTGTTCTGGAAATAAAAATTTTTATAAGTGGTACAAACCCGTCCAGGATGAAAGATATCCAGGAAAATGCGACAAGCATGCTCTGGCATGCCAACAACTGACTGAAAACGTTTAAGCGGTTTAGCTGTTTTGCAAAAAACCATCGAATCACTATCAGAGAATAAAACGTCCCGAATTGTGGAAAAAAATTCATGGCTTTTGCATCGCGATAATTTCCCTGCTCATTTAACTTTGCTTGTACGAGATTTTTTGGTGAAAAACGCCACAATCATGCCTCAGCCACCATATTCACCGAATTTGACACCATCTGACTTTTTCGTGTTTGCAAAATTAATGAGACCATTAAAAATAGGTAGATTGGCATCGATTAAAGAGTTGTATCGCTGGCAGCGCTCAAGAGAGTGCTTTGAGAATCGGAAAAACGCTAAGCATAAGTGTGTTGTATTTATTTAACAATTTAACAATGAGCTGCTAAATACAAGTATATACAAGATGCATTCCAAAGTAAACAGGACTTTAAAAAAAAAGACAGAACAAATGTTTTTATCGGCAAAATCAATTAATTTGATTTAAAATAGTCTCCTGCTTTAATACAGCTTTTTGCACGGTCCAAAAGCATGTTGACGAATGTTTAAGCTCGTTGATCGGTATGTCCGCCAGTATGCCGGTGCAAGCCTTTTGAATGGCCTCCACATCTGCATAACGCTTTCCTTTCATCGGCAAATGCATTTTTCCAAAAAGTTAGAAGTCACGGTGCCATAGCAGGTGAATATGGAAGGTGGCTTATTGTTAAAATGTGATATTTGGTCAAATAATCGGCCACAAGCGTCGATTGATAAATAATCGCATTATCGTGCAACAAACGCCAATTTCCAACTTCGCGAAATTCAGGCCGAACACGTCACATACGGCGCACCAATCGCTTCAAAACTCCAAGGTAAACTCCATTAAGGGCGCTTCATCTTTAAAATAAAAAAAAATACATGAAGGAGAGATATTTGCGAAATTTTTTTTTTATTTGAAAGGTTCATCGACCCCATTATGTATGGAACATAACATTCAAATGGCCACGGTTTCGGTTGGTTGCGCGCACACGAAAGGTCAAATTTTCGATGACTGGCACACAAAGCGGACTGTATTTGATTAATGGCGTGGGGTATGTTGACTTTAAGGGCATCGGTGGTTTGCGGCTTGTTGGCATAGACCTGCGACTTAAGAAAAACATACAAGAAAAAGTTCAGCGGGGTCAAATCGCACGATCTCGGTGGCCAGTTCACGTCGCCTCCGCGCGAAATCACCATGTGCGGAAATTTCTCGTGCGGAACATCCATCGCAGCGTGTGCCACGTAGCACCGTCCTGTTGAAACCACATGTTGTCCAGATCCATATTCTCGATTTCAGGCCAAAAGAAATTGGTTATCATCGACCGGTATCGCTCACCATTGACGGTGACGGCCACACCATTATCGTTTTCGAAAAAAATACGGACCATGGGAGGACTGAATGAATATAACACACTGCATTTGACATCTGTCACTCAAACAACATGGCCGCAATGAGCTGTCAAAGTTCAAACGTCCCTATTGGAAAACACTTTAGAATACCGCAATAACGTTTTGCACGGGTGGAACAAAAAATTTGTGGACAATACCCTTGGAATCATAAAAAAATATCAGCATTGACTTCACTTTTGATTCCGCCGCCTTCCATTCAGCACTCTGGCGTTTCGTTTTGGGATCATATTAAAAACCCCACATTTCGCCAACAGTCACAATGTTGTAAAGGAATATGGGGTCTTTTTTTGCCCCTCTAATGATGTTCTTCGGATGTTGAATTCTGAGCAATTTTTGGTCGTAAGTGAATTTGTGCGGAACAAAACGTGCACACCTTTTTTAAGTCCAAATGTTCGGTAAAAATGCGATAAATCGATTTTTTGGAGAGGTTCGATTCTATTTCCTTGAATTTCAATGATGATTCCGGCTGATTTTTTTATGAATTAATGCACAGTTTCGATGGAACTTTCGGTGATCACGGATTTTTGTTAGCCTCAATTAATCGTGCTAATTTTCGCATCAATGACAAAAACATACTGACGCTTAAAACGCAATAACTTCATTTCCAATAGATGAAATGTCAATTTTTACTGGAAGTTCATAAAGAATAGATTCTAACGCACTAGTCGCAATATAGATGGAGCCACTAAAAGGTGCTAAATTTAAAAAGTCCGGTTTGCTTTGGAACGCACCTTGTGTACTATGCAACTATTTTAAAAGGAATATTAAAATTTTAGATTAGTTAACATGAAGGCGAGATCCGGGGATAGAATATCGGATAAGAGGTTATAATTTATACATATAGTGCGAAAAGGATCGTCTTCAGCGTGATTGGATCTGCGAATAGCTACCCATAGGGTTCTGAAAGACCTAGTTATTGTGTAAGATACAGAAAAATATAGTTGGTCTAAAAGGTGCTTGGAGTCAAACATACCATGAATAAGCATATGTAGAAACATGACATCAGCACAGGTTCGGTGGTCCTTCAGGGAAGGTGGGTTCAATAATTTAAGCCTGCAACGGTATGGCAGAAGACGATTGTCAGGATCCCAGTTTTAATTGTGCAAATAACAGGAACTGCACAGATTCAATGCTATTTTGGTGAGAAGAGTATTGTGGACGCCAAATGCACGAGCAGTATTCAACGATAGATAAGGACCTGGTGGTGAAAGGATCGTTAAATTCTTCTGACCGACACTTAAGGCTAACATTCCTCTGGCTTTATCCACATTCATAGAAATGCTTTTTTTTTTTTTTTAATATTTATTAAGGCAACCGAGTTCATCAGCGACCTCTTTATGGCCTTGCTAGCTATTATTTCAGCCGGCTAGACACTTGCCTAGCTTACTACTTGAAACCCAAGGATCGACCCTTGGGGATCGTGTTATTAGGTCCCTCGGCTGACGCCTTTTCAGCCTCCTTAGCAACGTCCTAGTGAAAAGTCGTTCTGCCTGTCTGTTCCTGTGCCCCTGTAGTCTGTTATTGTAGCGGCTGCAGTGGTTATAATTCTCGTCAAAGACTGTGGGCAGCTTGAGATCTTTGTGCAGTAACGAGTTACGACTGTACCACTCGCATGCGAAGATCAATCTGAGTGTTTTGTTTTGTGCCGTCTGTACTTTTTTGATTTGGCTATCACAAGCTAATCCCCATCTTGGCACCCGTACCTCTAGATCTGCCTGTCTGTCTGTCTGTCTGTCTGTCTGTTTGTCCGTCTGTCCGTCTGTCTGTCTGTCTGTCTGTCTGTCTGTCTGTCTGTCTGTCTGTCTGTCTGTCTGTCTGTCTGTCTGTCTGTCTGTCTGTCTGTCTGTCTGTCTGTCTGTCTGTCTGTCTGTCTGTCTATCTGTCTATTTGTCTGTTTGTTTATCTGTCTATCTGTAAATCTTTTTATCTGTCTATATGTCAGATATTGGGCGGGAGGTATTTGTGTAGGTTTTTTGGTTTGTTTATCGGGATTATAATTGATGTGGAATAATGCTAGTGTCTAGTATACTATTGTATAGGTCTAGAAGCTTACTTGTTCGAAATGTGAGTTCAGCTCGGCGTGATCAAGGATCGTTGATCAAGGATCGTGCCAAGTCGTGTTGCTTGTAATATGCTGCTTTTAAGAGTGAAACTGATCAAGTGACGAGTTTTGCTACGAAATAGCACTAGGATTCGCTTTAGCGGAAAACGGGTTTTTTTCAGAACAATCTGATTTCTGAAACAGCTTTGTCTGTAGCCTTACCGTGTAGGTAAGTGAGAGTTCGCTGTGAATGGTTGCAACATCCGATTGAGGCTAGTTTTGTATGGCGTTAATGTTTTGCCTTAAAAGAGCATCGGCCACAAAATTTTCTTTGCCAGGCTTATAAAAAACGTCGACATTGTGTTGTTCGATATACGAATTCCATCTCTTTATTTTGGCGATCTTGTTTTTGTCAGCTACAGCAAACATAAGAGGTTGATGGTCGGTAAAAATATTAATTTCCCTTGAGCTATTCAGAAAGTTCTAAAATTTCCCCAGGGACCACACAATAGTCAGCAATCCCTATTCACTGGTGGCATAGTTTACTTCAGCGTGTTTCTGTGGCATCTGTGGTCAGCTCAAAGGTCCTTACTTTTCTGGATCGGATTTTGTCCCGTCAATGCTTACTATAAATCCGAGGTATTTTACGCTTTCTTTAAAAAAGCTAGTCTTTTCCTGGCTTACTTTCATGTTAGTATCGGTAAGGCATTTAAGCACAGTATCGATGTGACGGATTTGATCGATCTCATTTTCTGAGAAAATTATGACGTCATTTACATATACGTAATAAACTTTCCAAATGGTTCCTGCAGAACATCATATAATGCTCTTTTCAAAATGCTGCTTTCATTTTTCAAGCCAAACGGCAGCCGAAAACGACGTTTTCTAGAGGTCATGTTCCGCTAGGTTAATCTGGTGATACCCTGACTTTAGGTCGAGTGCTGAAAATTTTGCCCTGTCGTCAGCAAAGATTGACACGGTACAGTTTGTTAAATTGGGAAAGTCTGAAGTGAACAGGTTATAAAGTATTGCTGGAAGGCAAGACCCTTGGGGAAAGTTTCCGTTTCTGTTTATTTGTCGCGGATTTGTCTTTCCAATATGTAACATACCTCAAAGTGTCTATTACTTAAAAAACTACAAACTATTTTTATTATATCGACTGGTAAGTCCATTTGCTCATTTCAAAAAAAAAATTGTCACACGGAGTCAAAAATTGCTTTTATGTCAAGAAGAACCATATCAGTAGAACGAGAACTAGAGAATTTTGTTAACCATTTTGTTAACTCTACTAGCAGATGTATAGTACTATGTTATAGTAGAAAACAAATTTCTGTTGGGACAAAATTTGGTTAATATCTGCGAAGTTTAACAACTTGATTCCCCTGTCTAGAATTCTGGATACTTGGGATAGCAGACTGACTGCACTGTTGGAAAGTTGGGAGTTAGTCTTAGGAAAATAGCAGAGACGCAGTAACAAGTTTATTATTTTTGAGAGGTATTTTTTGCCTTTATGAGAACGGGCATTGAAATGTTGTCAATCTTATTCCGTCTCGGAGCTGTTCTAGCTTTATGCTCATGAAAGATATTGTATGATTGTCGGCGAAGTTCTGCCCTAGCAATGCTGATTTTAATTCGGGTGTGGAGCATCTTGTTAGAAATTGTTTTATTACATCACTTGTGTAGTCTGAGGTCAGCCAATTTTCTATCCCTATGTCATTTACAATGATGTTTACACCGTTCAATTTTAAGATATTACCAGGGAGTCTCTTAACGAGTATTAAAAATAATTTCTTTCCTTAAAATACTGTGTTGTTTGGACATTTTTATGGATTTTACGAATATGAAAAACGGAAGAGTACTCAAATCTATACCATTATAAACTGTGCCGTGTGAAATTTTGAAAAAATGAATTTCTTATTTTTTTTGTTTGCTCCACCCAGTTGAAATTGCTTTAAATGCATTAAAACATTTTCTCTTGACTAAGTGCTTAGTTAACAATATATAACATACCTCAAAATGTATATTACTAAAAAAGCTATAAACTATTTTTATTATTTCGACTGGTAAGTCCATTTGCTCATTTTAAAAATAATTGTCACACGGAGTCAAAAATTGCTTCTATGTCAAGAAGAACTAAACCAGTAGAACGAGAACTAGAGAATTTTGGTAACCATTTACTGTTGGGACAAAATTTGGTTAATATCTGTGAAGTTTAACAACTTAATTCTCCTGTCTAGAATTCTGGATACTTGGGATAGCAGACTGACTGCCTTGTTGGAAAGTTGGGAGTTAGTCTTAGGAAAATAGCAGAGACGCAGTAACAAGATTATTAGTTTTGAGAGGTACTTTTTGCCTTTATGAGAACGGGCATTGAAATGTTGTCAATCTTATTCCGTCTCGGAGCTGTTCTGGCTTTATGCTCATGATAGATATTGTATGATTGTCGGCGAAGTTCTGCCCTAGCAATGCTGATTTTAATTCGGGTGTGCAGCATCTTGTTAGAAATTGTTTTATTACATCACTTGTGTAGTCTGAGGTCAGCCAATTTTCTATCCCTATGTCATTTACAATGATGTTTACACCGTTCAATTTTAAGATATTACCAGGGAGTGGCTTAGTATTAAAAATAATTTCTTTCCTTTCAATACTGTGTTGTTTGGGGATTTTTATGGATTTGACGGATATGAAAAACGGAAGAGTACTCAAATTTATACCATTTTAAACTGTATCCTGTGGAATTTAAAAAAAAAATGAATTTCTTATTTTTTTTTTTGCTCCACCCAGTTGAAATTGCTTAAAATGCATTAAAACATTTTCCCTTGAGGGAGTTTGGCCAAACTAAGCACTTAGTTAAACGTCACATTTAATCTGAGAATATAATAACAGTGTTCCAATTGGTTAATAGTAAATTTGGAGCAAAAAGCATAGAAATCATTAGTTACGACTTCAAGTAATGTAATATACAGTGCCCCTTTGATATTGCTTAATAAGAATGGCGCTTAATAAGAATTCCTATGCCGGAACTCGCCCGTAAGAAGTTCGTGTAACTGGTTTAATATTAACAAAGAGCTTTATCCAGTTATAACCTGGGCGTTGGTAATACCCCCTTCCCAGACGTTTCATCATTTTACACGGTATTTTATAGAAAAGCTTAGGAAACTTTCTCAGAAGTGGCTAACGGGACGCAAAGGGCTTGACGCTAAACAACGTTCGCCTATGTCATCCCGCCCCTAACACCGATGCTAAACCACCCACCGCTGTTATCTAATAGACTTTAAAATTTGAAGGTTTCGTGCAATATTTAAATTAATATTTTATTAATTTTTTTAATACTATTCTTGTTATTTAGGGGTATCTTAGAAACTAAATTCATGAGGTACAATATATCCAATATTATCCAATCTCAAATTCGATTGATGATTATTTCGTTTAGAGATGAGCTGGATTGTTGGTGATTCTATTAATTTGTGGTTGAAAAAGCAGAAGGTCCAGCCTTCCAGCCGAAAAGCACCTAAGGAAAGGAGGATGGAGGGAAGAGAAAGGATATTTTGCATAATAAAATTTATTTTGTAATGTTTTTCAGTGAAGTGGTGTTGCAGTTACGGTTCTTAATACTTAGATATTTGATGATGTTGAATTAAGTGTTAAGTGATTTTAATAGTGTTTTAATCTGTTCGTTCCAGGCGTGTTTACTGTCAAAAAATAATTCTGAAATTTTCATTTGTTTTGTTTTAGGTATGTTGATATTGTTTATTTCTATGTCTATGTTTGAACCATTTTGCTTTTTGCATATGCGTAGGGAAGATGATTTCTAGGCTGATATTTTTGTTCCAGTTAAATTGGACCATTGTTGAATTTTATTAAATTTTCTTTTAAGTGTTATAGAATGGTTTTGAGACGAAAATATGTTAGAGGCCATGCTAATGTCATTGTGTGGCGAGATGAATTAGTTTTGCTTTATGATATGGCTTAAGTTGGATCCTTATGCAATGGCGTTGTGAAGTTGCATCTCGTTTGACAGGATGCTGTTTACATTTACACGAAATCTACGGTTTCTGAGGTATCTGTGTATAAAATTCGTGAATTTTTAGCCAATTTGCCATTCTTGCCGTTTCTGCACGATGTAGTGGGCTCTGTCCGTTTCTATCGACATTATAGATATATGGTTTTTCGTACCGAGGCTGTTGCAGATATTATTATCTGTGCATCTGTTTGTTTTGTATGAATATTGGTTTTGAGAAAAGAGGTGTTTTTAGTTGGTTCTTTCACATGATTCTTTTTGAATATTTTTTCTAAAGTATTGGATATGAAGGAAGAAGAAATGATATTGGGCGGTAGTTATTTGGTAGGTTTTTTGGTTTGTTTATCGGGATTGTTATTGATGTGGAATAATGCTAGTGTCTAGTATACTATTGTATAGGTCTAGAAGCTTACTTGTTCGATATGTGAGTTCAGCTCGGCGTGATCAAGGATCGTGCCAAGTCGTGTTGCTTTTAATATGCTGCTTTTAAGAGTGAAACTGATCAAGTGATGAGTTTTGCTACAGAATAGCACTAGGATTCGCTTTAGCGGAAAACGGGTTTTTTTCAAAACAATCTGATTTCTGAAACAGCTTTGTCTGTAGCCTTACCGTGTAGGTAAGTGAGAGTTCGCTGTGAATGGTTGCAACATCCGATTGAGGCTAGTTTTGTATGGCGTTAATGTTTTGCCTTAAAAGAGCATCGGCCACAAAATTTTCTTTGCCAGGCTTATAAAAAACGTCGACATTGTGTTGTTCGATATACGAATTCCATCTCTTTATTTTGGCGATCTTGTTTTTGTCAGCTACAGCAAACATAAGAGGTTGATGGTCGGTAAAAATATTAATTTCCCTTGAGCCATTCAGAAAGTTCTAAAATTTCCCCAGGGACCACACAATAGGTAGCAATCCCTATTCACTGGTGGCATAGTTTACTTCAGCGTGTTTCTGTGGCATCTGTGGTCAGGTCAAAGGTCCTTACTTTTCTGGATCGGATTTTGTCCCGTCAATGCTTACTATAAATCCGAGGTATTTTACGCTTTCTTTAAAAAAGCTAGTCTTTTCCTGGCTTACTTTCATGTTAGTATCGGTAAGGTATTTAAGCACAGTATCGATTTGACGGATTTGATCGATCTCATTTTCTGAGAAAATTATGACGTCATTTACATATACGTACTAAACTTTCCAAATGGTTCCTGCAGAACATCATATAATGCTCTTTTCAAAATGCTGCTTTCATTTTTCAAGCCAAACGGCAGCCGAAAACGACGTCTTCTAGAGGTCATGTTCCGCTAGGTTAATCTGGTGATACCCTGACTTTAGGTCGAGTGCTGAAAATTTTGCCTTGTCGTCAGCAAAGATTGACACGGTACAGTTTGTTAAATTGGGAAAGTCTGAAGTGAACAGGTTATAAAGTATTGCTGGAAGGCAAGACCCTTGGGGAAAGTTTCCGTTTCTGTCTATTTGTCGCGGATTTGTCTTTCCAATATGTAACATACCTCAAAATGTCTATTACTTAAAAAGCTATAAACTATTTTTATTATATCGACAGGTAAGTCCATTTGCTCATTTAAAAAAAAAAATTGTCACACGGAGTCAAAAATTGCTTTTATGTCAAGAAGAACCATATCAGTAGAACGAGAACTAGAGAATTTTGTTAACCATTTTGTTAACTCTACTAGCAGATGTATAGTACTATGTTATAGTAGAAAACAAATTTCTGTTGGGACAAAATTTGGTTAATATCTGCGAAGTTTAACAACTTGATTCCCCTGTTTAGAATTCTGGATACTTGGGATAGCAGACTGACTGCACTGTTGGAAAGTTGGGAGTTAGTCTTAGGAAAATAGCAGAGACGCAGTAACAAGTTTATTATTTTTAAGAGGTTTTTTTGCCTTTATGAGAACGGGCATTGAAATGTTGTCAATCTTATTCCGTCTCGGAGCTGTTCTAGCTTTATGCTCATGAAAGATATTGTATGATTGTCGGCGAAGTTCTGCCCTAGCAATGCTGATTTTAATTCGTGTGTGGAGCATCTTGTTAGAAATTGTTTTATTACATCACTTGTGTAGTCTGAGGTCAGCCAATTTTCTATCCCTATGTCATTTACAATGTTTACACCGTTCAATTTTAAGATATTACCAGGGAGTGGCTTAGTATTAAAAATAATTTCTTTCCTTTCAATACTGTGTTGTTTGGGGATTTTTATGGATTTGACGGATATGAAAAACGGAAGAGTACTCAAATTTATACCATTTTAAACTGGATCCTGTGGAATTTAAAAAAAAATGAATTTCTTTTTTTTTTTTTTTTTGCTCCACCCAGTTGAAATTGCTTAAAATGCATTAAAACATTTTCCCTTGAGGGAGTTTGGCCAAACTAAGCACTTAGTTAAACGTCACATTAAATCTGAGAATATAATAACAGTGTTCCAATTGGTTAATAGTAAATTTGGAGCAAAAAGCATAGAAATCATTAGTTACGACTTCAAGTAATGTAATATACAGTGCCCCTTTGATATTGCTTAATAAGAATGGCGCTTAATAAGAATTCCTATGCCGGAACTCGCCCGTAAGAAGTTCGTGTAACTGGTTTAATATTAACAATGAGCTTTATCCAGTTATAACCTGGGCGTTGGTAATACCCCCTTCCCAGACGTTTCATCATTTTACACGGTATTTTATAGAAAAGCTTAGGAAACTTTCTCAGAAGTGGCTAACGGGACGCAAAGGGCTTAACGCTAAACAACGTTCGCCTATGTCATCCCGCCCCTAACACCGATGCTAAACCACCCACCGCTGTTATCTAATAGACTTTAAAATTTGAAGGTTTTGTGCAATATTTAAATTAATATTTTATTAATTTTTTTAATACTATTCTTGTTATTTAGGGGTATCTTAGAAACTAAATTCATGAGGTACAATATATCCAATATTATCCAATCTCAAATTCGATTGATGATTATTTAGTTTAGAGATGAGCTGGATTGTTGGTGATTCTATTAATTTGTGGTTGAAAAAGCAGAAGGTCCAGCCTTCCAGCCGAAAAGTACCTAAGGAAAGGAGGGTGGAGGGTTGAGAAAGGATATTTTGCATAATAAAATTTATTTTGTAATGTTTTTCAGTGAAGTGGTGCTGCAGTTACGGTTCTTAAGTTAAGTGTTAAGTGATTTTAATAGTGTTTTAATCTGTTCGTTCCAGGCGTGTTTACTGTCAAAGAATAATTCTGAAATTTTCATTTGTTTTGTTTTAGGTATATTGATATTGTTTATTTCTATGTCTATGTTTGAACCATTTTGCTTTTTGCATATGCGTAGGGAAGATGATTTCTAGGCTGATATTTTTGTTCCAGTTAAATTGGACCATTGTTGAATTTTATTAAATTTTCTTTTAAGTGTTATAGAATGGTTTTGAGACGAAAATATGTTAGAGGCCATGCTAATGTCATTGTGTGGCGAGATGAATTAGTTTTGCTTTATGATATGGCTTAAGTTGGATCCTTATGCAATGCCGTTGTGAAGTTGCATCTCGTTTGACAGGATGCTGTTTACATTTACACGAAATCTACGGTTTCTGAGGTATCTGTGTATAAAATTCGTGAATTTTTAGCCAATTTGCCATTCTTGCCGTTTCTGCACGATGTAGTGGGCTCTGTCCGTTTCTATCGACATTATAGATATATGGTTTTTCGTACCGAGGCTGTTGCAGATATTATTATCTGTGCATCTGTTTGTTTTGTATGAATATTGGTTTTAAGAAAAGATGTGTTTTTAGTTGGTTCTTTCATATGATTCTTTTTGAATATTTTTTCTAAAGTATTGGATATGAAGGAAGAAGAAATGATATTGGGCGGTAGTTATTTGGTAGGTTTTTTTGGTTTGTTTATCGGGGTTGTTATTGATGTGGAATAATGCTAGTGTCTAGTATACTATTGTATAGGTCTAGAAGCTTACTTGTTCGATATGTGAGTTCAGCTCGGCGTGATCAAGGATCGTTGATCAAGGATCGTGCCAAGTCGTGTTGCTTGTAATATGCTGCTTTTAAGAGTGAAACTGATCAAGTGACGAGTTTTGCTACGAAATAGCACTAGGATTCGCTTTAGCGGAATACGGGTTTTTTTCAGAACAATCTGATTTCTGAAACAGCTTTGTCTGTAGCCTTACCGTGTAGGTAAGTGAGAGTTCGCTGTGAATGGTTGCAACATCCGATTGAGGCTAGTTTTGTACGGCGTTAATGTTTTGCCTTAAAAGAGCATCGGCCACAAAATTTTCTTTGCCAGGCTTATAAAAAACGTCGACATTGTGTTGTTCGATATACGAATTCCATCTCTTTATTTTGGCGATCTTGTTTTTGTCAGCTACAGCAAACATAAGAGGTTGATGGTCGGTAAAAATATTGATTTCCCTTGAGCCATTCAGAAAGTTCTAAAATTTCCCCAGGGACCACACAATAGTCAGCAATCCCTATTCACTGGTGGCATAGTTTACTTCAGCGTGTTTCTGTGGCATCTGTGGTCAGGTCAAAGGTCCTTACTTTTCTGGATCGGATTTTGTCCCGTCAATGCTTACTATAAATCCGAGGTATTTTACGCTTTCTTTAAAAAAGCTAGTCTTTTCCTGGCTTACTTTCGTGTTAGTATCGGTAAGGCATTTAAGCACAGTATCGATGTGACGGATTTGATCGATCTCATTTTCTGAGAAAATTATGACGTCATTTACATATACGTAATAAACTTTCCAAATGGTTCCTGCAGAACATCATATAATGCTCTTTTCAAAATGCTGCTTTCATTTTTCAAGCCAAACGGCAGCCGAAAACGACGTTTTCTAGAGGTCATGTTCCGCTAGGTTAATCTGGTGATACCCTGACTTTAGGTCGAGTGCTGAAAATTTTGCCTTGTCATCAGCAAAGATTGACACGGTACAGTTTGTTAAATTGGGAAAGTCTGAAGTGAACAGGTTATAAAGTATTGCTGGAAGGCAAGACCCTTGGGGAAAGTTTCCGTTTCTGTCTATTTGTCGCGGATTTGTCTTTCCAATATGTAACATACCTCAAAATGTCTATTACTTAAAAAGCTATAAACTATTTTTATTATATCGACTGGTAAGTCCATTTGCTCATTTAAAAAAAAAATTGTCACACGGAGTCAAAAATTGCTTTTATGTCAAGAAGAACCATATCAGTAGAACGAGAACTAGAGAATTTTGTTAACCATTTTGTTAACTCTACTAGCAGATGTATAGTACTATGTTATAGTAGAAAACAAATTTCTGTTGGGACAAAATTTGGTTAATATCTGCGAAGTTTAACAACTTGATTCCCCTGTCTAGAATTCTGGATACTTGGGATAGCAGACTGACTGCACTGTTGGAAAGTTGGGAGTTAGTCTTAGGAAAATAGCAGAGACGCAGTAACAAGTTTATTATTTTTAAGAGGTTTTTTTGCCTTTATGAGAACGGGCATTGAAATGTTGTCAATCTTATTCCGTCTCGGAGCTGTTCTAGCTTTATGCTCATGAAAGATATTGTATGATTGTCGGCGAAGTTCTGCCCTAGCAATGCTGATTTTAATTCGTGTGATGAGCATCTTGTTAGAAATTGTTTTATTACATCACTTGTGTAGTCTGAGGTCAGCCAATTTTCTATCCCTATGTCATTTACAATGTTTACACCGTTCAATTTTAAGATATTACCAGGGAGTGGCTTAGTATTAAAAATAATTTCTTTCCTTTCAATACTGTGTTGTTTGGGGATTTTTATGGATTTGACGGATATGAAAAACGGAAGAGTACTCAAATTTATACCATTTTAAACTGGATCCTGTGGAATTTAAAAAAAAATGAATTTCTTTTTTTTTTTTTTTTGCTCCACCCAGTTGAAATTGCTTAAAATGCATTAAAACATTTTCCCTTGAGGGAGTTTGGCCAAACTAAGCACTTAGTTAAACGTCACATTAAATCTGAGAATATAATAACAGTGTTCCAATTGGTTAATAGTAAATTTGGAGCAAAAAGCATAGAAATCATTAGTTACGACTTCAAGTAATGTAATATACAGTGCCCCTTTGATATTGCTTAATAAGAATGGCGCTTAATAAGAATTCCTATGCCGGAACTCGCCCGTAAGAAGTTCGTGTAACTGGTTTAATATTAACAATGAGCTTTATCCAGTTATAACCTGGGCGTTGGTAATACCCCCTTCCCAGACGTTTCATCATTTTACACGGTATTTTATAGAAAAGCTTAGGAAACTTTCTCAGAAGTGGCTAACGGGACGCAAAGGGCTTAACGCTAAACAACGTTCGCCTATGTCATCCCGCCCCTAACACCGATGCTAAACCACCCACCGCTGTTATCTAATAGACTTTAAAATTTGAAGGTTTTGTGCAATATTTAAATTAATATTTTATTAATTTTTTTAATACTATTCTTGTTATTTAGGGGTATCTTAGAAACTAAATTCATGAGGTACAATATATCCAATATTATCCAATCTCAAATTCGATTGATGATTATTTAGTTTAGAGATGAGCTGGATTGTTGGTGATTCTATTAATTTGTGGTTGAAAAAGTAGAAGGTCCAGCCTTCCAGCCGAAAAGCACCTAAGGAAAGGAGGGTGGAGGGTTGAGAAAGGATATTTTGCATAATAAAATTTATTTTGTAATGTTTTTCAGTGAAGTGGTGCTGCAGTTACGGTTCTTAAGTTAAGTGTTAAGTGATTTTAATAGTGTTTTAATCTGTTCGTTCCAGGCGTGTTTACTGTCAAAGAATAATTCTGAAATTTTCATTTGTTTTGTTTTAGGTATATTGATATTGTTTATTTCTATGTCTATGTTTGAACCATTTTGCTTTTTGCATATGCGTAGGGAAGATGATTTCTAGGCTGATATTTTTGTTCCAGTTAAATTGGACCATTGTTGAATTTTATTAAATTTTCTTTTAAGTGTTATAGAATGGTTTTGAGACGAAAATATGTTAGAGGCCATGCTAATGTCATTGTGTGGCGAGATGAATTAGTTTTGCTTTATGATATGGCTTAAGTTGGATCCTTATGCAATGCCGTTGTGAAGTTGCATCTCGTTTGACAGGATGCTGTTTACATTTACACGAAATCTACGGTTTCTGAGGTATCTGTGTATAAAATTCGTGAATTTTTAGCCAATTTGCCATTCTTGCCGTTTCTGCACGATGTAGTGGGCTCTGTCCGTTTCTATCGACATTATAGATATATGGTTTTTCGTACCGAGGCTGTTGCAGATATTATTATCTGTGCATCTGTTTGTTTTGTATGAATATTGGTTTTGAGAAAAGAGGTGTTTTTAGTTGGTTCTTTCACATGATTCTTTTTGAATATTTTTTCTAAAGTATTGGATATGAAGGAAGAAGAAATGATATTGGGCGGTAGTTATTTGGTAGGTTTTTTGGTTTGTTTATCGGGATTGTTATTGATGTGGAATAATGCTAGTGTCTAGTATACTATTGTATAGGTCTAGAAGCTTACTTGTTCGATATGTGAGTTCAGCTCGGCGTGATCAAGGATCGTTGATCAAGGATCGTGCCAAGTCGTGTTGCTTGTAATATGCTGCTTTTAAGAGTGAAACTGATCAAGTGACGAGTTTTGCTACGAAATAGCACTAGGATTCGCTTTAGCGGAATACGGGTTTTTTTCAGAACAATCTGATTTCTGAAACAGCTTTGTCTGTAGCCTTACCGTGTAGGTAAGTGAGAGTTCGCTGTGAATGGTTGCAACATCCGATTGAGGCTAGTTTTGTACGGCGTTAATGTTTTGCCTTAAAAGAGCATCGGCCACAAAATTTTCTTTGCCAGGCTTATAAAAAACGTCGACATTGTGTTGTTCGATATACGAATTCCATCTCTTTATTTTGGCGATCTTGTTTTTGTCAGCTACAGCAAACATAAGAGGTTGATGGTCGGTAAAAATATTGATTTCCCTTGAGCCATTCAGAAAGTTCTAAAATTTCCCCAGGGACCACACAATAGTCAGCAATCCCTATTCACTGGTGGCATAGTTTACTTCAGCGTGTTTCTGTGGCATCTGTGGTCAGGTCAAAGGTCCTTACTTTTCTGGATCGGATTTTGTCCCGTCAATGCTTACTATAAATCCGAGGTATTTTACGCTTTCTTTAAAAAAGCTAGTCTTTTCCTGGCTTACTTTCGTGTTAGTATCGGTAAGGCATTTAAGCACAGTATCGATGTGACGGATTTGATCGATCTCATTTTCTGAGAAAATTATGACGTCATTTACATATACGTAATAAACTTTCCAAATGGTTCCTGCAGAACATCATATAATGCTCTTTTCAAAATGCTGCTTTCATTTTTCAAGCCAAACGGCAGCCGAAAACGACGTTTTCTAGAGGTCATGTTCCGCTAGGTTAATCTGGTGATACCCTGACTTTAGGTCGAGTGCTGAAAATTTTGCCTTGTCATCAGCAAAGATTGACACGGTACAGTTTGTTAAATTGGGAAAGTCTGAAGTGAACAGGTTATAAAGTATTGCTGGAAGGCAAGACCCTTGGGGAAAGTTTCCGTTTCTGTCTATTTGTCGCGGATTTGTCTTTCCAATATGTAACATACTATACCTCAAAGTGTCTATTACTAAAAAAGCTATAAACTATTTTTATTATATCGACTGGTAAGCCAAACGGCAGCCGAAAACGACGTTTTCTAGAGGTCATGTTCCGCTAGGTTAATCTGGTGATACCCTGACTTTAGGTCGAGTGCTGAAAATTTTGCCATGTCGTCAGCAAAGATTGACACGGTACAGTTTGTTAAATTGGGAAAGTCTGAAGTGAACAGGTTATAAAGTATTGCTGGAAGGCAAGACCCTTGGGGAAAGTTTCCGTTTCTGTTTATTTGTCGCGGATTTGTCTTTCCAATATGTAACATACCTCAAAGTGTCTATTACTTAAAAAGCTATAAACTATTTTTATTATATCGACTGGTAAGTCCATTTGCTCATTTAAAAAAAAAAATTGTCACACGGAGTCAAAAATTGCTTTTATGTCAAGAAGAACCATATCAGTAGAACGAGAACTAGAGAATTTTGTTAACCATTTTGTTAACTCTACTAGCAGATGTATAGTACTATGTTATCGTAGAAAACAAATTTCTGTTGGGACAAAATTTGGTTAATATCTGCGAAGTTTAACAACTTGATTCCCCTGTCTAAAATTCTGGATACTTGGGATAGCAGACTGACTGCACTGTTGGAAAGTTGGGAGTTAGTCTTAGGAAAATAGCAGAGACGCAGTAACAAGATTATTAGTTTTGAGAGGTACTTTTCGCCTTTATGAGAACGGGAATTGAAATGTTGTCAATCTTATTCCGTCTCGGAGCTGTTCTAGCTTTATGCTCATGATATATATTGTATGATTTTCGGCGAAGTTCTGCCCTAGCAATGCTGATTTTAATTCGTGTGTGGAGCATCTTGTTAGAAATTGTTTTATTACATCACTTGTGTAGTCTCATTGAAAAATCGTTCATCAAAAAGAGAGTGATCAGAGCCCAAAGTGTCAAAACGTTTTTGCTTATTTATATGTTTCCCAAAAAAAATTTTTTTTTCGGAAAATAAAACAAAAACTAAATAGTTAACACAATTAGAGTCGCGAAACTGCATTAATAGCGGTCGGTTGTGTCTGCACAAAGCTCCGTTTTTGGACGTCGCAGCTAGCGGAGTCGGAAATAAGCTGTAAAATTAAGCAACAAAACAGCTTGTAAAATAAGTGCACGCTGCCCATCGGGCATTGCATAGCCCCTTCACCGGCTCGCAGCCGCACAAGAGGGGCTGATCTTGTTGTTGATTTCGTTTGATGCGAAAACGAAAAATATTAGCAACTGCTACAACAAGCAAACTTTGCTCTGGTTTGAACCTGGAAAAATACGATCAATCGTCGCTTCAGTGCTCTTCTGCTGCTCCGCGTGTCACTACTGACTTAGCTACAGTGATCAGTGGGGCCGCACCAAAAATTTTGCAGGCCCAAGTGCAAAAAAGCATGAAAAGAAAAAAACGCAAAGCCTTCTTCACCCATCGCAAGTGTTAAGAGAGCGGATAGAGAAGCTGACCTTCCTAAGCTCTAGCAACAGGTTCGCGCTACTTGACATGGAAGTAGAAGCTGAAGACACTGCAGAGAATCAACTCCCATCCTCCCATCCTCAACAAAAAATAATGCAAATAAGCCTTAACATAGTTTTTTGGAACGCAAACGGCCTGCAGAGGAGCAAAGCCGAAGTAGAGCATCTCATCAAAACAGACAATATCGATGTTCTTCTAGTTTCGGAATCCCACTTTTGTCCCAGATCCTACTTTAAAATTAGCGGGTACGAACTGTTACATGCCAACCATCCATCTGGCAGAGCACGCGGATGAGCAGCTATGCTCATTAAGAGTGGCATTCATTACTCGGAACTTCCCGCGTTTCAGAAGGAATGGGCACAGTGCGCCGTGACCAGGATTTCTAGCCCACAGGGAGATATCACCATTGGTGCGGTTTACTTCCCACCCAGACACTCGATAACCGAGACCCACCTGCCGTGTAGAATTAAAAAAAATGAATTTCTTATTTTTTTTGTTTGCTCCACTCAGTTGAAATTGCTTAAAATGCTTTAAAACATTTTCCCCTGAGGGAGTTTGGCCAAACTAAGAACTTAGTTAAACGTCTTATTAAATCTGAGAATATAATTACAACGATCCAATTCGGTTAATAGTGAATTCGGAGCAAAAAGCATAGAAATCATTAGTAACGACTTCAATTAGTTTAAAAGAATTAATGTCAAAGAATTATCCCGAAATTTTCATTTGTTTTGTTTTAGGTATATTGATATTGTTTATTTCTATGTCTATGTTTGAACAATTTTGCTTTTTGCATATGCGTAGGGAAGATGATTTCTCGGCTGATTTTTGTTCCAGTTAAATTGAAGCATTGGTTAATTTTGTTATATATGTTGTTACATAATGGTTTTGAGACAAAGTATGGCAGAGGTTATGCTGATGACATTGTGTGCGAGATGAATTAGTTTAGTTTTATGCTATGGCTTAAGTTGGATCCTTATGCAATGCCGTTGGAAAGTTGCATCTCGTTTGACAGGGTGTTGTTTACATTTACACGAAATCTACGGTTTCTGAGGTAGATGTATATAAAATTGGTGAAATTTTATCCGATTTGCCATCCTTGCAGTTGCTGCGGGATGCAGTGGGCTCGTACTATGTTGTTAAACAAGAATTGTATAATATTCCGGAAGGAATATTTCAAAAAATGTCATAGAAAATAGGGGTCTCTGGACAAAATATTAATAATGAATTTATTTTGTATTTTTTCTTAAATGGTGCAAAACTGATTGTTTTTGTTTTTGAATTATTACTATTCTATAGCTTCTTCAATTACTTTATTACTTATACCTTGTTGTTACAAATAAACTTCTATTAAACAAAATATAAAAGTTTTATCATTTATTTCGTTCGATTAGTTTCTATGTGCTCCCACACATGAAAACGTTGATCATGGCCATGCTAATGTCATTGTGTGGCGAGATGAATTAGTTTTGCTTTATGATATGGCTTAAGTTGGATCCTTATGCAATGCCGTTGTGAAGTTGCATCTCGTTTGACAGGATGCTGTTTACATTTACACGAAATCTACGGTTTCTGAGGTATCTGTGTATAAAATTCGTGAATTTGTCCGTTTCTATCGACATTATAGATATATGGTTTTTCGTACCGAGGCTGTTGCAGATATTATTATCTGTGCATCTGTTTGTTTTGTATGAATATTGGTTTTGAGAAAAGAGGTGTTTTTAGTTGGTTCTTTCACATGATTCTTTTTGAATATTTTTTCTAAAGTATTGGATATGAAGGAAGAAGAAATGATATTGGGCGGTAGTTATTTGGTAGGTTTTTTGGTTTGTTTATCGGGATTGTTATTGATGTGGAATAATGCTAGTGTCTAGTATACTATTGTATAGGTCTAGAAGCTTACTTGTTCGATATGTGAGTTCAGCTCGGCGTGATCAAGGATCGTTGATCAAGGATCGTGCCAAGTCGTGTTGCTTTTAATATGCTGCTTTTAAGAGTGAAACTGATCAAGTGATGAGTTTTGCTACAGAATAGCACTAGGATTCGCTTTAGCGGAAAACGGGTTTTTTTCAAAACAATCTGATTTCTGAAACAGCTTTGTCTGTAGCCTTACCGTGTAGGTAAGTGAGAGTTCGCTGTGAATGGTTGCAACATCCGATTGAGGCTAGTTTTGTATGGCGTTAATGTTTTGCCTTAAAAGAGCATCGGCCACTAAATTTTCTTTGCCAGGCTTATAAAAACGTCGACATTGTGTTGTTCGATATACGAATTCCATCTCTTTATTTTAGCGATCTTGTTTTTGTCAGCTACAGCAAACATAAGAGGTTGATGGTCGGTAAAAATATTGATTTCCCTTGAGCCATTCAGAAAGTTCTAAAATTTCCCCAGGGACCACACAATAGTCAGCAATCCCTATTCACTGGTGGCATAGTTTACTTCAGCGTGTTTCTGTGGCATCTGTGGTCAGGTCAAAGGTCCTTACTTTTCTGGATCGGATTTTGTCCCGTCAATGCTTACTATAAATCCGAGGTATTTTACGCTTTCTTTAAAAAAGCTAGTCTTTTCCTGGCTTACTTTCATGTTAGTATCGGTAAGGCATTTAAGCACAGTATCGATGTGACGGATTTGATCGATCTCATTTTCTGAGAAAATTATGACGTCATTTACATATACGTAATAAACTTTCCAAATGGTTCCTGCAGAACATCATATAATGCTCTTTTCAAAATGCTGCTTTCATTTTTCAAGCCAAACGGCAGCCGAAAACGACGTTTTCTAGAGGTCATGTTCCGCTAGGTTAATCTGGTGATACCCTGACTTTAGGTCGAGTGCTGAAAATTTTGCCTTGTCATCAGCAAAGATTGACACGGTACAGTTTGTTAAATTGGGAAAGTCTGAAGTGAACAGGTTATAAAGTATTGCTGGAAGGCAAGACCCTTGGGGAAAGTTTCCGTTTCTGTCTATTTGCCGCGGATTTGTCTTTCCAATATGTAACATACTATACCTCAAAGTGTCTATTACTAAAAAAGCTATAAACTATTTTTATTATATCGACTGGTAAGCCAAACGGCAGCCGAAAACGACGTTTTCTAGAGGTCATTTTGCGCTAGGTTAATCTGGTGATACCCTGACTTTAGGTCGAGTGCTGAAAATTTTGCCATGTCGTCACCAAAGATTGACACGGTACAGTTTGTTAAATTGGGAAAATCTGAAGTGAACAGGTTATAAAGTATTGCTGGAAGGCAAGACCCTTGGGGAAAGTTTCCGTTTCTGTCTATTTGTCGCGGATTTGTCTTTCCAATATGTAACATACCTCAAAGTGTCTATTACTTAAAAAGCTATAAACTATTTTTATTATATCGACTGGTAAGTCCATTTGCTCATTTAAAAAAAAAAATTGTCACACGGAGTCAAAAATTGCTTTTATGTCAAGAAGAACCATATCAGTAGAACGAGAACTAGAGAATTTTGTTAACCATTTTGTTAACTCTACTAGCAGATGTATAGTACTATGTTATAGTAGAAAACAAATTTCTGTTGGGACAAAATTTGGTTAATATCTGCGAAGTTTAACAACTTGATTCCCCTGTCTAGAATTCTGGATACTTGGGATAGCAGACTGACTGCACTGTTGGAAAGTTGGGAGTTAGTCTTAGGAAAATAGCAGAGACGCAGTAACAAGTTTATTATTTTTAAGAGGTTTTTTTGCCTTTATGAGAACGGGCATTGAAATGTTGTCAATCTTATTCCGTCTCGGAGCTGTTCTAGCTTTATGCTCATGAAAGATATTGTATGATTGTCGGCGAAGTTCTGCCCTAGCAATGCTGATTTTAATTCGTGTGTGGAGCATCTTGTTAGAAATTGTTTTATTACATCACTTGTGTAGTCTGAGGTCAGCCAATTTTCTATCCCTATGTCATTTACAATGTTTACACCGTTCAATTTTAAGATATTACCAGGGAGTGGCTTAGTATTAAAAATAATTTCTTTCCTTTCAATACTGTGTTGTTTGGGGATTTTTATGGATTTGACGGATATGAAAAACGGAAGAGTACTCAAATTTATACCATTTTAAACTGGATCCTGTGGAATTTAAAAAAAAATGAATTTCTTTTTTTTTTTTTTTTTTGCTCCACCCAGTTGAAATTGCTTAAAATGCATTAAAACATTTTCCCTTGAGGGAGTTTGGCCAAACTAAGCACTTAGTTAAACGTCACATTAAATCTGAGAATATAATAACAGTGTTCCAATTGGTTAATAGTAAATTTGGAGCAAAAAGCATAGAAATCATTAGTTACGACTTCAAGTAATGTAATATACAGTGCCCCTTTGATATTGCTTAATAAGAATGGCGCTTAATAAGAATTCCTATGCCGGAACTCGCCCGTAAGAAGTTCGTGTAACTGGTTTAATATTAACAATGAGCTTTATCCAGTTATAACCTGGGCGTTGGTAATACCCCCTTCCCAGACGTTTCATCATTTTACACGGTATTTTATAGAAAAGCTTAGGAAACTTTCTCAGAAGTGGCTAACGGGACGCAAAGGGCTTAACGCTAAACAACGTTCGCCTATGTCATCCCGCCCCTAACACCGATGCTAAACCACCCACCGCTGTTATCTAATAGACTTTAAAATTTGAAGGTTTTGTGCAATATTTAAATTAATATTTTATTAATTTTTTTAATACTATTCTTGTTATTTAGGGGTATCTTAGAAACTAAATTCATGAGGTACAATATATCCAATATTATCCAATCTCAAATTCGATTGATGATTATTTAGTTTAGAGATGAGCTGGATTGTTGGTGATTCTATTAATTTGTGGTTGAAAAAGCAGAAGGTCCAGCCTTCCAGCCGAAAAGCACCCAAGGAAAGGAGGGTGGAGGGTTGAGAAAGGATATTTTGCATAATAAAATTTATTTTGTAATGTTTTTCAGTGAAGTGGTGCTGCAGTTACGGTTCTTAAGTTAAGTGTTAAGTGATTTTAATAGTGTTTTAATCTGTTCGTTCCAGGCGTGTTTACTGTCAAAGAATAATTCTGAAATTTTCATTTGTTTTGTTTTAGGTATATTGATATTGTTTATTTCTATGTCTATGTTTGAACCATTTTGCTTTTTGCATATGCGTAGGGAAGATGATTTCTAGGCTGATATTTTTGTTCCAGTTAAATTGGACCATTGTTGAATTTTATTAAATTTTCTTTTAAGTGTTATAGAATGGTTTTAAGACGAAAATATGTTAGAGGCCATGCTAATGTCATTGTGTGGCGAGATGAATTAGTTTTGCTTTATGATATGGCTTAAGTTGGATCCTTATGCAATGCCGTTGTGAAGTTGCATCTCGTTTGACAGGATGCTGTTTACATTTACACGAAATCTACGGTTTCTGAGGTATCTGTGTATAAAATTCGTGAATTTTTAGCCAATTTGCCATTCTTGCCGTTTCTGCACGATGTAGTGGGCTCTGTCCGTTTCTATCGACATTATAGATATATGGTTTTTCGTACCGAGGCTGTTGCAGATATTATTATCTGTGCATCTGTTTGTTTTGTATGAATATTGGTTTTAAGAAAAGAGGTGTTTTTAGTTGGTTCTTTCACATGATTCTTTTTGAATATTTTTTCTAAAGTATTGGATATGAAGGAAGAAGAAATGATATTGGGCGGTAGTTATTTGGTAGGTTTTTTGGTTTGTTTATCGGGGTTGTTATTGATGTGGAATAATGCTAGTGTCTAGTATACTATTGTATAGGTCTAGAAGCTTACTTGTTCGATATGTGAGTTCAGCTCGGCGTGATCAAGGATCGTTGATCAAGGATCGTGCCAAGTCGTGTTGCTTGTAATATGCTGCTTTTAAGAGTGAAACTGATCAAGTGACGAGTTTTGCTACGAAATAGCACTAGGATTCGCTTTAGCGGAAAACGGGTTTTTTTCAGAACAATCTGATTTCTGAAACAGCTTTGTCTGTAGCCTTACCGTGTAGGTAAGTGAGAGTTCGCTGTGAATGGTTGCAACATCCGATTGAGGCTAGTTTTGTATGGCGTTAATGTTTTGCCTTAAAAGAGCATCGGCCACAAAATTTTCTTTGCCAGGCTTATAAAAAACGTCGACATTGTGTTGTTCGATATACGAATTCCATCTCTTTATTTTAGCGATCTTGTTTTTGTCAGCTACAGCAAACATAAGAGGTTGATGGTCGGTAAAAATATTGATTTCCCTTGAGCCATTCAGAAAGTTCTAAAATTTCCCCAGGGACCACACAATAGTCACCAATCCCTATTCACTGGTGGCATAGTTTACTTCAGCGTGTTTCTGTGGCATCTGTGGTCAGGTCAAAGGTCCTTACTTTTCTGGATCGGATTTTGTCCCGTCAATGCTTACTATAAATCCGAGGTATTTTACGCTTTCTTTAAAAAAGCTAGTCTTTTCCTGGCTTACTTTCATGTTAGTATCGGTAAGGCATTTAAGCACAGTATCGATGTGACGGATTTGATCGATCTCATTTTCTGAGAAAATTATGACGTCATTTACATATACGTAATAAACTTTCCAAATGGTTCCTGCAGAACATCATATAATGCTCTTTTCAAAATGCTGCTTTCATTTTTCAAGCCAAACGGCAGCCGAAAACGACGTTTTCTAGAGGTCATGTTCCGCTAGGTTAATCTGGTGATACCCTGACTTTAGGTCGAGTGCTGAAAATTTTGCCCTGTCGTCAGCAAAGATTGACACGGTACAGTTTGTTAAATTGGGAAAGTCTGAAGTGAACAGGTTATAAAGTATTGCTGGAAGGCAAGACCCTTGGGGAAAGTTTCCGTTTCTGTTTATTTGTCGCGGATTTGTCTTTCCAATATGTAACATACCTCAAAGTGTCTATTACTTAAAAAACTATAAACTATTTTTATTATATCGACTGGTAAGTCCATTTGCTCATTTCAAAAAAAAAATTGTCACACGGAGTCAAAAATTGCTTTTATGTCAAGAAGAACCATATCAGTAGAACGAGAACTAGAGAATTTTGTTAACCATTTTGTTAACTCTACTAGCAGATGTATAGTACTATGTTATCGTAGAAAACAAATTTCTGTTGGGACAAAATTTGGTTAATATCTGCGAAGTTTAACAACTTGATTCCCCTGTCTAAAATTCTGGATACTGGGGATAGCAGACTGACTGCACTGTTGGAAAGTTGGGAGTTAGTCTTAGGAAAATAGCAGAGACGCAGTAACAAGATTATTAGTTTTGAGAGGTACTTTTCGCCTTTATGAGAACGGGAATTGAAATGTTGTCAATCTTATTCCGTCTCGGAGCTGTTCTAGCTTTATGCTCATGATATATATTGTATGATTTTCGGCGAAGTTCTGCCCTAGCAATGCTGATTTTAATTCGTGCGTGGAGCATCTTGTTAGAAATTGTTTTATTACATCACTTGTGTAGTCTCATTGAAAAATCGTTCATCAAAAAGAGAGTGATCAGAGCCCAAAGTGTCAAAACGTTTTTGCTTATTTATATGTTTCCCAAAAAAATTTTTTTTTCGGAAAATAAAACAAAAACTAAATAGTTAACACAATTAGAGTCGCGAAACTGCATTAATAGCGGTCGGTTGTGTCTGCACAAAGCTCCGTTTTTGGACGTCGCAGCTAGCGGAGTCGGAAATAAGCTGTAAAATTAAGCAACAAAACAGCTTGTAAAATAAGTGCACGCTGCCCATCGGGCATTGCATAGCCCCTTCACCGGCGCGCAGCCGCACAAGAGGGGCTGATCTTGTTGTTGATTTCGTTTGAGGCGAAAACGAAAAATATTAGCAACTGCTACAACAAGCAAACTTTGCTCTGGTTTGAACCTGGAAAAATACGATCAATCGTCGCTTCAGTGCTCTTCTGCTGCTCCGCGTGTCACTACTGACTTAGCTACAGTGATCAGTGGGGCCGCACCAAAAATTTTGCAGGCCCAAGTGCAAAAAAGCATGAAAAGAAAAAAACGCAAAGCCTTCTTCACCCATCGCAAGTGTTAAGAGAGCGGATAGAGAAGCTGACCTTCCTAAGCTCTAGCAACAGGTTCGCGCTACTTGACATGGAAGTAGAAGCTGAAGACACTGCAGAGAATCAACTCCCATCCTCCCATCCTCAACAAAAAATAATGCAAATAAGCCTTAACATAGTTTTTTGGAACGCAAACGGCCTGCAGAGGAGCAAAGCCGAAGTAGAGCATCTCATCAAAACAGACAATATCGATGTTCTTCTAGTTTCGGAATCCCACTTTTGTCCCAGATCCTACTTTAAAATTAGCGGGTACGAACTGTTACATGCCAACCATCCATCTGGCAGAGCACGCGGATGAGCAGCTATGCTCATTAAGAGTGGCATTCATTACTCGGAACTTCCCGCGTTTCAGAAGGAATGGGCACAGTGCGCCGTGACCAGGATTTCTAGCCCACAGGGAGATATCACCATTGGTGCGGTTTACTTCCCACCCAGACACTCGATAACCGAGACCCACCTGCCGTGTAGAATTAAAAAAAATGAATTTCTTATTTTTTTTGTTTGCTCCACTCAGTTGAAATTGCTTAAAATGCTTTAAAACATTTTCCCCTGAGGGAGTTTGGCCAAACTAAGAACTTAGTTAAACGTCTTATTAAATCTGAGAATATAATTACAACGATCCAATTCGGTTAATAGTGAATTCGGAGCAAAAAGCATAGAAATCATTAGTAACGACTTCAATTAGTTTAAAAGAATTAATGTCAAAGAATTATCCCGAAATTTTCATTTGTTTTGTTTTAGGTATATTGATATTGTTTATTTCTATGTCTATGTTTGAACAATTTTGCTTTTTGCATATGCGTAGGGAAGATGATTTCTCGGCTGATTTTTGTTCCAGTTAAATTGAAGCATTGGTTAATTTTGTTATATATGTTGTTACATAATGGTTTTGAGACAAAGTATGGCAGAGGTTATGCTGATGACATTGTGTGCGAGATGAATTAGTTTAGTTTTATGCTATGGCTTAAGTTGGATCCTTATGCAATGCCGTTGGAAAGTTGCATCTCGTTTGACAGGGTGTTGTTTACATTTACACGAAATCTACGGTTTCTGAGGTAGATGTATATAAAATTGGTGAAATTTTATCCGATTTGCCATCCTTGCAGTTGCTGCGGGATGCAGTGGGCTCGTACTATGTTGTTAAACAAGAATTGTATAATATTCCGGAAGGAATATTTCAAAAAATGTCATAGAAAATAGGGGTCTCTGGACAAAATATTAATAATGAATTTATTTTGTATTTTTTCTTAAATGGTGCAAAACTGAGTACATGCCGCTTGTTTTTGTTTTTGAATTATTACTATTCTATAGCTTCTTCAATTACTTTATTACTTATACCTTGTTGTTACAAATAAACTTCTATTAAACAAAATATAAAAGTTTTATCATTTATTTCGTTCGATTAGTTTCTATGTGCTCCCACACATGAAAACGTTGATCATGGATTCACTTTTTTTCTCGAACAATCTAGTTAACAATATAATTGAATTTGTTGGAAAAGACAATTTCCACATAATACCTCAAAAAAGGGCAGCATCCACAAAACCAAGGTCCAGGTAAAAACCGAAGAGAACTTATGGACGCTTGAACATTACTTAAACAAAAATAACAAAAACTACTACACGTACAAACTAAAAAAAAGAGTAGGGGTCTCCAAGTCGTTCTCGAGGATATAGAGTCTGACGTAACACCCTCAAAGGTAAAGTAGGCATTAAACGACAAGGGTTTCAAGGCGAAAACTGTCTTTAACATCCTGAACAAAGACAGAAACCCGCAACGACTCTTTAAAGTGGAGCTGGAACCTGACACTAAAGCTATTAGAAAAAATGAAGTGCATTTTCTTTACAAACTTCAGTTTCTTCTGCATCGTAGAATTACCATGAAAGAACCACATAAGCGCAAAGACCCCGGCCAATGCACTAATTGCCAAGAATATGGGCATACAAGTGCGATAAATGTGGGGGTAACCACACAGCAAACTATAGAGGATGTCCAATATACAAAGTACCTCAAAAGATGGATTAATCACCGAGTAACGTCTGTCCGCCTCTATAACGCACAGAATACCCCTATACAAGCAAAGACATCCCCAGAAGTCTTTTTTCTCATTTGGTCCTGCGACCGCCTCCCAAAATGTGACCTTCGCAAACGTCCTAAAATCGGGACTAACATAACCAAGCTCTACGACAACAACTCTCCATGCTGGCAAAACTGATCCGACATCGAAACCACCATCATCCACAAAAAAGTAGCTTTGAAACTTTGATGCATACTCTGGAGCAGCAGATGATCAAATTCATGTCCTTCATAAGGACTACCATTTAAGACCTTATGCGGAACCAAAATATCCTCATGGAGATGGTTGTATCTCAAAACTTTAAATAATCAATGACTGCTCTACGAATACCATTGTGGAACGCCAACGGCGTTTCACGGGCTAAACTTGAGATATAGTAACTCAATTCCTGCATGAGAATCATATTAACGTCCTGCTGCTGTCAGAAACACATCTCACTTCTAAGTACAACTTTCAAATAGGTGGCTTTCTGTTCTACGGAAGAAATCATCCAGATGGAAAAGCACATGACGGAACCGGTATCCTGATTAGGAACCGCATTAAACACCACTACCATAGCGAGTTTGGAAAAAACTACTTGCGCCCACATATATAAATGTACATCTAGAAAGCGGCAATCTTACCCTCGCACCCTAGGAGACCACTTATTTGCTGCAGGTGGCTACAACACCAAACACACCCACTCGGGATCACGCCTCGTCACCCCTAAGGGGAATCAGTTGTATAACGCCATCATAAAGGCAAACAGAAAGCTTAACTACGTCTCTTTAGGCAGACCATCATACTGGCCTACCGACCCGAACAAAATTCCTGACTTGATCGACTTCGCTATAACTAAAAATATCCCTCGAAATATAACAGATTAACATCAAGGAGAACAAACTGGGTCAAATACAGAAAATACATAAGTTCACACATTGAGCTGAACCCAAGGCTAAACTTTGATGCTGAGATAAAATCAGCAGCAAATACCTGGAGAGTGTCTTAGTTAGAGCCGCCAGAATCTCAACACCTCAAATAGAGAGCGCACCTAGCAGACCCAGGATGACAAACGCAGACATCGCGCGGCTCGTTCTTGAAAAACGACGTATGCGACAGGAGTGACAAGCTCATAGATCGCCAATCGCAAAGCAGGAATTCAAAAATGCCTCACAAAATTTCTCTAATGCGCTGAAGGAAGAAGCTAAAAACGCCCAACTTCGCTATATAGAGCAACTTTCAATTTCAGGCAGCAAAAATTCACTATGGAAAGCCCATCCCAGTTTAACCACACCGGCAGAAACTATATCACCATTAAGGAATATGGTGGTTGGGCCAGCAGCCATAAAGATAGAGATACCACATTTGCAACGCATCTTCAACGTGTGTTTCACCCGAACCCTGCTATAAGCTCGTTTGTATTACCCACGGTAACAGGCGACGACCAAGCACCACATGAGACAATCGACTTTCAAGCGAAAAAAATATTTAAATCAACGATAAACCTATAAGCCTTGTCTCTCAAAACTGTTCGAAAAATGTCTGATGACCCGAATAACCCCCTACCTGAAGACGCGCAATTTTATTCCAGCGCATCAGTTCGGTTTTCGAGAGAAACATGGAACCATTAAACAAGTCAATCCAATCACATTAGAAATACGATCTGATTTCGAAAAACAGGAATATTGCACTGCAATATTTCCGGATGTCTCTCAGGCTTTTGACAAGGTCAGGCTAGATGGATCAAGATCAAAACAATGCTTCCTTAAAACACCCACAAACTCCTGAAGTCTTATCTCTAAAACAGAATCTTTGCTGTGAGATCTAACACTGACATGTCCGGCGACCACGCTATAATCGCTGGAGTTCCACAAGGTAGCATACTTGGACCAACGCTGTACGTCCTTTATACAGCAGACATACCCACAAGCAGACTACTAACAACTTCCACGTTTGCCCATGACACAGCGTTTTTAAGTCGATCCAAATGCCCGGTACAAGCAACAAATCAACTATCTTCTCATCGAGTGGCCGTGGAGAAGTGGCTATATGACTGGCGAGTCAAAATAAACGAACAAAAATGTAAGCATGTAACATTTACAATCAATCGGCAAGACTGTCCTTCAATCACCATAAACAACACCGTAAAACCGAAAGCAAATGACGTGACGTATCTCGACCGACGTCTCACCTGGCGCAGGCACATCGAAGCGTAAAGAACACACCTCAAGCTGAAGGCAAGTAGTCTCCACTGGCTTATCAACTCTCGGTCACTCCTCTGTCTGGACTACAGGGTCCTACTCTACAACTCCGTACTAAAACCAATTTGGACGAATTTTGGGGAAGTACCAACTTTTGGGGAAGTGCCAGCAGTGGTAACTTATTATTGAATTTATTTTTTAATTTATTTATTTAACAATTTAACAATGATCTGCTAAATATAAATATTAATACAATATAACTATTCTAAGAGGTATTCTAAGATAAAGTATGAGATAAGAGGTTATAGTTTTTACAAATAGTGCGAAAGGGATCGTGTTCAGCGTAGTTGGATCTGCAAATAGGGAACCATAGGGGTCGGAAGGACCTAGTTTTCCTATTATGGAGGCAAAAATATAGTTGGTTTAGAAGATGTTTAAAATCAACCATGCCATGGATAAGCATAGGTAGAAACATGATCCCAGCACAGGTTCGACGCTCCTTCAGAGCAGGTAACTTCAACAATATAAGCCTGCAACATTACGGCGGGAGACGATTATCAGGATCCCAGTTTAAGTTTTTTAATGCAAATAACAGAAACCTCCTTTGCACCGACTCAATGCTATTTTGGTGAGAGAAGTATATAAGATTAACTAATCACATTGGGAAGATCGTTTACAAAGAGTATAAACAACAGTGGTCTTAGATTACTACACTGCGGGACACCCGATGAGACATGGATGACCTTCGACTTGGTAGTTTTAAATAGAACACGGTGAGTTCTGAAAGCTAAGAAGCAATGTACATAAAGATATTTGGTGGAAAACCAATAAGCGAGAGTTTACGTAGCAGCAAGCTGATTATTAACTGAATTAAAGAATTAATGATGCTTTGCTAAAGTCAGTATAAATTACATTAGTTTCCAAGCGATGTTGAAAACCTCGGTTGATTATTAAAGAGAAGTCCAGTAGGTTAGTTGTTGTCGAGCGAAGCTTGACAAAATCATGCTGTGATGTTGAGATTATGCTCTTGCATGCATGTTGCAGCTGCGATGTAATGAGTTTCTCAAAAAGCTTGGGAATCGCAGGTATCGAGGTATTCTACGCTTTCTTTAAAAAGCCTAGTCTATTCCTGGCTTACTCTCATGTTAGCATGGGTAAGGCATTTAAGCACAGTATCGATGTGACGCATGTGATCGGTATCATTTGCTTGGTTCCCGCAGAGCATCATCTAAAGCTTATTTTGAAAATGCCGCTTTAATTTTTGAAACGGCAGCCGAAAACGACGTCTTCTTGCGGTCATGTTCCGCTGGTGATACCCTGACTTTAGGTCGAGAGTGCTGAAAATTTTGCCTTCCCAAGGTTCGCTAGAATTACTGGGATTGGGTAATGGACTTGGTTCGCTCATTCAGTTTTCTGAAAACTATGACCAACCCCTTGTTTGGGTTACTGTGTGCGTCAGTGCCCTTTTTGTTAACATCCCAAGTTGGGCTGTTGTAGGGTGCCCTCGACGGCCTAATAATGCCGTCTTTCAGCATTTATTTTCAGCACCGGTTCGTTGTTTATTGTATGGATCATAGCAGTGACGGCAGTGTTGAATAAGAGAGCGTCGCCTGTTGTGGAAAAAGTTTGTTTACCTCTAATGATTGTGTCCTTGAACTCCTTTTTAACGGAGGCAGTATCCACATCGTTCACATCGGTGAAATCAGCACATCTGTAATACTGAAGTTTTTCGAATGTTTTCCTGATACTCCAGAGTGTTCTCTGCTAAGTTCATTTTTACCCTGGCCTGTGTTAACAAGTCAAAGCCTATAATAGCGTCAAGCGATCTGAAGTTCTCCCAGCCAACTCAGCAAAAATGTATTGAGCCGTCATTTGGAGCGTTATCATTCTCACTGTCCATCTCTTCAGCCGCATCTCCTGCTGCCTTTCTGTACTCCTCTATTGGGTCTTTGGGATGATCTTGGGTAATATTGTTAAGTAGCTGACGTCTCGGACCTCTTTGGAGCATTCGATTCATTTGGCTGGTACTTATTGTAACCAGTGCGCTGCCTAAACCCACAGGATGAGTCAATCTACATTGGTAGGAGGCTTGCTCCTGTTTGTCATTGTTGGTTTGTTCGTATTGGCTGCCCTTTTCGAGTTTGACAAAGTGTGGGTTTCTATCCTGGTCCGAGTTTTCTTTGCTATTCCTACCTGGCATTCCCTGCCTGTGATCGCTCCTCCACAGCCTTAGCGTATAATTTGCGAACATGCTCATCTTAGTGCCTGCTTTAGCTTCTATGGCCAAAGGTAGTGCGAATGGCAAGTCTTTGGGCTGGGCTGGGAAACCACAGCTCTGAGCGTTTTTTTGAGACCTGATATAAAGGCATGCAGGGCGTCGGCTCTAACTTCAGCGTTGAGCAAATCGGCGCCCTCTTGTTCGAGAGGTCTATCTAATTGATTACCAGAGTTAGTTTTTTTTCGACTTTGTCACCCTGTCCAATCATCTCCAACCCTTGCCTCAGTAGAAATAAGGATGTTTTATCCGAATAAGCACAATCAAATCTGGCCAAGATGGCATAAAAATTTAACCCAGTATTGTAAGACATAAGTAATGCTCTAGCTGCTACCCGGATTCGATTTCTTATGATGGCAACAGCTTGGTAGTAAGTAGTACTGCTGCCATTATAGGGCTTGAAAAGCTCGTAAGCGTATATGGCCGATTGTCTACATGCCATATGTCTTGGATACCAAAGAACTCACACAGACACAGACTTTATTATGTCTAGTGGTATGTCACACCAAACATCTGGGCTAACAGCAACTTTTTCATACCTGGTGATTCGCGGTACTTCAACCTGCAAGCTCTGTACTCGAGAAACTATAGAGTTTAGTTAGGTTTAAAACTGCGATTGTTGTTGCGCCAATGCCTGTCTGCCGGCATTGTACATGAGAGCTTGGATTTCAGCCGGGTCCATGGTGTTGTCTACCGGGGCACTAGATGACAGCTGATATATTACTAACTTATTCCTCCTCCCAGCCATCCTTACTTTCGTATCCAACTTTTATGTTAGCATAAGCACCTGCCCAACTCATTGGCTGTTGGTTGGCACTACACAAATACACTTTCGCCAAGCACAATTGATCGGCTCAATATTTGCAGCAAAAAAAAACACACCTACGTACTAGTAATTGATTTTGTTTAAATAATTTATTTTTATTTTTATGTCTCTTAGGGTATGCCGAGTCTAAACTCATTTATCAAACTTACATGTTTTGTTACTTAATTATCCTGTTGAATTAACCGCTATGGTTCTTATTTACGTTGAGCGCCAATTATGTCTTCCTTCAGTATTATGAAGAATAGGGTGGAGGACTTAACCCATTGTGAAATACAAGAATTGTGGCTCAGCAATGTGGTTATATAAATAACAAATGCATTTATCGGCAGCGTGACGGAGCAAGGTAATTTATTCTTCAATGTACTTTACAAAACTGAACTTAAGACTGAAGCATAAGAGTACAATAAGCGTCAATACATCACGCCACAAAGTCATGATAAGCAAGCCGAATCAACATTTCATACAACGCGGCGCATCACTCCAAATGAGAAGTGGCAGCTGACCATAACCGCCCGTTCTTAACACAGAGCGCTGAACTCACCCCTGGCGCGTCAGCATTGTTTCTGCAAAGCTACTTAGTTGCTAGGGCAAAAAAAAAACAGAGAATAATACGGACCTTATAAAGAAACATTTAAATATATATATTGTTATATATTAAAGAAGAAAAACCATACACAAATAAATGTGTAAACTGAAATTGCTAGGTCTTGGAATTAATTCGTAGCGTTTTACGAAAGATGGCGCTAGGCAACCATTCATAGTCACACAAACGAAAGTAAATACTCTCCCGGAAGCTATTGACATAGCACATCTTTACCAGTATATGACATTTCGTTGTTGTGTTCATAGCAATTGTTGTGCAGTATTAATCATGTCGAAGTTTGTGCCTGAAAGATCGTTTTTGCGGGGAGTGTTACTTCATTATTTCAACATGAAGAAAAGTGCCGCGGAAAATTATCGTATTTTAGTAGAAGTAGTTAGTAGAATACGGTGAATATGCTCTCGGTAAGCAAACGTGGTTTGCACTGTTTAAAAGTGAAAATTGTGAAATTGTCTTGGACAACCGAAAAAGTTCGAAGATGAAGATTTGGTGGACCCGTGCCAAACACTTCTGGACTTGTCCTCATCACTTGGAGTCGACTTTTTGACAGTCGCAAAACACCTCAAAAAAGAATAAGGAACATAGGACCCATATGAGTTGAAGGCATTATATAAAAATTGTGTCACCTTCTAGGCCCTTACAGGATGTTCAAGCACCAACTTAAACATGAGAAATTTATTTTTTCAAATGTATAAAATAAGAATAATTTAAAGTCCACTTAATATAAAGAAGTAAGAAATAACTATGCAAAAATGAAAAAAACCCTTGGGAGAATGTTTAAATATTAGTTTGAACAAGTATAAAATAAAACTTAAATTAAATAAATAAATAAATAAACTTAAAAACACTTTAGAAATTAATGAAATACAGTCCACTAGAAAATTTAAAAGCTATCCAAAGGAAAACAAAACTAAAATGTACAGAAATTCAAAACTTCTTGTCCCCGGTAGAATGTTCAACATTCAACATTGAACTTTTTTTTTATTTATTTCAATAGCAGTCTTAATTTGTATTTAAAATCTATCCGAGTGGACAATCAATAAATGGTTTGGGGGAGACCTTGACTTAAGGGAGGTACATGGAATGTATATGTATGTATGTATTATGAGCTTGACTTAGGTGTCTATTGGTTGGGGAGGTCAAGCGGGTTTTTCCTTTTCAGGCGTCTTGGGGATTGCCTATTATCTAGGAGGTTGATGGCCAAGTGGTTGGGGTGGTTGTCCAGTCTTTTTATGTAACTTTCGCTGAGACGGGTGATCTCCTCTGCTACACATCTAATTCCAAGCTCTTTATGGATTATTGAGTTTTCGTGGTACGGATGGGCGTTCGAAACTGTTCTCAGGCATTTATTCTGAAACCGCTGGATTTTGATGCGGTTAGAACAGCTTGCCGTGCCCCACAACTGTATCCCATATGTCCAGATTGGCTTCAGCACTACTTTGTAAATAAGCAGTTTAAGTTTTTCTTTGAGCTTGGACATTCTCCCCAGGAGCCAGTGCAGTTGCTTAAGTCGTAGGTTGGCCTGGTTGTGCTTGTTGATCAGGTGAGGGCGCCATGGGAGCCTGCGGCCCAGAGTCAGCCCTAGATATTTGGGAGTGTTATTCGTTGCGATGGTTTCCCCGTTGAGTGTGACGGGGAGGCAATCCCCCCTGCGTAGTGCGAAGGTTGTGTAGGAGGATTTCTCCGCGTTGGCCACGATGTTCCATCGTTTCAGCCATGGATCAAGAGCATCCAGTTGTCTCTGTATGATGGTTGATGCTTCCGGGGGATCTGTGGCGGAGGCTAAGAAGGCGGTGTCATCGGCATATGTGGCTACTGTGAGGTTCCGAGAGGGGGTGATGGGGAGGTCCGCTGTGTAGAGTGTGTATAAGATGGGTCCAAGAACACTGCCTTGAGGTATTCCTGCTCTTATGGGCCTAGGCGTGCTGATGGATGATCCGCATCTCACTCGGAATTCTCTTCCCTCTGTGTGTGACTTGAGGAAGGCGAAATGGGAACTTGGGTGGTGGGATTTAGTTTTGAAAAGGAGTCCAGGGTGCCAGACTCTGTCAAACGTCTGATTGACATCCAGCATAACGGCGCAGCAGTACTTCTTCTTTTCGTAGGCCTGAAGTATGCTCTAAACAATCCGGTGGCATTGCACAGGTGTTCCATGAAGGCGTCTGAAGCCGTTTGGTGATCAGGGATCAGACCGGCCTCGTCCAATACTGGCAGTACTCTAAGCAAAAAAACTCTTTCAAGTATTTTAGATAGGATTGCCAGCAAACTAATCGGACGATACGATGCTAGGTTGTCTTCAGGTTGGATGCGAAGTTGGATCTGGTTATCACGAAGACCGTCATGCAAGTTATCCTTCGCTTGCTCCCTCCCCCCACCACCTCTCTTAATGGGTCGATTTAAAATAGCATCCTGGAACGCCACTGGGGCTTCCTCGAAGCTCAACGAGATTATTGCTTTCATAGAACTCCATAACATCGACATCCTCATGTTTTCCGAGACGCACTTCAACACACGGTCCCGCTTTAGAATTCCCGACTTCACCCTACACTCTGCCAACCACCCGGATGGCAGGCTGCACGGAGGAGCAGCAATTATCATTAGATCCACAGTCTCCCATCAACTCTCCTTTACACTGTCGGAAGAACACATACAAGCAGTCGGCAATAAACTGTCTGCAAGCAGAGGAACCTTCGATGTTGCCTCGGTCTATTGTCCCCCTGCGTAGAGGTGGGAGGAGACAAACTTTCTGGCACTTTTTTCACAACTCGGCAGGAAATACCTTGCTGCAGGGGACTGGAACGCCAAACATAGGTGGTGGGGCAACCACAGAATGTGTGCCAGAGGCAGGGTTTTGTCCTCTGCTTTAGCAGACGATGGCATTGACATTGAGCTACAGGCGAAGCTACCTGCTACCCCTACCGGGTGAGCGCCTCTCCCAGCCGCCATTGACTTTGGCATATCAAAAGGGTTCAGACAGCAACAAATCCAGGTGAGAGCCCTCACTGAGCTTTCATCTGACCATCTCCCGCTTCTCTTTGAACTTTATGAGGAGGCCCAATACTTTCAGGGAACCCCTAGAACACTGCCCCCGCATGCGAACCTTGGTCTATTTAAAGCACACATCGAGGAAAATGTCGCGCTCAATTCGCCCATCAACACTAGCGATGAGCTGGATGCTTATGTCGACTGCTTCACTGCTACTGTCATTGAGGCAGGACGAAAGGCTACTCCTTCACCACGCCAAGTAAGCCCGAAAACTTTTAGTAGATCAATACTAAATCCGGAGGCAAGAGCTCTTCTGAACCTTAAAAGACACCTCAGAAGGCGTTTAATAGCAACAGGAGATCCTGCAACTAAGCAGTCCCTCTCAAGTGTCACAAACAGACTGCGTCGGATGCTTGCCAAAAACCGCCAGGAAAACTTCAACAGCCTACTTGAGGGAGCCGGCCCTCACAATAGCAGCGACTTCTTAGTATGGAAGCTAACGAGAGGAATAAAGAGGCAGCCGCTCTGCCAAATGCCCGTCTTGGGACACTGTGGCCTGTGGCTGAAAACAGATTGTGACAAAGCGAACACATTTGCAGAGCATTTGTTTTCCACTTTCACCCCCTTCCGTTTGACGGACGACTCCCACAGAGAAGAAGTCGCTAGCTTTTTGGATGTGCCTACTCTACCAACCCTTCCCATAAAACATACCACGCCGCAAGAAGTCACTCTGCAATTAGAGGGCCTCCAACAAAAAAAGACACCTGGAGCCGATGGTATTGACAACCGGGCAGCAAAATACCTCCCTCACAAAGGAGTTATGGCATTAGTAAAAATGTATAATGCTATGCTAAGATTAGGGCACTTCCCTAAGCAATGGAAGCGTGCGAGGATCGTTATGATACCCAAACCCGGCAAACCTCCAACGCAGATATACTCCTACCGCCCAATAAGACTACTTCCAACCATTTCTAAGGTCTTTGAACGCATTCTGATAAAACGATTGATGGATCTGCCGCAGGTATCAGGATACATACCCCAACATCAATTTGGCTTCAGAAAGTCACATGGTTGCCCTGAACAAGTCCACCGTCTAGTCAATCGCGTAACGCACGCCCTTGAGTCCAAGCTCTACACGGTGGCAGTCTTCCTCGATGTCAAGCAAGCTTTTGATAAGGTATGGCGCGAGGGACTACAATACAAACTCAAGGCTCTCCTTCCAGGACCCCACTATAATATCCTGAGATCCTTCATCACCGATCGGACTTTCGAGGTGGCAGTGAGATACTCTCGATCGAGAATGCTGACCATGAACGCAGGAGTTCCTTAAGGAAGTGTACTTGGACCCTTTTTGTACACCCTATACACAGCAGATATGCCAGTTTCGTCCCCCAGTGATCCCTCGGCTGAGGTACTACTGGCTACATACGCCGACGACACAGCCATGCTCGCGTCTCACATGTCTCTGCAAACGGCCTCGAATGCAGTACAAGAATGGCTGCACGATATTGAAGCCTGGGCAGCCAAGTGGAATACAGCCATCAATTGTGCTAAGTCAAGCTAACATTTAACGGTGAGTTGATAGGCAACGTCAATTCTCACTGTTACCTGGGAGTCCACCTGGACCGGAAACTCATGTGGCCCATATCACAGCGGTCATGACCAAGTGCCTTTTAAAGATGAAAAAACTAGACTGGCTCCTGCGGTCTAGCAAACTACAACTCCTAACTAAAGTGCTACTGATCAAGGTAATACTAAACCCTACTTGGACCTATGCCATTCAAGTAGGGGGAACGGCCTCCAAGCACCAGATTGACAGACTGAAAACTGTCCAGATACATGCTGCTCGGCTTGAATCCGGGCTCCCTTGGTACGTCTCCAACCACGCTCTCCTAAGGGATCTCCGGATTACTCTGATTGGTGATCAGATCAACCTCCTCAGCAGCCGATACGCGGAGAAATTGGGCATATAGAGACATCAAGGTCGAATACAAGAGTGACGACGGGTGGGAATTTGAATCAGAAGGCTTTCGGCCTACTACGACAGATAACACAACAGTCATGGAAGCTGCTCATTTAGAAGCAGTTATAGCAAGTTAGCCCACGAAGAAGTTAGATGGAAACAGGCATTCCAGGCACAGTTAGATGAGATGAAACAGCAAATGAAAAGCTTGTGCGTGGAAGCACCACAAGTAGAAGCTTACGAAAGGATAAACCCCATTTTATTTGATGTGAAGTCAAGCTTGACATCGTAAAAACCATGCCGGATTTTACGGGAGAACAAGATAACTATGTGTCATGGCGGCAATCAGCCGTAGACGCATACGAGATCTTCAAACCGTATTATGGTAGCGAAGCGCATTATCAGGCAGTTTCGATTATCAGGAATAAAATCAGGGGGTCGGCAAGAGGGCTACTAGTTGCCCATAACACAGTCTTAAATTTCGATGCCATTATTGCTCGATTAGACTGCACTTACGCGGACAAAACGTCGCTGCGTGTCCTTAGGCAGGGACTTGAAACAGTTAGGCAAGGGGAACTTAGCCTAATGCAGTATTACGACGAAGTAGAAAAACGATTAACGTTGATAACAAACAAGATCGTTATGACACATGAACACATGACACATGCATTTATTGCAGGCCTTAGAAAACCCTTGAGGGCCATAGTCTTGCCAGCGCAGCCCATGGATTTGCCCTCAGCTTTAGCTTTGGCTAGGGAATCCGAGGCTACCGTAGAGCGCACTACCTTCGCTGCCATATATGCAAAGGCTTTGGAGGACAAGGCACTCATCTATGAGTACCGAAAGAATCAAAACCGCTCAAGGGAGCCGCAGGGCTGAAAATAACCAAGGGAAAAACCCTCATTTCTACAGAAAGCAAAATAGGCCCCAACAAAATAGTTCTGCCCAGAACACCGGTAACTACCGTAATCAGTCGCCTAAGCCTATGGAGTTAGGCTCCACTATGACTCAATTTAGGCACTCGACTTCCTTTGAAAGCGGTCAGCATACAAATACAAAGGCCGAAAGTGCTCGGGGCCATAAAAGATTTGGCTCCGCACGCATGACCGGTCAAAGGCGTCAGAAATTGCAACACACCATGCAACAGGCTGACGATAAAAATGACAGCGATTATGGAGGCGCGGCCGCAGCGGCCGTTACCGAGATAGACGAAGAGTCTGATGATTCTGATCAGATCAATTTTTTAGGGAGCGCTCCCGACTGCCGTTCATCGAACGACAGCTACAAGGGAGGAAACTAAAAATTTTAATAGACACATGGGCGGCAAAGAACTACATTAAGCCCGTAAAGGAGCTTAAAAATGTGATGCCGGTCGATTCCCCTTTCACAGTTAGTTCCATTCATGGTTCTAACAGAGTTCACCAGAAATGTTTGATGAACATTTTTGGAAAAACATCTGCGTTCTTTTTTTTAGACGCGCTAACACCATTCGATGGTATTATAGGATTTGACCTCCTAGCTCAAGTGGAAGCAAAACTCGACGCAGAGAAAGGTACAATAAATTATGGTTCTGTTTCTGAAAAGCTTCAGTATCATAATTGCGACAATGTTAATTTTACTAATTTAAATGACATCGCCGTACCAGAACCTGAAAAAGTTCAATTTTGAGACATGATCGCAAACAGATCTAAGGCATTTTCAGCCCCTAACGAGGCACTGCCGTTTAACACTTCCGTTGTTGCCACAATTCGCACAAGCGACGAAAAGCACCCTCATGGGTGTATCTGAGTTTGTTAAGTGAGAAATCGCAGACTTACTGCAGAAAGGCATTATTAGAACCTCACCATACAACAATCCAACATAGGTTGTGGACAAAAAAGGCCATGACGAGCTGGGCAACAAAAATAAGCGTCTGGTTTTAGACTTTAGGAAACTTAACGAAAAAACTACCGTTGATAAGTACCCAATGCCAAACATCCCCATGATACTGGCCAACTTAGGAAAAGCCAAGTACTTTACAACGTTAGATTTAAAGTCCAGCTACCACCAGATATACTTGGCCGAGCATGACCGTAAGAAGACCTCTTTTTCGGTAAACGGCGGGAAGTATGAATTTTGTCGATTACCGTTCGGATTGAAGCGGGAAGCATCTTCGAAAAAGAGATCGACGACGTCTTACGGGAACAAATTGGCAAATCATGCTATTTCTACGTAGATGACGTCATTATTTTTTCTGAAGATGAAAACGACCATGTTAAGCACATAGATTGGGTTTTAAAAAACCTGTGTGATGCCAACATGAAGGTATCCAACGAGAAGACGCATTTTTTTAAGCAAAGCGTTAAATATCTGGGATTTATTGTCACCAATGGAGGTGCAAAAACTGACCCAGAAAAAGTAAAAGCCATAAAGGAATACCAAGAGCCTACAAATCTGCATGAGCTAAGATCAAGTATCAGTGCGGTCTGTCGCAAGACAAAAGACCCATCACAATGATCTCTAGGACCCTCAAAGAGAGCGAGTCACACTACGCCACGAATGAAAGGGATATTGTCCATAGTGTGGGCTTTAGGCAAGTTACAACACTACCTGTATGGCACTCGCGATATTAATATTTACACGGACCATCAGCCGCTGATATTCGCGGTGTCCGATCGGAACTCAAATCCGAAGATAAAAAGATGGAAAGCGTATATCGATGATCATAACGCAAAAATCCACTACAACCCGGGTAAAGACAACCATGTGGCCGACGCTCTTTCCAGGCAGAACATTAATGCCTTACAAGATGAGCCTCAGTCGGACGCTGCGACTATTCACAGCGAACTGTCACTGACCTACACGGTCGAAGCGACAGACCAACCAGTAAACTGCTTCAGAAACTAAATCGTTATAGAAGAAGCACGTTTCCAACTAAAGCGAAGCTTGGTGTTGTTTCGTAGCAAAACTCGCCACTTAATCAATTTCGCCGACAAAGGCACCATTTTGGAAATGCTGAACGAAGTCGTGAACCCCGAGGTCGTAAATGCAATACACTGCGACTTACCCACCTTGGCAAGTTTTCAACATGACTTAATTGCTCGTTTCCCGGCTACGCAGTTTCGATATTGTAAAAATATTGTAATAGACGTCACCAATAGAAACGAGCAGTTGGAAATTGTCACGACAGAACACAATCGAGCACACAGGGCGGCTCAGGAAAATACCAAGCAGATCCTCCGCGATTATTATTTCCCCAAAATGAGCAGCCTAGCAAAGGAAGTGGTTGCAAATTGCAAAATATGCACCAAAGCCAGATATGACAGGCACCCAAAAAAACAGGAGCTTGGGGAATGTTACACATTGATATCTTCTCAACCGATAAGAAGCAATTCTTAACATGCGTTGACAAATTGTCGAAGTTCGCAATAGTGCAACCAGTGCTATCCAGAACAATAGTAGATGTCACAGGGCCCTTGCTTCAACTTGTAAACTTGTTCCCCAAAATCAAAACAATATACTGCGACAATGAGGCCGCCTTCAATTCGGAAACCATCACCTCTTTACTTAAAAACAATTACCATATTGACATTGTGAACGCGGCCCCGCTACATAGATTGTCAAACGGTCAAGTGGAACGATTCCACAGCACCTTGACTGAAATCGCCAGATGCCTTAAGCTAGATAAAAAAATCAGCGATCCGGGAGAGCTTATCTTGAGGGCAACGATAGAATATAATAAGACCCTACATTCTGTCACTCAGGAGAAACCGGTCGAGATCCTCCACACGGGTTCCGATGATCGCTGCCTAGGCATTAAAAACAGGTTGATAAATGCCCAGCGAATCAATATCGAAAGATGTAACCCAGCTAGGCGAAACCGTGTTTTTGAGGTAGGAGAAGAAGTTAAGGACAACCTCAAATAAATTGCCCTGTTTTTATTTGCTTATACCATATCATTTAATAGTAAGCCAGATTTAAGTAAAAACGCCGTGGTCTCATTCTACGATTGGATTTCAGGTTCGCCTTCATAACGCTCATCACCCTGGCAGTGGCAAATGCGCGGATTACCGACTTTTCTCACGCCAAATACATTCCCGTCGCAGAGGGAGATGTACTGGTGTTTGAACAACGTGATTGCTTGAGGCACTCGAGCAACCTCTCAGAACTTATTAGTATGGTAGATGAAAAAAAAAAAAAAATTGTCCAAGTCTTTTCCACAGTGGCATATGCGCAAATTACTAGATGTTGATACAGATCATTTGAGAAACGTGTTGTCCGTTCTAAAAATACACCACCGAATTGCGAGGAGTTTAGACTTCTTAGGTACAGCTTTTAAGGTAGTTGCAGGAACTCCTGATGCCTCAGATTTCCTAAAAGTCAGGATGACAGAAGCTCAGCTAGTGGACTCAAACTCCAGGCAGATTAACATAAACTCAGAGACTCAAAAACAGATAAACAAACTGACCGACATTAATAAAATTATTAAGGCCCGAAATAACAATTTGGTTGACACCCCGCACCTGTACGAAGCACTACTAGCGAGGAATAGAATGCTGACGACAGAGATACAAAATTTAATTCTAACCATAACATTGGCTAAGGCTGATATAATAAATCCCACTATCCTTAGTCATGCCGATCTGAAATCACTAATTGAACAAGACACTCCAATAGTTAGTTTATTAGAAGCAGCTAAAATTAGAGTTCTCCAGTCCGATAACATTATCCATATACTAATAGCCTACCCTAGAGTTAAGGTCAGATGTAAAAAAGACCTCACATACCCGGTATCACATAATCAAATAATCCTACGGCTCGACGAAAACATTTTGGCGGAATGTGAAGAAGACACCTTTTCGGTCACAGAGTGCACGGAAACAACGCACAACACCTTCTGTGAGCGGTCGCGACGCGAAACCTGTGCCCGCTCGCTCCATCCGGGAATCTCGGCCCACTGCTACACACAACCCGGCCACCTGGGAACAGTAATGCCTATAGATGACGGTATCGTTGTCATTAACGAAGCGACAGCCCGCTTCAGCACGGACGGCGGCCCAGAGGTTCTCGTCAAAGGAACGCACCTAATAACCTTCGAGCGGTCAGCCACCGTCAACGGATCGAAGTTCATAAATTTTCAAAAAACATTAGATAAGCAGCCTGGCATAGCAAGATCACCACTACTGAACATCGTTGGCCATGACCCGGTATTAAGCATGCCCTTGCTACACCGCATGAACAACGACAATCTGCGCTTTATCCACGGGTTCAAGGACAAGGTTGACGACGCGGGCTTCCCTAAGCTTTGGTTCGCGGCTGGAGTAATCCTGAACGTTGGTCTGATTGGTTCACTCATCCTTTTTTTGGCGTTAAGGAAAAGGCGAGCCTCCATCGAGATACAACAAACCATCGATAAACTCAATATAACCGAGGACGGTCATAATCTGAAGGGGGGAGTAGTTAACAACTGACAGAGCACAAGTTTAGGCTAAAATTACCCTAGCAACTAAGTAGCTTCAGATATACAATGCTGACGCGCCCCAACTGAGTTCGGCGCTCTGCGCTAAGAACGGTAAATGCCAAGTCGGCTTGCCGACCATGGGTTTATGGCGTGATGCATTGAAGCTATGGTAGATTCATATTTTTCCATTCCTTTGTATTTAGTTCTAAGCGAGCACTTTATAAATAAAGAACAAGCTACTCAGGCTTCTGCCGTAAAACAAATTGTATTTGATATATGTAATTTATCCACGCTGAGATCAAAGGCCAGTGTCCAGGAAAGGGGGCAAAGTCACGCCCTCCACCATAATCTGCGTAAGAAGACATTGCGCCTGGCCAACGTCAGGACCAGGGGATCAGCTATCCACGTGGACCCTATCTGCCGGAGCCACCCATCGGAAGGATCTCTGGACAATAGGACAAAACCTAATTTATATATACTTTGTGGGGTCGGAGATGCTTCCTTTAATGCGTTACACATTTCTGGACAAAATTATAATACCCCTTTTCAAGAGTATAAAAATAGCCACATCAGCATGCCTTAACGACCAGCCACTGCATTGTGGCTGAGTTTACAAAAAAAGAGAAGAAATACCCAAAAAAACAACACTTGACATAAGTGGCCGCGTGCCCGTCAGGAGCGGTTTTTTTGCGCATTGAGTAACCGTTATTTTGTAAAAAAAAATTTTATGAAAGATGAAACATAAAAATGCAACAAATTATAAATTAAATCAAGGTATACCCTTGAAAACAAAAAAGTTTTCCATACAAAGACTTGTTTTCATATCGGTCGTTTGTATGGCAGCTATATGATATAGTGGTCCGATCCGGACCAAACTTTCACAAATCGTGTATGGCTATATCAAATGAATGAATGTGGAATTCGGTTGCAATAGCTTGGAAAACAAAAAAGTTTTCCATACAAAGACTTGTTTTCATATCGGTCGTTTGTATGACAGCTATATGATATAGTGGTTTGATCCGGGAACTTGATCTGCGTGCAACAAAAATAATGATCTGGTAAAAATTTCAAAACGGTAGCTTTAAAACTACTGTCTATTTTTTGCATAGAAACAGACGGACAGACGGACATGGCTATATCGACTCGGCTGTTGATGATGATCAAGAATATATATACTTTGTGGGGTCGGATATGCTTCCTTTAATGCGTTACACATTTTTGGACAAAATTATAATACCCTTTTTCAAGGGTATAAAAAACAGAGAATATAATAATTTAAGTAATAATATTTTACGTTGAAAAAACACTAAACTACATCATATACTACCTTTTACTTTTTACGTCAAATCCATTATCTTACATACAAAATTTTTCTTATACCCTCCAATATTTTAAGTATGTACATATTTGCATTATAAATTTAATTATATTCTATAAATATACAATATTTTACAACCAAATACTTATATAAATAATTCTCCACATATATTTTTAAGACTACACATATAATCTTCTTATAAACTCATGTACATTTACTTGTATATATGCGATTAGTATCAAACATAAAAAGAAATCGAAGGTTTGCTTTTGTCGGCACTTACGCATTTCAAAAAAACCTTTAATTCCTGTCAAACATTTCAAAAATATTTAAAAGGTAAATACCAATTACAAACATAACATATATTCGATAGTAAACATTAACGAAATTTTTTTTTGTTTTATTTACCACTTTCATTACCACCAAATGTCTAGAAAGAACATCGTAGAGAAAACTAGGTCTAGACTAGGTCTCCGAAGTAGCGCCAGCTTACCGGAATTTAGAGAGGAGGAAGCAACACTGGTAGTTCCAAGAACAAAAGCCCGACTTCTAACGGGAAAAATAATTTATGAAATGCACCATTCCGAATAAACCAACTAACACTACTCTGAACACAACCCTAAACGCAAAGGACAACCTAGCGTTTGTCAAGAAACTACCGACTTTCGAAGGGACCCCGGGAACGCTTCAAAAAATTCATTGTCAGTTTCGAGGAAATAATATGCTTATAAGGAGTAACGACCAAACTCCGTATGGTCTACTACTCCTACGCACGTTGAGGAATTAAGTAATCGGAAACTTGAATAGAGCAGCGTTAGGGACAATCTTAAACGCTTGTGCACATCAAAGAAAGCCGAACCTATAGTCGAAGCGGAAATCCAAAATCAACCAAAAGGATTGACTTTAGAAAAACTCAGGAGTGAAATCCTGGCATTACCCGTCGGTCCGAACCAGGGGGTCGGTGCAGCTGCAAAGAGGGCCATATACGACGGAATTTGCCTCAACGTCTTTTTTGAGCAAGCATATGAGTTGTGTCAAATCAAACAAAGCTTATTTTTATCAAAGACAGAACAGACCCAATACAGATCGTGCCCGGCAAGGCAAGAATAGCCCTGGAGCAGAATACAATAGGGACAATAATTACGCTTTAAGAGGGGTAACCGAAATAATTCGCATTCCACGAATAACCCCTTCACACCCAATTCATACTGAGATACAAGACCCAACTCATATCAGAACCCAAATCGGGGCAATAACACCCAAAACCGGAACGAAATAGCCTTATCTAACTCTGGCCAACGCAACGAGACTCCACAAAGGACCTCATCCGATTTCAATAATATTGACGGTCCCCTCGGGATGTATTTCTTGACGGCACACAAAGCTAAAATAGATATTAGAGATCTCAAACTCGAGACACCCTTCTTATCAATAAGTATAGAAACAGAAATTAAAAAGGGCACGGACGAACTCCGTGTACAGCCACAAACCAAATCCCGTGTTAAATTACCCGTTAGTTTAGCAAATGGGGATTTCTTCTGTAACCCTCTGAACATTATTGACAACCTTACTGTCACTGGGGTCCTCTATACGGCCATCGATGGCGAGAGTTTCCTAGAAATGGCTAATGAGTCACAAACCCAAAAACCTCAAAGACCAACCTATAGAGGTCTCATCCTATAACGAGAAAAATTGCGATCAGGTTTACAGCCTAGCATCGAGTGCTAATTTTTCAATCAAAATGGAAACCACCAATATGCTCGGTGGAACTGATCACCTACATTAGAAGTAAAAAATGCAGTTCTTGCTGTCTGCAAAAAGTTTCAGGAACTATTTTACAACGACAGAAATGCACTAACCTTCTCAAACACAAAAAGGAAAAAATGCTACATCATTTTTCATCATGAACAGGAGCACCTGTCTGGGTAGTTGCGATTTCCCTATTACCTATGACCTTATTACATAAAATTTTCCTTCTTTGCAGATGGACGTTGGGAAACGGCCAACGTATAAAACTAAATAGACTAAATGGGGAACAAGCCCTCGTAAAACTCAACATAGGGTCAGCCCGGACTATAACGTTTTTTACGACCATCAAACATCTAATCCACCTCAAAGAATACCATTGACAAACTGCACAACCTATCAGAAACCCTCCGGACCAATCAAATATCGCTGAGATAAAGACGTTATTGCTCAAGAAATTAAAACAGATAGAACAAAAGCTAGCCTCCCTGCTACCTAGTAAGAGTAATAGGAGATCCAAGAGAGCTTTAATTAACGAATTAAGAACAATAGTAAAAGCAGTCAGCAGCAACATGGACTGAAGAAGAAAGAATCAATTCGTTTCGGAACTAAAACAATTGGGAAAGAGTACGGAAAATACCTCAAAATCTCAAAAAGCAACGCTAGTAAGATTTAAAGAGATCACAGCTCATATTAATAAAGAACAGGAAAATATTAATGAATTCATAAATTTTAACCAATACAAAATATAACAAGTGAGAAAAGTTATCTTCGGCTTGCCGTAGATGGTATACCCTTGAAAACAAAAAAGTTTTCCATACAAAGACTTGTTTTCATATCGGTCGTTTGTATGGCAGCTATATGATATAGTGGTCCGATCCGGATCAAACTTTCACAAATCGTGTATGGCTATGTCAAATGAATTTTTGAATTCGGTTGCAATAGCTTGGAAAACAAAACAGTTTTCCATACAAAGACTTGTTATACCCTGTACCCATTAAAAATGGGTGAAAAGGGTATCATAATATGGTGCAAATGTATGTAACAGGCAGAAGGAAGCATCTCCGACCCCATAAAGTATATATATTCTTGATCAGCATCAACAGCCAAGTCGATATAGCCATGTCCGTCTGTCCGTCTGTCCGTCCGTCCGTCCGTCCGTCTGTCCGTATCAATGCCAAGATCTCAGAAATTACAAGAGCTACAGACATGTGCCATATATATAGGTAATTACCATACGCAGTACAAGTTTGTTTTTTTATTTTGATATCACCCCCCGTTCCCCCGCAAACAGCAAAAAACTGGCACAACCACGCTCCCTGCAAACCGCAAAAAACTGCCACGCCCACAATTATTAACCTAATGCTATGCAATTCGGCATATGCGTTGGTGCTTATAAAAGCTATCTAATTTTTAAATTTGAACCAAATCGGATAAGAAACACGGAAGTTATCCCACATGCAAAATCTATGGCAAGGGAAGCAGAAGCGCAGCAAAACACGCATTGCGCGACGCCGACTGCGACGTTGACAGCGAAATGTGTATGGCTTTATGACACACGAAACTTATTTTCATAACAAAAATCATACCAAATTTATATTGTTATGGTCCTCTTTTCTAATAGAATATTGTTTCATTTATTTATTGATACTAAATAAATAAATTGTAAGCATGTCTAACAACAACATCGGCTTCAGCATTAGATTCATCCTGATCCTAATATTATTGTAGCATGCTTAATAAATTTAAAGCAGCGAAAAAAGACACGTAAACATAGTGTTATAACTAAGCTAATAGACAGGCCTAAGATTGACTCGATCAAGTAGACGAATACTTAAAAAGACTTATACAGATATCCAGAAAAGGGAAGTAGGACGTATGCCGAATAGAGAGGATTCCTATTTAATAATGATTGAAAAGTGTCCAAAAAAGTGTAGTTAAGACAATGAATTATAAAAACCAAGAAAGCGCAGCATTAAAGGTAGATGGGACTAAATACTAAATAGAATAGAATAAAAGAAGAGCCACACAAGCGCAATCGCCCAGTGCAGTGCACTAACTGCAAATAATATGGGCCTACCAAAACTAACTGCACGCTGAAATCTATTTGTATAGTTTGTAGTGAAGCTCCTAGAACAGCGAACTGCCACAAGAACCAGGAAGACATCTTTGCAAAAATGTGCAGCACCTGGGCGAAAGTCACACAGCAAACTGGCGTGGCTGTATAGTTTACAAGGAACTAAGAGCCGCCTTAACCTCTCCGAAACGCATTTAACAGACAAACACAACTTCCATATTCCAGAATACCTATTCTACGCTACAAACTAATCAGTGGAATACTAATCAGAAGTCGCATCAAAAACCACGTATATAACAGAACAGAAATGGACTACTTGCAGTCCACTTCCATAAGCATGCAATCCAGCAGCGGCCCCATCACCCTGGCCGCAGTCTACTGTCCACCTCGTATTGTAGTTTCTGAGGACTAATACATAGAATTTTTCAAATTACTAGGTGAGCGATTCGTAGCGGCCGGTGACTACAATGATAAGCATACGCACTGGGGATTACGCCTTTTGAACCCAAAAGGGCAAACAACTACAAAGCGCTCTTTAAGCCGCGAAACAAGCTCGATTATGTGACTCCGGGTAGGCCTACATACTGGCCAGCAAATCTAAATAAGCTCCCGGACCTCATTGACCTCGCAATAATAAGAAAGATCCCCAGATATAATATTATGGCCGAGTCACTTGCAGAGCTATCATCAGATCACTCTCCAGTTCTACTTACTCTCAAGGATGTTGATAACCTGGTCCAATCGATAGAGGAAACATTTGTTGCTGCAGCCAAGGCCTCTACCCCTCCAGCCACCCACAAAATGTGACAAATCATAACAAGACAAATCGCGAAATCGAACATCTAGTACTAAAAAAACGAAGACTAAGGAGAGAGTGGCAGAATAACAGATCTCCAATGGATAAATAACAGCTAAAAATAGCTAAACGTAGACTAACCAGGGCACTTAAGCTTGCGGAAGCAAACACCCAGCATCTATATATCAAACAACTATCGCCCACCAGCAAAAAGAACCCTTTGTGGAAAGCACACAAAAAAATTTCAGCCACCGGTAGAAACAGTCGTACCACAGCGAGGCCTTCTGGAAGCTGGATACGCAGCGACGAAGATAGAGCTAATGCGTTCGCCGATCATCTGCTGAAGGTATTCCAACCCAATCCTGCTAGCAACTCATTAGTCCTACCTGCAGTCACTAAAAACTTACCACCTAAAAATCCAATTACATTCAGCCAAAGTGAGATAGCATCTACCATAAAAGATTTTAAGACGAAAAAATTACCTGGACGTAAAACCAAAAATGATCAGAGAACTCTCACCGCGTACAGTTCTCATCTTATGCCACCTATTCAACGCTATTTTGAATATTGGATACTATCCCCAATGGTGAAAAAAGACGATCATAGTTGTCTAAATATATGTTAAGACATGATAAGTAGGCAAACTATAAACATATTCTATTTATGGGCTGCAATAAACATGTCACAGGACAGCATGAGTGGCAACTGCAGATAAGTACAATTGCAGCGGCCTATTGCCGAAGTGTCAAGAGATGTGACCACGCGGGAGGTGATTAGCGCGGTCATAGGACTCAAACATAGATTTAAGAATAAAACTCAGCTGTTTATAGTGTGAACATTTTGGTCCTTCGAGAAATTCTGTTGTTTCCCCCACCAGTGGTAAGAAACACAGAATAAAAAACCAGCGCTTCGAAGTAAAAAGAGCAAGGTTATTCGAGTGATTCTGTTGTTTCCCCCACCAGTGGTAAGAAACACAGAATAAAAGACCACGCCTTAAAGTACTAGGACTATAAGGTGAAACATTGTGCTCTTGCTTTTCTTTGGCTGATCAAATCAGCTGTGAGTCGAGGCACAGCTAGGTCAACTGGGCGACCAATCAAAAAATCCTCCAACGGATCACGCCAAAGAATACAAGCAGAAAGCACAAAAAAGTCACAGTGATTGTTTTCCCAAGATGTTGTCGGAAAGATCTGTGAAATTGATGCAAGACCAAGGAGAGCTGCAGAACAAAATACTGCAAGCCATCAAGGAAAAGGCATCTATACCAGCAATAGAAGTATTGGTAGTCCGATTCACTACTAACAACAATGCGCTGGTAAAATTGGGAGTTGGCGATCATCAATATTTTAATGACAAAATATTTATTAAAACTATGGATGCTATCAAGGCCTACAAGGAGTCACAGTTAAAGGTAGAAACACTTGAAGAAATAAATCTACCAAGCGAATCAAAATTATCTGATACCGCATCAGCTCGGAGCTCCAGTCCAGTTGATAATCTGGTTCAACTGGTGGATAGAAGAGCGGACAGGGTGAGGCAACAGATGAGCCTAATCTACGAAACCCTAGATAGTTCAAGTGAGATTGAACTAGTCAAGCAGCTGGCAATGATGAAAAGTCATTGGTCCAACGTGACGGACACACTAAAACTGCTTGAAAACAAGTATGACAGAACTGCCTTTGATCAAGATGAGGCAGACATTCTGCAATCGGAAGTTGCCGCATTAGAGATGGTACTTCAAATGAAGTTGGAACAGTTCAAAAGTTCCAACTATGACGTGCCAGAACTCCCAAAAGTGGACCTTCCAACATTCAATGGAAATGCGAAGGAATGGCCAACATTTTACGAGCTGTTCTCTGAGCTAATAGACAGCAGGAAGGATCTCAGCAACACAAGGAAGCTAGGATATTTAAGAGCCTGCTTAAAAGGAGAAGCTCAGGTGAAGCTGGTGGTTAGCCATTTGATAACGGGATCAGCGGCTAGCTATTCAGCAGCATGGGAGCTTATCTGCAAACGCTATGAGAATAGCAGAAAAATATTCTCCCAACACTTCAACAAATTAATGGAACTGGAGTGCTTTCTGCCCCATGATGAGAAAAATTTAAGGAAGTTTTTGGATACTGCGACCGAGAGCATATTCATCATAAAGGAGAAAGGAAAAATAGAAAGCTCGGCTGACGTAATTTTAGCAGAAATTCTACTGCGGAAATTTTCGCCAGAAGCCTTGCAGCTGTATGCACAGCATGTAAAAAAGGCAAGAGCTATACAGTCCTTACAAGACGTACTGGAGTTTATTGAGCAACAATACAACTCAGTAAATGCCATTACCAAAAAAACCGCTCAGCTTGCTACAAGAAAAGTGCAAGTTAGATCGTGTGCCTTTTGCTCTAAGGATGGCCACGATATGATAAAGTGTCTCAAATTCAGAGCACAATCAATCGAAAAAAGAAAAGAGTTCGTTCAAAAGAACAGCATGTGCTTTAGATGCTTTGGAAAGCATAATGCTATCGACTGCAGAAAGGAAATTACATGCAATCGATGCTCCAAAGGACACAACAGCCTTCTTCATGAAGACACGAAACGCAGTATCAACAGCAATAGCCTCAAGCAAGGCCAAGACACACTATTGGCTACAGCTGTGGTTTTAGTTAAAAACAAAGCTGGAGGTTACAACGAGTTGAGGGCGCTTATTGACGGTGGATCCCAGAAGACGCTGATTTCAGAGGAGGCAGCACAAATATTAAGGATTCCCAGAGTAAGGAGTACTGTAGAGGTAGAAGGTATCTCCCAGACTACTCAATTATCAAAAAATAGCGTCCACCTGACGATCAAACCAAAATTTCCAAGCAGCTTCAAAACATCAACGGAAGCATTGGTTTTACCAACACTCCATAGAGCCCTTCCCAGCAAAAAGTTTGATATTGATATCAACAAAGAGTGGAAGGGCTACAGGCTAGCAGATCCACGATTCAACGAGCCAAGCAGAATTGACATGGTGATAGGTGTGGATCTAATTCCCCTGATTATGATGGAGAAAATAAAAACCGTAAATGGAATCTTGGGACAAAAAACCAGATTTGGATGGATTGTGTCCGGAAATATAACTCGGGCAGCAAAGCAAAAAATTATAAGTGCCACTACAACGATAAATCTAAAGGACCTGGAACGCTTTTGGGAATTGGAAGATGAAGCCGAGGAGACGATTACAGACAATGCAGAATGCGAAAGAAAATTCCAAGAAACAACTGTCATCAACGAGGAAGGCAGATTTGTAGTTTCAATTCCATTCCATCCATTGATCCTTTGATCTTCAACCCCGACGGACGTGTTTCTAACAAAGCTCCAGTTAATATTGAAGTCTAAGTGCAAAATTCAATCCCAAGTGAAAACCATTATATAAAAGCGAAAAGACGCTAATACATATTTATATGTGTTTCTTTACAAAACCCTATATACTCCTGTGAATAAATAAACAAGAAACAAGTGAAAACAATAGACTAAACAAAATATGAGCGCACCCGGCGCTCAAAATCAGAAGCGAGAGCTTCAAGCAAAACAAAACAAAAACAACTCCTACATCTCACTCACCCACATATCAAATCATACAAACAATTACCAAAACTTGCACCCGCAGAGTGATGAAAGAGCGCGATCTTGCTCTCCAGCATTGGAGAGACCCAACAATTACTCTCAGCAACGAAGACCAGAATGCGCGCCAAATTTACCCGCGCGTATACCATCAACAACTTCCGAGATATTAATGAACACACACTCAACTCTCCCGCTCACAGCAGTTACGCTCTCAGCTCTCCCACTCTCAACTCTTCCGCTTTCAACAACCTCAGACACAAATACCACAACTACAGCAACTATAGCAACAACAACTACAGTTTGCTATGCTTCAATGCCGATACGCTCTTCCTCAGCGAATATTAAAACACCCACAACCTCAATACCCGCTCCAACAACAATAAACAAATCTCAATCCTCTCTCCCAAAACAACAAAACTTAAAACGTCACCGAGAAAATCAGTCTCCAAACGGTTCCAAAGATCTTTTAAATGGCAACAAGAAACAGAAGAATAAAACCCAAACCGCCACTCAAAAAACACTCAAAGAGTACTGGCTAGCCGAGCCAAACTCAAGCAACCGCTTTGAGTTACTAGCACAAGATGATGAAGACGAAAACCAAACTGACAATGGGACAAATGCAACCATAAATGCGCAAATGCAAATTGAGCACAAAAAACCAAAACCCCCCCCCCCCCCCCCATATATGATCAAAATGTTGAAAACATATACGCACTAACTACTGCTTTAAACTCATTGAAAGAAACACGATATGAACTTAAAGCACTGTCAACTAATGAAATAAAAATACAGCCACTAGAAACTACTCACTATCACAACATATTAGGACTATTAAAAGATAAATCGACCAAATACTACACCTTCAGACCAAAAGACCAGAGGGGATTTAAGGTAATCCTTCGTAACGTCCATCATGCTACAGACAAAGACGATATTATAAATGAACTAGCCCAGCAAGGACATGAAGTTATAAATTTACACAACATCCAGCGCTACGACACCAAACAACCATTGCCTCTATTCTCTATTGAACTCAAAATGAAAGAAAATAATAAAGACATCTATAAAATTGAGCACCTTCTTCATTGCAAAGTAATTTTTGAGCCACCGCGACCAAAGCGAACACTTCCCCAATGTACAAACTGCCAAAAATATGGACATACCAAAAATTACTGCACCAAAGACCCAACTTGTGTAAAATGCGCTGGAAAACACAGCTCATCATCCTGCACTATTAATACAAGATCGGACCGAACAAGTATTAAATGTGCACTATGCAGTGAAAACCACACTGCAAACTATAAAGGTTGTATGGTGTACAAAGCACTACAAATCCAAAAATACCCAACTCTCCGGAAAAAAGAAATACCGGCAACAGAAACAAATAATCAAACGACACAATACAGTACAACAAATAACGTAGAAAGCTTAAAGACCCCAGAAATATCCTATGCCGAAGTCTTAAATAGAAACCAAGTAACTAGCCATCAAACCAACTCAGCAATCCAAACTGCCAGTGTACCTAATATACAGCCTGCTCCAACGCAACTAAGCCAAACCGCACAAAATGATTTTGACGAACTAAAACAATTGATGAAACAATTAATAGCCCAAATGGCAAATATGCTGAACATAATCACGATTCTAGCATCTAAACTTGACAAATAAACACCTAACAATCGCCATCTGGAATGCTAACGGACTTTCACGCCATATACTTGAATTAAAAACTTTCTTAAATGAAAAACTAATTGACGTCATGCTCATTTCCGAAACGCACTCAACTGACAAAACATATATAAACATACCAAACTATAATATATTCTCTACTAATCACCCGGACGGTAAGGCCCATGGTGGTACTGCAGTAATAATTAAAAAAAAGCATAAAGTGCATAGAGCTTAATGGATTCAAAAAGGACTACATACAGGCTACTACCATATCGACCTCAGACACAACGGGTCCAATAAATATATCTGCAGTTTATTGCCCACCTAAATTTAACAACACAAAAGACCAATACCTCGATTTTCTAAAATCACTGGGAAATCGGTATCTGGCAGGAGGTGACTATAATGCCAAACACATAACATGGGGGTCCAGACTTACCACTGCAAAGGGAAGACAACTGTATGACGCAATAAGAAGCAATAATAGCCATGCCCTAAGCACAGGCGAGCCGACTTATTGGCCAACTGACACAAACAAGCTACTGGACTTAATTGACTTCTGTATTACAAGAAATATAAATTGCGATAACCTAACAATAAAATCATGCCTAGACCTCTCCTCCGACCACTCCCCAATATTAATTACACTACATGGTGGAGTAGAAGAAAACAAGAATGACCCCCCTTTATTTAACCACAAAACAAACTGGAATATGTTTCGCGACATTTTGGAACAGAACATGGAAATAAATATCTCTCTAAAGACAAACAACGAACTGGACTCCGCAATAGCATATTTAAATGACAACATCATATATGCAGCAACGCAATCGACACCGTCTATAAAAATGACTGCATCAAAGAAAACTCCCGCCTTTATTAAAGAAAAAATCAGACAAAAGCGCAACCTTAGGAAGATATGGCAAAGGACTAGGCATCCAGAAGATAAACACAAACTTAATAAAGCAACAGACGAACTCAAGAGAATTCTCAGGGCAGACAAAGATAACCGGCTACAATACTACCTTAGCAACCTCGGAACCTCCTTATCGACAAATTATTCTCTGTGGAAAGCGACCAAAAAATTGACGAACTCAACTATACACAAGCCGCCTATAAAAAGAAACAATAACACATGGGCGAGATCAAACAAAGAAAAAGCAGACACTCTGGCTGAACACTTTAAAACATCATTTACAAATGACATGGACAACGGCAACGCTGAGCTTCCAAAACAAATCACCAACCCAAATTGTGCAATTAAAACTATAACAAAGGCAGAAATTAAATCGCACATAAAACAAATTAAAAACAAGAAAGCCCCCGGATATGACTTAATCGGAGGAAAAATCCTGAAAGAACTACCAGACGCTATAATCATCTATATTAGAAACCTGTTTAACGGAATCCTTCGACTACAATACTTTCCCATAACTTGGAAGGTAGGCCAAATTAAAGCAATTCCGAAACCGAATAAAAACGCCAATACTGTAAGTTCGTACAGACCAATCACGCTATTACCTGTCCTCTCAAAAGTATTCGAAAAAGTCCTATTAAATAGAATCGAGCCAACCCTAAAACAGAAAAATATAATACCTCCTCACCAATTCGGCTTCCGGAAGCAGCACTCGACTGTCCAACAGGTCCATCGAGTAATTAATAAAATAACAACAGATTTTGACGAAAAGAAGTTTTGCTATGCCGTGTACTTGGACATTGCTAAAGCATTTGACAAAGTATGGCACAAAGGACTGCTGCATAAGCTAAGAAATATACTACCAGACAACCTGTATACCATCCTACATAGCTATATAACGGACAGATATTTCTATATCAAATATGACAATGAATGCTCAGATATTATGCCAGTGTCAGCGGGTGTTCCCCAAGGTAGTGTGCTTGGGCCCATCTTATACTTGATTTACACCTCCGATATTCCAGAGCCAACTATCCCTGGATCAATGATTGCTACGTTCGCAGATGATACTGTATTAATGTCGTCAAGCGCGTGTGAAAAAACAGCTGCAAGTACGCTACAACAAATCATGACACAAACAGTATCCTGGTTTGAGAGATGGGGCATCGAAATAAATAAAGACAAAACTCAACAAGTAATATACACAAAACGACAACCCAAAAACTTCGCAATTAAAATCAACAACAATCAAATATTGTTACGCCCATATGCTAAGTACCTTGAACTAACTATCGACGCAAAACTGACATGGAAGCAGCACATCCTAAATAAACGAAATGAAACAAAAAACAAATTTCGACAACTTAACTGGCTAATAGGAAAACACTCTAAACTAAAACTACATTACAAAATTTCAATATACAAGGCGATAATAAAACCAATATGGACGTACGGCATAGAAATCTGGGGAACTGCCAGTAAATCTCACTTACAGCTAATTCAGCGAACGCAATCGAAAATGCTAAGAACAATGAAAAATGCCGAATGGTATATTAGAAATGAAGATATACATAAAGATCTAAACATAGAGACAGTCAACGAAACTATTAAAAAAAGCAGCAAAAAACACACAAATCAACTACTTAACCACCAAAACCCAAACCTGAGACAAATACCGATGAGAGAGCTGGGACCGAGAAGATTAAAACGTAAAACTCCAACGGAATTAAATTATTAGTAAAATATTAAAATATTAGCGTATTAGTAAAATATTAAAATATTAGCGTACCCTTGCAATGGGAAGGGCCGCTACCTTTTTTCCTTTCTTCTACCATTACTCATTGTTATTCTTTATAAAAAACAGAATGTAATTTAAAGGAAATTAATAAAAAAAAAAAAAAAAAAAAAAAAAATTCCATTCCACAAAGAGGCAAAGCTGGGAGACTCTCGCAAACAGGCAATGGCAAGGCTTATGCAAATGGAAAAGAAGTTTCAAAGAAACCCAAAGAACTGGGCTGCATACAACGAATTCATGAAAGAATACCTTAAAATGGGACATATGGAATCTGTAAAGACAACGGGTCAAGGTAAATACTATTTACCCCATCAAGCAATCATCAGGCCTGGAAGCTTAACTACGAAGCTACGAGTAGTTTTTGACGCATCCGCAAAGACGACAAATGGACTAAGCCTAAATGACGTTATTATAGCTGGTCCTAAGATTCAAAAGGATATATTCGATATTCTAATTAAATGGCGCAAGTGGCAATATGTTGTGGTAGCTGACATTGAAAAAATGTATCGCCAAATAAAGGTTGCTGAAAAAGACCAAGAATACCAATATATCCTATGGAGAGATGATTCAAAATTACCGATCAGTGAGTTTAAGTTAACAACCGTAACTTATGGCACATCGGCAGCACCTTTCTTAGCAGTACGATGTCTACGAGAGTTGGCAGATCGCTTTTGCCAAGAGGATAGCGTCTTAGCAGAAACAATTAGAGACGATTTTTATATGGATGACCTCATAACTGGTGGAGACACAGTCAACGAGTGCTATGAACTTCAAAGAAAATTGAGGCAAGTGATGGAGAATGCCGGCATGCATCTGCGAAAATGGGTTGCAAATGACAATCGGATTTTAGCCGATATTCAGGACGACCGTGCTACGGAGAAAATCTGCATTGAGGAGAATGAATCGATCAAAACCTTAGGACTTCAATGGGATCCGAAAAAGGATACATTTACGTTTTCGGCAGAAAACCCAATGCTAACACGTATAACAAAGCGGTTAGTGTTATCACAGTTGTCCAGAATTTTCGACCCACTAGGATGGTTGGCACCTGTAACGATTCAAGGCAAATGTTTCATTCAGGAACTGTGGAAGTTACCGATGACTTGGGACGTTGAATTGGAATCCAACTTAGCTAACTGGTGGATGGAATATGCTAAAGGTCTATCATATTTAGAAGAAATTAGCATTTCACGCTGGACTGGATGCTTCAAAGGTATTATGGAGCTACATGGATTCTGCGATGCATCAGAGAAAGCATATGCAGCGGCTGTGTATACAAAAGTAGACGGCAGAGTGACTTTGCTAGCAGCAAAAAGCAAAGTAAATCCTATAAAAAACAGGAAAACAATTCCAAAGTTGGAAGTATGTGCTGCGCATTTATTAGCAAAGTTATTAGCTAAGGTGCAGGCTATATGGAGCAATGAGATCACAATGCATGCATGGAGTGATTCGCAAATTACTATTGCTTGGATACAGAACAAGCGCAGCAAAGATAAGTTCGTCAGAACTAGAGTTGAAGAAATCAATAAACTAATTCCCAATGTCAAATGGAATTACGTTAAATCTGAAGAAAATCCAGCAGACGTGGCTTCAAGAGGGATATCACCGCAAGCTCTTAAAATCTGTGAAATTTGGTGGAGAGGGCCGAATTGGCTAGCTATGGATGCACAACACTGGCCCACTCAAAAGGTATCGGAAATTGTTGTGGTATCCACATTGATAAAATCCGAATATCTGCAAAATCATCTTTTATCGAAGTATTCATCGATCGACAAACTTTTTAGAGTAATGGCGTATATATTGCGCTTCATAACAAACCTAAGAGGAAAGTCGCAACAGCCTTCACATCTTACGGTGGAGGAATTAAAGCTAGCGAAAATTGCCGTGGTGAAGATACAACAACAGCTGGATTTTGGACACGAAGTCAGACTACTCAAAAACAAAAGACCATTAGACCCCAAGAGTAAGTTACAGGCGCTAAATCCGTTTTTGGATAGTGATGGCGTACTTCGAGTTGGTGGACGACTACAAAACGCAATGATACCCTATAATGTAAAACATCCAATTATACTAGATAAGTCACATTTGACTTGGTTAATTGCAAAGGATGCGCATAAGAAAACTCTGCATGGCGGAATTAACATTATGAGAACTTATATTCAGAGGGAGTTCTGGATATTTGGCATACAAAATTCCTTAAAGAAATATTTAAGGGAATGTATTGTATGCATACGATACAAGCAAGAGATGTCCAGTCAACTGATGGGAAATTTACCAGTTTATCGAGTAACGGCTAATTACTCGTTTCAAAATACTGGAATCGACTACGCCGGACCGTTCCAGATTCGCTGCTCCAAGGGAAGAGGTCAAAAAACCTATAAAGGATACATTTGTGTATTTGTTTGTATGGCAACAAAAGCGATACATCTGGAAGCTGTTAACGACCTTTCGTCAGACAAATTCCTGGAGGCTCTTCGACGGTTCTTTGCAAGACGAGGCAAGAGTGAGAACCTATACTCAGATAATGGAACAAACTTCGTGGGAGCTTCAAGAGTATTGGACAAAGAATTTGTAGCTGCCATTAAAAACAATAATGAGTTAGCACCTACACTGGAAACAGAAGGCATCAAGTGGCACTTTATTCCCCCGGGAAGCCCCCATATGGGAGGTTTATGGGAAGCCGGTGTAAAATCAGTGAAGCATCACCTTAAACGAGTTATTGGTGAAAACAGCTTTACATATGAAGAATTTGCATCGCTGCTATGTCAAATCGAAGCAGTGCTAAACTCGCGTCCATTAGTCACTGTAAGGAGCGAAATAAATGGTGAGGACATATTAACGCCGGGTCATTTTCTGGTGGGAAGACCTCTAATTGGAGCTCCTGAACATTTTGACGAAAGTAAGACAATCAGCTCTTTGGATAGATGGAAGCTTATTCAACGCATCAGAGGTGATTTTTGGAAGAAATGGAAGGAGGAGTATCTGGTGTCATTGCAACAGCGAACCAAATGGCGCCAAGAAAAGCCAAATCTGAAGGAGGGACAGCTGGTTCTTATAAAACATGAGAACACTCACCCTGCAAGATGGCCAATGGGAAGAATCATTAGTACGACTAAAGGACAAGATGATAAAGTCCGGGTAGTCACAGTCAAAACAAACGATGGGGAAGTAAAAAGATCGCTAAACAAGATCTGTCAACTTCCTGTTAGCGAAGCAAAACCAGCTGGAGCTGCAACGCCATCTATAACGGAGTCAATGCAGCTACGCAAGGACAAGAAGCTTAGGCAGCGAGTTCCAAGAGAGAAAAGGAATGGCACTGGAAGCATAGCTACTGTGCTATGCTGTTTATTGATATTGCAAGCTACAACTGCGACAGAAAATTCGGAACCTCGAAAACAGGCCAAAGAGCTTGGGAAAATTTACGACATCGACGCAAAAGCTGCAGTTATGGTGAACAAAATTGGTAAAATTGAAGTCGCTACATCCAGTTGGCAATTATTGTTTTATTATGACATGCAAGCCTATTTTGATGTCATAAAACAATCAGAGGACTTCCTGGAAAAATCCCGCTTGGTTTGCGAAAGAATGGGAGACTTCAAGGACTACTGCGATTCCTTCGGCACGACAATACGGACAAAAATTGACAACATCAAAGAAAAAGACAAAATACTACGGCACCGTACCAACCGAAAGAAAAGGTTTATACTGTTCTTTGATATCGGAAATGCAAATAGGATCCAGGAAAATATGCAAACAATCATAAAAAATGAAAAACATCTAATGGAATATGTTGACAATCAGACCTCGGTCATCAATGCAACGGAAGAATTAGTAAGAGCAACTACGATAGAAGCAAACCGGAATTTGGGAAAACTGACCCAACAAGTTAATATTATTGCAGAAACCATGAAGCAGCACTTTATGGTATATAAGGAGTCAATTAAATTCCTTATGTTATCAAATCAAGTGCGAAACTGGATTGAAGAGGCAGAAAGCCTACAAGCAACAGCGATCTCAATGATAACGGACATTAGTGAAGGAAGAATTCATCCTACACTAATTGCGCCTAACAAAATGTTGGAGGAGCTCGAGAAAGTTAAGCAAAAATTAGGACGACAACAAATGCTACCTGGTGGAAATTCAGTTATACAATTACCACTGATCTATAAACTGATGAAGGCACAAGCTATGTTTAAGGATAATGTACTATTCATTGAAGCAAAATTGCCGATATACAACAATCAGGAAACGGATCTTTTTGAAGTAATCCCAATACCACTGTGGATAAACGGAACGAAGCTTATTCCGAAATTGAATTCTAAATTTTTTGCGTTGAATACAGACATAAACGCATATCACCTAATGTCTGAAATGGAAATTAACCAATGCAGACAAGAGGATTCGACAACATGGCTTTGCGAAAGTAATTGGGCATGGAAAAACACGGATGATCACTCTTGCGAAATATCACCATTGAAACCAAGCAATGCACACTCATGCGAAATGATGGAATTTCAGGGCAATTCGTTCATCAAAGAGATAAGTGGATCCAATCGTTGGCTATTTAGACTGTTTCGGAATACAACAGCTAATATAAGATGCAACGAACAGCATCAAGTTATAAGACTGCCCAATCAAGGCATTATACAACTACTTGCAGGATGCACAGCGATATTAGGGGATACAACAATAATTACTCCTTATAAGATAATTTCGACAGCTTCTGAAATGTCTATCTTCCCCAGTTTACGAATTATAGATGACAAGGAGACATGGAACGTGGTCCCGCTGAAGCACTTGATTATCAACAACACTAATGAACTGCAAAATCTTCAAATGCGCATCAATACTCTGAAAAATAACAAGGTACACATTGATGACTTGATCTTTCACACTGCAAGCGGACACTCGGCTCTAGGGTTGACAACGATTATCATAATTATATTGGTCATTTATATCCGGAGGCAACGCATAAATGAGAGACGACTACTGGCCGTACATTTTTCCCCCCCGGAGAATGTCTAAATATGTGTTAAGACATGATAAGTAGGCAAACTATAAACATATTCTATTTATGGGCTGCAATAAACATGTCACAGGACAGCATGAGTGGCAACTACAGATAAGTACAATTGCAGCGGCCTATTGCCGAAGTGTCAAGAGATGTGACCACGCGGGAGGTGATTAGCGCGGTCATAGGCCTCAAACATAGATTTAAGAATAAAACTCAGCTGCATTTAGAAACGCAGACTGCGGCGTCTTACAAGCGCTGCATTATATAATTAGATGATAAGAACCTATGTAAGAATGAATAAAAGGCGAAGCCCTCGCAGTAGCGAGTCAGTTAGATTCAAACACCCGAATTGAACTCATTAAATGTCCGCACAAGTTTATAGTGTGAACATAGTAATGATTCCCAAGCCAGGTACAGACCAATCAGTCTTTTAACGTGTCTGTCGAAACTGTTTGAAAAGGCATTTTTAAAAAAACTAACTCCCTACCCAAAAAGACGGAATGCAATACTATCGCATCAATTTGGCTTTCGCAAAAATCATGGAACGATCGAACAGATCAAACGCATCACAAAAGAAATTCGTACCGCTTTTGAGCTCCGGGAATACTGCTCAGCGATATTCTTAGATGTTGCACAAGCATTTGACCAAGTCTGGCTGGAAGGACTAATGCACAAGATAACAAAACTGCTTTCCCAGAACACACACAAAGCACTCGAATCTTATCTCTTCAAAAGAGTGTTCTCAATCAGGTGTAACAGTTCGACTTCATATGACCGCGTTATCAATGCTGGAGTCCCCCAAGGTAATGTGCTGGGCCCCGTTCTTTACACCCTATACATACTGCTGTGTATGCATAGAAACATGCATACAAACTACCAAATCACAACCTCTACATTTGCTGACGACACCGCAATACTAACCCGATCTAGATGCCCAGCAAAGGCAACAGAACAACTTGCCTGCCATCTTAAAATAGTGGAAAGATGGTTTGCGGACTGGCGCATCAAGATAAACGAGATCAAAAGCAGACATGTAACCTTCACATTAAACAGACAAACCTGCCCACCCTGTACCCTGACCAATACATTAATTCCACAAGCAGACTTAGTAACGTATCTCGGCGTTCACCAAGACGTATCTAGACGCCTCACCTGGCGGCGACATATGGAATCCAAGAGGACTTATATGAAGCATATGAAACCAGCCAATCTACACTGGCTTATAAACTGCAACTCTCCCCTTAGTCTGGAATACAAAGTACTCCTCTACAATATCGTGCTGAAACCCATCTGGACATGCGTCTGTTAACTATGGGGAAACGCTTCAAAAACCGACATTGAAATTATACAGCGAGCTCAGTCAACGATTCTGCGAACTATCACTGAGGCATCATGGTACCTACGCAGCGACAGCATCCACAGAGATCTACATGTAAATCTTGTCAACGAGGAAATTTATATCAAAAAGAGTAAAGATCAAGCAATGCTCGCGGCACATGAAAATACTCTCGCGAAGTCGTTTACGCGAGTCTGCAATCAGAGCCGACTGAAGTGCAAGATTCTCCAGCCCAACAAAAAATCCTAGGGCCGTCTCAAACTAATACAATTGCTCTACATTATAAATAATCTAAGTTATATAATAAGATTTGAATAATTATTGTTAGTCTCACAATAAGAAAAGATCCAATAAATAACGAAATAAGTACGGAAAAAAAATGTCTCTTTTAAATACAAATCGGCGGGAATAACAATCCTTAATTCATACTAAACTTTAAACGCAGCGTGGGAAAACAAAGGCAACTATACAAACAAAATGTAAGTAAGATATTTAAATCATCCGTTATTTAAGCCTGTAGAATTATGGATTCTAATAAGCAAACAAGTAGTTTCGCTATTGGCAAACTTAGATACAGGTGGCTGTTGCTTAGGATCGAAAATTTCGTGTTCGTGGTTTTTAAAACAAAAACATAAATATTCAGATATTATATTCAGATAAATATTAAGAAATAGACGCACTGGCTGTCCAGGTAGCTACTATACAAGTGAAACCTTCCCACATCCAAACCGTCGAAGTTAATACACATAAAGAGGCAAAGGTCAGTCAAATGTGAGGAGCCCCTCGATGCGATAAATACCTCCCAGAGTTTTCAGGAACCAAAAAGTACTTATCTCGTGGAGACATAGCTTTCAACAATCTATTCAGACCATATGATGGTAGCTCGCGGCACTACCAAGCTGTTACCATCAGAAGGTATGCCGCAAATACAGTACTCTCCTCCTTCGCCACTGTACTTAATTTCGTCGCGATCATATCTCACCTAGATTTTACGTAGTTACAAAAGACCAAAGTCTCGGTACAACGACGAGGTTAAAAAAAAGTATACCGTACTTGCCAACAAGGTCAACATGTCATATGACAGAGTTTTCGCACAGGGACTTTGAGAAAAATTTAGAGACGACGCTCTTCGAGTATTCATTTCGGGATTGAGGGGTAATCTTACCAACGTGCTGTTTGCGGCAAAGCCCAAAGACTTGTCGTCGGCACTGACCTTGGCCAAAAATCTAGAGTCCAACCATGACAGATATGCCTTCGCGACAAATTTCCCAAAAAGCCAGGAGGAAAAAGAGCGTAAGTCAGCTTCAAAACCATTCCGACAAGACAAACCGTTTGAACCTAGCGGCATGAAGGAACCTAACTTCAGCCGCCAATACAAGGACACAAATTCACGCTGAACCGCGCAATAGCAGGCAACCAACGTCGGCACTGACCTTGGCCAAAAAGCTAGAGTCCAACCACGACAGATATGCCTTCGCGACAAATTTCCCAAAATGCGTAAGTCAGCTTCAAAACCATTCCGACAAGACAAACCGTTTGAACCTAGCGGCATGAAGGACCCTAACTTCAGCCGCCAATACAAGGACACAAATTCAAGCTGAACCTCGCAATAGCAGGCAACCAAGCCTCAGGAACACGCAGGAACCTATGAAAGTAGACCCTTCGATATCGCGAATGCTACAGACCACCCAGGCAACGGCCTACCAAAACGAAAGGCCGGCAACCTCCAAGTGCACAGGCGTAATTAGAAAACAACATGGAGTCAGCCATTTGACTCCAAGCGTAACCCAAGAATCCAAGGGATACTCCGCCGTCGCTGCAGCTCATTTCAAACACGTAGATTGGGTACTAAAAACAATCTGGCGAGCAAACAAGAAAATTACCATAGAGAAGTCGCGCTTCTTAAAAAAAATGTCAACTTCTTAGGGTTAAGGTAATCAAAGACATCCCTAAACCCAAAAATGTGTTTGAGGTAAGATTATTCCAACTATTATAGATGCTTTAATAAGGACTTTGCCGCAGTAGTGAAACCCATAACAGACATCTTAAAAGGTGAAAATGGAAGCGTGAGCAGGAACAAAAAGCCTTCCATAAGTTGTGCAAAATCTTGGCATCCGACGACGTAGCCAGACTACAAGAAGCTACTGTATTTGTTCTGACAACAGATGCTTCAGCCATTGGTTTTGGTGCAGTACTATCTCAAGAGGGTCGTCTGATCACAATGATCTCTAGGACATTGTCAGACAGGGAAGCCAACTATGCCACTAACGAAAGTGAGTTGCTGGCTATATTCTGGGCCCTGGCCAAACTACGGCACTACCTGTAGTTCAATAGTCTACACAAGCCACCAGGACGAGATGCTACTATCGCGAAATATAATGTTAATAACGGAATAACAAAACCTATTGTTTAGCATTACACACGCTAAACTTAATATTGTCAGCCTAAATATCCTAGTTCACACAGACTTTCGTTAGAGGAATCCACCAACACACCCATATGGGATATTATGTCCGTTTCGTGCGTCAAAGTCCTACAGTCAAGTAACGCCATACATTTCATTATTAAACTCCCTAAAATAAAACTAGTATGTAGAAGGGTAACGATATTCCCAGTTGCCCATCATGGTATAATCCTACAAATAATAAAAACGTCGTGGCAGAATGCAATTGCAAAGTTCATACCATCAAGAACTGCAACCGATCCCCAGGGTCGACGTTCTTTCAGATGTCAACAGAGAGCTTTTACGTCAAAGAGTTACACGAAGGAAAGGTGGCACATTGTAAAAAGCAGCAAAGCGATCTACACCGCATTACGTATATGGATGAGGGATTAGTAATCATCAATGCTGCCCAGGTACAAATCGACAAAGGACCCACCGGTTGGGTGCGTGGCACGCATCTGATTACGTTCGCCGACGGCGCCAAATTCGATGAGACTTTCTTCACCAACCACGGCAACGTCCCAAAAAGGTCTCCTAGAGAGGCGAGCGCTCCCTCAATAAACATCACTCTCAGCCAAGAAATTCTGATAATGAACGAATCTTGGAGTCCATCCAGAAGATTGAAGAGGATGCCAGCTTCGACTGCATTTTTCGGACAGGTCTCATCACCGTGACCTTATGCTGTGCTTTTATCTGTATCGGCCACGCGGCGAAATTGAGAGAAGTAATAGACAATATAGGATCGTCCGACGGCGGCCTTGGTCTTAACGGTTACTTAGCCAAAGTAAACCAGCCTTCCTAACCGTGGCTTATCGTCGGTCCAACTGCTGTCGTAGCAAAAACAATTCCTTTTACCTTAAGCGGAAAATATTAAATTCGACGCAAAAAACTCAAGTTTAGCCCACAATTGTGGCACAAACTGTGAACAGCGAACCCTAAATCCACCATTAGTAACAAAAACACTCAAGCACTGTAATATAAGCTTGCTGCAAACAAATTTAATAGTGGTCCGCAGAATAGCGGCCACGATGGATACAAATTCAAAAACCAGGATGCCCGCTTCTACCGAGCGCTCACTCAGCCTCGGTGAGCTTTTCAACATAGCACTGAACCAAGACTCTGTGCCGATGCCGGAATCCATAGCCGCCGACACTATCAAGCCAGCGGATCCAAGTCATTAAGCGGAAGGCATGTGGGCCTCCACTGAATGCCAAGAAGAAGGCAATACTTGATACCAAGATTCCTGTTTCCACCTACAGCGGCAGCTCAAACCGCTTTGGGTTGCTCGCGCAAACTGAGGATCTGAGTGAGCAGCCCAGTACCAGCCATCAAGCAGCTATTGCTGCTGCCAAACGTAATGCAGCCACATCTGGCATTATCAGTGCAACTTCCAAGGCGCAACCTAAACCCCCTCCAATAATTTTGGAAGGCGATGAAAGCGCACCCCTGCTGATGGACAACATCTCAAAAATCACTGATCTGAACAAGGTCTCTGCCAAGGCATCGATGGGCGGAGTTCTGAGGCTCTACGCTAGCACCTACCGGAGCATAGTCAGCTGGCTCGAGACCGATAAGATTGAGTTTCACTGCTACTAGCTCAAGGAGGACTTTAACCCATACCGAGTATGCGTTAAAGGACTCCACCACAGTACGCTCCATCATCAAATCATTGATGAATTGAAAAGCCTCGGGCACAAGGTGCTAGACGTTCATACACCGAAAAGGCGAAACGAGCCAGGGGCTTCTGCTGCCAATCCCATAAACATGTTCTTTTTGAACATCGCTGCTGCGACGAACAACAAGGAGATCCTTGTGCCACATAAGAGTAGTCATCGATCCCCTTCGCAAGCGAAATACGACAACCCAATGCCATCGATGCCAGCAATTTGGTCACACGGCCAAATACTGCCGTAAGGCGCACATCTGCCTCAAATGCGCTGGCGAACATCCTGCCAAAGACTGTACGCGACCACGAAGCGAGCCATGCACATGCATCCAGCGAATTATTCCGGATGCTCCAAACTCCAGGCATTCCTTCAGCGCTCTAGGCCAAAATGAGGTGTGGGCGGAAGAAGCGAAGTCAACAATCGACCTATGTCCCATATTCCTATTGGATGCATGCCAATTGCACCTATCCGAAGCGGAGTCTCCTACGCAGATGTAGCTAAAGCCTGGATGGGCCCCAAGCAGGATCAGCAAAAGGTCCCGCAGCCCTTCCAGCAGCAACCTAAGACGAATACGAGATTGATGTTTTGCTTATTAGTGAAATACATTGCAAAGATGTAGTCAAGCCCAAGCTGTATGGTTACGAGGCCTATACTGCAAACGACCCGGGTGAGGGTAACGCTAAAGGTGGATCAGCGATTATGATCAAATCAAGTTTGGTTCATTTTCCTCTTCCTTCAGTAGCCACTGATAGGGTGCAACTTGCGTCTGCAACTATAGAAACTGGGGACGGCATTATAAACTTCGGCGCGGTCTACTGCCCACCGAGGTTCGTTTGGACCACAGACAACTTCAAATCCATATTGGAGCAACAACAGCATAAATTCATTGTGGCAGACGACTGGAATGCGTCCCACTGGCTTTGGGGAGGTGTAACCAAAGAGGTCATGCCCTGGCAAATCTAATCTTTAACTCTGATGTAAACTCGCTAGCAACAGGTGGCCCCACAAGGTTCCCTTATGGCAGTAGAGGGTCTCCAGGCTACATTGATTTTGCGCTGACAAGAGGTATCCTGGGTTTACACTCAGATATCCGGTCAGTTGCCGAGCTGAGCTCTGACCACTTACCTCTCATCATCACTCTGGACACAACAGCTACAGCCTAGCCCAAAGTCGAGCGGCTTATCAGCAGGCGCACTAACATGGAACGTTTTCAAGAGCACCTCGAGTCGTCACTGAACCTTGACATGGCGCTGAACTCCGAGCGGGACATTGAAGCTGCAATCGACTCTCTCACCCACAACATCCAAGTAGCAGCTAGATCGGCCACTCACACCCCAGGACTGAGACCCGCAGCAGCCAGAATACCGGTCCCCAGAGAGATTCTGATGCTCATTGCAGAGAAGAGGCGTTTACGCTCCAGATGGATGACATCGCGCCACCCGCTGGACAAAGCTGATTTTTACAGGGCGAAGTCTTTCCTCCATCGTGCACTGGTGGAACACAAAGCAGCATGGTTCGATGACAGGTTAACAAATACGGGTACCGAAGCCGACGCGACGCACTCGCTCTGGAAGGCCACACGTGCGATTAAAAGGCGTTGCCTAAGGAAAGCACCATTGGTGAACAGAAACGGGGTATGGTGCCGAACTGATTTGGAGCAAGCAGAAGCGTTTGCCGCGCACCTGGCCGAGCGGTTCCAACCTTTTAACCTCGCCAGTCCGCAGCAGGTTGAAGAGACTCACGATCAGCTGTCCCAAGCTCTCCAAATGGACATGTCGATCCAACCGTTCGATCCTGTTGAAATAGCTGATGTTATCGCCCAGCAAAACTCTAAAAAAGTACCAGGCCATGATGCAATATGTAACGCCACTCTAAAGGCCCTACCGAGCAGAGCGATCCGCTACGTAGCGATGCTTTTTAATGCTATTGTGAGGCTGCAGTACTTCCCTCCTCAGTGGAAACTGGGAATCATCTCTATGATACATAAAGCTGGCAAGCCGGAGAAGGACCCTGGATCCTACCGGCTGATTAGTCTCCTCCCATCGATCTCAAAGGTGTTTGAGAGGCTGATAGCCGCCCGGATGGTCAGGTTTATAGATGCCTAGGGAATAATGCCAGAACACCAGTTCGGATTCCGTGCTGGTCACTGCACGGTGGAGCAACTGCATCGAGTGGTCGAGCAAATTTAAACGGCCTTCGACTGCGACGAATTCTGCAACGCTCTTTTCCTCGATGTCCGGGAGGCGTTTGATCGTGTGTGGCATCCTGGTCTGCTACTGAAAATCAAGAATACCCTGCCTGCGCCTTACTACTGTCTCCTGGCGTCGTCGTATCTTAGGAATAGGAGATTTGCGGACCGTTTCCACTCTGCGCTCTCAACCGAGTATAATGCGGCAGCTGGACTACCCCAGGGAAGCGTCTTAGGCCCGCTACTATACTGCCTTTATAGCCATGACATGCCGCGGCCGGCTGACAGTCTCTACGGAACGTCAATGCTGGCCACATTTGCCGACGACGTGTGCATAACGTACCTGGACCTGTGCGAGCAGGAGGCCGCCAACGGTATCCAGAACTACGCAACAAGATTTTCCGACTGGGCTAGAAGATGGAATATTGGCATAAATGGCAACAAATCCACGAATGTTTGCTACACTCTCAAGCGGAGAACGCCACCAGCAATGTTCATTGACGACACTCCTGTGGAACAGGTTGACTCAGCCAAATACCTGGAAGTCATACTCGACCGCCGGCTCACTTTCTCGAAGCAAGTGAGCGAATTGAGAATACGCATACGGGCCGCGGCGTCAAAGCACTACTGGCTCATGGGCCCGCGTAGCAAACTGTCGCTAAGAAATAAGTTGACTATATATAATCAAATTATAGCTCCTATTTGGAGGTATGCGTGCCAAATTTGGGGCCTGGCGTGTGACAGCCAGATCCGCAGAATCCAGAGCATCGAAAATATGATGGCAAGGACGATCACTGGCTGCGAGTGGTATGTGAGGAACACCACCCTCCACAGTGACCTAAAGCTGCTCACGGTCTTTGAGACCATAAATTTCCACTCCGGCACCTACAACGACCGACTGGAGCGCCATCGCAACCGACTCGCTAAGGGTCTCACCAGACCTCGCCCACTAAGGAGGCTCAACAGGCGACTCCCTAGGGACCTAATTGACCGGCTGCCAACAAGACGCACAGCAAGATGATAAGCCAAACGATATAGTCCCCATCGTCTTTCTTTCTTTTATATTTTTTGTTTTTAAGTTTTGTAAATATTGTTAGTTTGTAAGTTTAAATTTAGTAATAATGGTAACGCTAAGCACACTTAGCCGGCGAGCCTCTCGGGCAGTATTAATAGATGCCAAGGTCACAAAGGGGTTTTAAGATACCCTGTATGCCTCAATAAATAGTTATAGAAAAAAAGACTTTTTTTGAAAAGCCACGCTTCTCAATAAAATACACAAAAACAATAAAACATATCTGTACCTATGTATCTATCTTGTATCTCCTATCTTCTATCTCCTATCGCTATCTCTAAATAAGGTATCATGGTAAGATTAGTTTTATGTCATGCACGTTTTTGTGCACATCTTAATGCTGTCTATGTCTATAAACAGAAAAATTCAAAAACATTAAAGACATATACATATACATACATACATACAGATACATACATATACATAAGAAACAATACCGAAACCAATACAAAACTTCCCAAAAATAGGGTAAATATAGATTAACAGGATTGGAAAGAATTCTCCTTAGAAGATCCCGATTTAGATAGACCAAGTATTATTTACCGTAAGACAATTAAGTTCCCGGAAAATTTCTTTTAAAACTGGCCGCGCTGAATATTTTTAAGCACTTTTTTTTGTTAAGTTGGTAGCGCTTTCCTTAATTACGACGCCTTAAATGAGCGCGATCTGCCAACCAGTTTGTTTGTATCAATCAGTCGACCTCAGTAGTGTTCAGCGATTTTTACAATGAAAACAAGTAAGGTAGCAGCAGTCGAGTTTCCCTATTACAAAATACCCTGTACCCTTAGACATGCTTACAATTTATTTATTTAATATCAATAAATAAATGTAACAATATTCTTCCATATTAGAAAATAGTACCATAACAATATAAATTTGGTATGATTTTGGTTATGAAAATAAGTTTCGTGTGTCATAAAGCCATACACATTTCGCTGTCGACGTCGCAGTCGGCGTCGCGCAATGCGTGTTTTGCTGCGCTTCTGCTTCCCTTGCCATAGATTTTGCATGTGGCATAACTTCCGTGTTTCTTATCCGATTTGGTTCAAATTTGAAAAATAGATAGCTTTTATTATTATATTAGATAGCACCAACGCATATGCCGAATTGCATAGCATTAGGTTAATAATTGTGGGTGTGGCAGTTTTTTGCGGTTTGCGGGGGAGCGGGGGGTGATATTAAAATAAAACAACAAAATTGTACTGCGTATGGTCCAACGATATATGGCACATGACTGTAGCTCTTGTAGTTTCTGAGATCTAGGCTTTGGTACGGACAGACAGAAGACAGACGGACGGACGGACGGACGGACAGACGGACAGACGGACATGGCTATATCGACTCGGCTGTTGATGCTGATCAAGAATATATATACTTTATGGGGTCGGAGATGCTTCCATGTGCCTGTTACATACATTTGCACCATATTATGATACCTTTTTCACCAATTAGGGGTATAAAAAATGTTAAACAAAGAAATTGCATCAAATTTTGTGTTTCGAACCAAAAGTGAACTAAAAAGTTAAGGAAATCGTGCTCGAAAATCGTCATGCGTTGTTAGAGAGATTCCACTAAACATCAGATGCGAAATAGCTCGTTTGATTTTGACGGATTATTTGGGCATGAAACGCGTCAATGCTCGGCTTGTTCCAAAAGAGCTGACGCACCATCAAACCGAGCTGTACTTGTGAACGATTTTAAGACCAAAAACTCGTTCAAAACCATCAATTAACCACTCCGTGGTTCTCGTTTCGACTCGATAGATGCCGTAAATGAAAATTCGCAAAGGGAACTAAAGGCAATCTCGGACAGCACCTACAAGGCTTGTTTTCATGATTGGAAAAAGAGGTGGCATATGTGTATCGCTGCAAAAGGAGCATATTTTGAAGGCAATAAAATACATACTGGTGCAAATTGAAAATTTTTGCATTTTATTCACAATTTTCCGGAAACTTAATTGTCATAGGGTAAAAAAGTTTTCTATCGGACAGGCAATTCAGAGTGGTTGTCGATGTTAAAAAATCATCAAAGCGTACAATCTTGGCAGGTGTACCCCAAGGTAGTGTACTAGGCCCGATCTTGTATTCGCTGTATACTTCCGACATGCCGGAGTCCTGGTGCTGTACGAAAGTAGAAAACAAAGACAATATAATAGCAACATACGCGGATGACACTGCGGTAATGGTCAGGAGTGCAGTATGAGTATTTTTTTTTTTTTTTTTTTTTTTTTTTTCGCGCGGCTCCCACTGCATAACGTACAGCCCACCTCCCGCCCAACCGACCGAGGGGCGCTGCCGTTTATCGTACGGCTCGGATCGCGGGGATAGACCCGAGAGAATAAAGTTTAGAAATATTACGAGGAAAAAGTAGAGTTCGTTTGTTGCTCTGAAAGGTAGGTGAGAATTGAGGATTTGATAGAGGTGGACGTGCAGAGTGAAGTAATGGAGTATAAGTCATTGTAGTCAGAACATAAAACCCTGAAAGGCTCATGCTGGGCATACGTAGATCTACAACAACTTAGGAATAGGGGACTAAAATTTCTAGTACGTCTATTTGGAATGTTAAATGTTAGTCGTGTTAGTAGATGCTGGCTGTCTACATTACCATTAATAAGGTTATAAAGGAAAACGACCCCCAGCATCTTTCTACGATTGGTTAGGGAAGGTAAATTAATTAGAAGGAGTCTGTTAGAGTAAGATGGGAGTTGAAGATTTGCATCCCAGTTGAGTCCCCTAAGTGCAAACATCAAGAAATTCTTTTGAACGGATTCAATGCGATCTTGATGAACCCCATACTGAGGGCTCCAGACGCATGACCCGTACTCCAGAATTGGACGTACTAAAGATACGTATAAAGTTTTAGTAATATAAGGGTCATTGAATTCCTTAGACCATCTTTTAATGAAGCCAAGCACGCCCTTGGCTTTATTAACCATCGTAGAAATGTGGTCGGAAAATTTAAGTTTAGTATCTAATAGGACACCAAGATCGTTAACCTGGGTTAATCTATCTAAGGAGATCCCATAGAGAAAGTATGTCGCCTGGTTAGGGCATGAGCGATAGAAAGACATAAGTTTACATTTTGACCCATTAAGTTTTAAGAGATTTGTGGAACACCAATTTTGAAAATTGTCCAAATTCGACTGAAGTTTATATTTGGCAGAAGGGGATTTGTATTGAAGACAAAGCTTAAGGTCGTCTGCATACATAAGAACCACAGAGTTCGTTATAGCTACCCACTGGTCGTTAATAAAGATAGTGAAAAGTAATGGCCCAAGATGGCTTCCTTGGGGGACTCCCGATGTAGCACCAACAAGGCGAGAGTGTACATCCTTAAAAAGAACACGTTGGGTTCTTCCAGGAAAGTAGCTATAAATCCACGTGAGAAGGTCTGAGGGAAATACTAGGATACTAAGTTTACTCAAAAGGAGTGAGTGGTTGACAGAGTCAAATGCTTTACTAAAGTCTGTGTAGATGACATCTGTTTGAAGGCCTTTACGGAAGCCATCTATAATAAAGGAGGTCAGCTCCAAACCTCTTGGAGCGGTGGAGCGACGCTTTATAAAACCATGCTGGCATGGAGAAATAATTGAACTGCAGAGATGTTGAAGATGTGGTGTTACCAATTTTTTAAAAAGCTTTGGAATTGCTGACAATTTAGAGATTCCTCTATAGTTTGTAGAGGAATTATGAAGGATTCCTTCCACATTTGGGGAAAAATCGAAGTTTCCAGTGACAAAGAAAAAGTTTTAGAAGAGGTCTGCACAGCTTAGCGCAGTTTTTCAGTACACAGCCAGGAACACCATCAGGACCTGGCGAATAGACTGGTCCTGGAGAATGAAATAAAATTTTTCCTTTTCATCTTTTAATCACCAAACGAAATGTTACTTAAAACGAAGCCATCTGCTGGCAAAACGGAGTTCGCCGGGTTTTCTAGTGCCTTATAAAATCACACCTAACCCTGAATATTGTCGAGAACAATTTGTGGTAGATATTTATTCATCTAATGGAAAACATTACATCAGTTGCATTGACATTTATTCAAAATTCGCTACACTTGAGAAAATTAAAACAAAGGACTGGATAGAATGCAGAAACGCATTAATTCGCATTTTTAATAATTTAGGTAAACCCAAATTTCTAAATGCAGACAGACGGAGCTTCCCCAGTTTAGATTTGAAGCGATGGCTTGAAGAAGAAAAAATCGAACCATTAAGCACAGCTCAACACAGCAAAAAACGGGGTAGCAGTCGTCGAAAGATTACATAAAACAATAATTGAAAAAATTCGTATAATCAAATAACCAACACAGATTCTGACCTTGGCTAATTTACTCTTTTCAAGAAATCCAATTCAATTACCCGTAGTATATGAACATCACTACGTCACTTGACACACTCGTTTATGAGCTCGTGCAATTTATTGAATACATAAAAGACATAGAAATGGGCAGGTAACTTTCACGTGTTGGTCTTTTTAAGCCAAAATTACTCAAATAAGACAAGTTGGAAAGCATTAACAACCAGAATATACTTTTAATCAAAACATTAACTTGGATTGCCTACAAAAATTACGAATTATTAATCATTTCACATATCCCTATTAACCACAAAATCATTAAAACCATTCAAATAATTCCCTATCCCGACCATAATGGGTATCATTTAGACTATTCAGATCAACAATCATATTTTTAGATGATAATAAAATTTATAATCAAGACAAAAAAGAAGTTAATAATAAATGTATTAAAAATATAATTAAGCGCATGAATCCAATTTGTAATTTTATACCAATTTTCTCGAAGGAAATGATTCAATACGTTGACCAATTTCATGGTGAAATCTAACTGAAACCACAATCGCACAAAATTTTCAAGAACTAAATAACAAACTAAATATACAAATAAATCGAAACAAGATTATAAGAATAAAAAATGTAAAGTTAAGATTGGCAACGTTATTGAACTCCATTATGTACCATATGTACCGATTAATGTATCTAAGATAAAGACAATAGAACATAATGACGTTTTTAAAATTATTATACCCTTGAAAAAGGGTATTATAATTTTGTCCAGAAATGTGTAACGCATTAAAGGAAGCATCTCCGACCCCACAAAGTATATACTATATATAAGTATAAGCATAAGATAAGCAGTATAAGATAAGCATCAACAGCCGAGTCGATATAGCCATGTCCGTCTGTCCGTCTGTTTCTATGCAAAAAATAGACAGTAGTTTTAAAGCTAGCGTTTTGAAATTTTTACCAGATCATTATTTTTGTTGCACGCAGATCAAGTTTAAGAATCGGTCGGATCGGACCACTATGTCATATAGCTGCCATACAAACGACCGATATGAAAACAAGTCTTTGTATGGAAAACTTTTTTGTTGTCCAACCTATTCCAACCGAATTAAACATTTTTTTTAATATAGCCGTACATGATTAGTGAAAGTTTGGTCCGGATCGGAACACTATATCATATAGCTGCCATACAAACGACCAATATGAAAACAAGTCTTTGTATGAAAACTTTTTTTGTTTTCCAACCTATTGCAACCGAATTCAACATTTATTCATTTGATATAGCCATACACGATTTGTGAAAGTTTGGTCCGGATCGGACCACTATGTCATACAGCTGCCATACAAACGACCGATATGAAAACAAGTCTTTGTATGGAAAACTTTTTTGTTGTCCAACCTATTCCAACCGAATTAAACATTTTTTTTAAAATAGCCGTACATGATTAGTGAAAGTTTGGTTCGGATCGGAACACTATATCATATAGCTGCCATACAAACGACCGATATGAAAACAAGTCTTTGTATGGAAAACTTTTTTGTTGTCTAACCTATTCAAACCGAATTAAACATTTTTTTTTAATATAGCCGTACATGATTTGTGAAAGTTTGGTTCGGATCGGAACACTATATCATATAGCTGCCATACAAACGACCGATATGAAAACAAGTCTTTGTATGAAAACATTTTTTGTGTTCCAACCTATTGCAACCGAATTCAACATTTATTCATTTGATATAGCCATACACGATTTGTGAAAGTTTGGTCCGGATCGGACCACTTGTCATATACTGTAATACAAACGACCGATATGAAAACAAGGCTTTTGTATGGAAATAACAACATCTTTGGCAACTTGATGATATTGCCGGAAGGCGATTTCAGGCAGACTTTGCCAGTAATTTCAAGTGGAACGCTTGCAGATGAATTAAATGCTCACGTAAAGACATCACCTTTATGGAATAAAGTAAAAAAATTATCGTTAACCACTAATATGAGAGTTCAACTTCAAAATGATCAAAGTGCTGCACAATTTTTCAAACAATTGTTAGCTGTTGGAAATAGAAAAGTTCCAGTCGATGCGACATCTGGATTAATTACTCTAACCAATGACTTTTGCCGATTTGTGGACTCTCAATTAGCTCTAATTGAAAATATTTTCCCAAGCATTAGCTAGAATTATCAGAATGCTTGCTTAAGTCAACGAGCAATTCTTGCCGCAAAGAATAATGATGTATACGCACTTAATTTCACCACTCAATCAAAAATTTATGGCGATTTGGTGACATACAAATCCGTAGATTCCATAACTAATCCCGATTATGTAGTACATTGTCCAACGGAGTTGAACTCTCTGAAGTAACAAGGAGTTCCACCACATAACTTGCAACTCAAAGTTGGTACAGTTATTATGATATTGGGTAATTTAAATCCATCGCGACTTTTGCATCGCAACTTCACTTTCGGTATTAAGACTTATGCCGAATTTGATTATTAACGGAAAATACGCAAGTGAAAATGTATGTATTCCTCGAATACCAATGATTCCGACTGATCTTCCGTTTGACTTCAAACGAATGCAATTTGCAGTTCGCCTTGCGTTCGCAATGACAATTAACAAGTCGCAAGGCCAATCGCTAAGTGCTTGCGGGATAAATTTATAAAATCATTGTTTTTCACATAGGCAGTTATACGTTGCGTGTTCAAGAGTTGGGAAACCATCCGCTTTGTTTGTATAACATACATAACAACATAACATAACAAACATATGGTTTACCAAAGAGTACTTCAATAAAACGGATACTTCGATTCAGTATTTAATTTGAATAGACCCGAGCGAATAAAGTTTAGAAAAGATTACGAGGAAAAAGTAGAGTTCGTTTGTTGCTCTGAAAGGTACGTGACAATTGAGGATTTGATAGAAGTGGACGTGCCAAATGAGTAATAGAGTATAAGTCATTGTAGTGAGAACATAAAACCCTGAAAGGCTCATGCTGGGCATATGTAGATCTACCACAACTTAGGAACAGAGGACTAACATTTCTAGTCTGTCTATTTCGAATGTTAAATGTTAGTCGTGTTAGTAGATGCTGGCTGTCTACATTACCATTAATAAGGTTATAGAGGAAAATGACCCTCAGCATCTATCTACGATTGGTTAGGGAAGGTAAATTAATTAGAAGGAGTCTGTTAAAATAAGATGGGAGGTGAAAATTTGCATCCCAGTTCAGTCCGCTAAGAGCAAACATCAAGAAATTCTTTTAAACGGATTCAATGCGATCTTGATGAACCCCATACTGAGGGCTCCAGACGCATGACCCGTACTCCAGAATTGGACGTACTAAAGATACGTATAATGTTTTAGTAATATAAGGGTCATTGAATTTCTTAGACCATCTTTTAATGAAGACATGCACGCCCTTGGCTTTATTAACCATCGTAGAAATGTGGTCGGAAAATTTAAGTTTAGTATCTAATAGGACACCAAGATCGTTAACCTGGGTTAATCTATCTAAGGAGATCCCATAGAGAAAGTATGTCGCCTGGTTTGGGCACAAACGATAGAAAGACATAAGCTTACATTTTGACCCATTAAGTTTTAAGAGATTGGTGGAACACCACTTTTGAAAATTGTCCAAGTCTGACTGAAGTTTATATTGGGCAGAAGGGGATTTGTATTGAAGACAGAGCTTAACGTCGTCTGCATACATAAGAACCAGAGAGTTCGTTATGGCAGGGGGTAGGTCGTTAATAAAGATAGTGAAAAGTAGTGGCCCAAGATGGCTTCCTTGGGGGACTCCCGATGTAGCACTAACAAGACGAGAGTGTACATCCTTAAAAAGAACACGTTGGGTTCTCCCAGTTAAGTAGCTAGAAATCCACGTGAGAAGGTCTGAGGGAAATCCTAGGATACTAAGTTTACTCAAGAGGAGTGAGTGGTTGACAGAGTCAAATGCTTTACTAAAGTCAGTGTAGATGACATCTGTTTGAAGGCCTTTACGGAAGCCATCTATAATAAAGGAGGTCAGCTCCAAGAGGTTTGTGGTGGTGGAGCGACGCTTTATAAAACCATGCTGACATGGAGAAATAATTGAGCTGCAGAGATGTTGAAGATGTGGTGTTACCAATTTTTCAAAAAGCTTTGGAATTGCCGACAATTTAGAGATTCCTCTATAGTTTGCGGCATCCGATTTTTTCCCTTTTTTGTGTAAGGGAATTATATAGGATTCCTTCCACAATTGGGGAAAAATCGACGTTTCCAGAGACAAAGAGAAAAGTTTAAGAAGGGGTCTGCACAATGGCTTAGCGCAGTTTCTCAGTACACAGCCAGGAACACCATCAGGACCTGGCGAATAGACTGGTTTCACCCTCAGAAGATCCGATAACACAATGCTTTCGGAGAAAGTTGGTCTGAAAATAAGATTAGCTGATTGAATGTTATATGAATAAGGCTGATCCATACTTGTAGGAAATGAGTACGTTGTTTGAAAGAAAGTTGCGAATAGATCGGCAATACCCTGATCAGTTGTCGCAGATACATTTTCAAACGAAATTAGGGGGGAGAAGATACCTGCTTACGCTTAGTGTTAACAAAATTATAAAACTGCTTCGGATCCTGAGTGAACTGAATCCGACAGCGGTCTATATAATTCTTATAACACTCAGCGTTATGCACGGTGAAATTTGACCGAGCTACTAAGTATCTTGAGAAAGTTACGTTACAGCCAGTTTTCTTATGTCTCTTAAGGAGTCTATTTTTAATGTATTTTAAGTTTTTAAGGCTCCTTGTGAACCAAGGAGGGTCGGTCGAGGCGGATGGATACTTCCATGGCAGTCGAAGAAAGCGTTAAGCGTTTTGTAGAATGTTTCTAAAGCGATATTAATATCGGTGCATTCCCAGAGATCGGACCAATCAAATAAAGAAATTAAATTGCTTAGTCTCTGAAAATCAGCCTTACGAAAGCAGCGAGTTTTATGAACTCCATGGCGAGACTGAAGGTTGCTAGCAGTAAGGGTTTCAATCGAAACCTCAAGCGTTGGGTGGTAAGGATCTTCTGGGAGCGAAAGTGGCATGGCTCTGGAAACGGTTATTCCATCTGGGTCAGAAACAAAACATAAGTCTAGAAGCCGACCTAAAGAATTCCTTACGTGGTTAATTTGACCAAGGGATATGTCAAACATACCCTCAGTAAAATCGTGATGTGTTGAGAGTGTTAAAGATGGTGAATTCTCGATGTTTGACCAGATAAGTTCCGGTAAATTGAAATCTCCTAGCGTCACTAAAAGGTCGCTGTCAGACATGCGGTTCGAAACCAGCTGAATGGCAGATAAGTGGTGCCAGTATGTAGGTGGTTCCGAAGAAGGTGGTAAATATGAGCATGTTATGAATATTGATTGAAGCGACATAGTGATTTTGATACATAGGAATTCAATATCACCCAGATTCGGTAACCTAACCTCTTCAGAAGCAAAGTCGGAGTCCACAGAGATAAGGACTCCTCCTCCCCTTCGTAGTGGTCGGTCCCGTCTGTAAGTGGTGTACCTGTCTGGGAAAATTTCCGAACTGAAAATCTCCGGCTTTAACCAGGTCTCTGTGAAGACTAAAATCTGGGATGCAAAAGATAGACTATCAGAATACAGTTTAGGGAGCTTACTCCGAAGCCCCCTAGTATTTTGATAGGTAAGGGATATGTAAGATGTTGTTAGTTTTTTGAAGATGAAGGTTTAGGTAAGGGAGACGAAGATGGTACAGGGTTTTTAGGCTTTGGGAGTTTAACTCCCACAGGCTTACTAACCTTTTTCTTTACTGTACTCGGCTGATGTTCTTGTACGAATATGTTCTCCGGCCAAAAGCTGGGCGAACAGATCGTATCGAACATCGGCAAAGGTACACGTATCTTAAAAGATGACGTAAGCCTTGAGTAAGAATATTTAAATTTCCTAATGTCCTCCACTCTAACAACGGCCTTGGATTTAGCTTGGATATAAGCCGAGATATCAATCTCTGAGGTGTCAGGGGCCAGCCGTGAAATAAATATATTTTTAGAGGGGAGGATCACCTGTAAGGGCTTTGGTGTTGCGGTTGGTAAGACCGCGACATCAGTCCGTACCGGGGGTCCGGACGGTGGTTTACCCTTATCAGTGTATTTTAAGGGGGTCGACTCTACTCGTGCCGGAGGAATCACTTGGAGTGATACCCTGGGTGGTATTTCGGACGAGTTATGCTCAACAATGGAGTCAAATTCCGAAACCACGTTTGTGTTTCGAACTCCTGCTCTTGGGGTAGTAAGAGTTATGAGCGGCTGCATGGTCGTCGGCTGATCGGGCTGAATAGCGATATCAGTGCCTACGGAGTCCCTAAAAGCTGTTTTTTTGCGCTTTGGGGATTCATTTAGTAGCTGTAGGCTGCTAAATTGGGAATCCAGCGCAGAGAGTTGGTCGTTGATTTTCCGGAAACCACCGATCAACTCTTTAAAACCGTTTTTAGTTTGCCGCATGAACGTTCGCATTTCTTTCTGAACCGCGCGACATCCACTGCAGCAAAAGTGGAAACCAGCGTTTCTAGAAATTGCATCCGAAACTGAGGCGGTGAAACCTGCACATTTCGCATGCACAACATTTTCACACAGCCAACAGGGGATGCTAGGCTGGGACGCGGAAATCGGCTTATTGCACGATTTTATAGCGCAGATGCTATAAAATTCCATTATAGAAATTTTAATGTAAGAACTAGCAATTTAAGAATATAAGAAATAAATAAACAACAAATAATTAATAATAGACAAACTAGTAGCCTTGAACCACTGTACTTGTTAATAAGAGCAACTTGTTATAAAGAGGTAATGGGAAAATAAGAGCGCAAACTAGGAGAGAGAGTTATTGCAAAAGTAGAAATTGCAGTAAACGTAAGAAAAGGGAATAGAAATAAATAGGGCACAGTACCTTACTTGGGTAGATAATAAAATAACTTAAAACACACCAAATACGGTACCGCGCAGACGCGAGTGCGAATGGAAACGTTTAAAGTGAGATTTAAAGTAAGATTTAAATAATTAATTTCTCGATAAACGCCGGTTTGTCTTTATAAGAAAATAATAAAATCGAATGCTCGCCAAAAAAAAACACGTCCGTTCGCTATGAAGGTGAAGTGATTTTCTGATTGCGACCAAGGGCTTACAAAAATACGTAACGGCTTTCGAAAAGTGGGCAACTAAATAGAATATTGAAATCAATTGCAGCAAATTACCTTGCGTTACATTCGCCAAAAGGCCTTTGAAATGCCCAGGAATTTCTATGCTCGGCTCCACACTTCAACACAAGACCTTCTACAAATACCTTGGGGTGACTTGTGACAGAGGACGTTCCAAAAGCACACAACGATGATCAAACAGGCAGGCTGCAAAAATATCGTGGCCCCTTTCGCCAAGAAACAAAATTTCATTGCCAAATAATGTTCGCTTCTATAAATCCATTTTCAGCCCAATTTGGAAGTATGGTATGGAAGTATACGGAATTACAAGTAAATCAAACCGGAACGAAATAAGAGTTGCGAAAAGCAAGATAATCAGTACTATTTGTAACGCCCCCTGGTGAGAACACAACACATAGAGAGGGACCTGTATGCAAGAAGAAGAATACTTAAGACGTCTTGGCTTTCACCCCAACACCCTGGCGAAAACACTAGTCCGCACCGCACGAAAAAGAAGACTGAAGAAATATTACCCACAACATCTTCCTTCCAGATAATGATAATGTAAAATAATATATTTTAATTTTTTTTTTTTATAACATTCTTAATTTGTATTTAAAATCTGTCTAAGTGGACAATCATTAAATGTTTTGGGGGAGACCTTGACTTAAGGGAGGTACATGGAATGTATGTCTTATGAGGTTGACTTAGGCGGGTGTTTCCTCTTCAGTCGTCTTAGGGATTGGCTATAATTTAGGAGGTTGATGGCCAGGTGGTTGGGGTGGATGTCCAGTCTTTTTATGTATATTCCGCTGAGACGGGTGATCTCCTCTGCTACACATCTAACTTCAAGCTCTTTATGGATTATTGAGTTTTTGTGGTACGGATGGGCGTTCGAAACTGTTCTCAGGCATTTATTCTGAAATCGCTGGATTTTGATGCGGTTCGAACAGCTTGCCGTGCCCCACAACTGTATCAATAGTACAATAATGTAATTGTAAATTGTAATGTACCAGATGTCCAAATAAATTCATAAAATATGCCCATTTTTTTGCGCCCTAGACCAGCTTTCCCCCTTAATATACAGCATTAAGATGTGCTTTGATATGCAAATTAAGAAGATTATGATGGAAGGGGGACTACCCTTCTTAACTGCTGGCCTAGGGACTCAGTAAGTTTTATTTTAATAAAAGAATAACGGCTGTTGCCGGAGTTGTTCTCATATGAGCTTGTGCTCTTTATTCAATGAGGCTTCAAAACGAACTAAAATATAAAATGATTCTTAAAGCTAACAGAAGAATCGCAGCGGCCACGCAAATATGCTGTGATTGCCGGCTGCGCACAAGTTTCCGGCCCAATGCCGGGTCAGCACTTTTGACGTTTTTATATCATATTTCGCACACTGAGCCAACTGTTCTAGTACGTTGGCTTGTGTTAACTACTCCCCCTTCAAGATTCCGGCCGTCCTCGGTCGGCCCTAACTCGGCGATCATCCCGTTTAGTTAAATTGCAGATCTCCGCGCTCCGATGAACCGTAGACAGGTGATGCCGATACAAATCATTGCACAACAAATCGCTGCTGCGATAAATATTATGCGATGTGAATGGTTAGTATCAATTTCTCTCCCGAACTCTTTGATGAACTCCAAGTTACGTTCACTCAGCTGGTGAAGGTAGGGGAGACTCAGAATATCTCTGTTGGCGGTGATATTCAATGATGGGGAACTCGCTACCCCAGGAGCTCTTGTTTGGGCCTTGTCGTGAATTATGAAGATGGTGTCGTTTATCACGACGCTATCGTTGAAGGTGATGAGATGTGTGCCACGTAGAATTCTGTTCCGTTGTCCACCGTGACCCTGGCTGGCCGGTCATTGATGATGATGATTCCCTCATCCACGCGGGTAAGCGGGTGTAGGTCGCTTGGTTGCGACTCGCAATGCGCTAGGACGCCTGCGTGTAGTTTCCTGGCGCATGAGCTTTCCGTTGATAGTTGGCAAAAGGTAGCCCCCGGTGTTGGGGTGCAATCTTTGATTGTATGGACTTCTTCTCCACACTTTGCCACCATGTTGTCGGTTATCCGCAGCATAACTCCTTTGCAAGTGACCGGGAAAATAGTGACCTTACAAGATAATTTTACTTTGGGAAATTTAATAATAAAGTGTATTATGTTAGAGGATTGTAGTATTTTTACGGACGATGCGGACATAAGATCCCCTATGGGGGTATCTGTGGGCTCTTTCAGCCAAACTGATTTTAAGTCTGCATGATCTAGGATATTTGGACTGACAATATTGTTTTTCGCCATTGTTACAGCCAACATTAAATTCTGTAACTCCATCATTAGTATTCTATTCCTAGCCAGCAGTGTCTCGTATAAATGGCCGGTGTCAATTTGGGTATTTTTATGAGTTTGTAGGATTTGATTTACAGTTGCTGTTAATTGGTTAATTCGATTTTGTATTCTAGTATTAATTCTGATTTGCCTATTGTTTGACTGTGTCAACTGCCACTCTGTGAATCTAATTCTTTCTAGATCGCCGGCATCCGGCGTCCCCGCTACTACCTTTAGCATTGAGCCTAGAAAATCTAAACTCCTTGCGATTCTATGGTGGACATTCAACGAATCCAGCGTATCTCGAAGGTGCGAGGTATCCACTTCTAGCAATCTCCTCATATGAGACTGTGGAAACATCTCGTTCATGCTGCTTCTATTATGCGCATGTATTCCCAAAGATTTGCCGAGTGGGTCACATACGCGAGCTCCTCCCACACCAGGATCTCTCCATCTATGATGGGGATATACCTTGTTTGTGAGTAGTTAGTGATGTGCGCTGACACCAATGCCAGTGAGAGGAGGATGAAAACTCTGCACCTGTGGAAATGTATTTTTTAGTCGCTTTTTCTTGATTGCTGAGGTTTATCCCATCACCAAGTAATTGGTGATGGGATAAACCTCAGCGATCAAGAAAAAGCGACTAAAAAATACATTTCCACATTTATCCTAAAACTAAAACATCGCGCCTTTGGCAACGGACTTAATGTCTACTAAATGGAAGTTTGCCAAATGGCTGGTGATAATAAACAATTTAAAATTAAGCGAGAGAGTCATTTTAAGTTGTCCTAAAAATGTCTGTAACACGGTTTTTGCGGTGCCAGAATTTTGTAGTCGGGAATCTCCGGTCTAATTCGTCCTGCACCATTGCTAGCGTGTGCAAATCGCAATGGAGGGCTTTTACGCCCCTGGGGACTATTGTATCCGCAAGGTCATTGAGAAATGACTCCTTATCGGTGAAGTTGATCGAATGTCGTTTCTTGTCTTTAAAGAGAACGAAAGAGCGTTTTAGATGAAAGCGGGTTTATAGACTACCTTCGCACCCGTTTCCTCGATGCGACCCTTCCACCTTTTAATTTTCGCGTTAGGGTTAGAATCTGATACCGAGAATGACAATGGCTGATGATCGGTGAAGATAGTTATATCTTTCACCGCATATAGATAGTGTTGCAGCTTGGCCAACGCCCAAACGATGGCTAATAATTCCCTTTCGTTTGTGGCGTAGTTCATTTCCCTATCCTTTAATGTCCTCGAGATCATTGTAATAGGACGGTTCTCTTGTGAAAGCACTGCGCCAATACCGTAGGCTGAAGCATCCGTCGTTAGATGGAATGGCTTCTTGTAATCCGGGTATCTGAGCATAACATCTTCGAATGCCAAAATGTTCCGCAGTTTTTCGAAAGAATTTTTTGCGCCTCATCGAATTGTACTTGGATGTGTCGCGATCTATGTCTGCTTACACTTCCATTTTCGCCCTTTAAGATATCCGAAATAGGCCTTGCTATGGCTGCAAAGTTCTTAATGAAGCGTCTGTAATAGCTCGCGAGACCTAGGAACGATCTAATAATTGTCACTGCCTCGTAATGGCGAGAGGTGCCGTTGAAATCTTTAAATATGCGCAGCAATCGCCGCTTGTCGAAACGAAACATACGATTCCTGTGATCCCGAGAATTCAGGCAAATATTTAACGGCATCTAAAGTCATGCTACATGGGGAATTATTAGTTATGTCTATGGGCTCGTAAGTTCTAATTACGGGGGCCACTGCTGAGGTGGACGCGACATGTGTTGTTGCCAACTGGCTGGCCAGCTCCTGAATTTTCTGACGCATTTCATTTCGCGCGAGTTCATTTTTGGCAGCTTCGTCCGCCAAAGTATTGGCCACAACTGCCTGTATTACAGCTTTGAGCTGTTCTGGGTCTATCGCCATTTCAGGGGGATTCGCGGTTACGCTTGATTTTCGTTATCAGACTCTGAGTCTGTGGAGTACGGTTTACTATTCCTATACTGTGAGAATGTGGGCTGCATGAGCAGTCCAATTCGCTTAAGTATGCAAAAGCTGCCTGTGTGGGTAGCAGTTGACCAAAGACAAACAAACAAAAAATAAAGACAAAGACTGCAGCGTCGAATGTCGCGCTTACATCGAACGGAAACAAAAAACAACAATAACAAATGAGAAGCGAACGTATGCGCTGTTATGAAGAATTTTTTTTTTTTCCAATGTTTTTTCTTATTTATTGAATCTTCCCTTTTACTTAAGAGTCTAACAATAAGTTTTCAAATCTTATTCTAAGCTAACTAAATATCATTTTATGAAATGATTCGTGCTGTGTGGCCTAACAAATTTAACGCTGGGCTGGTTGGTCGTTCCGGTGCAGTCGGCTTTGGCTGCATACTCGAGTAAGTTTTCTTGCAAGAGGATTTGGATGTGAGGCTAGTTTTTCATTATATTTAACTTTTAAATGTTATGAAGAATAATTATATTTTTTCGTTTTTATTCCCATTGACACGAGACCATGTTTCAGTGTATCTTCTGGATTAATGAATTATTTTATTACTAAATTTTATACTTTTTATTTAAAAATTAAAAAAAAAAAAAAAACGTTTCTGTGCAGACTTAAAATGCGTTTAGCATCGGTTCCCACTCACATGATTTTTTTCTGGCGTGTGTGTGTTTGTTTGATCACTAATTCCCTTCACTTTCCCGCGCCGCTGTCGTAAATTTTCTCGCGGGCGGTGTTGGTGATGGTGGTGGTGGATGGTGGTTTCTACCACTAGTTGAGCGCCAATTAAGAAGATTATGATGGAAGGGGGACTACCCTTCTTAACTGCTGGCCTAGGGACTCAGTCAGTTTTATTTTAATAAAAGAATAACGGCTGTTGCCGGAGTTGTTCTCATATGAGCTTGTGCTCTTTATTCAATGAGGCTTCAAAATGAACTAAAATATAAAATGATTCTTAAAGCTAACAAAAGAATCGCAGCGGCCACGCAAATATGCTGTGATTGCCGGCTGCGCACAAGTTTCCGGCCCAATGCCGGGTCAGCACTTTTGACGTTTTTATATCATATTTCGCACACTGAGCCAACTGTTCTAGTACGTTGGCTTGTGTTAACTTGCACGTATTGATGGATGATATATCACTAGTCTCACTATGAGACCTAATTTTCGAAAATTTATTAGCAGGTATTATTGTGCATTGTGAACCATTAAAAATCAAAAATCTACATGCTTAAACTTTTCCTTATTTACCTTTAATTATAACATAAACTGTGACCAATAATCAATGTTCTGAGGTGATACATGTGCATATGTATGTTCAGATTTTCTTTAACGTTGAACGTGCTCAGCTGGTTTTTATGACAATAAAAGCATATTAGCTCACTACTAGATTTTTGCGTATAATGGCGCTTCAAACACTTAAAACACAAACTTAATTTTCTAGCTTTGTCCACTCTTTCCTGGGAACTCATTGCTTTAAATTTATGACAATATATCATTCAATGCCCGGACATTTTGCACATCGGACAATTTACGAACTAAGCCGTTGATTTCAAAATTCCACGTTTCTCTCAGTGTTTGGTGTTCACTAGACGTTTTCACGTTGCTCTCACATTGTTGATGTACGGAAAAATGCAATCTGACTTTTCGGTGAGGTAATGAATTGGTTAAACGACTTAGTACGAATTTGAACAGCTATGAATTGAATCGTGATACGTTTATATTCATAAAATATGCCCATTTTTTTGCCCTCTAGACCAGATTCCCCCCTTAAATATTTCAAACTTCGTATTGCCAAAAATGATATATTGGCGGTTCCAAAATTACCGTATTTAATATGTATAGTTGTAAAGGACCGGAAACCCATTTTCAAAAACCGATTAATGGAAAGAATTGACACCTGCGAATGACCAGAGCTAAATCGACAAACTTTTTCATTAAAACTTTTTTCGCAGAGCAACTATTCTAGAGTGTACAATTTTTCTCCAACTCAGATCACAGAAGCGTTGAACTACATTTTCAAGTTAGAGATGTTACTCTGCTGTGCATATTAGGAAGCATGCTCGTAATTGTTGTTGGCTTGTAAGCTTACAAAGAAGACACAAATCACTTAAACTCAGTGTTTTGCGAGGTAGGGTCTTTTTGGACATCGTCCTTTCCTCATCGTCTATTCGGTGACGGCTTCTCCACCGGTATCATTGCTACCTTGTTTATATCCAGGGTCAGGCCGCCTTGATCGACGTGATATGGCTTCGGTTGGCCTAGGCTGGCGATACCACTTTTCCAACTTCTGGGTACCTGTAATTGAACAATTTTGGAAGAGGAATGATTTGATCGCGCGGCTAGCTTGGCGGTGAATCGCTCGGCTGCGTCGAATGAGGCGTGTCGTCTTTGTAGTGCCAATAATCCGACGGATAACTGGAGACCAACCGTCGTTAATTACAGTGTCGTCTCTGTTTCTACCACCTCAAAAAGCTCTTGGCCTTGGTCTTGTATCTACTTGACTGGTCACATTTATGAAATCTATCAATAAAATCAATAGTACGGTCCATATAACTTATTGTTTGAAGGTAGTTTCATGCAAATCTTTACTCCAAAATCGACAATTCCGATTATTTACGCACCCATTAAGACAAAAATGAGCTTTGTCGCTAAACCCCATGGACGCGCCATGAACTTTCGAAACAGAGCACGCATTTTGATAATAAAATTCAATAATTTGCAAGCTTTGTTCGTTTGTAAGACAATTCATGGTTAAATTATAAACCAAACTGAAAATAGTGATACCAAACATAAAATGAGCGTCACCGGTTCACCTGCTCGGGGGACTCATTTAAAAACTGAAGGTTGCTGAATTAGAAATCAAGCGCACAGAGTTGATCGTTGATTATACGGAAACCATTCTAAGTCAGTCGCATGAAAGACTGCATCTCTTTCGGATACCGCAACCCCAGCAGAAAAGTACTTTGATATTCCGATTACTTGCACGCGCTGTACGGACATCCCCCACAGTCCCCACTGTATCTTTTCCTTCTTCCGGCGTGATATAGCCTTTAAACATAACCTTTTTTAGTTCGTACTGGAAGGTTTACCCTGAGCGTATCGCTTTCATTACTAAGTTGTCTGGGATTACAAATTTCGGGCTGTAGTACAGCCTGTTCCTCGTAGGTAACAACCAGTTGGATGAGTCCGTGAAGCGTCTTGAAATCCTGCCTGCCTTCTGGTGACTAACTCGCTCATACACTCACTCTCTTTCCTCCTCCGGATTGTATCCTACCCTTTGCAACAATAGTAGTTGGTCTGCTAGGTACTTTCTAAACGGTTCTCTTGGTCTTCTGGGTCCTGATCTGATCCTCCAGCCATTGGTACGAAGCACTTCCAGAAAGAAAGAGTACTGGTACCCTCCCAGCTGTAGGGAAGACTTTTTTTAAATGTTGGTGACACTGCCGCGTAGCCTGACATCTCTTCTTTAAAATTCGAGAATAATTGGAGTTTAGTGTGTTGAGAACTCTTGATGCAGTACCATCTCTCGCGAAAAATCTCGTTCGTATCTCCTGTTAAGTGCGAAATTCGCGCCATCAATCGCTACCTCCATGCGAAGGAAAAAGGTCCAGTTGAAACTGGACGTCCAGGTAAAACTGTTTAGGGTAATTGAGCTATATTTAATACGAGTGTGTAAAAGTGGTGTCGCGAGTTTAAAAATGGTCGTACTTGCGTGTCTATGTCGAAAAATAACTTACATATGTAAATACAAGTGTAACCAAGTATGTTTTTGTTTTAAAACATTTTTTTTAACTCTACAATTACTTTCTGGATGTGCCTGGAAATATTTTGGAGGTAAGAGGTAGGAAGAAAACAGAAGCAGGAAAAAGAGGACACAGTGTAGTCCTAAAAATAACCCAACTTTTTGGATATAAAATAAAATACACATTATATTATCTTTGAAAGTTATTATTTATTCCAAATAGGTTCAATTTGGCTCAACGCAACGTTTGGAACGATCAACCAGCGCATGCATAGATTTTTTATGTCATTTATAGAAATGTTCTTCAGTACCTCGGTTACGGCTGCTTGAATAGCTGGGATATCATCATAAAATGCTCCCTTCATCTTGGTTTGGAAATAAAAAATAGTCACATGGTGGCGATCAGGCGAATACGGAGGATGGTGGATGAGAGAAATCCCTTTGAATTATTCCTGTGCATTATTGTGCAATAAAAACAGCTGTTTTCCTGCTGGATATTCTGGTCTAACACTACCGATTCTTTTCCATTTTCTATTCTCCATTAACAGTTTGACCTTCTGGAACAAATTCATTTTGGACAATACCCTTCGAATCATAAAAAGTAATCAACATTGTCTTGACTCGAGACTTCTGAAAACGCAATTTTTTTGGTTTTGGCTCGCCTTTGGACTTCCATGCAGCAGATTGACGCTTAGTTTTAGGGTTTTATTTAAATCACCATGTCTCATCAGCAGGTATGATGGAATCAAGAAACTCTGGATCGTTTTCAGCAGTTCAATAATGTCTTTGCAATGCTCCACACGAGCGATTTTTTGGTCGTCATTTAATTCATGTGGAACAAATCGCGCACAGACCTTTCTTTTCCCCAAATCTTCAGTTAAAATTCTCCAAATAGTGTTTTTACTCGTATTCAATTGCTCAGCCAACATTCTCGTAGTAAAATTTGCATCGATACCAATGATTTCACGGACTTTTTCCACCAGTTACTAGTTTCTGGAGGTCCTGCTCTAGGATCGTCATTTAAATCCTCACGACCATTTTTAAATCGTGTAAACCACGTATTAACTTGCGTACGACTCATACAATCATCAAAATAAACTTTTTTCATTAATTTGTATGTCTCACCAAATTTTTTTTCAAGTTTGACACAAAAGTTTATATTTGCTCAATGTTCCATTTTATTTTTGAACCATTAGCACACTTTTAGTTTTATTGAAATGGCTGTCACTTTTACATCTGTCATCCGACTTACATGAATTTAGGTGCGTTTGAAAGAGGATGAATGTACAGGGTGGTCAAAATTATTTACACAACGAGCTTTTTTTGAATTGAATTTGCAATTGAAAAAAAAGCACGTTGTGTAAATAATTTTGACCACCTCTGTATCTTTTTAATGTTGCAAATTTTTAATAGATGGCGCTGTATGTTGTATGATTTAAATATAAAGTTCGGTATTTTTTGGGACACACCGTGTAGTCCACACCTGTATATCGTGTCCACCAGCGCTGTGTGGCACTCGAGCCCTACTTTCTTACAAATCCTTGCTGGAAATCTGTACTCCACTAATGGCTTATCGATTTATAATTTCTAATTCTATGCGAAATTATAATATTAGTTGCCAAAACCACTGATTTTCTATCTGCACTTTTTAGCCGTTCGTCGGGTCGGAGCGACTTATGACGATGTCGATAAGAACGCTAAAGTCTAGTGGAGTCGGAGAAAGAGTCGGCTTGCGGTTGAACCGCCCTGGATATGAGAAACACCCAGAGCGTAGAATCTGATGACGATGATTGATACAGACGTATGGGGAATTAAATTCTTAAATATAATTTAGACGGCGGATGCGGTTTAAATCTATAAATAAAAGCCTGCAACTGGATATGTTTTTATTAAGTCTTTTAATATATTTCAACATAACGTCATACTTCAGAAAATTATTGCAAGAAAATGCATGAAAAACAATTAATATTGATAATAAAAAAAGGCTTAATAACTATAAAAACTATTATAATGCAATTTTATTAAATACAAAATTATTGAATATTTAAAACTTTTTAAAAAGATAGCAACAATTTAAAGTGGACACATCTACGAGATTGAAACTACAATTTCATAATTTTTACTGCAGCATCAGAGCATTTAAATTACGTTGTAGAATAGTATCTTTAACCGAATTAAAGACTATGTTAATATTCTGGGTATCTATGGCAGTGGTAAAATGATGGTAAATCGTACTCGAGCTACATGTACGACGGACGCTCATAAACATTTGCAAAATAAAATTTTGAACATCCAAAAGTGAACGTGGATTTCCATTAAACTGCGGATAATACCATCGAATGTCAGTCTCTGGATTGCATACTTTTTGCTCTAGTAAGTCTGTTTTGTTCATAAAAAGAATTATTGATATTCCTTTAAATGTGTTGTTATTGACTATGGTATCAAATATATTTTTAGACTCTTCTAAGCGATTGGTTTTCCTAAAAAGGAATGGATGTTGACTTCTGGTTAAATCAAAATTTATAAGTTACCTGTCTTCGGCAAGAACCTGATCAAACTCCGAACTAGACACAAGGAATATTATCGATGTTACGGAAGTATCAAAGCATTTCGTCCACTTTTGACGCTGAGTTCGCTGCCCTCCCACATCAACAAACACGAACGGAATGTTCTGTAAAAAGTTATTGAATTTTTTATGAAGCTTATGTTCAAATTGCTCACCTGTATTTTTACACAAAATTCATATACACCTTTTGTGGCTTTTCGACAGTGCAATATATCTTTATGTGTTGGCACATAATCTGAATTAGATAGCCTTTCAATATCGTCTAAAAAATAGCTAACTGAATCGCTCTAAAAGGTTTAATTTTTACAATTTTTGTCTAAAATTAAAAAAAATATAAATGCATACAATTTGAAATTCACGACGTCTTTCGAAAGCTCTTCGAATTCCACGATCCTTCCACAAACGCTGAATAAGTGGGGCATATTCCAAAAACTTAAGGGCCTCCATAGCATTGCATTCTAATAATTTAACATAATTCACGTCGTGTTCTTGACCGTCACTACCCCACGATATATTGAGCTTTTCACGAGCATCCAATAGAACTTGCATACCTTTAATATAAGTTTTTAATCAGTTAATAATAACTTGAAGAATCTAAACTTATGACCTACACCAAAACTACTTACCTCTTACAATATTTTGGTATATCACGTGTTTGTATTCGCGCAACAGATCGGGGTCAAAATTTACCCCGTGTATTATTCGCATTTGTTTGAGGAAAGTTGATTTTCCCGATTCCCCAGCCCCCAAAAGAAGGAGCTTTACCTAAAAAACATTCATAAAATAAAATTTTAAACAAAACTGCGATAATTGAACTCTTTTTATAACCCCAATTAACCACAAGATAAAATCACCATTGGTACGAATACCAAGTTTACTTCTGCAATGGGAAAACTCAATAAATAAAGCAAGAAATTAGGTCTAACGTCGAACAGAGGCTAAACTTATATAAGCATTATACATATATGACTTCAGAATTAGATCAGTTTTTTTATAAAATAACTTTTGAAAGTAGTCCCATATACTTTCCCAAACATACGTATATGGCATGGCAGATATTGGAGATAGTCGACCCCTACAAAATTCTAGTTGGCCGCAGATCCTCATAGAAGAGGCCCGAGAAAATTTCAGGTTTCAAAAACATGGAAGTTAGAGACTCAGAGAGTGGTCCTAATTAAGAATATATACATATATACTTTATTGTGTCGGAAATATTATTATTAATTTATCCTTTAAGCATTCTGTTCAAGTATTGAACATGTAAACGAAGAAATATATTAAAATAATGTAAAAGGGATCGGACCAACAACCGATCTAATAAATAAATTCCTTCAAACCAGACGCACTTGAGAGGGTCACAAAACGTTTAGGCCACCAGCGCATTTAGCAACACATTGAATTCGCTGTGAGCATAAAAATATACACAGCTAAAAAGAACTTTTTTAGGGTACAAAATGCACAAATGTAAAATTTTGTAAAATGTTTCTTCAGATAAGAATTTTTTAGTTTTTAAACGGATCCCATTGGAGCCTGACTTTCGCTCGGCTTCCCTTAACATATTACATACAGTCTTTATACACTTGTAATTTAATATTATTAATGAATAAATATGCATATCCATTTTACGATTAAATTGGTTTATTTCCAATCAAGAAGAATAAATAATGTTAAGACTATTTAAAAAACAAAAGACTAATTAATTTAGTTTTCTTCCAATACTTTAGAGCTTCCTTTTTTCAAAGCTGTATTTATTTCTTGGAAATAATGTCATTCAACTAAATTAATGCAAGGATTAATTCGACAGGTACAATTTTCCGTTTATGTGTAAGTGTACACTGTCAAAATAAAAGCATTCCGGCAAAGGCCGGAAGAAAGGGCGTTATTCCGGTAAGAGCAAGATTTAAATTATTACCATAAGATGCATGATGTGGTGTTGGATTTTGGAGTGCGTATGCGCGACATGGTGTTGATTCTTGATACCGCGCTAAAAAAAGTCCGAACATGATAATGCACATGAAAAGGTTATGGTACGGGACTGGCTCCAGACCACTACGACTCAAGGGTGCCCATCGAGCTACTGTGCCCATAATCTGGTGGCATCAATAACAAGCAAATATTGGACGTATCAGCTTTCACTTTCATTCAAGGTTACATACTAGATTCCACCCAATTTGGCGTGGGTCGATCCTTACTTCGCCAACCAACGGCGAGCCGTGTCTGGATGGGGGATAACCAGACCTGTGCCTCACACCAGTGTCAGAAATAGTCGTGTTTAGGTTCGCAACCAGTGAACGAATACCACTTCCTAGAAAAAGCACCAGTGAACAAAGTCGCCTCCGCTAATAGAATTATCCGCTAATCAAAACACTTTGGTGCGATAACCATCGCCTACACGAAAAAAGTTTCAGTCCACACCATACGGTCCTGGTAATAGGACCGACCATTGTTGCGCTTTTGTTCATTATGGTTAAGATAGCCCTTAAAATTATCACAAAATGGAAACAACCACGCCATTTGGAAGGAATTATAAATTAAATTAAGAAACACGCTAATAATTTGAATGGTTTTTTAAATGTGTTCTTTGAAGAAGCAAACAACTCGACATCAATCGCAACAAAACTATCAGCAACATAAGACAACTCAAAAGGAACAAACTCAGCCAATGCCTTAATAAGATTTATAAAGCGCAGCCACATTTACAGAAATCAAGGGAAGTGGTTTATAACAACATGCGCTTAACCTCCAATCAATAGATATAAATATTTATGAAAAAGCAACAACAGCTCCAAGAACAGCAACAGCACAAATTCCTTTGTGGCTTTAGCAGCAGCAGGAACAACAACAGCAAAACAAGCAAAACAGTTAGCGACTTAAACTCTCGAAAATATGGTTTTTAGAAAGATCAACTCGAACCAGCAATGGACTCAGAGTAAATCAATTTTTTATCAGTCCCACAAAGAGTAATTGAAAAACTGCGACACGTTTGGGAATTATGAAAGTTAGCACAATATACTCACATCTTGTGGTCACCTCCAACTGCATGGCGGTGGGGATGTGGGGAGGAACTTACAATTAAGCCAGACAGGGAAAGCTAGTCCAATCCATTTAAGTCAAAGGGGCTACATTTTTTGCCACTTTCTTACCAACCAGATATCCATTTGTAACTAGCCACACAGCAACTTGTATTGATTCCCAAGTAAATATCAGTCAAAGTTGGGATTTAGACTCTGATCACATAGCCCATGTTGTTAATCTGCAAACGAATGGTGTATATGTCAGAAGAAATCATTGGTTTATCACTAGTCGTAGTGATGTTATTGATATTAAAACACATCTTGAGAGCTCCTCCCAACTAAATTCCTACCTAAACGTTATAAATGACACCGAGAACAGTTTAAATAACCGAACTGAAAATATATATGGAGTTGATACTGCTTCAACGCCTTTATTTGACCCTGAACTTTGTCCTGTAATTTATGCCATTATTTTGACAATAGAGGCCAGAGAGTAAATTATAAAAAATTGGCGCTTTCAAAGAAAAGAATTTTGTCTCAAGATCCTAACAATAGTCAAACTTAATACAAAGTCAAACTTTAAAGGATGAGAGTTTAAGTAGTGGTATATGCGTACATAGCGAGTGTTTACTGTACTCAAGTACAATGACTTAAATCAAGCAAATATAAGTACAAACACATTGGCTGTGCTAACGTAAACAATAATGTTCAAGTGGAAGTGTAATATAATCACCCACTTATAAGCCACATTGCATAAGTGCTTGGTCAGCATTCTTGTGCTAACCAAACGCTATTACATAAACAATGCGCACATAACATACTCTCTTAATATTCACTTTGAGTTCTCATTTGCTGTTGCTTAGCAGAACAGCAATACATACATAATAATGAATCAATGAGAAACCAACCATCGAACCTAACACAAAGGTTTGGAATACGCACTCGAATACCTGTCTTATAAGAGCAGGTTCAAAAGGACCGTTGCTCTATTCGCTGTTTACCGATAATATATCCAGCCCCAACAGTACGGTGGCTTACCCCAAAAAAACTTATTAATTCCAACTGTCGTAGAGAAGCAACTAATGAACTACAGGGGTAACCGTTTGTGTGACACATGTACTTATATGCAAGGATTCGGTTGAAAAATTCGTCTTCAAATAAACCAATGGAACGTGTGGAACAGAATTGGAGCATAGTTGATGCAAAAAAGCGGTGGAAGTGTGCTCCTTCCAGCGGAGTTTTTCTGAGAATGTTGCATACGGTGTACAAAGGCACGCTTCAGTAGGAAGGATCATAAAATGTCTTATATACCATTGCATAGCAGTGAATAATGGGTTCTTTGCTGGGTCAATAGCTCGGTCTTTTGCTAGTCTGCGTTATGCTAAAGTTTTCCAACGAGCTAATTGCAGATGTGCTTTCTTGTTGGCAGTTTTGAGTTCCAAAATGTATCTCGTATAAAACAAATACGTAAATATAGTTTGTAAGGATTTTATTGTTGGCTTACGGCCAATACGTCAGTTTCAAAAGGATTTTTTCACTTTTTATGAATTATGAAAGATTCGTTACATATATGGATGTAACGTGGCATCGCATTGATGTGTTGCCATCCCCCTAAAGGAGGAAGGTGGCCACGCTGAGCGCAGAAAGAAAACAACATAGAAGAAGGAGGCATTGCATGTCAGAGAGCCACACGGCATCGGCGGATGGATATTTCCGTTGCACATATAAGTAAAAGAATACGTTTGCGTAAATGTAAATACCGCCTTAGAAACAGTCTATGAAACTTTATAGACTGTTTCTAAGGCGGTATTTACATTTACGCATTCCTAAAAACGGAAAATCAAATGTAAGGCTTAAATATTTTTATTCTGTGAAAGACTTACGCAATCTACGAATTTTATGAATTACATGGGGAGACTTAATTTCGATACAAGTAAAGGATTTGGTGGAAACCTCAAGCGTTGGATGGTATGAATCCTCTGGAGGCAAAAATGGCATAGCTATGGAAAGGGTGATTCAATCATGATCAGGAGCTGGCCTAAATAATGTCTTACGTGGTTGATTTGACCTATGGAAATGCAAAACATATCCGTAGGTAAATCATGGTGTGATATCACGGAGAAAGATGGTGAACTTTCTATATTTGACCCAGTGAGCTCAGGGTGCAAAAGAAAATAAATGAAAAATTTACTTGAAGGATGAGTTTTGAGTAAGAATATAACAATATTTTCTACTTACTAATATCATCCACTTTTTATATTGCTTTCGGTTTTGCTTTCATGTAAACCGAAATATCCTTTTCAGAGGTGTCAGGGTCTAGCCGTAAGATAAAAATCATTCGAGTTCATGCGCTCATTACGTACCGTCGTGTCTGCTCCGATTCTAAACTGAGGAGTGAGCTTCAACCTATTTGGTTCTTATAAGTGCGGAATCTATTTTTAGACATCATCCGACGGACAGTGTGTCGGTTGACTCCGCGAAAGAAGTAAACACTAGAGCGAAACGGAAAACTTATGTACGCCCCCGCCCTTTGGGCTGGTGTCTTGTCTCTCGCTTACTTAGGCCACGGACCGGCGAGAGATAAGAAAATAAAACGATTCGGAAGTAGCTGGGTGCACACTAGTGTTGTTTCGTTCGTGAACGAACGAACTAAATTGAACTGTTCACCAAACTGAACGAACGAACTAGGTCTGTCTTTATAGTTCAATATAGTTCGTTAGTTCAATATAGTTCACTTAGTTAAATATAGTTCACTTAGTTTAATATAGTTCACTTAGTTCAATATAGTTCACTTAGTTCAATAAGTTCACTAGTTCAATAAGTTCACTTAGTTCAATATAGTTCACTTAGTTCAATATAGTTCACTTAGTTCAATATAGTTCACTAGTTCAATAAGTTCACTTAGTTCAATATAGTTCACTTAGTTCAATATAGTTCACTAGTTCACGTTGTTCATTTTGATCTCTTACCCTGATCGTTCGTTCGTTGTACACCTAGTTCGATAGGTCGGTCTTAGTTCATTTAGTTCGAAAGTTCGCTTATCGAATAAGCTGATTAATTTTCGCATACATTTAAAACTACGGTTGACAAATTTGTGCGTAAATATGCCTTCAAAACGAAAGCATAGCAAAGTTTTGAATTTCTTTGATTCAGTGGATGAGAAGAGTGCAAAATGCAAATACTGCAAAACTGTGCTTAGTGTGGCTGGTGGATCGCAAGGAAACTTATCGCGTCACCTTAAAAAATAAGCACCCAGTAGCTTTGGAGGAAACACAGCGCCAAACCAATGAAAGCCGACAGGAAGCAAATGTAAACATAATATTTTGATTTATTCATTTAAGTAGGCTAACTAAATTCTTGATTTCTTTTAACATAGACTCCTCAGATAATTGGACCCCAACAGCAAGTAATAACTTCGTTCATTCAACGACCACCGCCTGCCGGGAAAACTGAGAAAATTGATAGGCAACTAGTTCGTATGATTGCTAAAGGTCATCATGCATTGCGAATTGTAGAAGATCCTGATTTCAAGCAGCTCATAGATGATGTGTCTAATTGCCCCGGATACAAGATGCCCACTCGAAAAATGCTGTCCAACGTGCTTCTTCCAAAGCTTCGGGATGAAATTGTTGGTAGCGTCAAAGAAAAAATGGAGCTGGCATCTGCAGTTTGTTTGACAACGGATTGTTGGACCTCTCTTGCAAATGAAAGTTATATTGTTACAGCTCATTTTATTGAGAGTGAGGCAACTGTTATGAGCTCACATATGATTGCATGCGAGGCATTCGTTGAGCAGCACAGTGGTCAAAATTTGTGCGCATTTTTACAAAAAATAGCAGAAAGATGGAGTATAAAGAACTAAATATCTGCTGTGGTTTCCGATAATGCTGCAAATATAGTCAATGCCATTAAAACAGGAAATTGGCCACATATACCATGTTTTGCACATAGCTTGAACCTAATTGTGCAAAAAGGACTCCGCGAAATCAGCGTTATACAAAACAAAGTCAAATTCATTGTGGAGTTTTTCAATCGTAGCACTTTCGGCCTTAAGAAGCTGAAGTCAACTCAAACCCAATTGAACTTGCCCGATCTCAAATTGATTCAAGATGTGTCAACTCGTTGGACCTCAACTTTTAAAATGCTAGAAAGGCTTGTTGTTTTGAAAGATGCTCTTATATTAACACTTTCTAATTTGCGTCCTGAATTAAACTTATCTCAGAATGAGTGGGCGATAGTAGAAGAGTTACTGCCTATATTAAAACCATTCATGGAGGTAACAGAAGAAATATCAGCAGAAAAGAATGTAACCCTTTCAAAGGTTATAGTTCTTGCTATTTTGTTACAGAACTGTTTAAATAACAAGACGCCCAAGAATAAATGTGTTGCTGCACTTGTTGCAGTTCTAAAAGCTGAGATGATGCGACGCTTTAGTAAACTGGAAAGTAACGAACTCTACGCAGAGAGTAACATATTAGATCCTCGATTTAAAGGTCGTTGGTTCAAGTCAAAAGAAGAATTCGAAAAGGCTGTATGTAATCTTAAAGGGAAAGTAACTCAAATTCGTCTCAACGGCGAAAATTATGAATTCGAGTCACCTGTGTTTGAAACTAATTCAGCCAATCAGAGTTCGGTTTGGTTTGATTTTGACAGCGAGTTTAAGAATACGACAACGGCTGCAAACAGTACCGGTTCTGCCGAGAAAGAGATCGAAAAATACCTCGAAGAGGAATTTCTACCGAGGACTGCTGACCCTTTGGTTTGGTGGGAACAAAGAAAGAAGTTGTAAACGCATCTTTATTCTTACAGCCTTAAGCGACTATGCCTTATATATTGACATAAATTGAATAAATAATTTTAATTTTAAATGACAGCATTGTATGAAATAAATTCATAACATTTTTTTTTTTTGAGCACCACACTAGCAAGTTTAAAAAATGATCGATTGAACTAAATGAACGAACTAGTTCATTGATTTTAAACGAACGAACGAACTTATTCCTCAAATTGAACTAGGTTTACCCAACACTAGTGCACACAGACATGGACAGTTAGAGTCTATATCAAATCTTGGTAAAACTAGCTCTGCAGTACTGTAACAAACACAGTTACCACTTCTAGTGTTTTGTTAAAAACAACATACATTGTTGGAGCTTCTACAAGCGCAGTCCCAGTCAACTTTACAAGATAGCTTACAAGAGGTACCACGAATAGGGTGCTCGTTTCAGATCATGCCCCCGTCTAGACGCAGGAAGTGGAACCCTACCGACTCTGAAAAAGAATATATAATTTAAAAAAGAACAAGGAAACCCCTTTTGGTGTGTCTGGCACCTTCAACTCCGCAAAGAAAAACATTACAGGCTGGTGCGGAAGAACTTACTCAACAGTTCCAAAGGAAGAAATAAAGCGCTAAAGCGCTGTTTTACAGACAAAGCCTTCGTGGTTTTAAATATCTACTCGCCAAGGAAGCCTAGATGGCAAGAAATACCAATTGATGAAAACGATGACGAAGAAGCTATCAATTTAAAATCGAGGCAAAATATGTTTTTTGTAAACCTCAAGCCAACTTCCAATATGGCGGAGTCTCTTAAAGTGAATCGAATTGGAAGGCACAGGATAACGGTAGAGAAGGCCACTCGAAGTAAAAACTTAGCTCAATTTTACAACTGCCAAAATTTTTGGCACACCCGCAATTGTTGTTTCTTAAAGACAACTTGTGGAAATTGTGCGGGACAGCATCCTATGTTATGTTATGCATGTTTTTGTGCACATCTTAATGCTGTCTATGTTTATAAAAAGAAAAATTCAAAAAAATTAAAGACATATACATATACATATATGCCGCTGTGGCTGAAGCCAAATTTGATGTACAAATTTGCATCAAATTTTGTGTTTTTCGAACCAAAAGTGAACTAAAAAGTGAAGGAAATCGTTTGATTTTGACGGATTATTTGGGCATGAGACGCGTCAATGCTCGGCTTGTTCCAAAAGAGCTGACGCACCATCAAACCGAGCTGTACTTGTGAACGATTTTAAGACCAAAAACTCGTTCAAAACCATCAATTAACCACTCCGTGGTTCTCGTTTCGACTCGATAGATGCCGTAAATGAAAATTCGCAAAGGGAACTAAAGGCAATCTCGGACAGCACCTACAAGGCTTGTTTTCATGATTGGAAAAAGAGGTGGCATATGTGTATCGCTGCAAAAGGAGCATATTTTGAAGGCAATAAAATACATACTGGTGCAAATTGAAAATTTTTGCATTTTATTCACAATTTTCCGGAAACTTAATTGTCATAGGGTAAAAAAGTTTTCTATCGGACAGGCAATTCAGAGTGGTTGTCGATGTTAAAAAATCATCAAAGCGTACAATCTTGGCAGGTGGACCCCAAGGTAGTGTACTAGGCCCGATCTTGTATTCGCTGTATACTTCCGACATGCCGGAGTCCTGGTGCTGTACGAAAGTAGAAAACAAAGACAATATAATAGCAACATACGCGGACGACACTGCGGTAATGGTCAGGAGTGCAATATGAGTATTGCGACCAAGGGCTTACAAAAATACGTAACGGCTTTCGAAAAGTGGGCAACTAAATAGAATATTGAAATCAATTGCAGCAAATTACCTTGCGTTACATTCGCCAAAAGGCCTTTGAAATGCCCAGGAATTTCTATGCTCGGCTCCACACTTCAACACAAGACCTTCTACAAATACCTTTGGGTGACTTGTGACAGAGGACGTTCCAAAAGCACACAACGATGATCAAACAGGCAGGCTGCAAAAATATCGTGGCCCCTTTCGCCAAGAAACAAAATTTCATTGCCAAATAATGTTCGCTTCTATAAATCCATTTTCAGCCCAATTTGGAAGTATGGTATGGAAGTATACGGAATTACAAGTAAATCAAACCGGAACGAAATAAGAGTTGCGAAAAGCAAGATAATCAGTACTATTTGTAACGCCCCCTGGTGAGAACACAACACATAGAGAGGGACCTGTATGCAAGAAGAAGAATACTTAAGACGTCTTGGCTTTCACCCCAACACCCTGGCGAAAACACTAGTCCGCACCGCACGAAAAAGAAGACTGAAGAAATATTACCCACCACATCTTCCTTTCAGATAATGATAATGTAAAATAATATAATAGTATAATAATGTAATTGTAAATTGTAATGTACCAGATGTCCAATATAGATTGACATACATACCTTTCAGGAAAAATTTTTTTATGTACAACCTGTAAAGCTGCTACATAGGTAGCAGTAAATTTGTTAACTTCAATTAATAAAATAATTTTCACATCGGTCGAACTGCACACATACAAGTTGTATGTTCTGTGAACTTTGCATGAAATCTCTAAGATTTATTGGCTTAGAAAAATCGTCGTAGAACTCTTTCGGTAGTCGAATATGCATTCCATAATCCAGAACCGACGTGAAAGTGCCCCGATCTTTTTTGTAGCTGTTTTGACCACGTTGCAAATAGCTCCAAACAATTCGGGCTCGAACTGAGAGACTTCATCTGTGACAGTTTTCGAGCTACCAAAACGAGTTATCCAGGTTTCCCAAAATTCTTTAATGTTAATAGGAACAGGTTCATCCCAATCTAATGTTAACGACCATTATTCTTCAAGAAGTATTTTTGCTTTTACAATAACAGAAGCCCCAGGAAATCGAAAAGACAAGAAATAATTGACAAGACTGATCGTTTTGTGTAATTCTATCCTTGCCTGACTTGAATGACTTAAAAAATCTACAGATGGATTCCACATGAAACCCAAAATTCTTCAATCCTCCTGTTTTCCATCTGAGATCCACTGCCTTTCCTGACTGAGCAGTTGACAGTTTGCTTCCCACTTTGTCAAAATAAATCCTTAATGTCTTAAAAGGTGGTTAAGGGGAGTTTCTACTTTGTTGAAAAAATAAATTTTTTTTCGCAATTCCATGGATATGTATTTCAAGTATTCGCTCCCTAAATTTTAAGGCGGAATATTAAGAATTATGTGAGTAATGAACCATTACGTAGGTTAGTGGCGCGTTTCGGCCGAGCGAGCGTAGGTGGGCTATTAAATCAAATGAAATTTTTAACTCGATTTTCTCGAAACTACGTTTTTCCAACAGGCGGAAGTGATTCAAGACACTGTAACGAAGCAATCGTGACCAAAGTTTTATCCAGTGTGTGAGGGTTGTGTGAAAAGAGTAGACTACAGACATGGCAAAATATTGACAATTGTTAATTAAACAAAATAATATATAGACGGAAAATTAGGAAAATCCTAACATTTTTAATCAAAAGCTCATTACTTTTCAATTTTTCATGTTTTTTCGATAATTGTAGTCTATAATATTCGAAATTTTGTGCAAATCAAGAATATGTCTTGTTTTTGTGTTTCAGATTATCTGTTTCAGCGGGAACGAGCAGCCATTAATGGAAATATCGAAAAAATCCTACGTATGTATCATGCTGGACAAAAATTAAGGAGTTTACATCTTCGACCATGGACCCATTAGAAAAAAATGCGTCTTCGGAGAAATGCTCCACCGCGGACATTTTGAAATTAATTTACACGAAAAAAGTTGTATTTGTACCATGAAACGTATATTATTAAACCTATTTCACAGATTTTGCATTGATTCCATTGTTGAGTCAAAATAAATTCATAAAATATGCCCATTTTTTTGCGCTCTAGACCAGCTTTCCCCCTTAAAATACAGCATTAAGATGTGCTTTGATATGCACGTATTTATGGATGATATATCACTAATCTCACTATGAGACCTAATTTTCGAAAATTTGTTTGCAGATATTATTATGCATTGTGAACCATTAAAAATCAAAAATCTACATGCTTAAACTTTTCCTTATTTACCTTTAATTATAACATAAACTGTGACCAATAATCAATGTTCTGAGGTGATACATGTGCATATGTATGTTCAGATTTTCTTTAACGTTGAACGTGCTCAGCTGGTTTTTATGACAATAAAAGCATATTAGCTCACTACTAGATTTTTGCGTATAATGGCGCTTCAAACACTTAAAACACAAACTTAATTTTCTAGCTTTGTCCACTCTTTCCTGGGAACTCATTGCTTTAAATTTATGACAATATATCATTCAATGCCCGGACATTTTGCACATCGGACAATTTACGAACTAAGCCGTTGATTTCAAAATTCCACGTTTCTCTCAGTGTTTGGTGTTCACTAGACGTTTTCACGTTGCTCTCACATTGTTGATATGCGGAAAAATGCAATCTGACTTTTCGGTCAGGTAATGAATTGGTTAAACGACTCAGTACGAATTTGAACAGCTATGAATTGAATCGTGATACGTTTATATCCATAAAATATGCCCACTTTTTTGCGCTCTAGACCAGATTCCCCCCTTAAATATTTCAAACTTCGTATTGCCAAAAATGATATACTGGCGATTCCAAAATTACCGTATTTAATATGTATAGTTGTAAAGGACCGGAAACCCATTTTCAAAAACCGATTAATGGAAAGAATTGACACCTGCGAATGACCAGAGCTAAATCGACAAACTTTTTCATTAAAACTTTTTTCGCAGAGCAACTATTCTAGAGTGTACAATTTTTCTCCAACTTTGTCCAGATCACAGAAGCGTTGAACTACATTTTCAAGTTAGAGATTTTACTCTGCTGTGCATATTAGGAAGCATGCTCGTAATTGTTGTTGGCTTGTAAGCTTACAAAGAAGACACAAACCACTTAAACTCAGTGTTTTGCGAGGTAGGGTCCTTTTGGACATCTCCCCCCATGATGTGGTAGCTCTCTCTACTCTCTACTACTGAACAAAGTTTTCTTTTATAGTGATGTTGGACTGGTGGATCCGAAAGGTTTGGGAGGTTAGACCTGCGTGCCTGTGGCCTCTTGACTAAATACTCATCGTCTATTCGGTGACGGCTTCTCCACCGGTATCATTGCTACCTTGTTTATGTCCAGGGTCAGGCCGCCTTGATCGACGTGATATGGCTTCGGTTGGCCTAGGCTGGCGATACCACTTTTCCAACTTCTGGGTACCTGTAATTGAACAATTTTGGAAGAGGAATGATTTGATCGCGCGGCTAGCTTGGCGGTGAATCGCTCGGCTGCGTCGAATGAGGCGTGTCGTCTTTGTAGTGCCAATAATCCGACGGATAACTGGAGACCAACCGTCGTTAATTACAGTGTCGTCTCTGTTTCTACCACCTCAAAAAGCTCTTGGCCTTGGTCTTGTATCTACTTGACTGGTCACATTTATGAAATCTATCAATAAAATCAATAGTACGGTCCATATAACTTATTGTTTGAAGGTAGTTTCATGCAAATCTTTACTCCAAAATCGACAATTCCGATTATTTACGCACCCATTAAGAAAAAAATGAGCTTCGTCGCTAAACCCCATGGACGCGCCATGAACTTTCGAAACAGAGCACGCATTTTGATAATAAAATTCAATAATTTGCAAGCTTTGTTCGTTTGTAAGACAATTCATGGTTAAATTATAAACCAAACTGAAAATAGTGATACCAAACATAAAATGAGTCACCGGTTCACCTGCTCGGGGGACTCATTTAAAAACTGAAGGTTGCTGAATTAGAAATCAAGCGCACAGAGTTGATCGTTGATTATACGGAAACCATTCTAAGTCAGTCGCATGAAAGACTGCATCTCTTTCGGATACCGCAACCCCAGCAGAAAAGTACTTTGATATTCCGATTACTTGCACGCGCTGTACGGACATCACCCACAGTCCCCACTGTATCTTTTCCTTCTTCCGGCCTGATATAGCCTTTAAACATAACCTTTTTTAGTTCGTACTGGAAGGTTTACCCTGAGCGTATCGCTTTCATTACTAAGTTATCTGGGATTACAAATTGGATGAGTTGGATGAGTCCGTGAAGCGTCTTGAAATCCTGCCTGCCTTCTGGTGACTAACTCGCTCATACACTCACTCTCTTTCCTCCTCCGGATTGTATCCTACCCTTTGCAACAATAGTAGTTGGTCTGCTAGGTACTTCCTAAACGGTTCTCTTGGTCTTCTGGGTCCTGATCTGATCCTCCAGCCATTGGTACGAAGCACTTCGAGAAAGAAAGAGTACTGGTACCCTCCCAGCTGTAGGGAAGACTTTTTTTAAATGTTGGTGACACTGCCGCGTAGCCTGACATCTCTTCTTTAAAATTCGAGACTAATTCGAGTTTAGTGTGTTGAGACCTCTTGATGCAGTACCATCTCTCGCGAAAAATCTCGTTCGTATCTCCCGCTAAGTGCGAAATTCGCGCCATTAATCGCTACCTCGTTGCGAAGGAAAAAGGTCCAGTTGAAACTGGACGTCCAGGTTAAAGTGTTTACGGTAATTGAGTTATGAATAATACGAGTGGTAAAAGTGGTGGATCTGAAAAGTTCAATCCTCGACTTCGGTTCGAACCAGCTACAATCAGCACACTAGCCAAGAATACGAGGTCTCGGCTATCCGTGACTGTCCTCGCGCGTGTTTTTTTTTTTTAAACTTATGCTCTGTGGAACAACCACAGTTAGCCCACCAAATACACTATTGTTTGTTAGCGATATATAATTGATGTGGTAAATAGTCTTTAGGATTATTCACAAAATCTTTTGAATATAAAAGTTAATGTTTTGAGTGGAAGGACATTCCATTTTCTCCTTTTTTATTGAGCTAGCTTGAATTAATAATTGTTAATTTACCAATGCGCGGCTGAAACGACGTTGGAGCGCATCGGAGCTTAAGTGACCCAGTGTGAAGATTAGTTGGGCTAACACGTATTATAATTTTGTCCAGAAATGTGTAACGCATTAAAGGAAGCATCTCCGACCCCACAAAGTATATATATTCTTGATCAGCATCAACAGCCGAGTCGATATAGCCATGTCCGTCTGTCCGTCTGTTTCTATGCAAAAAATAGACAGTAGTTTTAAAGCTAGCGTTTTGAAATTTTTACCAGATCATTATTTTTGTTGCACGCAACAAGTTTAAGAATCGGTCGGATCGGACCACTATATCATATAGCTGCCATACAAACGACCGATATGAAAACAAGTCTTTGTACGGGAAACTTTTTTGTTTTCCAACCTATTGCAACCGAATTCAACATTTGTTCATTTGATATAGCCATACATGATTTGTGAAAGTTCGGTCCGGATCGAACCACTATATCATATAGCTGCCATACAAACGACCGATATGAAAACAAGTCTTTGTATGGAAAACTTTTTTGTTTTCCAACTTATTGTAACCGAATTTAACATTTATTTATCTGACATAGCCATACATGATTTCTTAAAGTTTGATCCGGATCGGATCACTATATCATATAGCTGCCATACAAATGACCGATATGAAAACAAGTCTTTGTATGAAAAATTTTTTTGTTTTCCAACTTATTGCAACCGAATTCAACATTTATTCATTTGATATAGCTATACATGATTTGTAAAAGTTTGGTCCGGATCGGACCACTATATCATATAGCTGCCATACAAACGACCGATATAAAAACAAGTCTTGGTATGGAAAACTTTTTTGTTTTCAAGGGTATACCATCTTCGGCAAGCCGAAGATAACTTTTCTCACTTGTTTTCTAATGGGTCCATCGCCGAAAATGTAAACTCCTTATTTTTCATGGTTCTTTTCCTCATTTCCAAGTGTATTTGAGGGCCATTCTACTATTTTAAGGTTATTTTAAATCACTATTATCATTATTATCACTACTATGCTTAACCTTTGACATTTTTTTAAAATTGTTACAATAAAAAATCTGGGACTCATATTTCGTCATCTAGACATATCGGCACCAAACAAAGCCATCAACATTTTGAAGACAAGGTTTCCCTTGACTTGTCCCCTGAAACTCCCAATCAAATTTAGGAACTCAAAATTAACTCACTCTATTCTGATAGCTTATCGAAGTTCAGTCAAAACATACACTCAATAAAGTAAAAGCTCTACAGAATATTCGTTCAATAAAATAAAAGCTTGGCACCAAGGCCTGATCGCTAGATAAATTTGAATATAAGTTTGAGTTAAGATTTGTCCCTACAACTGTATACAGCTTATCTCCCGCCTTCGGGTCGATACTGAAATAAAAATTATATTTTTTAAAGTAAAATACTCCGGCGTTGTAATTATATGTAAAATAATTGGCATGTCCATGAATAGCGAGTGGGCTACTCTGGAGTCAGCAACCAGCAGTCAATGGTGAACGATCGAGTCGTAAACAGGTCAGAGAGAAGTTAAGTCGATTAAAAGTCAAGAAAGAAGTGCAGAAGTGCAGCAGTTTAGCAGTTCCTATCCGCAGTCATGGAGTTACTTATATGTGCGCTGTCTAACCTATACGAGGTGTGTTCAAAAAGTATCGCGAATTTTGAATTTTCGCGATTAAATATAATCGAATTTTGATTTTTTTGTGGCGTTAATTGTTCACAGCTGCTTTGCTTACACGTGTTTTGGATCGTCTTCGATTTTCGAACCAAAATTGGTCAATTGCGTCCAAAAACAGCATCCCATAAACATTGCTAAAGAGATGTTGGACTCTGTCCGCGACGACCCAAAATTTGCTCCAGAGTGTCATAACTGGTGACGAATCGTGGGTTTATGGTTATGATGTGTAAACCAAAATTCAATCATTCGAATGGAAGCTGCCACACGAACCAAGACCGAAAAAGCGCGCCAAGTTCGGTCAAATGTGAAAGTTTTGCTGACAGTTTTCTTCGATTGCAGAGGCGTGGTGCATCATGAGTTCTTACCACAGGGTACAACGGTCAATAAGGAATATTACCTGCAAGTTATGCGCAATTTGCGCCAAGCAATCTGCCAGAAACGCCAGGATTTGTGGAAGAACAAAAATTGACTTTTGCTCCACGATAACGCCCCTGCTCACACATTGTTGCTTGTGCGCGACTTTTTGGCCAAAAACAAAACACTAATGATGCGGCAGCTACCGTACTCCCCAGATCTGGCCCCTGTGACTGTTTCTTGTTCCCTAAACTGAAGAGGCCCATGAGAGGACGACGTTACGCTACGATTGACGAGATAAAGACGGCACCGAAGCAGGAGCTGAACAAGATAGTGCTTCAAAGATTGGAAAAACTGCTGGCACAAGTGCATAATATCTCATGGGGATTTTGAAAAAACACAAAATTCGCGATATTTTTTAAACACACCTCGTACACCTATTCTAATTAACATACTTATAATTATAACCAAACTACTAATAACTGACAATAAAATATTATATGTGATATTTTATTGTCAGTTATTAGTAGTTTGCCCCAATATTTCTTTAATTCGAACCGAAAATCGGTACCTCAACACTTTCAATCGCATGGTTCCGTTGCAAAGTTTTAAAAAAAAAAGGGGCTGTTGTTTTTGTGTCTGCTTTATTTCGTTTTTCAAAATCTTGATAAAAATGAATTTTGTGTACTAATTTTATACCATTGCAGAGGGAACTATATTTTGGTTACAAGTGTGAAACGTAGTGATGGAGACATCTCTGACCCTTCGACCTGTTCAAGAAATATCGCGATAGTTTTTATAACAGTTTTCTTCGATTGCAAGAGCGTGGTGCATCATGAGTTTTTTCCACAAGTGCGAACTAATAAATTGTGCGCGAATTTTTATCCAAAACAATCACAGTAATGATGCCGCAGCCACAAGATCGGAAAAAATGATTGTTTTTAATGCTTTGAGAGTTGGAAGAAACGTTGGAAAAATGAATTATATCCGAGGGGAATTGTTTTAAAAGAAACAAAATATACATTCATGAATAAATAAATCATTTCATCATCATTTTTGTATAAATACAAAATTCGCTACACTTTACACAGAGCTTTTATGCACGTCCTATATAGTATAAGAAAAAAAGTCTCTTAACTTTAAATCTGTCGACTTTAACTTTGCTCACCTATTTCTTACCTTTGCTAGCAGAAAAGGCTTTTTTCGACATGCAACACTGCCAGACGCATAGCCTGACCACGCTCCTTTAAAACGAGACCAATCCGATGTCAGTGTGTGGAAAACTCTTGACGTAGTAGCAACTTTCCCGAAAAATGCGAAATTCGCGCCGTCATTCGACGCCTTGTTGTGAAGGAAAAAGCTCCAGTTCAAATTTATTATAAGGTAAAAACTGTTTACGGTAATAGAGCTAGGAATAGTATTACTGTTTACAAGTGGTATAGCGGGTTTAAAAATGGCCGTACTTCCGTGCATGACGATTAGAGGAACGGTCCGTAACGATCGCAGATTTACGTTAGATGAACTTTCTGCGATGTTTCCGCAAATCTCAAGATCCTTGATACACGAAACAATCACAGAAGCTTTCGGATATCGAAAATTGTCTGCGCGGTGGGTCCTAAAACAGCTGATAGAACAGCACAAGTTGATTTTGAGTTCAGAGCTCAATAGACTTTTTGGAACGCTACGAACTCGAAGGTGATGAGTTTTTTACTCTATTTTTAATGGAGACGAAACTTGAGTTGCCAACGCCTGAAACTAAGAGGCAGTCTCAACAATGGAGTCACACCAAGAAATTTAAAACCACAATTTTTGCAATAAAAATCATGGCATCCGTGTTTAGGGACCATAAAGGCATAATTTTGATTGAATATCTGGCTCACGGGGAGACCATCAACGCGGCAATACACCGTCAGACGCTACAAAAAATTTAAAAGGGCGATACAGAATAAAAGGAGGGGCATGATGAAGAACGGAGTCTGCCTGTTGCACGACAATGCAAGACCTCTCACGGCCAACGCCAGGAAGCAACTCATGGAATCTTTTCGATGGGACGTTTGGACCAACCTCTTATTCCCCTGGCCCGACCCCTTTTAGATTTGCATTTCTTTACTTCCCTTAAGGTGCACATGGGTGGGAACAATTTTTCAACAGACGAGGAGGTGAAGGGGCCGGTAGAGAAGTGAGCGAAAAGAGCTGGCGGGAGACTTCTTCGAGACAGGCATAACAAAATTTATCCCGCGGCTCACCACTTGCATCGAGAGGGATGGTGCCTATGTTTAAAAAAAAAAATAACTTACATGTACAAGTGTAACCGAACATGTTTTTGGTTTATTAAACTTTTTTTAACCCTACATACATTAACCCTACATGTATATTGAGTACACTTACTTTCTGGACGTGCCTTGTAGTGTTGGAAGTAGCAGGTTATAAAGATCAGATAAAGATATCCGATATTTTCTACATTTTTTGTCAATAGAAGCTGCCATGCGACTGCAAGGGGTTTATATACTCTTCAGCTCCGCCAGAAGTTTGCCTTTCTTTTTATAAATAAAAAAAATTTGAAAATGCGCAAAAGATAACTAATATTTTCCCTCGATCACAAGCGCACATGCGCTTAAGACTTATTACGACCGCCCATCGGTATTCGAAGAAGATAAAATTTAAATTGAAATTTGTTTTTCATATTTTTAATCAGTAATTAAAAATTGATGTTTATATTCTTTTAGTCCCGCGCGACACCTCTAGGTGTGGCCGCAAGGTAGAGTTCTCGGCTGTTTTGTGAAGCAGGGTAATAATGTATTCAGGTTCAAACAAAAGTCGAGGATTCAACTTTTAACATAATTTTCTTAAATTATTTGTATTTTTAAATAAATTATTTAATATTATTTGTTTCTATATTGGAATTTTGTTTTTAAATAACTAATAAATAAAGATTAATAATAGAAAATGTTTAGCTCTATTTTGGTGCACGCAGGAACACGGTGTAAAAATTCGTTGGAATGTGTATGTTCTAAGGATGAATGGCAGGCCAAATCACTTTTGGTCATCACTTTTTCGAGAACCGTAGCGGTTAATGCTAAATTACATAGACATGCTAAACTCTTAAATAAATATTTTTTTTATTTTGATTTTATTTTATTTTGTCTTTACAAAATAAACACAACATTTTCCGCTTTTTCATTAATTTGTGATAAATATTTTAATAATTAATAAAGGCATACGTAACGCGGGAATGGATTAATTTTAACTAGCTTGGTAGTAAAAATAGTAGCTTGGTAGTAAAAATAGTAGCTTGGTAGTAAAAATAGTAGCTTGGTAGTAAAAATAGTTTTTCTCACGCGGCTCCCTATGCATACCGTACAGCCCACCTCCAACCGACTGAGGGGCGCAGCCGTTTATTGTACGGCTCGGATCGCGGAAATAGATTCAAGATAATAAAGTATAGAAAAGATTACGAGAAAGAAGTGGTTTGTTGCTCTAAAAGGTAGGTGATAGAAGCGGAAGTGCAGAGTGAAGTAATAGAGTATAGGTCAGAACACAAAACCCTAAAAGCCCATGCTGGGCTTTGTTGACTTGGGAACAGAGGGCTAAAATTTCTAGTCTGTCAATTTGGAATGTTAAATTATGCGTGTTAATGGATACTGGCTGTCTACATTACCATTAATAAGGTTATGGAGGAACCCCGACCCCCAGCATCTTTCTACGATTGGTTACGGAAGATAAATTGATTAGAAGGAGTCTGTTAAAATAAGATAGGTGGTGAAGATTTTGCATTCCACTTAAGTCCCCTACCATAACAGCAAACATCAAGAAGTTCTTTTGAACGGATTCAATGCCATCTTGATGAACCCCATACTGAGGGCTCCTGATGCATGACCCGTACTCCAGAATTGGACTTACTAAAGATACGTATAATTTTCGGTTATATAAGGGTCATTAAATTCCTTAGACCATCTTTGAACAAAGCCAACCACGCCCTTAACTTTATTAATCATCGTAGAAATATGGTCGAAATATTTAAGTTTAAAGTCTAATAGAACACCAAGATCGTTAACCTGATTTAATCTTTCTTAGGCCTGGGTAGGGCACGAACGATGAAAAAACCATAGTAAACATTTTGATCCATTAAGTATTAAGAGATTGGCTGAACATAATTTTTAAAAACTGTCCAAATCAGACTGAAGTTTATATTGTGCAGAGGGGGATTTGTATTGAAGACAAAGCTTAACGTCGTCTGCATACATAAGAACCAGAGAGTTCGTTATGGCAGGGGATAGGTCGATAATAAAGATGGTGAAAAGTAGTGGCCCAAGATGGCTTCTTTGGGGGACTCCCGATGTAGCACTAACAAGGCGAGAGTGTACATTCTTAAAAAGAACACGTTGGGTTCTCCCAGCTAAGTAGCTAGAAATCCACGTGAGAAGCTCTAAGGGAAATCCTAGGATACTAAGTTTTCCCAAAAGGAGTGAGTGATTGACAGAGTCAAATGCTTTACTAAAGTCAGTGTAGATGACATCTGTTTGAAGGCCTTTACGGAAGCCATCTATAATAAAGGAAGTCAGCTCCAAGAGGTTTGTGGTGGTGGAGCGACGCTTTATGAAACCATGCTGGCATGGAGAAATAATTGAACTGCAGAGATGTTGAAGATGTGGTGTTACCAATTTTTCAAAAAGTTTTGGAATTACTGACAATTTAGAGATTCCTCTATTGTTTGTAGCGTCGGATTTTTTAAATTTTTTATTTAGGAGCATCATAAAAAATTCCTTCCACATGTGGAGAAAGATCGAAGTTTCCAGAGACAGAGACCAAAGTTTTAGAAAAGGTTGGTACAACGGCTTAGCGCAGTTTTTCAGTACACAGCCTGGAACTCCATCAGGGCCTGGCGAATAGACCTAGAATCACCTTCGAAGATCCGATAACACACTGCTTTCGGAGAAAGTTGGTATAAAAATAAGATTGGCTGATTGAATATTGTATGAATAAGGCGAAATGAGTACTTTGTTTGAAAAAAAATTGCGAATACATCGGCAATGCCCTGATCAGTAGTCGCAGATAAATTTTCAAACGAAATTAGGCGGGGAGAATATACATGCTTACGTTTAGTGTTCATAAAATTATAAAACTGCTTCTGATCCTGTGCAAACTGGATCCGACAGCGGTATATATAATTCTTATAACACTCAGCGTTATGCACGGTGAAGTTTGACCGAGCTACTAAGTATCTTGAAAAAGTTACATTGCAGCCAGTTTTCTTATATTTCTTAAGGAGTCTGTTTTTAATGTATCTTAAGTTTTTAAGGCTCCTTGTAAACCACGGAGAGTCAGTCGAGACGGATGGATACTTCCATTGCACGCAAGAGTCGAAGAAAGCGTTAAGCGTTTTGTAGAATATTTCTTAAGCGATATTAATATCGGTGCATTCCCAGTGATCGGACCAATCAAATGTATAAATTAAATTGCTTGTCTGTGAAAATCAGCTAGTTTTATGAACTCCATGGCGAGACTGAAGGTTGCTAGCAGTAAGGGTTTCAATCGACACCTCAAGCGTTGGGTGGTAAGGATCTTCTGGGAACGAAAGTGGGAACCCTTGAAAGGGTTATTCCATCAGGATCAGAAACAAAGCATTGACCTTAAATAGTTTATTTGAACAAGGGAGATGTCGAACACACCCTCAGTGAAATCATGGTGTGTTGAAAGTGATAAAATGGTGAATTCTCGATGTTTGACCAAATAAGTTCAGGTAAATTGAAGTCTCCTGAGTCACTAGCAGGTCACTGTCGGACATGCGATTAGAAACCAGCTAAATGGCAGATAAGTGGTGCCAGTATGTAGGCGGTTCTGAATAAGGTGGTAAGTATATGCATGTGATAAACAGTGATTGCAGCGGCGTAGTGATTTTCACACATGGGAATTCTAAATCACCAGGATTCGGTAACTTAACCTCTTCAGAACCGAAGTCGGAGTCCACAGAGATTAGGACTCCTCCTAGTATTTTGATACATAATAGTAATGGATGTTGTTGGTTTTTTGAAGAAGATTTTGTTAAAGAAGAAGATGAGGGTTCAGGGTTTAGAGGTTTGGCTTCTTAACTTTTTCTGTGACTATACTCGGCTGATGTTCTTGTACGAATATGTTCTCCGGCCAAAAGCTGGGCAAACAAATCGTGTCGAACATCGGCAAAGGTACACGTATCTTGAAAGATGACGTAAGCCTCGAGTATTAAAACTTCTGAATGTCCCCCACTCTAACAACGGCCTTCGATTTGTCTTGGATATAAGCCGAAATATCAATTTCGGAGGTGTCAGGTGCCAGTATTGATATCAAAATATGCTTGGAGGGGAGAATCACCTGTAGGGGTTATGTTCTTACGGTTGGTGAGATATCAGTCCGCACCGGGGTCCGAACGGTGGATTTCCCTTAGCAGTGTATTTCAGGGGGGTCAATTCTACTGGTGCCGCAGGAATAACCTGAAGTGATACCATGAAGACGAGCTATGCTCAATTGAGGAGCTAAATTCAGGAACCGAATTTTGTTTACGATAGTTTTGAAAAAAGCGATCTCGGTACATGCGGCGTCTCTAACAGCGGGTTTTTACGCTTAGGAGACTTGTTTAGCATCTAGAGGTTGCTGAATTGGAAATTCGGTGCAAAGAGTTGGTCGTTAATTTTGCGAAAACCACCGAGCAACTCTATGAACCCATTTTTAGTTTGCCGCATCTAATACACAGCCAGCAGGGGATGCTAGGCTGGGACGCGGAAATCGGCTTATTGCACGATTTTATGCGCAGATACTATAAAATTCCAAACTACCAATTATTTTATAATTATTTATATATATTAATTATATAATTTTAAAAATATAAAATTTAAAATATTTAAAAATATATTGAAACAACGAAATTTATTTAAAGCAAAACTAATTGCCTTTAACCTCACTTAGGTAGTAGGTACTACCTACTTAGAGAGGGATGAAAGAAAGAGCGCAAACTAAGAGCAATAAGGCTATGCATAGATAAGAATTGCAGAAAACGAAAAATTTGGGAAATAGGTCGCAGTAAAACGGCCAATAATTCAACTCTCCTAAATGTTTTCTTTTTGTTGCACAGCTACTGTTTTACTCAAACAATTCTGTGAGAAAAGAGACGAAATGTCGTTCGCTATTTTTACTTATACAGGGTGCGTTATGAAAGTAATGCGCATGGTTTCATTGTCACGTAACTACCTGTCGTAGCACGCTCGGACCTGTCTGAAAATTTGGGGCGGAGTCCCTCCTTTCCAACGCGCTCGGTCTCAGTTCGCTCTGAGCAATAGAAGTGGTAGGACGTGTCGTAGAGCGAAGTCATTTTTTCCGTTGTGTTACGGTGCGATGGAGCGTTCGCTGGAACAGCGGTACGCCATAAAGGAATCGATTAGAAATGATCCAGGTTTTTTAAATTTTACTGTAACTGGGGATGAATCCTGGATGTTCGAGTACGATCCAGAATCCAAACGACAGAGCTCCGAGTGGCACACACAATTTTCTCCCAGACCCAAGAAGGCGCGCATGAGCAAATCTCGTATCAAAACAATTCGATTGTCTTCTTTGACGTCCGAGGAATCGTCCATTTTGAGTTTGTACCGCAAGGACAAACTGTCAACGGAGCCTTTTACCAAGAGGTACTCAAGAGACTGAAACGCCGAGTCGTACGCGTCAGGCCAGACATCAAAGACGTTTTCATGCTCCACCACGATAACGCCCCCAGCCACACGGCCTTCGTCGTCACCAACTTCTTGACCCAGAAGAAGATCTCAGTTGTGCCCCAGCCTCCTTACAGCCCTGACTTAGCTCCGTGCGACTTTTTTTTGTTCCCCCTACTGAAGAGAGAGCTAAAGGGAAAACACTGGGAGTCGGTGGAGAACATCCAAGCTCGCGTAACAAGGTTCCTGAAAGGCATTTCTGTCGAGGAGTTTCAGGGTGCTTTCCAGGCGCGGCATACACGTCTCCGCAAGTGTATTGACGCAGGAGGGGACTATTTTGAAGAATTTTAATAATTTGTACTGATTGGATCAACAAATATATTTTTCTTAGAAAATGCGCATTACTTTCATAACGCACCCTGTATTCTTGCATAGGTTTCTTTTACACCATAACTCCCATTTTGGTCTGTTGGTCAGTCTTATTTTGCCATCGAATTTTTTTAGCGGGCTCCAGCGAGCAGTGCCAAAAAGGTTGTTCGGTTCTGACGTTAAAGAAACATAACCCATACTTATCTATTTAAAAAAAAATTAGAAAAATTACATTTAAGAAAGAAAAATTATTAAATAATTTATTTCAATTCGGTTGGTCCCTGCTACATTTGACACTCCAGCCAAAACATTCAATTTTTTAAATCTTTTAACAATAATTTTTTTTTTGTAGTAGAAATTCATTGTCACTTTTTTAAATTGGACTTGCACAGATATTCATTAAATTATAATAGGTATTATAATTTTACTGATTTGTTTTCTTATGAGCTTGTGTAGTTGAATGGTAGAGATTTTTGGATTTAAGCAGTAGGTGGGAATCCAATGCAGCATCGCAGATCTTTATTGATTTTTTTCTTATATAAATTGAATTTTTTTTTAAATTCCTTTTGGGGGAATTTTAAATCAATTTTTAAATTAAATTAAATTTATTAAATTTTTTATTTGGTTTAGAAGACGTGAACTTATTTAAAATAGTTTCATTCATGTATTAAGCACAAAATCTGCAAAAGAAATAATATTTTACTAAATGTCCTAACAAAAATTATTCTTCTACAAGGTGCCTTCCAAAGTAAATAGGAATTTTCGAATTTCGCGGCCGTCTTTATATGTCGACTAGTGCGTTCGAATCTGTTATCCTATATCGACTTCCAGTAAAAATTTCATGACATTTCATCTATTGGAAGTGAAGTTATTGTGTTTGAAGTGTCAGTATGTTTTTGTCATCGGCGCGAAATTGAGCTCCAAACAAAGAGCCAACATTACATTTTGTTTTAAAATTGTTAAAACTTTTACCGAATCGTTTCAATTGATGAAACAAGTCTATGCCGATGATTGCCTATCCTAAAGTGATTGTGAGGACATAAATGAAGATGAGCATGTGGGTCAACCAAAATCCGTGATCACCGAAAATAGAAACTAGAAACCATAGAAACTGTGCGTGAATTCATAAAGAAATCAGCCGAAATCATCATTGAAATGCATGGAAATATAATTAAACCTCTCCAAAATATCGATTTATCGCATTTTGACCAAACATTTGGACTTACAAAAGATGTGTGCAAGGTTTGTTCCGCACAAATTGAGTGACGACCAAATATGGGCCAGAATTCAACATTCGAAGGACATCATTATTTGACCAAAAATCGCCTTTTAACAATCAACCACTTGCCGTTTCATTCATTCGAAATACCGTTCTCCGGAGACGTTCGTAGGATTTTTTATATTACATAGTTTTTTTTTAATCAACAATTATACATCGTTTTTTATAGTGAAAATTGTACCTTTTTGTTTAACCGTGCACCATTTCGCAAAAAAATAAAATATCGAAAAAATTTTGTTATGCTGTAAATACTGTTGTTATATAGAAACTAAAAAAATTTTATTTTTTGATCCAGGAATAAAAATTAAGTATATATTGTCGGTCATGGACCCATTAGAAAAATATAAACCTTTTGTGTAAATTTAACACAATTTAAAAATTTAACCAATTTATGTTTAAAACTATGAATAACTTTGAAAAATGATGTACAAGAAATTTCTTGTTTCTAGCTTGGCTCGATAACCGTCTTTCATTATATATTAAGTTGTACACTTTAAACATCAAGCTACACAAGCTCATAAAGTGGAGCGTTCAAATGGCGTTTAGACAGAGCATACTGAAACAAGCTGCTCGAAACTACAGTGGCAAAAAAAGTTTAGGTACACTTGAAACATCAATGTTTATTGATCAAAATATATAATTAAATTTATAGAAATCGATTCGTTTTTTCACCATATAGATTTAAAAACTATTACTTTTTAAATTATGAGAAATTCAAACCAGTCACTTCGTAAACTTCTGACTAGCAGAAATATACAAAAAATTACTGAAAACCGGGGCCAAAGAATTATTATTTTTTTGGAAAATTCTTCGGAATTCTAACGGTAATTGTCGTTTCTTTGTAGTTGTAGCTGTAGTTGGTCCTTACACTATTGTGTTTGGATACGATGCTTGCCCGCATGGAAGGATCGATTGAGAGGATGATGGAAAAGTTGATATCGCAGATGTTATCGCAGATGTTCTCACAGATGATGTAGTTTATAGCTCCCATCCTCAACAAAAAATAATGCAAATAAGCCTTAACATAGTTTTTTGGAACGCAAACGGCCTGCAGAGGAGCAAAGCCGAAGTAGAGCATCTCATCAAAACAGACAATATCGATGTTCTTCTAGTTTCGGAATCCCACTTTTGTCCCAGATCCTACTTTAAAATTAGCGGGTACGAACTGTTACATGCCAACCATCCATCTGGCAGAGCACGCGGAGGAGCAGCTATGCTCATTAAGAGTGGCATTCATTACTCGGAACTTCCCGCGTTTCAGGAGGAATGGGCACAGTGCGCCGTGACCAGGATTTCTAGCCCACAGGGAGATATCACCATTGGTGCGGTTTACTTCCCACCCAGACACTCGATAACCGAGACCCACCTTCGGGACTTCTTCGAGTCCCTTGGTCCTCGGTTTATAGCAGCCGGAGACTTTAACGCCAAACACTCCTGGTGGGGGTCCCGCACAAACAACCCCAAAGGCATAAAGCTCTATAAGTACCTGCAGCGGAAGAGTTTGGACTGCCATTCCACTGGAGAACCCACACACTGGCCTACCGACCCTTCAAAGCAGCCGGATCTGCTGGACTTCGCCGTCTCCAAGGGCATAGGACACTCTAAGATAACATGCTCAAGCTATGATAAACTGCTATCTGACCACAGCGCAGTAAACTTGCTCCTAAACATCCCCGTCCTCAGAAAAACCCCGCCTAGAAGACTCACCGGAAAACACACTAATGCCCCCAAGTTTACGTTTTGGATGCTTTCCTTCCTGTACCCAGATACCCCTCTTTCCACACCAAGCAACATAGATGCGGCCATCGAAAAACTAACCAAAGAGGTGCACAATGCTGCTGAGTTTGCGAATCCACCTCCTCCGACTACCCCGAGAACACCTGAAAGAGACGTGCACTTGTGGTCTCCTGAAATCGCGGCCCTCGTGGCGGAAAAAAGGCGCCTCAGAAGAGTCTGGTTTTCCTCGCGCAACCCCAGGGACAAGACAGCACTTAATCGTGCCACCAAAGATTTGAAGGACAAGCTATCCATCCTACGGCAGGACTCGTTTCATAGATTCCTTATGAAGCTGGAACCTGGAGACCCGCAACACAATCTGTGGAATGTCACGAGGCACATAACAAGACCTGCGAGGAAGATATCACCCGTGCGAAAAGTGGATGGTTCCTGGTGTCGGACTGAGGTCGAAAGAGCAGAAGCCTTTGCTGATCATCTACATAGTGCATTCTCACCGTTCGACAGATGCACTGGCCACCGGATTGAGGCCTTCGAAAAGAAGAAGTACTGCTGCGCCGTTATGCTTGATGTCAAACAGGCGTTTGACAGAGTCTGGCACCCTGGACTACTTTTCAAAATTAAAACCCACCTCCCAAGTTCCCATTTCGCCTTCCTCAAGTCATACACAGAGGGAAGAGAATTCGGAGTGAGATGCGGATCATCAATCAGCACCCCTAGGCCCATAAGAGCAGGAGTACCACAAGACAGTGCTCTTGGACCCATCTTATACACACTCTACACAGCGGACCTCCCCATCACCCCCTCCCGGAACATCACAGTAGCCACTTATGCCGATGACACCGCCTTCCTAGCCTCTGCCACAGATCCTCAGGAAGCTTCAGCCATCATCCAGAGGCAACTGAATGCCCTCGGTCCATGGATGAAACGATGGAACATCGTGGTCAACGCTGAGAAATCTACACAAACAACCTTTGCACTACGCAGGGGAGAATGCCCCTCCGTCACACTCAACGGGGAAACCATCCCAACTAATAACACTCCCAAATATCTAGGGCTGACACTGGATCGCAGACTCACATGGCGTCCGCACCTAATCAAAAAGCGCAACCAGGCCAACCTACGGCTTAAGCAACTGTATTGGCTCCTGGGAAGAAGGTCCAAGCTCAAAGTAAAATTCAAGCTGCTTATTTATAATGTAGTGCTTAAGCCAATCTGGACATATGGGATACAGTTGTGGGGCACGGCAAGCTGTTCGAACCGCATCAAAATCCAGCGATTTCAGAATAAATGCCTGAGAACAGTTTCGAACGCCCATCCGTACCAGGAAAACTCAATAATCCATAAAGAGCTTGGAATTAAATGTGTAGCAGAGGAGATCACCCGTCTCAGCGGAAGATACATAAAAAGACTGGACAACCATCCCAACCACCTGGCCATCAACCTCCTAGATAATAGGCAATCCCCAAGACGCCTGAAAAGGAAACACCCGCTTGATCTCCCCAACCAATAGACACCTAAGTCAACCTCAAAGGATATACATTCCATGTACCTCCCTTAAGTCAAGGTCTCCCCCAAACCATTTAATGATTGTCCACTTGGACAGATTTTAAATACAAATTAAGAATGTTATAAAAAAACAAGTAAGAAAAGTTATCTTCGGCTTGCCGAAGATGGTATACCCTTGAAAACAAAAAAGTTTTCCATACCAAGACTTGTTTTTATATCGGTCGTTTGTATGGCAGCTATATGATATAGTGGTCCGATCCGAACCAAACTTTTCACGTGTATGGCTATGTCAAATGAAAAAGTGTTGAATTCAGTTGCAATAGTTTAGAAAACAAAAAAGTTTCCCATACAAAGACTTGTTTTCATATCGGTCGTTTGTATGGCAGCTATATGATATAGTGGTCCGATCCGACCGATTCTTAAACTTGATCTGCGTGCAACAAAAATAATGATCTGGTAAAAATTTCAAAACGCTAGCTTAAAAACTACTGTCTATTTTTTGCATAGAAACAGACGGACAGACGGATAGACGGACAGACGGACATGGCTATATCGACTCGGCTGTTGATGCTGATCAAGAATATATATACTTTGTGGGGTCGGAGATGCTTCCTTTAAAGCGTTACACATTTCTGGACAAAATTATAATACCCTTTTTCAAGGGTATAAAAAAAAAAAAAAAAACTATTGTGTTTTGGAATTACATTTTATTTGATTTGGTGAAGTTAGAGAATCGACATGGGACGAGGAATCCAAACTCCACTTGAAACACGAAATTTAATATTAAAATTGTACATGGAAGGGAAAGATGTCCGGGTTATTGGCAGAATGACCCAGAAGCCTGCTTCCAGTGTGCAAACTATAATAAAATCATATGGCGACTCTGGCAACCTCCAGGTTAAGCCCAGGTCAGGTCGACCAAAAAACTGACTGAAAGGGAGGAACAGCAAATTGTTAGTTCAATTTAAGCCAACCCAAAAATTTCCGCTCCGAAAATACAGGAGGAAGTATTTAGGAGCTCAGGAAAAATTGTTCACCCTCAAACTGTGCGAAATGTCATCCATAAGGATGGGTACAATGCAAAAACACCTCGCAGAAAGCCGTTAATTTCAGGAATTCGCACAAAAATATGTGAAGGAGCCAGAATCGTTCTGGGACAATTTCCTATGGAGTGATGAGTCCAAGTTCAACATTTTTGGCTCGGATGGCTCACAGAAAGTATGGAGAAAGCCTAACATCGCATTGGATTTTAAAAATTTAACACCAACTGTGAAGCAAGGCGGCGTAACATAGTGGCTTGGGGCTGAATTGGGACTGCTGGAGTTGGGAAGCTTGCCTTTATTAAGAGTACTATGGACAAGCATTTATATTTAAAAATTTGGAAGGAAAAACTTAAAGACAGCGCGACCCAGCTCCAGTTGAATAAGACGACAGTCCTATATTAACACGGTAACGGCCCAAAATAGGAGTGGCTGCTTTACAACTGCAAGCAATTGTATACACCTCCAGAATCTCCCGACTTCAATCCTATTGAGCACATTTGGATTTTGTTGGGCAAAAGGATAAGTAAGCACAAAATAACCTCAAAAGAGGCCCTAATAACAGTGTTGCAATATGAGAGGGACTAGATCTCAGAAAAGGACACAAAGGTGTTGGTAAACACTATGCAGCATCGCCATCAAGCAGTAATTGCCGCAAAAAGTGTACCTAAACTTTTGTGGCCTCAAATTAAGGATTATTTTTATGAAATTGTTTTTTTATTACCAACGCCTGACTGCTTCTATAAAGCCTTTTGCATGTTTACGTCGCCGGTTCCGTTGTTACTGCTGATCGCTCTAAGTTATATTACTTCAACAAGTATCTTAGGGCCGCCATTCAGTCTGATGCGTCATCTACGGACACTATCGCCCTCAGGTGGCTGCGGCTGGGCTGAGTGTGATATTTTGCCGTGCTTTCGTGTGAGGTTAACGTTCGCAATTCTTGCGCCGTGAACGCTCGCAGAAGGTATGGTAAATGCCCTTCTTACATCTGATGTTAACTTTTGGATATGCTATTAGTATGAACGATATTTTAGGATTGGAGAGCCCTGATTCTGATGATCAAAAAAGCTAAATGTTGGAGTGTCTTGTTTAAAGTGATTTCGAATCGGCCTGGAATCAATTTTGAATCTCGGTGTCAACATAGTATTTCTTGCAAGTAGTGCTTCGAATAAGTGCGGGTTGTCCACAAACTTTTTCTGTCGGGCTTGGATAATCGTATTAATGGTGGTAGTTATATTGTTTATTTATTTTTTTGCTTCTGAATTTATTGTTTCCTAACTTCTTATTTTTCTTCACGAGTACACGAGTTTTTGCAACTTAGCTGTATTTATTGGATTTTCTCAGGAATTATGCGCCAGGAATGATCAGCGCTAGAACCCTGTAGTCCAGACAGAGGAGTGACCGAGAGTTGAAAAGCCAGTGGAGATTAATAGGCTTAAGTTTAAGGTGTGTTCTTTTGGCTTCGATGTGCCTGCGCCAGGTGAGACGTCGGTCAAGGTGCACTCCGAGATACGTCACTTCATTTGCTTTCGGTATTACGGTGTTTTTTAATGTGATTGAAGTACTGTCTTGCCAATTGAGTGTAAATGTTACATGCTTACATTTTTGTTTGTTTATTTTGATTCGCCAGTCATATAGCCACTTCTCCACGCCCACTAGGTGAGAATAGAGTTGATTTTTTGCTTGTACCTGGCATTTCGATCGACTTAAAATCGCTGTGTCATCGGCAAACGTAAAGGTTATTAGTAGTCTGCTTGTCGGTATGTCTGCTTTATAAAAGACGTACAGCGTTGGTCCAAGTACGCTACCTTTGGGGAACTCCATAAATCACAGTATAGAAGCTCGATAATCTTCTTTGGAATTATTAGATCACATCCAAGGGCCTTTTTTGGATTTATATCATCCTTTATTTTTTTTAGATATTTCATTCGCTTGAAATTCGATTGGCTCATATGGTGCTTGGTCGTCGTCTGTTACTGTGGGTAATATAAATGAGCTTGTAGCAGTGTTCGGGTGGAACACACGCTGGAGATGCGTTGCAAATGTGGTGGCTCTATCTTTATCGCTGCGGGCCCAACCACCAGTGATATTCCTTAATGGTGATATCGTTTCTGCCGGTGCGGTTAAACTGGGATGGGCTTTCCATAGTGTATTTTTGCTGCCTGAAATTGAAAATTGCTCTATGCAGCGATAGGGGTATTCTGTGCGTTATGAAGGCGGGCAGACGTTACTCGGTGATTAATCCGGCTTTTGAGGTCTTTATATATTGGACAGCCTCTATAGTTTGCTGTGTTCCGCACTTTTTGGAGCTGGGATCACTTTTGTTGTTCGTGCAATGAGCCGAGTCATAAAGCTCTCCAAAACGCAATGTGCAGTATGCTCTTATATGGCCATAGTTAGTGCATTGGACGGGGCCTTTGCGCTTGTGTGGTTCTTCTACAGTAATTCTACGATGTAGAAGAAACTGTAGCTTGTAGATAGGATGTAGATGATAGCGTTAGTGTCAGGTTCCAGCTCGACATTAAAGAATGGTTGCGGTTTCCTGTCTTTGTTCAGAATGTTAAAGAGAGTTTTCGCCTTGAAATCTTTATCGTTTAATGTCTGCGTGATCTATGAAGGTGTTAGGTCAGGCTCTATACCCATGAGAACGACTGGAAGGCGCTTACTACTTTTTAGTTGGTACGTGTAGAAGTTTTTTTTATTTTTGCTTAAGTAGTGGGTAAAAGTCCTAAAGTTCTCTTCAGTTTTTACCTGGACCTTGGTTTTGTGGATGCTGCCCTTTTTTGAGGTATTATGTGGAAATTGTCTTTTCCAACAAGTTCAATTATGTTGTTAACTAGATTGTTCGAGCTTTTCTCTCGGATGTATATAGGTGGAGGTTTTAGCTTCATTTTGTCCCCTTGGTCAGTGCTGCGGGGTAGATCCATATCAATATCTGCCAGTATTTCAAATCTGTTGGACTCCTGGGTCTCAGTTCGCTGACTTAGATGTCATTGATTTATTTTTATTTTATTTCCTGCCGCAGAAGTCGTTGGGATTGCCGGTGAGCGAGAAAAAGCACTCTCGTTCGTTATCCTGGTATCCTGGTAAGTTGTTGGTAGTGTTTCACTTTTAACTTGGAGTCTTTTTTTATCTTTTCGTAGCACACAAAATAAACACGTCCGCACTGTTCGAGTATCAAATGCGAATGAAGCATTGAAGTGAAGGCTTTAGAGTTGTCGTAATATCGGTTCTGTTGAACCACTTCTTTGGTTAATCTGCCAATTTTTGGAAAGTAGCAGTCACGAAGGACCTGTTTAAACCGGAAAACGTGTTTCCTCCAGAAAGATTTGACTTCTACTGCAGTTTAAAGGTTCGCTATGAATGGTTGCATCATTTGATTAAGGTTAATTTTTTTTAATAGTATAAAAATATGAAGAAATAGTCTTTGATTTGATTAGATTACTTTGATTTTTCAAAAGATGATAACTTTATGTACATTTGTCCGAGTCAAATATGCGTTGTTTTGTGCGTAAACAGGCAACAAGTTTACGCACAAAACAACGCATATTTGACTCGAGATGCCAGCTTCATTATACGCCTCTCGTAGAAGGCTGCGTCACTATTGGCAAAAAACTCGGAGAGCCAATTTTCACAGGTCTCTCTCAAGGCCAACTCACCATTAAGCGCGTTCGCCATGAACAGGTAAAGATGGTAATCACCGGGTGCCAGGTTCGGACTATAAGGTGGGTGCATTAGGACCTCTTATCCGAGCTCCCGGATCTTCTGGGGCGTCACCAAAGACGTGTGTGGCCTGGCGTTGTCCTGATGGAACACAATTCAGCCTCTGTTGATCAAAGATGGCCTCTTCTGGATGACTGCTGCCTTCACGCGGTCCAGTTGTTGGCAGTTGTTGGCAATCCGCCTCAGAAACGGGTTAATTTTGTTGCGATTCAGCAGCGATTCGCAGATGGAAATTCGGCCCATCCTATTTGGGTGTGTGGCACCCAAACACCGACCTTCTTTTTAAATCCAAGGTTATGCAAATGGTTCCAAACGGTTTTCTGGATTATCTATAGTTATAATTGCTGAGGATTAAATAAGTGCCCACGTGACGGTCTGTTTCCACTATTTTCATGATTTAATCGCAACTTCCGACGACAGTCCTCCCAACGCAGGGTGCATCTTTGACATCGAAATTACCGGAACAGAACCTAGCAAACCACTTTTGTGTTACACGTTCGTTTATAGTATCGGGCCCATAAACTAATTAATTTTTTCAGCCGCTTTGGCTGCTTTTTCGCCTTGATCGAAGAAAAATAAAATATAGCAAATTTTCTTTTTGCTGTTGTCCATCTTTGACGAGCGCTCATAACGTCTATCAATCGTCCAAGACAAACTTTCTTCATATCCTTGTTCATAGTCTGGTTGATTTCCAGTACATTTCGGATCAACAAATTTTAGCCGTTCCTAACAGAAGAACTAGGTCCTTGCGACCTTTGTAGTTACCTATCCGCAAATCTTATTATTGTGAACACAATCCGTTTCGCTAGATATGTAACAACCGTAACCTGTTATCTTAAATATTACCCTCCCAACTGTCCCTTAATGTAAGCAAATTATACGATGAGTTTGGCTATATAGTCAGCTTATGTTACAAGGACTGGGCCGGTCAGATGAAAAAAGAGTGTATACAATTAGACCAAATTGGCTGCCTTGTGAACACATTTAATGATCTCTCACTTTGATTTTAAGGTGATAATATATTAAATAGGATCTTAGCATGAGATCTTGACCCAGTTGAAGAAATTGAAACTGTTTATTGGAGAGGGTATTGCGACGGAATGTAGTATTTTTTCGCTGAATTTCTATATAAAATACTACACACTACGGGTGCAGTTTGTCAGTGTACCTCCAAACCATGGATAGAATCCGAATATTTTCGTACTATAAACTTTTAAATTGTTTTTTTTTTTTTACAAATATAACAGTTGTTAGGTGAAATTCGAGACAAACTGTCATGAGTTCAAGGTTCTCACCTTAATGGAGTGTATTAATGTACAGTGCTGCTCAACTGAATAGGTTTGAAAAATCCTTCTCATATTTTGTTATTTTTTTATCTTTGGTTCAATTGCGTTTTTTTCTATAAATTTTTTTTTGTTTTGAACCTTGAATTGCTTACTTATTATGTGCAAGAAAAAAGGAACGGGACAACTGCAACGCTAATTCGGAATTTTGATTTCATCGTGAAATTCGCTCAATGTGTGCACTATTTTTGGCTCATCTGAATAGGTTTTACACTTTTGACTTCACTTTTTGTTTGACCGCGTGATGAAAAGAGTTGATTTCTTTTGTATTCTAAAGTTAAAATCATCTTTTATAATTTTTTTCTAAAATGGGCCGAGGAAAACCTTTAACCGATTTTGAAAAAGGTCAAATAAAAGGCTATATTAAATCTGGCTTAAAACACTGTGTAATAGCCAAGAAAATCGGTCGAAGTCAAAACGTTGTGAGTAATTTTCTCCGTAATGAAGCCGACTATGGAAAAAAAATGAAAGAAGGAAAAAAGTATGCAACAACATCATCAGAGAGGCGACTTATCCTACGAACTGCCTCAAATTCCCACCTATCCGCTGGAAAAATTAAAGGAAAAATGCGGCGTAAATGCTAGTGTGGCCACGGTAAAACGAATTATTCAAAGTGCCAAATACTTGAAGAGATTAAAAATTAAAAAAAAAACACCTCTCAATGATGCTCGTAAGGAAGCACGACTTCGATTTGCCCGAGAACACATAACGTGGAACAAGGAGTGGAAGACGGTGGTTTTCTCCGATGAAAAGAAGTTCAACCTCGATGGACCGGATGGCTATAACTACTATTTCCATGATATAAAAAAGGAAGAATGTTTTTTAAGCCGTTATCACACTTGTGCAGGTGGTGTAATGGTGTGGGGAGACATATCTTTCTATGGAACGTGCGAGCTCCAATTTGTCACCTCGAAAATGAACGCAAACGTGTATAAGACTGTGCTTCAAAAGGCTTTTCCTCAGTTTTCTGAGTTTATAGTCATATTCAATGGACGTACCAACATGACAACGCTCCCATCCATACGGCTCAGATTATTAAACAGTGGATTAAAGACCAAAACGTAAAATTGCTCGAGTGGCCGCCTTACTCCCCTGACATTAACATTGTTAAAAACATTTGGGGACTTTTGTCCAGGAGAGTGTACTAAGGAGGAAGACAATTTAGTGACACTCGGACCCTAGTTGAAGCAATTAAAAAAGCCTGGTCAACAATTTCACTAAATGAAACTAAAGAATATTATGATTCCTTACCAAACCGTATGTTTGAAATAATTAAAGCAAGGGTAGCCATACAAAATACTAAATAATGCTAAAACATTGCACTATGTTATTTAAAATAACCAGTGATTGAAATTTTTTTTTTCTGATAAATTAAATAGTTTTATTAAAATTATATAAAAACAAAACTAAGAGATCAGAAACTTTGTTATTTAAAAAATGACAGATTTATTCATACATAAAAATGTATTTCGCTTAAATCGGATTTTATATAACTAAGATACAACGTTTCAAACCTGAAAAAATAGTCAAACCTATTCAGTTGAGCGGCACTGTATAAAAATGATATATGTAGATATATATATGGAATATATATGGAAATATACAGTACTCCAGTATTTCATTCGGAAATTATTTTTTTTATTTCATAAAGCAATGCGACATATCTATTTTTGATAAGCGTTACACCAATCCTTGGGGAATAGGGCACCAAACGATCTTTTTTCTCACCAAATAATACAATGCGATTAAATGCAATTTTAGACTGAACATACATATTTCATTTTTGCTTTTACTTAATATCCCAACATTTTTGTTTTAGCCTGGTTTTTTACTTTTTAGACAACACAGAAAATGGTAAACGACAATACGCCAAAAAATACTTTGAACTCTATTACTCTATAACTCTAATTATACTATTTACTTACTTGTCGTCGAAACGTATGCCTTTCTCTTTCTAGGAATCGATCAATCTCTTTGGACTTGTAACGTTGCTCCATTTCTTCGGGAGTAGTACGTAGTCGAACTAAACAGGTCAGGAAGTTTCCGCAACACCGAAAACAAATAAAACGCGAGGTGCGTAACTGTTCCGCTCCATTGGATGTAAGCGGAGTCTGCGTTATTGACGATTCCTCTCGTGGTAGGTGATGCGGTTCCATAAGATGAGTTAGAATTCCCGTACGCGTGTCGTTATTGCCAATGTCGTTGGAAATTTCATTTCCGTCTCCATGTGTTAACATGGGCAAGGTAATGGCAGACATTATAAGCGAAGCCTGACCTGCACCCTGTTACCGCAAAACACACACCGAATCTTTTAGTGACACGGAATTTATCCGAAGATATAGAGGGAATCCTTTAATGAAGAAGTTTCCTTTGGTACGTTGTAATTTATTTTTCCTTCTTTACTTGCTAAAAGTTCTCTGAAACCGATACTGATGACCATGATCGGGATGAATGTACTTTACCTCTTTCCTCATCTCTGCTTCTGGAAAGATATATAATATAAACTGTTATTACAGATAATTTATTTATTTATAAATACTGACTAGGTTAGAACTAAAATAATTTCCCATCAAGTATTGGAGGGATAAAATAAACAAATTTTAATACAATACAAGGTCAGATAAAGATCTCGATGTTTTGAAAAAATATCGATAGCTATTTAAAAAGTTGGTCACACTCCATTTAAAATATATATTAAGTCCGTAAAAATAGCGTCGTCTAGTTAGCATCTTTGGAGAACCAGTAGAAAAAACAGAGACAATTCTCACTCTTTAAGATAAGATTCTTAGCGAAACGGATTGTGCACAGATGAAATATCGAAGCATCTTTCCGAGTCTGTTTGGAGCAAAAATCATACATATCGCTATCTACAATATTTTTTTTTTTTTATTTTTTTTTATATATTATTTTGTTTATTATTTAAGTAATAAATCCGTGCTACAATTTTGCACCTTAACAATACAAGCAAAAAGTTATTTTTAATAAGCCCATCGCCGAGCGCATAGCACGGGGATTTATGATAATGGAGGGTGAAACGGGGATTTATGTTCGTGGAGGTGGAAGCGTCTTCACGAAGCCTTGTCTTTTTAGCCTTCTAAGCGGCCTGGCGGGAAGTAAATTCCTGGCTAGTTCGCTGCGATGGGTGGTGAGTCTGTCTCTGTACCTGCTGGTGTGTCTATTGATCTGCTCCTCCACAGTATGTGGATTGAGGTCTCGGTGTAGAGTTGAATTCCGTACATACCAAGGACAGTTGGTTATCTGGCTTAGAGTACAATTCTGCAGTACCTGGATGCGATTGCAGTTAGATTTTGCTGCAATCCCCCAAATTTGCAGCCCGTAAAGCCGGATTGGGGCGACACACTGAGCGTACACTTTTCTTTTCACCCTACTGCTCTTTCTGCTCAGCAGCCAACGTAATTGCTGAAGTCTTAGGACGCACCTCTTGCGAGTGGCTTTAAGATGCGGCAAGAAAGAGAGTCGCTTGTCAAGAGTAATTCCAAGATACTTCACCGTTGCTTGTTGCTCCAGGATCTGTCCTTCCATTTGGATTGGTGGGATTGTTCTCATCCTAAGTGTGAAGGTAGGGTTGGACGTTTTTCGAGGGTTTATCTTAAGGTTCCACCTCTTGCACCACGCTGATAGGACTCCAACGTATCCCTGCAGACCGTCTGCTGCCTCAAAGCGACATTTGGAGCTATACAGAACGGCAATGTCGTCTGCATATGTGGCAATTAGAGCCTTCGAGGGGTCTTCCATGTAGTTATCGTCGGGTACGGGCAAGTCTGCAGTATAAAAAGAGTACAGGAGCGGGCCAAGAACACTGCCTTGCGGGACTCCAGCTCTCATCTGGGCAGGCGCAGAGTAAGTGTCCCGAATCTTGACTTTAAATATCCGCCCTTCCAGGTAGGACTTTAGGAGCAAGTAATATGGTGCTGGTAGTAAATCTTTCACCTTGCAAAGGAGACCGTCGTGCCACACCCGATCAAAGGCTTGTTGAATATCAATGAAAACTGAGTTGCAGTATTCAAGGTTATCAAATGCCTGTAGAATGTGCTGCGTAACCCTGTGAACCTGCTCGACAGTGCCGTGTCCCTCTCGAAATCCAAATTGATGGTCCGGCACAATTCCGCATTGAGTTATAATTCCACTAAGTCGTTTAGCAATGAGTCTTTCCCATACCTTTGATATAGAGGGGAGAAGACTTATTGGCCGATAGGATTCCGGGTTATCTTCCGGCTTGCCTGGCTTATAGATCATGTGGATTGCCGCTATTTTCCATTGGGAAGGGAAGAACTGAATCCTTAGCATAGCATTAAAAATAAGTGCCATATAGAGGATCGCACGATTTGGCAGGGCCTTCAGTGCGACGTGACATATTCTGCCCATGCCAGGAGCCTTGTTTTTCGGAAGAGCTTTGATTGCTTCGCTAATCTCCTGAACTCTGATTGGCGTGATGGGGAGGGACATCTGGAGCGGGGTTTGCAAGCTCTCCTGGGTCTCTTCGATATCAGCCAGTTTAGCAACGTTGTGTGGGGTGAATCTAGCCTCCAGGTGTTGAGCAACTATGTTTGCCTGTTCCTCTTCATTCTGTGCAAGGTCGCCGCCATGATGCCTAACTGGGACCTGTCTAAACGGCTGGTTTTTCGTAGCCTTTGTGCATTTCCATAGTGAGTAATTGGCGTCAACAGTGTAGTCCATCGAGGACAGCTTGTGCTCAAAGAAGTTATTTCTGAGCTCCCTTAAGAGGATCCGTAGTCGCTTGGCTGCTCGGTTCCACAGGATTCGATCCCAAGGGTCTTGGGTCGCGCAGTAGTCCGGTACTCCATGGTGGACGGCAAAATCAATACATGAGGGCGTATGTGTGGTGACGTATGGGTATCGGGTAGGGGCTCCTGTGGCAAGAATCTTTGCCCCGGTGGCGGAGATGGCTTCAGCTAGTTCTTGTCCCCTAGGGGAGTTGCAGATGTCGCCCCATAGCCAATGTCGTGCGTTCCAATCGCCACCAACCAGGTACCTTTGTCCACATTTTCGAAGTGTACTGGTGAAGAGACTTTCCCGTATCCTGTTTCCTGGAGGGCAGTAGATGGAACTGAACTCCATATCACCAAGACCCGTAACAACTTTCACCGATGACATTTGTATACTGCGCGTCTCCATTACCCTTTGGGGAAAATGTCGGAGAGTAGTCCTGACTAGCACCGCCACTCCACCTCCACTGTGCCTATTGGAAGATGGCTTGTAGGCAGGATAGAATGTGTATCCAAAGACTCGAACAATTCCACCGCGGTTTAATCTGGTTTCAGTCAAGAGAAGGATATCAATGTCGTTGTTGTGTGCAAAAAGTTCGACTTCTCCGACTTTTCCTGAAATGCCGTTGACATTCCAGATGAGAACTTTAAGTGAGTTCAAGGCGAGGCTGTAGCGTTGATCTGATTTCCAGCCCATTGCTTCATGGTGCTGGCCATCTCAGTCACTATTATTTCTAGCCGTGCAAGGCGTTCATTAGCTAGCTTATTTTGCTGTTGTTGTTCTTGTTGTTGCTGTTGGAGCCACATAAGAAACTGCTGTTGCTGCTGCTGCTGGAGGTGCTGTTGCCATTCCTGAAACTGCTGTTGCTGCTGTTGCTGCAGCGACTGGATATCGATCGGCTGTTGTTGTTGTGGACTTAGCTGCGTTTGAGCATAGTTGAAATTACGTTGAGCATTTCCAGAATTGCTTGCCGCTGAAGCTGCGACTGCTGCATAGGAGACACTTGTGCGGGCACTGTAGCTTTGTGGTGTCATCTGCTGTGTTGCTGGTTAAAATGCAATTTGGGGCACTTGTTTCCTTGCTATTCTAGCGGGGCCAGGCACAGGAAATTCCTGCGCGTACCTTGTAGGAGAATATTGATAGGCCACATTTCCATTAAGTGATCTAGTTTCGGTTGCCGATTTTTTTGGAGACTCCGATGACCGACGAAGATACTCCTGGTACGACTTGCAGCCTTTGTAGCTAGCTTTATGAGATCCTGAACAATGGAAGCAGGTAGGTGTTGCGTCAAGGGGGCGTATACACTCACTTGTTTGATGGCCCTCGCCACATCTGGGGCAATTGGGGTGTCGTCGGCAATATCTGGCAGTGTGGCCGTATCGCTGGCACCGTTTGCACTGTGCGACGTCTGTGGCTTTTCTCATCCGCTCCACCCTCACTTTTTGTCTGCAGAGGATTGTGATTTTGAAGACGTCATTTATCTTAGCGCACGGTTAGATGTTTATAAAAAAGAGATTTAACTTCTCTTCCCTGTTAGCCATGGATGCAGGATTATGAATGTGGAGTACCTCAAAGCCGTATTTTTGCAGACTATCCTTGATATCCTTATTTAGAGTGCTGTGGTGTAGGCCCTTCACAACAATTCGATGCGGCTTTTCAGTCTGCATTTGGTATGTGTGGAACTCCACACAATGTCTGTCCAGATGGTCTACAATAGCTCTGTACGTGTCACTATCCTTGGGGAAAATTCTGGTGGTTCCAAGGTTGCTCTTGGTGACCACATTGTTCACATCAGTGACCTCCCCTATGAACTCAAAGAGATCATTAATGCTGCAGTCCGGGACAACAATTTGAGGTGGCTTTTCCATTTTTCTTGCTTGTTCTGGCTGGGCAGGGTCGTTGCTTTCAACAGTTATTTCGTCCTGTTGATTCTCTGCTGTGTCTTCTGCTTCTACTTCCATGTCAAGTAGCGCGAACCTGTTGCTAGAGCTTGGAAGGTCAGCTTCTCTAGTCGCTCTCTTAACACTTGCGATGGGTGAAGAAGGCTTTGCGTTTTTCCTTTTCATGCTTTTTTGCACTTGGGCCTGCAACATTTTTGATGCGGCCCCACTGATCAATGTATCTAAGTCAGTAGTGACACGCGGGGCAGCAGAAGAGCACTGAAGCGACGATTGATCATATTTGACCGGGTTCAACCCAGGGCCAAGTTTGCTTGCTGTAGCAGTTGCCATGGTGTCAGTGCTTGTGCTGTTTACACTGGTGAAGGTCCTGGTGCTGGTCGTGGGAGTGATGATGTTGCTACTCGTATTGCCAATATCAGTTAGGTTTGCTCTGCAAGCAGCCCGAAGCTCGGATGGGGATTTGCCAGCAACGCGGTACATTTTTTCTTGCAAAGTCTGCTATTACTAAGCAGCAAGTCAGAAGCAGATTTTCTTTCAGCCATTTGGAAATCTTATATTTTTCGTTTGCGCCTCCAACGAAATCAACAACAAGCCCCTCTTGTGCGGCTGCACGCCGGTGGAGGGGCTATGCCCGATGGGCAGCGTGCACTTATATGGCAAGCTGTTTTGTTCCTTTATTTTACCGCTTATTGCCGACTCCGCTAGCTGCGGCGTCCAAAAACGGAGCTTTGTGCAGACACAACCGATCGCTATTAATGCAGTTGCGCGTTAATGCAGTTGTGTTAACTAATGAGTGTTTTATTTTCCGGAAAAATTTATTTATTTATTTTTTTTTTTTCGGAAAATTTATAAATAAGCAAAAACGTGTTGACACTTCGGGCTCTGATCACTTTTTTCCTTCTACAATATTGAAAAAATTAATTTTATATGAAAGAATGGGCGCCAAATCTTAAACCAAAACCACTATACAAACAACTTCGTTGAACATTTTTCAAATAAACAGACCACGTGTGTACAACTATGATAGTTCTGTTTTTCACAGCGAATGCCACATTATTAACGGTGTACCAAATGGGAGCTAATATTTACAAATCCAATAAAAAAAAGTTTTATTAAAACCGCTTCCTATATTTTTCATTTTTCCCTTCAAAAATTTTATAACAGCGTCACGTATGTATGTTGGTCGCAGTCCAACACAAAAAGCGATATTTATGTATTTATCTTTTTTCTTATTTTTATTTATTTAAACAATTTAAACTTGAAGACCTAAATATACATATAAGCCCTCGCGCGTATTTGTTAAGTAACCCACGCGCGAATAACACTGAGACAGTGAATCTGCCGTTCAATGCTCCCAGCCAAGAACAACCAGCAGCGGTGACCTAACACTTGGCTGTGTCGGACAGATTTCGAGATGGATGCCCATCAAATTCAAACTTTAGTAGACAATGGTGTCAGACAAGCTTTGTCTCAACAACAGGCACATTTTCAATCGAAATTAAACGCGATGAGTGCACAGCTAAATAGGCTGGGCATAGACGCCCTACAAATAGTAACTTATCAAAGAATCACTGGCAACCCAGAGATTAGGTGCGACATTTCGTTAAAGATAATAGAATCAATTCTCGAATTTACTGGTTCACAAGAGGAATACGTGTCATGGAGGCAATCAGCTACGAATATGACGCATATGAACCCTTTTGATGGCAGCAGCGCACATTATCAAGCTGTGACCATAATTAGGAATAAAACAAGTGAGAAAAGTTATCTTCGGCTTGCCGAAGATGGTATACCCTTGAAAACAAAAAAGTTTTCCATACAAAGACTTGTTTTCTTATCGGTCGTTTTGATGGCAGCTATATGATATAGTAGTCCGATCCGGAAAAAACTTTCACAAATCGTGTATGCCTATATCAAATGAATAAATGTTGAATTCGATTGCAATAGCTTAGAAAACAAAAAAATTTTTGATACAAAGACTTTTTTTCATATCGGTCGTTTGTATGGCAGCTATATGATATAGTGGTTCGATCCGGACCAAACTTTCACAAATCATGTGTGGCTATGTCAAACGAATAAATGTTGAATTCGGTTGCAATAGCTTGGAAAACAAAAAAGTTTTCCATACAAAGACTTGTTTTCATATCGGTCGTTTGTATGACAGCTATATGATATAGTGGTCCGATCCGACCGATTCTTAAACTTGATCTGCGTGCAACAAAAATAATGATCTGGTAAAAATTTCAAAACGCTAGCTTTAAAACTACTGTCTATTTTTTGCATAGAAACCGACGGACAGACGGACATGGCTATATCGACTCGGCTGTTGATGCTGATCAAGAATATATATATTTTGTGGGGTCGGAGATGCTTCCTTTAATGCGTTACACATTTTTGGACAAAATTATAATACCGTTTTTCAAGGGTATAATTAGGGGTCCAGCAAGAGCGCTGCTGGTCTCTCATAATACAGTCTTAAATTTCGATGCTATTATAGCAAGGCCAGACTGTACCTACGCTGATAAGACCACTTTACGCCTTTTACGCCAAGGGCTAGATATGGTCAGACAAGCCGACTTAAGTCTTATGCAAGAAGTCGACAGAAAATTGACTCCCGTTACAAACAAACTTATAATAACCCATGAGAAGGAAGGCGCCGATTGGCTCAACGCTGAGATTAGAGCCGATGCACTTCGTGCTTTTACCTCCGGGCTGAAAAATTCGATCAGGTCAGTTGTATTTGCGGCACAGCCCTCAGACTTGCCGTCTGCCTTTGCTTTAGCCGGAGAAGCAGTAACAAGTATGGAAATAAGCATGCTCGCCAACTCGTATGCCAAACCCGTTAAGGAACGTGCCAAGGCTACAGAGAGCAGCAAAAATCGTTCATACAACAGGCAGAATAGACACAGCAGAGAGGAGCGTGGTCAGGATAAAAAACCTCATTTTGTAAACAAATCAAAAAATCAAAATCAAAGAGAGGAGCAGGCTCCGCAACCTATGGACGTAGACTCCTCGTCTAAGTCCAGACAGCGTACTAACGCTTCTAGGTCTCAAGAGATTGGGACTCAAGCCCAAAAAAAAGGAACTCGTCAGAACGCATGACGGGACCAAGACGCCAACGCGTCAACAATGAGTGCAAAAATTTTCCAAAGAAGAAGACTAAAAATTCTCATTGATACCGGGGCGGCCAAAAATTATGTAAAGCCCGTAAAGGATCTAAAAAACATAATTCCGGTCGCAAAACCGTTCACTGCGAGCTCAATACATGGCTACAGTGACATCAAAAATAAAATTTTTTTAAACATATTTAAACAAACGAGCCCATTCTTTTTACTAGAATTACTCAGTACATTTGATGCCATTGTGGGCTATGACCTTGAATAACACATCGAATAATACTGAAAAGACTCTAGAATACAAAGGCACGTCAGAGGGGCTACTATTTCATAATTGCGATAGTGTGAACTTCACAGATGTAAATAGCATAGTTGTTCCCGTCTCTGTAAAAGTATTCAAAAAAATGATTCTTAAAAACATCATTGAGAAAGGGATCAGTTTGATTTTATTTTCATGAAATATTTTTCGACAAAAAAAGAAAAAAATAAGTTTTTGGCAAAATAATCAAATTATATTTCATCGAGGAATTAACAAAAAAAAGAGGTGCTTTAAGATAAGTATGGTCGATTCGAATCCGAGATGTCGGAAGTCGTTTTAGGTGCTGATAGCTTCCAAGAAGTACCACGAACAGGATGCTCCTTTCAGAGCATGCCCCCGCCTAGCACAACTGGCAGGGAGCTTCTTATGGTTAGCAGCCCAAGCCAATTAAACAAGCCTAACCAGAAAACAGTTGGAAATAGTCGCCTATTGCCGCAAATTGAAAAAAAATAGTAATACGCTCACATTCCAGCCGGCTTCAGTCTCTTGGCAAAAAGTTCTATCCAAGAAGAGAAGTCTACCAACCTCACCGAAAAGTTCGAAAAAAAGAGCCCATATAATCGAACATAGAAACCATCTCGCTTTAAATAGATTTGCTGCTCTTGCAAACCATGATGACTGTCAAGAAGGCGAAAATAGCATGGACATTCTCCAGGTCGAAACCGTTCGAGAAGAAAAATCACAACAAGCTGAAATTCCAGTGACAAAGAACCCACCAAAACCTAGTCAAATAACAGTACTTGCTGTCAGCGACGTACCTGCCTTGGAAAGGCTTCTCGACTCGGCGGTATCGTCTGACTCATATGAACTCAAGATCGCGCGTAACGGCAACTTGCGCATATACCCCCGTGACTCTGATGCCCACAGTGCTATCACTAAAAAGCTATCGTCAGTAAATCTCCAATACACTCACTTCTGCCTCCCGGAAGACAGAGCCTACAGGGTTGTGGTGTGCAACTTGGCTGCTTCTACCCCAGTCGAGCAAATTTTAAATGCCTTTACCTCCCAAGGTCACGCAGTGGTTAATACCTATAATCCAAAGGTGAAGTCACAAAATGTTGACTCCTCTGATCCGGATCCAGGCAAGGCCAGAACGTTTGGTTTATAGACATTAAAAGGGCTATTAAGAAGAGAGAAGCTCTAAAAATAAATAAAGTTGGCCGTCAAAGAGTCAGAGTGGAACTGCCGAGAAAAAATGTAAATATGCGTCAATGTTAGTGATGTTTTGGCTTTGATCACACCAAAAACTATTGCACCAAAGAGCTCAGATGTGGTAGATGCAGTTTGCCTCATTGGACTGGTTCCAGTCAATGCCAGACAAAGACCTATGACGACCTGGAGTGCGTTAATTGCCGTGGAAAACATGAGGCACCTCACATGAATTTACGTCCAGAGGCTCAAAAGCGAAAAACTGGGATCAACATTACTCCCATGACCCGCGTAGAACACCCACAGCCCATGCGCAACATCAAGCAACAAGCTATTCCAACCTCAATCGTGTCGCAGGCCCTATCGCATGGAGATGTGACTACTGGAGAACAGAGCACACGACCTGACGGAAAATACTCCCAACAGCGAAATGCTTTCTCAAATGCAAGTTTCCAGACTTTTCCGAATGCTGCGTTTGCTCCTGTAACAAACGCAGGTAAACCTCAACATCCTAACCAAACGGTAATTGATCGCACAACTCATCATCTCAATGCAGCAGACCATTGCTGGTCTTCAAAGATCTAAGAACTCAGAGGTTCTAAGTCGTTGACGCAGCGCAATTAATGGCTTGTGAACTGCGCCTCGGAGCCAAGAACGATCGTAGCATTATCCCAAATGCTAATGAGCTTAAGGTGTTTCTCAGCAAGCACGAAATTGATGTTATGCTTATTTCAGAGACACTCCTACACGACGGATCCTACCTCAATATGATACGTTACAGCTGCTATCAAGCAGATCACCCAGGAGGTCGCCCCAGAGGAGGAGCTTGTATCCTAATTAGGCAGGGATTGTGCATTATCACCTGCATTCGATCACAACGAATCACCTACAAATGGCGACGGTAAAAAGTTCCACTAATTTGGGCGAAATTACGGTGTCAGCTGTGTACCTTCCTTCACTTCAACCCGGGTCAACATGGTCAAAAGTTTATCATTGGAGGTGATTTTAACGTTAAGCATCGCTTCTGGGGTAGTATAAGGGCGAATGCTCGAGGCTCAGCACTTCACGATGTTATTTCCGGCACCTCAACTCAAGTTCTGGCTTCAGGCAGACCCACTCACTACCCGTATAACACGAGGAATGTACCTTCATGTATCGACTTCTTCTTCTACAAAGGTATAGCTAACAGTCTACTATCAGTACGAGAAGAATATGACCTATCTTCTGATCACTTGCCGCTGATCGCTTCACTAACAACGTCATTTCATAGTACCGCCCCTATTAGGATGCTCGTTCCACCTGGTGCGAATATAAGGCTGTTTCAGTACGAACTTAACAATGCCTTTAACCTCAATACAGAGATAAATACAACAGACGATATCGATAAAGCGGTTGAAACTTTTATAAAGAAGATCAAAGATGCAGCTCAAATTGCAGCTCCTGGCGGCGCAGTTCACCTACGCAACGTGCGTAGCAACATCGCTCTCTCTCCGGAAGCAGTAGGACTCTTAACTCTTAAGAAACGTCTCCGGCGTGAGTTCATCAGGACCAATGATCCAATAATTGACAGACTGTACCAAAGGATATCAAATCGGGTGAGAAAAGTACTAGCCATACTGAAAAGAGAAGCAACTGACGCGTTCCTCGGGAAAGCTACTGCCGATGAAAACTCAAAATTCGCGCTCTGGAAGCTCACGAATAAATTCAAGAGACAAGTTGCTCCACTTGTGCAAAATCACCTCAGGACAAAGCTGAACCGTTTGCCAGAAACCTGGAGGAAAGATTCGAGTCCTAGAAGTCCCATTGCAGATGGCTCTTCCTGTAAAGCCTATTAAACTCACGGAATTGGAAAATGACATAAAATCCCTTCGCAAAAACAAGGCTCCTGGTGCGGATCACATCGACAACCGCTCCATTAAGCTGATGCCCCACAGAGCTTTGTTATTCCTTGTACTGATTTTCAACTCTGCTCTTCGACTGGGACACTTCCCAAGCGCCTGGAAGAAGGCGAAGATCATTATGCTCCATAAAAGTGGGAAGCCAGCAGAGGAATTAGACTCCTATCGCCCAATAAGCCTGCTTCCAGCATTTGACAAATTACTTGAGAGGTGCATCCTGAGAAGATTGCTCGAGTCCCGAAAGGTCCAGAAAGCTATTCCGAAGTTTCAGTTTGGTTTTAGACTCAGGCATGGCACACCTGAACAGCTACACCGCGTAGTGAACTTTGTACTGGAAGGTTTCCATGGAAAGGAGTACGTCGTTGGAGCTTTTCTGGACATCCAGCAGGCTTTCGACAGAGTGTGGCATGAAGGACTTCTGCACAAGCTTAAAAGCCTACTAAATCCGCAGCTTTTTGATAATAAAAATCTTCCTCGACGAGCGATCCTTTAAAGTAGTAAAGGACGGACTGTCCTCCCAAACAAAAAGAGTCAGAGCAGGTGTACCCCAGGGAAGTGTGTTAGGTCCAACACTATATAGCCTGTATACGCACGACATGCCCTCAGCTGACAACATGTCGCTTACAGATCCCCATGACCTGTTAGTTGCCACCTTTGCTGATGACACTGCAGTCCTGGCCAGAGATACTTGCGTCTATACAGCCACTGATACGCTTCAGCTTTATCTAAAAAAATTTGAGAACTGGGCCCTACGCTGGAACATCGCAGTCAATCCGGAAAAATGTGTTTCCGTGACGTACACGTAACTCGGCGGCTCAAAACAAAGGCGAACAGCATGACTTGGCTCCTTAGGCCTGGAAACAAACTTTCAGTTTCTAACAAGGCCAAGATTTATAAGGTTGTCTTGGCTCCTATTTGGAAATATGGCATCCAAGTGTATGGCATCGCCGCAAAGTCGCACCTCAACCAAATTCGTGTGGTGCAGTCGCAAATCTTGCGTAAACTATCTGGAGCGGCTGGGTACATCCGCAACAAAGACATTGAACAAGAGCTGAAGGTACCAAGGATTGGCGATGTCATAAACAAACAAGCAACCGCGTACGTAAATAAATTGGGAATCCATCCAAATCAGTTGGCTCGAAAACTCTTGATAAGGAGACGTGTATTGGGACTAAGGGCGAGAAGGAGGCTCCTGCGCATTCACCCAACAGATCTGCCGAGAAGATATATAAGTTAATTGATAAAATTAATTCATGCTTCTAGACTCCCTAATTAGGTTTAAGTATGTAAATATGTAAATACTCGATAGAAATTATGAATCTCTGCAGTATAAGTTACTACAAATAGTAACATTGAACTGCAATGTAAATAAATACAATTTTTATTTAAAAAAAAAAAACATAAAATCGTTTTCGACCCCTAACGAGGCGCTACCTTTTAACACTTCGGTTGTTGCTACAATCCGAACAGAGGATAATGAGGATAATACTTAGGTTATATCCTCATCCCATGGGCGTTGCAGACTTCGGAAATAACGAAATAAAGCAACTGTTAAAGCAGCATCATCACACCATCAAGGTCTCCGTACAGCAGCCCTTCATGGGTTGTTGACAAAAAAGATACAACAAAAAAGCAGAAAACAACAAGCGACTGGTAATCGATTTTAGGAAACTAAATGAAAAAACCATCGCAGACCGCTACCAAATGCCAAGCATGCCCATAATTCTAGGTAACTTGGGAAAGGCAAATATTTTCACTTCCATAGATATAAAGTCAGGGTCAGGATCATTTAATTTATCTGGCGGAGCATTATTGAGAAAAAACTTCATTTTCAATAAACGGCGGAGAATATGAGTTCTGCCGCTTACCATTTGGCCTTAAAAACGAGGGAAGCATTTTTCAAAGAGGCATAGATGACGTTCTTAGAGAGCACATAGGGAAAATATGTTTCGTCTATGTAGACAACGTAATTATTTTTTCAGAAAATAAATCCGATCATGTTAAGCATATTGAAATAATACTTCGTTTCCATAGCAAGACCTTTAACTGACTGAAAGGCAAAAACAGCTCAGGAAGTAAACACATGTCAATTTACTGAAGGTCAGTGCATTGCATTTGATCGTCTGCAAAACATTTTGGCATCAGAGAATGTCATGCCTATGTACCCAGATTTTAAAAAGCCATTTGACTTAACGACCGATGCATCAGCAAGTGGTATCGGCGCGGTCTTATCTCAAGGAGGTAGGCCAATCAGAATGATTTCCCGTACTTTAAAAGGGGCTGAGTCGCATTATGCTTCAAACGAAAGGGAGCTGTTAGCCATTGTATGGGCTTTAGACAAATTTCAAAATTTCTTGTATGGTACAAAAGGAATTAACATTTTCACTGACCACCAGCCCCTCACTTTCGTAGTCTCGGATAGGAATACGAACGCAAAAATAACAAGTGAGAAAAGTTATCTTCGGCTTTGCCATACAAAGACTTGTTTTCATATCGGTCGTTTGTATGGCAGCTATATGATATAGTGATCCGCTCCAAACCAAACTTTCACAAATCATGTATGGCTATGTCAAATAAATAAATGTTAAATTCAGTTGCAATAGCTTGGAAAACAAAAAAGTTTCCCATACAAAGACTTGTTTTGATATCGGTCGTTTGTATGGCAGCTATATGATATAGTGGTCCGATCCGACCGATTCTTGAACTTGATCTGCGTGCAACAAAAATAATGATCTGGTGAATATTTCAAATTCTAGCTTTAAAACTACTGTCTATTTTGAGCATAGAAACAGACGGACATGGCTATATCGACTCGGCTGTTGATGCTGATCAAGAATATATATACTTTGTGGGGTCGGAGATACTTCCTTTAATGCGTTACACATTTCTGGACAAAATTATAATACCCTTTTTCAAGGGTATAAAAAGGAGGAAAGGCTATATAGATGAACATAACTCGAAGATGTTCTATAAACCAGGAAAAGAGAATTTTGTAGCTGACGCACAGGATGAAACAAAATCAGACGCTGCCACTATTCACAGCGAACTATCATCAACCTACTCGTTTGAGACCACTGACAAGCCAGTAAACTGCTTTAAAAACCATATAATACTGGAAAAAGCACGTTTCCCGTTAAAACGGAATTTAATACTTTTCGGTAGCATGACTCGCCGTTTGATCAGCTTCACTGACAAAAATACCATCTTTGAGATTCTTAAAGAAGTGGTGAACCCAGAAGTCGTAAATGAAACGAAAAAAGTTTTCAAAACAGTTTGTTAACATATTTTCCGACTATAAATTCTGGCACTGCAAAAATATGGTATCAGTCATAACAGATAAAAACGAGCAGGTGGAGATCATTACTGCCGAACATAACCGTGCCCACGTGCTCAGGAAAATATTAAACAAGTCCTCCTTGACTACTTTTTCCCTAAAATGAGCAAATTGGACATCGAAATTGTGTCACACTATAGAGTTTGCACAAAAGCCAAATATGACAGGCACCCGAAAAAGCAAGAACTCGGGAAGACCCCAATTCCAACATATGCGGGAGAAATGTTGCACATTGACATACTCTCAACGGACAAAAAACTATTTTTGACCAGCATTGACAAATTCTCCAAATTCGCTATAGAATAACCGATAGCTTCGAGAGCGAATATCGACATCATAGTTCCTATAATTCAGTTGGTGAATTTATTCCCAAATATAAGAACTATGTACTGTGACAAAGAGGCTGCATTCAAATCTGAAACAATAACTTCACTTCAAAAAAACAGCTACAACATTGACGTTGTGAATGTACCTCCCCTCTACAGCTCTTCAAATGGTTAAGTGGAGCAGAGATTGCAAGATGTCACAAAATAGATTAAAGAAATTAACGAAACAGTAAAACTAATCCTGAGGGCGACAGTAGAATACAACAAATCTGTGCACTAAATCACTAATTGAGGTCATACATGCATCGTCGGACGAGTTCAGAACAACCATATATAAAAAAAATACCAAGATCTCAGCAAATAAACATGGACAGATGTAACCCATCAAGACAAAATAGAGTTTTTGATGTAGGAGAAACAGTACTCAAAAAACAATAGAAGGCTGGCAACAAATTGACCCCCTTGTGCTATGAAGAAAAAATACAAGCTGACATGGGTTAAAGGTTAAGTTAGTTAGGTTAGTTACAAAGTAAGCGGCACAAGAAATTCACCTCCCCCATTTTTTCATTACAGGATTTTAATTACAATCATTTGCATTTTAGGAATAGCCCAGACGCGAATAACCGATTATTCTCATGCTAATTATATACCCCTAATAGATGGAAATGTTTCAGTATTTGGAGACCGAGAATATTAAAGACACTCTAGTAATTTGACCGATTTTGTAAAAATTATAGATGACACTGAAAAAATGTCCGATTTGTTTCCCCATTCGCACATGCGAAAATTGCTAGGCGTTGACCTAGACCTTTTATCCATTCTCAGAATACACCATAGGATCGTTACGAGCTTAAATTTTTTGGGTACCATTTTGAAGGTTGTTGCCGGCACTCCAGAAGCATCAGATTTGGAAAAGATTCGAATGTCCGAGTCACAACTAATAAACTCAAACAATAAACTGTAATATTGAAAATCCTTTGAATGTTTCTTTATAGAGCATAGCTCCGTTTATTTTATAGTTAGACTCGTGTCAGTGGTAAAACTCGACTGATTCTTAAAGATAATACAATATTCTTCTAAGGCTATGAATTGCGCCTTCGCTGCCTGGTGAAGTCGGCAGAGAAGCGGCTATTATATATGTATGTTAAAAGAGTTGAGCGAAAATGCTATGTGCGCACAGTATGTATATAGCGGCATTTGGTTAGCGTGGGAATGCTGACCATGCATTTGTGCAGTGTGCTTCAGAAGTGGGCGATCATATAACGCTTCCACTTGAACATTATTGTTTATGCTAGCACTGCCAATGCGTATGTAATTATGTTATTGATTTATGCAAGTATTCTGAGTACATTGTACGCATACCACAAGACAACTAATTATTAACTCAGAGGCTCAGAAGCAAATTAATCAACTAACGGAAACAATAAATAAAAATATTAAAACAATCAAAAAAAATTTGGTTAATTTATCACATTTGTACATATAGTACATAATCTATCCAACTTACTAGATCACTCAGATTTAAGGTCTCTGCTTGAACAACCCACTGATACACAAATTATTAATTTAATGGAAGCTTCTCAACAATTAAGGGGAGATCAACTTTAAAGGGATGAACAATAGCAATATACTTAGCACAAATCAACTCAAAATCTTAGGAATAATCTTTGACACCAAACACTTAACATTAGATTAAACAACATCAGACGTCTAAACAGTAAAAACCTTAACTGATAAACTTGACCACTGATAAACATGACCAAATCAGTCGCATTATCCAAAATAGACTATGTATTTACGGCAAAACAAACAAAAACAACAAAAAAAACTATCCTCCCCCTACCATGCCACCATCCGACTCTCTTTAGGTGCTTTTCGAACCACTCCCATCAACAACATGCTGGCAGCAGCTGGATTTGACAACCAGATTCCAAAGGAGCATCGGCAGAGAAATTAATAGGATCACCAACACATCCAGCTCCCCTATACAGTAAACAGTCATCAATTAACTTAAATGAAAAAGAGTTCAACGAATCTCATCCAGTCTACAACTTATTATAATCAAAGCAACACTACTCAACATCCTCATCATACCAAAAAAAAATATAAAGAAAAATTCCCACCGTGGTTCTACAAAAACAAATCTGTCATAATAGAACTTACAAAACATAAAAAAGATACTACACCCAATGAGATCTATAAACAAAACTTCAACAAAGTAAGCGACGAATACCGAACGTGGAAAATCACCTATACGGACTCTTCAACAAAAGACAACATTACAGCACTTAGTGTTGCAAGTCAAGAAAACATAATCTTGAAAGCTGTCGTTACACCAACATACACATCAATCTTCACCACAGAAGCAGAAGCGATCCTGATCGCGGCAGAACTCGCAAGAGCAAGAAAAAAGAAAAATACATCATATGCACGGACTCTCTTTCCACCCTCGCCGCTATACAAAACATCAACAATAACGACCCAACAGTCAGCCAAATACGGGACATAATCGCCACAAAAACCAAACATCTAAAGCTGCTATGGACTCCAGGAGACGCAAAAATAGCCGGAAATGAACAAACAGATACAGCAGCCAAGATCACCTTTATATATCCACAACACTAAAAACAAAAATGATATAAAAAACAAGTAAGGTAGCAGCAGTCGAGTTTCCCGATTGCAAAATATCCTGTACCCTTAGACATGCTTACAATTTATTTATTTAATATCAATAAAAAAATAAAACAATATTCTATTAGAAAAGAGTACCATAACAATATAAATTTGCTATGATTTTTGAAGTTTCGTGTGTCATAAAGCCATACACATTTCGCTGTCAACGTCGCAGTCGGCGTCGCGCAATGCGTGTTTTGCTGCGCTTCTGCTTCCCTTGCCATAGATTTTGCATGTGGCATAACTTCCGTGTTTCTTATCCAATTTAAAAATTAGACAGCTTTTATGAGCACCAACGAATATGCCGAATTGCATAGCATTAGGTTAATAATTGTGGGCGTGGCAGTTTTTTGCGGTTTGCGGGGGAGCGTGTGCGTCGCAGTTTTTTACGGTTTGCGGGGGAGTGGGGGGTGATATCAAAATAAAACAACAAACTTGTACTGCGTATGGTAATTACCTATCCAACGATATATGGCACATGTCTGTAGCTCTTGTAGTTTCTGAGATCTAGGCGTTGATACGGACAGACAGACGGACGGACAGACGGACATGGCTATATTGACTCGGCTTTTGATGCTGATCAAGAATATATATACTTTATGGGGTCGGAGATGCTTCCTTGTGCCTGTTACATACATTTACACCATATTATGATACCCTTTTCACCCATTTTTAACGGGTACAGGGTATAAAAATAATTAACGGTAACACAAGAAAAAATGTAAAAACAATTTGGAACAACTACAACCATCTTTATAAACCCATTAACCCAAATACAAATACCCATAACAATAAACAGAAATTATGCCATAATATTCACCAGATTCAGATTAACCCAAACCAAATATACACACGAACACATAAACACATTAGCACCAGTCTCCCTCTGTTGTAACACAAATTCCATTACAATCGAACACATCATCAACGACTGCCACTACATAAAAAACCTATCCACATACCTAAGAATCCCTTTCCCAAACTAACTGCTCACAAATTTCAATGTAAAAAACTTTAACAATTTTGTAGACAGAGGCTAAACATCGACTTTCTGTCAACCGCATCAACTACTTCAGAGAAGTTCACCATTGCAAAGCCATATTCTAATGCCTTATAATTATAATTTTCAAGATTGATATGAAAATATCACTTCTGTTTGGACTAAAAAACACCACCTTAGTACTTATAGCAAAAGACAATTTTCTAAGCTAGCACAGGAAAAAATTGTAATTAAATGATTTATTATTTTATTACGGTATCACAAAATTATGTAGTAATGAGTAATGAAATATCGATTAATTCAGCGAGTATTATATTTATCATGAAACACCACTTAGGCATAAAAATTTACAAGGCTCCGCCATAAAAAGCTCAATTAATGCTCAAATCGAAAAGTTTCACTGTACTCTATCCGAAATAATAAGATGCCTCAAATCAAAAGAAGAGCAGCGAACATTTGAAGAGGTACTGGAAAGAGCCGTATACGACAAAAGCGTTACTACCGACCCAGAACACGAAAAAAGTTGACTACATAATATAAAGAGACTCAAATGAAACAACAACACTTGGAAAATGATAACAAAGTAAGAAAATAAATTAAGTCATGTTTTCCACAAACAACACATTAGGCTCGACAGTAGGTGCACAATCATTTTCACAAAAGCAGGTCGAGTCGTCCATAAAAGTAACATCAAAAGCACTTAAGGGGTTACATCCACCAAATTTGTTTTTTTTTTTTTATTGGCTTAAATCATGCTAAAACTATCCTAGAATCAAAATCTACAACGCCCAAGTACAGATCTAAACTCAAAACTCGTTTAAGTCCGTCATTACTTAAGTAAACTTATGTCGTATCAGTCTGATTCATAAGAAGAAAAAAAATAATAGTATAAATAAATATTGGAAAATATTCAAAAATATTATGTGTCACACACAAAAGTTGTCCGCTTACGGCTATAAATCCCATCGTGGGGGACCGGCCGTACCTGTCTACGAATTTTCTTTTCAGGCATTTCTTAATTGTAAATTGGTTGCCAATGACCTCGGCAATGGAAATTATTAACCACACCGAAGAACATACCCTATCTATCTATAAAGTAGTAGAAAAAGTAGTAGTAGCCTAGACCACGACGATTTGTTAGTGATAGAAAATAATCTCAATGATATAATTTCCAACATGAATGACCAGATAATAATTAATAGCCAGTTACCGGATAGAATAAATAACTTAACCTCAATTTCAAACATGTCAAATTCCATCAAAAGATGATCGATTTAATGAAGAAAAAGCTATTAACTAACAAAACCAAGTCAGATTAATAAAGGAAGAAATTATTAACGAAAAAATATGCAATTTAATGGACAAAATTTAATGTAACAAACACTCTCCTTTTAAACGATTTAGAGCTAAATACATCATTAAAGATAGCTCAAGGAAAGGAAGCGCCGTGTGTTTATAGTAACGCGGAACACATAAAAAAATTAAAAATAATCGACAATAGTTTAATACTACTAATCGACTTCAGAGCCAATATAACTCAAAATAATAAAAATTACAACCTAAATGGAACATATCTTGTACATTTCTGGAATGAAACAATAAAAATTCACTTCAACTTTCATAGCGAGGGGTCGTGCTTTTTTTCTTGCGCTCCTCGATTTATCAATTATTGCCTTGTGAAAAACAAGCCGGTGTTTGTGTAAGATAAAAATTATTTAAATCTAATACTTATCTCGATTCTTTTCGCACTCGCGTCTGCACGGTACCATATTTGGTAAGATTACAATTTTACATTATTTATGCAAGTAATGTACTGTTCCCTACATTTTTTGCAATTCTTATTATTGCAAAAATTCACTCTCTCCTAGTTTGCGCTCTTTTTTTCATTCCCTCTCCCCTCTATCACGCTCTTATTAAACATGTACAGTGGTTTAAGGCTACTAGTTTGTGTAAAAATAATTACTTGGTGTCAGTATATTTTTATATAATTTAACTTTCCTGTTTTTTATCATTAAAAAAATTTTTATAGTTGAATTTCATAGTATCTGCGCTATAAAATCGTGCAATAAGCCGATTTCCGCGTCCCAGACTAAGACGCCTAATAAACATTCCAAATTGACAGACTAGAAATTTTAGCCCTCTGTTCCCAAGTCAACAAAGCCCAGCATGAGCCTTTTAGGGTTTTGTGTTCTGACCTATACTCTATTACATCACTCTGCACGTCTATTAAATCCTCAATTCTAACCTACCTTTCAGAGCAACAAACTCTCTCCACTTCTTCCTCGTTATCTTTTCTATACCTTATTCTCTCGGGTCTATCCCCGCGATCCGAGCCGAACGATAAACGGCATCGCCCTTCGGTTGGTTAGGCGGGAGAAGGGCTGTACTTTATGCAGTGGGAGCCGCGAAAAAAAATAAAAAATAATTAACCACGAATTTAAAAACAAAAGAAATACAACTATATTAAAACCAGGAATACAATCAAAATTCAAATAACTTTAACAACTAAAAATCTAAAATCTCAATCTAAAACACTTAAAGAATTTAAAAGCAGATTTTATCACCAACAGTGGCTATATTCCTTTTAGTCATTGCAATAATCATAATTATTTCAAAGTGCTGTTAAAAACAAAAAGAAAAAGTAGTTCTATCCTTACAACAAAAACCCTTAAAAACGCCAAATAACAGAATTGAAAGTAATAATATCCCTCGCAACAACATCCTGCCTGAATTTAGAAACATACCATACTTTTAAAACCCGCTTGGAGACAAGTAGAAATTTAAGGTGGAGGAGAAATACAACTTTGTTGAACTGTTGAAAGTTCTATAGCTTAAACAAAATTCTAAGAAATCATAAACATCCGCCCGACTACAAATATTTCAAGTGCTCTCTAAGATCAATAATTATTGTCAGAATTACTACTAATAAATTACTGCACCAAGAAAATGTCAATTTTGCAGTTCCGCCAATAGCCATGCCGCCTACGCCAGCATGAAGAATGACAATCCAGCAGTTCTGCCAGCAGCTCTTTTGCCTTTGCAACTGACCCACAGATAGTTTAGGGTAAATTTAAGTTTACGTAAATCAGTCCAAAAAGATCTCCAACCAAGATATACCTTTTGGGTCAACTAAAAAACTCCAACTCCAAAAGGATTAAGTTATGTAAGCGATGCATTTGAAACCACTCAAAAAAAATTGGTTGTCAGAATTTAGATTGCAGAAGCGTACATACATACATATGTATGTATCGGCGCACACTTTGCGTTTGTGTTATAAAATTTAAATGATGCAGAGGTGTTTTTTTTTTAAATATGTGGATTGTGTAAAATTTTTAATTTAAAAAAAAAATTTTTAAATTTGAAATGATGGATGTTCATTTTTGGTTTTTATTTTTACCTTTCTGATGTACTAAAATGAGATATTTTTATTGTAACCAAGTTCAAATGACGCTTCAAAATTTACGGTTTTTTCGGCCGCTTTTTGGAAAATATGTTCCAAGAGTTTCAATTGTGAAGCCTTTTAGTGATCGAAATACAAAAATTAATATAAAAATTAATTGTTTGGGGCGCTACAAATGAATTGATTTCGTTTAAGTAAAATTTTATTTAAAAACACCATTTTAATTTTCTTGTTAAAAATTTAACATTTTTTTTTCTTTTACGTTAAAATTAAAATTATGGCGAAATAAAGATTGGGGTGGTTTTAGGATGGAAAATGTCATCCCCAATCGGCGAATTTCGAAGAGGTTTCTGGAAATATAAAACGAAGATCATTCAACGTGCTTATATGTCACACAAAATATTTCTCCGCTTAATTGGCTTTTGCTGATTTTAATTAAAGTAAATATTTCTGTGTTACCCTTAACAAATTTAATTTTTAAAAGCAAAACAGTTATATTTTTAACAAACACAAGGAGCGCCGCTGCAAATCTTCATCCAAAGAAATCAACCACCACCACAAACCAAAAAGGTACATTTATGGTATATTAAAAAATAAAAAGTGTGATCTGTATTTTATATTGCCATACGGTATATATAATATATAATACATATATAATAATATTTCGAAACGGCTACTCTATATTTAATTATGTGGATATTTAGATTGTGAATTTACATAGCTTTAAAAATGTTAAAAAATACGAAGAGGACCATATTACTTCTAGGAAGTCGTCTACCTTTTTTCACGAACCGTATTCAAAATTATCCTGGTAAATATGGTTTTGGACTAGTCATATGAACTATTTTTTATATTATACCGCAATAATAACTAAGAGAGCATTAAGGGACAAAGGTTGATATTCTATTCACATGTACATTTACATATGCGTGTTCATTCTTCGTCGGTGTTTTTTTCCATATATGTACATGTGACCTCTTCAGATTTTACTGAAAAAATGTAACCCATAATATAGACGTCTGGTTGGTATGATCTTATTTTTTTTTTAAAAAGTCCAAAATGTATGATAAAACAAATTTTAAACAATGGTTTTTTTTGTTAAATTAAAGAAAAAAAAAGTGAGAAATGTATTAATCCCATTGATTTCTTTTCCATAAACTTGATCACTTTCCTGCTTGTAGTTGTAGTTTCAGGTCGATTGTTATGGCAGGAGGGGAAGTAGGTATCTGCACATAAAGGAAAAGCTTACAGAATAGAATAACTCTCCACATTGCGTGTCGAGTTAAGAACCGTATTCTTATGATTTTGTGGAAAGGTCAGTCAGATTTTATTAATCATCGTGCAGAATAGACATACCTCGCCAACGCTCTAGAAAACGTTGCGCTGACGAATTTTAGAATGAGGAGCATGATCAACATTCGGATGCTGCTCCGACATATACTTTTGATATTAACGGAGCTTTACTTTGTGTTCTGGGGTTTTGGTTGATACATTTTTGTTGGAGTGGTTGGACATATTTGAGTAAGTTTTTTTTATTGTCGGAAAGTGGCTGTGGTTGATTTTTGTAATATTTTTTTTTGGCTTCACTATTGTGCTTTTTTTTTTGGTCCCGGAAAAGCTTCTGAGAGTAAAGTTTTTTGTTTTTTTTTGGTTTTGCCCTTGGCTTTTGTACCATTGTTGGTTGGAGGGACATGTTTGTTCTGGTTTTTTGAATGTGCGCTTCGAAGATGAGTAAGCTATAAGCTAAATTGCAAGTTGCTTTCATGTAAGTAGGTGAATACAACCGGTCGGATAAAAGGTTAGTCGACGACTGCCAAAATAATAATACCCTCGCAGGGGCATGCAAATATTTGATTAAAGGGAATTAGGTTTTTGGACTTAATAATAATTTCGATATTGGTTTGTGGTATTATAGATAACTCGTTGGGTACTTAAATCTAAAATCTAAATATTAAATCTAAATTTTTGACTTAACTTTTTGCTTTTTTTTGGTCTAGATTTGTTTGTTAGCGACCTAGACCTTTTCGTTCTTCGAACGGTAATTGTTGCGCTCGTTTTATAATCCTTGTAAGATCGTTTGGTTTCTGTTCATGTTGAATCAACCCCCTTACGTCCTCCGGGACCTCTTTCCAAATTATAGTCAACTTCTGATATTTAACCGTGAAGGAACTATTGCAAAATATTTCTACTGGTTATACCCTTGAAAAAGGGTATTATAATTTTGTCCAGAAATGTGTAACGCATTAAAGGAAGCATCTCCGACCCCACAAAGTATATATGTATATTCTTCATCAGCATCAACAGCCGAGTCGATATAGCCATGTCCGTCTGTCCGTCTGTTTCTATGCACAAAGTAGACAGTAGTTTTTAAGCTATCGTTTTGAAATTTTTACTAGATTTTTTTTTTGCACGCAGATCAAGTTTAAAAATCGGTCGGATCGGACCACTATATCATATAGCTGCCATACAAACGACCGATATAAAACCAAGTCTTTGTATGGGAAACTTTTTTGTTTTCCAAGCTATTGCAACCGAATTCAACATTTTTTCATTTGACATAGCCACACATGATTTGTGAAAGTTTGGTCCGGATCGAACCACTATATCATATAGCTGCTATACAAACGACCGATATGAAAACAAGTCTTTGTATGGAAAACTTTTTTGTTTACCATCTTTACCATACCATCTTCGGCAAGCCGAAGATAACTTTTCTCACTTGTTTTTTATTTGTCGTCGAGTGAACAGAATTCTTACAAGTATATCTGCGCAAGGCTCTGGTTACCAGGTAAAGATTTTTAAAGGAATTTGTGTTTTAGATACATTGATTTCCAAGAACGTCAAATGAATTTTGTCAATTGACCTATTTTTTTGTTGTGTCCGAATGTAGATCAATCCCTAAAGTTCTTTGATAGTTTGAAAGGGTGAGGCGTTTCGTCGCGATCCGGGAAGCAGCATCAGCGACTACTTACGTTTTTTCGTATTTATATACATATATATATATGTATGATAACTATACATATATTATATATAATAACCATAATAACTATGGGTCAATGATCCTATTACGAAATGGATTTCTTCTGAATCTCCTGGCGAAAGTGATGATGTTGTTCCTTCTAGCACGTCTAGAAAGATTTCCCTACCTATGCGGGCTTTCAATTTTTAAGGATTGACGGCATCAATTGAAGACGGACAGGCCGTGAAATGTTATAGAATTGCTATTTCCTGAGTGTGTATTGATGACGCTGTCTGGGCAATAAATGCAGGAAGGTTGATGAAATTTCTATTTTAGTTGGGTTAAGTCGATTATTAATTTCAATTTGACTCCATCCTTCGTGCGCTACAGAGTCGCCGGTCATAAAATTTGATCTTTCTCCACCCTTGGATTCCTCGATCATCCCAGTGGTCATTTCCATCGACCTTAATTGTGCTTTTGCGTGATTGGGGTACCCGTTCTCGTAGTCGGCCGGACGGCTTGTCTCCTAAATATGTTTATCATTTGGAAAGCCAAATGTGTTGCAACTGCACAGTTTATTATAACCTCTACGCTTCCATAAAAGGATTTGTATCGGGGGATGTGTTTAGATGTGTTGCTCGAATTTTTGGCCGCATCTTAACCCGATTGGTATGACTGTCCCGACATTTAAATAATACTATTCATATAATAATATATTTGAAAAACAATTATAGATAAATATTAATTATATTGAAATATTTGATTGAGGAGGCACGATACGGTTGGGAGAATTCAATTTCCGTAGTGTAAGGTGGCTTAGTTTTTCGTGCTTATGTGTTTAGTTTCGGTTGTGGTCATGATTTTATTGCCTTTTTTTTATTATTTGGTCCTGGGCGCGGTGTTCCGCCCGGATTTACAAGCAAGCCACATTAGTTTTTTTTTTGCGTGCATTGTGCACTGTCCCATTTATGTTTCATATTTGCTTCATATCAACGGCTTCATATTTGATAGCTGGGACAAAATCGTTTAATTAACACGCATCCGTCCCTAAGAAAAAAAAAACAAAACCGATTCTTGTGTCAATTTGACACAATGCATGTTTAAATACAATGTTTTACATTTACGTATAAGGTTATTTTTCTATTTACCCATTTTTCTTTTTCTTTGTGGCCGCAGTTAGCAACATGAAATTCAAATAGTACCATAGTACCATAAACCAAATAGTTCAGTTAGCAACATGAAATTCAAATAGTACCATAAACGAAATAGTTCATTTACGGATATAATACAATTATTTTATATTTAGCATCCATAAAGTGCTTCATTTGGATTATAATTTAATTTTTTTAAATTTCATTTATCTAATTTATTTATTTTCTAAATATTTTAAAATAGTTTCTCAACCATTTTACATAAACGCACTGATAGGAACCTACTCTGCTCCAATTCCTATTCCGATCAACGTAGATGTATCGGAAAGCTCACGTTTCTCTCCGCACCGGTCGAGAGATATTTCGTCTATTCTTGCACATTCATCTCAACAAATCGACATCACCACTGACAATAGCTATGCTTCCGGAATAGAAAATACTCATTTTGAAGTGGATCCCCATATACAATCATATGATTGTTATGGGTCCATCAGCCTTAACTCAGTTATGCAAAGTAATGTGCCCACTCCATTTGGAGGAATTCAAAAGTTTTCTCATCTGAATATGCCTGGTGGTCAGTGGTCGCAAGAATATAAGTTCACGTCACAAAGTATGCAAAATTCGCACTACACCTGCCTTCGTGACAATGCCCGCACGGAGTGGGCGGAATACAAGAGTTCCATTTCTACCAATAGCTACCAAGGTAAGCAGTTATTCTTTTCTAAAATTATTGACAATTAAGTTTTCCATTTTTTCTATTATCTGATGTTATTATAAGCATGTCAAAATGATAATTTTTAAAATTTTTTATTAGTGTGCATAATGAAACCATAATGAATAATTTGGGTATCAGACTAAAATAAATTGCAATTTACCGCCTATTAATTCGCAAAACACATGAGTACCTGTGTCTTGTGGCCCCGGACTGCATGTATATAAAGAAAATTGAAGTACACCCAATCTACAAACTTCAACTTCAAGTTATTGTTCTCGAAGCAGGCTTTATTGTGATGTACGTCTCCGCCGGCGACGCAGTATGACCGTGTTCTTGGCAGTGTGCGCATTGCACGGGTCCGTTCCGTTTGTGTGGCTCCTAACAGTGATTCACTTATCTGCCCATAAATATGACAACTGTGGAGGCAACCCAACTGCCAACTAAAGGCTGTCCCGGTCTTACGATCTCACCTAAAGGAACCCTATAGGGGGCTGGGTACGAAATGAAGCTAGCACATTGGCTGAATACAAATGCGTTTCTCCTACCGGCACTAACAACTGACTGCCAACAGAAAAATGATCCAATCGAACCCATCCCAATCGAACCCATCGCTAATTGTATCGTAAAAACCTAACCTCACAAAGTAGAATGGATCTGACCAAATATACTAAAAATTATCAATATCCCATACTGCACCGTTTGCGCAATCACACATTCTATAAAAAGTCAAGCATCTTACTAATACCAAAGCCACGAAAAATCACGCAGTTTTCTCGTCGCGCAGACCTATAAGTTTACTACCATACCTATCATCAACACTCCAATCCTAATAATCAACAACTAATAATTTGCAGTTCGCCAAAAACACGGACCAATCGAGCAGCTCAATTCCATAACATCATAAGTACGGAATGCATTCGAAAATCAAGAATACAAGAATCAAGTACCCTTGGATGTCCCTCAGCCATTCAACAGACTTTGACTAGACGGGCTAATGTAGATCATACAAATGTTTTCATACAACAACCACAAGCTTCTACAATTTCATCTGTACAATACAAATTTTTAGTGAAATGCAATTTAGCTACGTTCGATGAACACAATTTTCTTAAGGCAGCGTTTTAAGCCAAACATATGTTCTCTACCCAGCCGACATTCCTACAAATGGTAAACTAACAACAACAACCTTTGCTGCTGTTTAGTGAATAAAAGTAAACGAACCAAAATTCAAAAAAACAAAAACATCACAACTACAAACACAATTGAACAAACCTAATATCCTCCAGTCAATATTAAATAACACAGCAGTACTGCAAGCAAACGAAGTGAAGTACTTAAGAGTGGCCTTTAATAGAAGATTGAAGTAGTGCAGACACATCGAAGCAAAGAGAACACAGCTAAAACTAAAAGCCCATAACCTTCATTGGCTTATAAATGCAGTCTCCGCTTTATCTTGACAAAAATTTCCTGCTGTACAACTCAACGCAAGCAATAGCAACATTGATATAGTTTAGAGACAACTATTTAAGATCCTGAGAACTATCGTAGAAGCACCGTGGTACTTCAGGAATGAAAGTACCCAAAAAAGACATTAATATCCCAACAGTCCGAGGTAACATGGCGGTAAGCAAAAAAAAAACCTGCTTAATCTCTCTTTGCATCTCGCGCGAAATCTGAGAAGGCAGCACCTACCAACGTCGTCGCTATGATCAACCAAACCAGTGCTAGACGCTAGGACAGTAAAATCATATAATTGTTAGCTAAACAATTAATAATAAATTATAAATAAATTAATAAATTCTGGGGAAATATGATTTGGAATTATTGGTCGGGAATAACTATGGTGACGACGAGGTCACGACTTTCTGTCAGTCATCTTCAGACCATTGTCAGTTGAAATCGTGCCACATATTTTTTAAATCTTCTTATCCAGCATTTTTGATTGAAAATCAAAAGTTAAAGTAAATAAAAAGGACAGCAAAAAGTATAACTTTGATTCATTCGCCTACGCAATGCCTAAGCCGGCAGATTCATTCCATGGGTCTATAAGAGATGGCATCTGAAGTCACTTCTCTTCTGACCTTCCTTAAGGTAGCTCTTTGGAACGGTTTCTTTTAATATTATTTAAAAACGAAATCTCTTATTTTATTCATTATCACCCTCGTTATTATATCATCATGCCAACAAATTTTTGGTATATTGTTGTATTGTTGTTCCGACTTCGGTCACATTTTCATTGAGTCTATAGACTCAATGTGTTCAATGTATAGACAATGTGTTCAGTTATCCAGCGTTTTCGATAGCTATGGAAATAGTTTATTAATTTTCAATTTATAAATAACAACACGAAAGATTCAAAAAAACAAAAGTAGGCTGAATTTATTGACATAAACACAAATATATAGCGATACATCTCAAACGAGGCAACAAGTGGCCAAAGGAAGACGATAAGAGGGGTGCCTTCTGCGCTACTACTACTACGCTTGAAAACCCCCCAGTACTAAGAGCAGTGACAGTCTGCGGTGACGATTGATGTATTATATAAGTTGGCGTAAAGACAGCTTTTAAGACATTGTTTTGTTTATTTACAACACTGAGTTTTGTGATTTTTTTATTTTTTGAAGCATCCGTGAACATGACTTTCCATGTGCGGTATTCATTTCTTGTTTTCTGAAGTTTTGTTAGTATATTTCGTTGGCTGTGGTATCTTTTATATGTTTTGTAAATTCTAGTATGACAGATTTGTTTCTGTAATGCCTTGGTGGGACTCTTTCTTTATATTTTTTAATTGGTATAATGAGGATGTTGAGTGCTGTTGTTGTGTTTACAATAACTTTTAGACTAGACTAGATTCGTGATATTCTTTTTCGTTTAAGTTGATTGATGATTGTTTCGTGTAGTTATGAGCTGGATGTGTTGGTGATTCTATTAATTTCTCTGCCGATGCTTCATGGAATCTGGTTGTCAAATCAGGAGGTCCAGCCAGTATGTTGTTGATGGGGATCGTTAAAAAAGCACCTAAGGAAAGTAGGAAAGAGGCGTGGTAGGGGAAGGATATTTTGCATAATACAATTGATTTTGTAATGTTTTTTAGTGAAATGGTTTTGCAGTTAAGGTTCTTACTACTTAGGCATTTGATGATGTTGAATTTAGTTTTAAGTGATTTTATTAGTGTTTTAATCTGTTCGTTCCAGGAGTGTTTAGTGTCAAAGAATAATCCTAAAATTTTCATTTCTTTTGTTTTGGGTATTTTGATATTGTTTATTTCTATCCCTATGTGTGTACAATTTTGCTTTTTGCATATGCGTTGGGGAGATGATTTCTTGGCTGATGTTTTTGTTCCAGTTAAATTGGATCATTGTAAAGTGGCATCACAGTGATTTCTTGCCATCCCCCAAAAAGTAGAAGTTTTTGAAAACTTAACGAGAGGGATGGCAACGCTGAGAAGAGGAAAAAGTCAGCCGATCGTGCACAGTAGTGAAGAAAAGTTGTAAAAGCTGAGTCGATCGGGAATAAAACAACGTTGGCAGTGGAGCGAGATTTATCATTTTCAGGTTAAAATTATTTACAACTAAAATTATCTTACCTATATTGTGTGCAAGAAGAATTTGTTTTGATTTATGATATGGCTTAATTTGGGTCCTTGTGAAATGCCGTAGTGAAGTTGCATCTCGTTTGGGTGTTGTTTACATTTACACGAAATCTACGGGTTCTGCAGTAGCTGTGTAAAAAATTGGTGAATTTTGAGCCGATTTACCGTTCTTGCAGATGCTGCAGGATGCAGTTGGCTTCTACTGTATCGAAGGCTTTCCCATATCTATTGACACTATACGAGGATAGTCCGATAAGTACTTAGCCACACCGTCTGATGGCGCCAGTATCGCAAGAGTAATTTATTATATTTATTTTCGTGTAGTACATTCTCGTAGACGGCTACTGTCGAAATTACTGCCGGATCGGACTCGTACTTTTGTTTTAACCGCGTGTGAAAGCGCCGGACAGAAAATTTAGTCGAATGAGGAGATCATCGCCGCCACGGAGACGCATTTTGCAGACCTCGTGAAAACGTATTTTTCAGACGAGTCCAAAACTTTCATAAAGATTAGAAATGAATAGGAATTGGAAGCCAGTGCTACAAAAGTTTCTAAAGCAATAAGAGTCCAATAAGTAATTATTGTTCATGCTCAAAGATTGTGCATGTGTATATTAAAATATGAAAGAGAATGTAAAACGAATCGGTCTAACAACAAAATAAAAAATGCATTTTCTGACTGATCCCTTGAAGTTGAGTTTGTACTTAAGAAACACTTGGATGTCCCGAGAATCGCCCACGATCAGTACCGACTACGAACTACCCTTCAGTTGTGTTAACTAATATGCGTGTGTATAAAAGATCATAAGAAATGCCGAAACCAGCACATACGCCAGCGAACAATGGCTGAAAAATGGAAAGCTCAATAGAAAATCGAAGTAGATGAACGAAAAGAAAATCAAGCAAATCGATAGACGATTTCGTAAATATTAAAGATGACTTTGATGGAGTATCAATTCCTGGAAAAGATTGTTTGAAATTTACGATAGAAATGCTACCGCATATGAGTTGTCGGACAAGCAGATATACCATATGTATTATATGCAAGTCAATATAAATATTCCTCGAATTCTTTTCTATACTTTATTCTCTCGGATCTATCCCCCTAATCCGAGCCGTGCGATAAAAGGCAGCGCCCAACGGTCGGTTTCTCTGGAAACCTGTACTACTCTGGCAAACACTGTGCAAGTAGTATCTATATATTGTTACTGTTGCCAAGTCCAAGCCTAGCAACAGGAGGTCAGCCAACCTCCGCATCATAACCTTCATTTGTCCACTGGGTCATACCGCAGTAAAAGGAGCTGGATGACTGCTGTTGGGGACGAATAGCTGCATCCATAATTGGATGCCGCAAGGGAAAGATCTTACATAACGTACATGGGAATCAAAGGTTCTGGAACACACCTTCTAAATTGATAAGTGGCGTCAAAACTTTAGAAGAACCCTACTTGTAAATGGAGTGTTTGAAAATACATAGAATTCAAAAATTAAATAAAAAAATTAACTAAAAACAAGTGAGAAAAGTTATCTTTGGCTTGTTGAAGACGGTGTACCCTTGAAAACAAAAAAGTTTTCCATACAAAGACTTGTTTTCATATCGGTCGTTTGTATGGCAGCTATATGATAAAGTGGTCCGATCCGGATCAAACTTTTTCAAATCGTGTATGGCTATGTCAAATGAATAAATGTTGAATTCGGTTGCGATAACTTGGAGAACAAAAAAGTTTTCCATACAAAGACTTGAAATCTGATTGATCGTTTGTGTGGCAGCTATATGATATAGTGGTCCGATCCGACCGATTTTTAAACTTAATCTGCGTGCAACAAAAATGATGATCTGGTAAAAATTTCAAAACGCTAGCTTAAAAACTACTGTCTATTTTTTGCATAGAAACAGACCGACAGACGGACATGGCTATATCGACTAATCGGCACAATAAATCATTGTGTGAAGTGTCAGTTGAACGCTATATTTTTTGTTTGCTTTCCGCGCCTCAGTCAGGTAATGAGCTACGCAGACCTATTTAGGAAATGAAAGGAGCCTGTTGTATCCTGAAGGAGCCTGGCAAAAACACCCCCTGCAAGAAGGCTCTCAGAGCAAGGAAGTGCAGCTCGAGCAGCGACTAAAGTTCTTTCCAAGCGGAGCATGGCGATGCATAGCATGCTGGCAAACCACTCCTGTCCTTCTTTCGCGCAAAGAACACGATATCACAGATGACGAACGCAAACTTGCTGCAGAGGCAGTGGCATCCAAAACAGCAGAGAAACCGAACCCGATCTACATCCCGGACATGACCAATATTACCGCAATTGCCAAGATGATAACGACTCTCGTGGGTACCAAGAAGAATTTCTCGTACAAAACGGACAGAAAAAACAACGTAATGATGCCAGAAATGAAGTCCCACACCGCCTTACGCCAGCAGCTCTTGGCACAAAATAAAAGACATCGCACCTTCCAACCAAAGGACGAGAAAGCGTACAGGGCGGTCATCAAGGGACTTCACCACACAACGGATCAGGCGGTCATCAAGGGACTTCACCACACAACGGATCAGGCGGTAATTCAAGAACAACTCCGGAAACACGGCCACACTGTGAGGCATCTGCACAATTGGCAGAAAATCCAAAAAACCACGGGATCTTTTTGGTAAATCTCGAACCAGCGAACAAAAACACCGAGGTCTACAAAATAAAAAGGATGTGAAACACGTTGCTCAGTGTTTTAGATGCCAAGGGTGCGGACACACCCAGCGCTATTGCTTCCTTGAATTTCGCTGCGTGAAATGTGGTAGTCCTCACGACTCCAGATCATGCACCAAGACGACGAGAAAGCATGCTGCTTAAATTACCAAGCTGATCACGCTGTGTCGTTTAGAGAATGCCCTGCCTAAAAAAAGGCAAAGGCACAGCAAGCTGTCAAAGCCAGACCCATTGCGAGTAGCAACAAGTCACAATGCACAATGCTGTGCACAAGTGCACAATGCAGCTGAGTTTGCGAATCCAACTCCTCCGACTACCCCGAGAACACCTGAAAGAGACGTGCACTTGTGGTCTCCGGAAATCGCGGTCCTCGTGGCCGAAAAAAGGCGCCTCAGAGAGTCTGGTTTTCCTCGCGCAACCCCAGGGACAAGACAGCACTTAATCGTGCCACCAAGGAACTGAAGGACGAGCTAACCATCCTACGGCAGGACTCCTTCCATAGATTCCTTAAGCAGCTGGAGCCTGGAGACCCGCAGCACAATCTGTGGAATGTCACGAGGCACATAAAAAGACCTGCGAAGAAGATATCACCCGTGCGCAAAGTGGACGGTTCCTGGTATCGGCCTGACGTCGAAAGTGCTCCTGGTCCGCCAATACAGCCCATCGCATCAGAGGAGATTGCGCAGGAGATCGCTTCTCAAAAAATTGCAAGTTACCAGGTCCGGACCGAATCGATGCATTAGCACTGAAAATGTTGACCCTACTCTGTTCCCAAAGGCTGGCTAACATCTTCAACAGGGTACTTCCCGAAAGAGTGGAAGCACGGTGAAGTAAGTGTTCTCCTCAAGCCTGGAAAACCTGAAGCCAATCTAGCCTCGTATCGTCCGATTAGTTTGCTGGCAATCCTCTCCAAAATACTTGAAAGAGTATTTTTGCCTTGGCAGTACTCTTCCAATACTGGACAAGGCCGGACTGATCCCTGATCACCAGTTTCGCTTCAGACGCTTCCATGGAACACCTGTGCAATGCCACCGGATTGTTGAGAGCATACTTGAGGCCTACGAAAAGATGAAGTACTGCTGCCCCGTTATGCTGGATGTTAATCAGACGTTTGACAGAGTCTGGCACCCTGGACTCCTTTTCAAAACTAAATCCTACCTCCCAAGTTCCCATTTCGCCTTCCTCAATTTGTACACAGAGGGAAGAAAATTATGAGTGAGATGCGGATCATCAATCAGCACGCCTAAACCTATAAGAGCAGGAGTACCTTAAGGCAGTGTTCTTGCACCCATCTTGTACACAATCTACACAGCAGACCTTCCCATCACCCCCTCCCGGAACCTCACAGTAGCCACATATGCCGATGACACCGTCTTCCTAGCCTCCGCCACAGATCCCCAGGAGGCATGAAACGATGGACCATCGTTTTCAGCGCGGAGAAATCCTCCCACACAACCTTTGCACTACGCAGGGGGAAATGCCCCGCGTCACACTCAACGGGGAAACCATCCCAATGAATAAAACTAGGGCTGACCCCGGACCGCATGCTCACATGGCGCCCTCACCTGATCAACAAGCGCAACCAGGCCGACCTACGACTCAGGCAACTGCATTGGCTCCTGGGAAGAAGGTCGAAGCTCAGAGAAAAACTCAAACAGTTTATCTACAAAGTAGTCCTGAAGCCAATCTGGACCTATGGGATACAGCTGTGGGGCACAGCTAACGTATCAAACCGCATCAGAATCTAAAATTTAATACAAGTGCTTGTAAACAGTTTCCAACGCCTATCCGTACCACGAAAACTCCATTATACATAAAGAACTTTGAATTCCATGGGTAGCAGAGATCTTTCGTCTCAGGTACACAAAAAGACAGAAACTACCTGGCCATCAACCTCCTAGACAATAGCCAATCCCTAAGACGCCTGAAGATGAAACACCCGATTGACCTGCCCCATCAATAAAACTAAGTTAACTTAAAAATACATTCCATGTACCTCCTCTATCTCAATGTCACCCCCAAACCGTTTAATGATTTTCCACTCGGACAGATTTTAAATTAATAAAAAACGTTACAAAACAAGTGAGAAAAGTTATCTTCGGCTTGCCGAAGATGGTATACCCTTGAAAACAAAAAAGTTTTCCATACAAAGACTTGTTTTCTTATCGGTCGTTTGTATGGCAGCTATATGACATAGTGGTCCGATCCGGACCAAACGTTCACAAATCGTGTATAGCTATATCAAATGAATAAATGTTGAATTCGGTTGCAATAGGTTGGAAAACAAAAAAATTTCCATACAAAGACTTGTTTTTATATCGGTCGTTTGTATGGCAGCTATATGATATAGTAATCTGATCCGGATCAAACTTTTAATAATTATGTATGGCTATGTAAAATAAATAAATGTTGAATTCAGTTGCAATAGCTTGGAAAACAAAAAAGTTTCCCATACAAAGACTTTTTTTCATATCGGTCGTTTGTATGGCAGCTATATGATATAGTGGTCCGATCCGACCGATTCTTAAACTTGATCTGCGTGCAACAAAAATAATGATCTGGTAAAAATTTTAAAACGCTAGCTTTAAAACTACTGTCTATTTTTTGCATAAAAACAGACGGACAGACGGACATGGCTATATCGACTCGGCTGTTGATGCTGATCAAGAATATATATACCTTGTAGGGTCGGAGATGCTTCCTTTAATGCGTTACAAATTTCTGGACAAAATTATAATACCCTTTTTCAAGGGTATAAAAAGTCGTAAGGTAGCGCAGGCAAAGCGGAAGCAGAAATAGGAAAACTGACGACTTCTGGGTCAGTACCCAGAACAGTGAACAACGAACAAAAGGAGGGCCCGTGCATGCAAAGCGTAAGCAAAAACTGAAGCAGCAGCATGGATTCAGGAGGTCACACATCGAGGCAGATCGAATACATTGTATAATTATTGATTATACCTAAGAAAAATGGCAGTGTTATTTTTGGGCTTGGGACATCACGTCTAATCGATAAATTCGATGGAACGTTCACACAATCTAAGAGCTAGACGCCGCGAACAGACAAATAAAGACAAAGTTCATTACACGCTCTGAATGAAATTTTACATCTATATATTGTACACGTAGGTAGAATCGTTATACGTTAGATTGATTTTGTGTTATTCTCAATCCCAAAATTTTATAATTAAATGCACCGGCATTTTAAAAAGTAAAGTCTTTTTATCGCCTTACAAAAAAATAACATACAGAAGCCTCCCAATGATAATAATAATAATACATGTTTACAGGTTTTTTTGCACGGCGAAATTATACTACACAATCGAAGCCTTCAACCTCCGTACCGTTTTCGGACGTATCGACTCAGAAAACAGAACCACTTAAATTTTCTAAAAAAGAAAAACTTAAGCAAGCATTTAAGGAGTATGGTGTTACTATAGTGGCATTTCATGTATGCATATCATTGATTTCGGTTGCAATCTTTTATGCGCTTGTATCAAGGTAGGATAATATTAGGCGATGTAAAATCGATTACTGAACCTCTTTAATGCTATAATTAATATAATCAAAATACACTTATTTACTTTCTTTTTTTTTTTAGTGGAGTAAACATGATTTCCGTTTTAGAGTGGCTTGGAATCGCACCATCCGCCGTAACGGATAAAATAACGACTGGAAGTACATTTGTCGTAGCCTACGCTGTTCATAAAGTTTTTGCACCAGTTAGAATAAGCATCACACTGGGTGCTACGCCCTTTATTGTCCGGAACTTGCGGTCAAGGGGAATGCTAAAAAAACAAAAACAATAATACTTTTTTATTGAACTAATACTATTCATAGGTACTCAGGTTGCGCGACATATGTACTCATTCCGCAATAAAAAATAAAGATACACATTTTAAATCTTTTATTGAGTTTTTTACGATACTTTTGTTTCTTGAAAAAAATAAACATTTATACACTCATAGTTTTTATACAGCCTATATTATTATAATATTGGTATTAGTTTAGGAATTATTATACAATCATTCAATTTTACAATAAGGAATTTACAAGACCAAAACTTTTGGATGAAAAAATTGAGTTTATTTATCATGACTTGTTTCCTTAAAGCAATGGCCATTTATACTGCATTCACACATGACTCTATTACAATTTGTACGCCGTAAGAAGTCTATAACTTTATAGTAATTGTACTTTATCTCACACTTAAGATTTTAGCATTATTCCCATTTTAGTAGCTGTCGGCAGCCTCTTCGTCCAATTGCTCATTTCGCTTTTCTTCCTTAGCTTTTCGTCGATTAATCCATGGCATAAAGCTCCAAAGACTGGCACCTGCCAAAAGCGTTAATCCTAAAGCGTGGAAAAGTGGATTGTAGTCATTTACCGCCTCGAACCAGAAATTGCAAAGCGGTGGGCCAACCAGCTGAAGTATGCCATTGACAAATAAACTGATACCGTAGGACGATGTTAACCGTTCGGTCCCAAGCATGTCTGCCATGATAACAGCGGTTATTCCAACATAAATTCCTGAAGCGAGGCCAAACAAAGCGCACCAGAAACAGACTGAGCTGTATGACCATGCAAACGGTAAAAGAGCAAGGGAAAGTCCTGATATTGATAAGCCGCCAACAAAATACCAAGTTTTTGGTATATAGCCCATATCTGAAAGGGCGGATCCTCCGATACGACCAATAAGATCTGTTGCTGAAACAACGGACAACAGATAGCCAGCTAATAATTTGTTAAATCCTCTGGCTTCGCCAAAGCTGGGAAGTAATATGATAAAATTTGTGTAGCTTATGGCATTTGTTGAATTAGAGATTAATATAACCAAATACATCGGATCCATCAACAGGCTTAGGTCAAAAAATTTAGAGCGTTGGTTTAAATTTACTTTTCCCCGGGTTTCGTCGTTATCGGGAAGACGATCAGCTCCGATAAGATCGTTGCTGGGTCCTGCCCCACTACTGGACAAGGACCGAAGGGATAAATGTGAGGAGAATTCTTTTGGCTGAAATGACAATGTGCTGCCATGATATGGTGTGCTGACATATAAAAAGCTGCTGGTGGACGGGGAACGCCTGGACAGTCGTGACTTTGATAAATTCCTTATAGTAAGTTTGCTTGAACTGGATCGACTTTCAGGAACGGCGTAGAGGGAAGACTGCGAGTTCAATTGGCCAGGCGTAAATGTTTGATTCCTTTGGGGCAACCTCACCGGAGTACTTATTTTACGAGTTCGATGTTGAAAATCATCCCCGTGTTTTGTATAATTCTGAACAACCGCCGCTGACGCGCTCCGAACAAAATGCTGCTTGTCATCGTTGTGCAAATACGTTGGGGACGGAGGTGAATTACAGGGCAATAACTGCTTATCATTTTGCTCGTTACCATGCGAATTTTCCTCAACATTTTCAAACTTCATTACAATGCCCATGTCTTCTTCTTCCGGTATATCTTCCAAAGCTTGACGCGCTCGTGGCACTCGAATCATGTGTTGTTCCACCGGCTCATAGAAAAGAGCAGCTACAAAAACGTTCAATGTAATTCCGCCCATAATTAAGCAAGAGCCATGATATCCATAAGTTTCCAGTAGCCAGAGCAGAAGTGGGGGAAGGAAAATACTCCCAAGGGCACTACCTGATATACAAAGTCCGTTGGCGAGTCCACGTAATTTAGCAAAGTACGATGTCACAATGTAAACTGTGGGGGGAAAGGAAAGGCCAGCACCGATACCCACCAGAACGCCATAGCTAAAAAATAAATTTACTATTTTTAAATTCATTATTGAGTAAGTAAATACATTACCTGATATACAAATATCCTATTGAAGAAGCCCAGAAGGATAGTATCATTCCCAAAGACGCAGAAGCCCCTCCTAAAAGTGTTACTGTTCGATATGAATATTTCACGGAAAGAATACTTGATACGGGACCTGAAAATTGGAAATGTAAATTCGTAAATGTAAAATATAATGTTTTATTTGTATTTTATAATTACCTAAAGAACTGTAAAGAAAATAACAGAGTGCTGGTATCCAAGCTGCTTTTGTTGGAGAAGAGTTAAAAGCCGCGGTGAATTCAACGAAAAGTACTCCGAAACTTTTGATTGTGCCAGGGATTAAAATGTTTGTCAAGCAAGACCCCAGCAGTACTAGCCAACCCCATCCACCATCGGGAGGAACCAAATCATATTCACAGTCATCTTTTTTGCTGATTAAGTTTCCTGCGCAACAATAAATTTAAAACAAATGATGAGTTATTTACTTAAATGATTTTAATTTAAAACCTTTTTATAAAATAATACGATTAACAAATAAATATTATTTTTCGGAGCAAATCGCTTCGAAAGGACCATGGCGACAGAGAAGAAGAAAAAGTTTTGGTGAAAGATATGCGAGGTAAGTCGCTAATAAGACGAGAAGTCAGGAGCTTACGACAAAATTATAATACCCTGCGAAATTCCAAAATATACAAAAGTCGAAAAAAAAATACAAAAACTGTATATTAAATATACTTAATTGCATCTTTCGTGTTGTCACTTATTCTTTTTAAAATTATTTACTGAATCTTTTTTTTTTGATGATATGAGAACTAACAACAAATTTCTAAATCTTAAAAATATATTTTAACTTACGATTATTTTATTTCACGGTACTAGAGTTTATCGCTGGGTTAGTAGATCGTTGGACGAAGGCGGGAGGTACTGCTCAGGCCAGGACATGATGCGAAAAGAGCTTGATCCATCTATTATTACTTTCTTACCACTATGTTATCTCGGACCGTTGTCAAAGCTGTCGAAGTCGCCTCCGGCGTTAAGAGGGGGATTTAGTTAAAAATGTGAGCTTACGAGGTGTGTTCAAAAAGAGGGTTTTCGCGGGTTAAATATAATCGAATTTTGATTTTTTTGTGGCGTTATGTTGGTACTAATGTCTGTCACTTATGCCGACAAGCTCGGCCATTTTGAATGTCCACTTAATTGTTGACAGCTGCTTTGCTTGCACGTGTTTCGGATCGTCTTCGATTTTCGTACCAAAATTGCTCTTTTGCGACCAAAAACAGCATCGTATGAACATTGCTAAAGAGATGTTGGACTCTGTACGCGACGACCCAGATTTGCTCCAGAGGGTCATAGCTAGTGATGAATCGTGGGTTTATGGTTATGACGGGGAAACCAAAGCTCAATCATTTCAATGGAAGCTGCCACACGAACCAAGGCCGAAAAAACGCGCCAAGTTCGGTCGAAAGTTAAAGTTTTCCGGACAGTTTTCTTCGATTGCAGGGGCGTGGTGCATCATGAGTTCTTACCACAGGGTACAACGGTCAATAAGGAATATTACCTGCAAGTTATGCGCAATTTGCGCCAAGCAATCCGCCAGAAACGCCCAGATTTGTGGAAAATTGGCTTTTGCACCACGATAACGGCCCTGCTCACACATCGTTTCTTGTGCGCGACTTTTTGGCCAAAAACAACACACTAATGATGCCGCAGCCACCGTATTCCCCAGATCTGGCCCCCTGTGACTTTTTCTTGTTCCCTAAACTGAAGAGGTCCATGAAAGGACGACGTTACGCTACGATTGAAAAGATAAAGACGAAATCGAAGGAGGAGCTGAACAAGATAAAAAAAAATTCTTTTTTGAAGTGCTTCGAAGATTGGAAAAACCGTTGGCACAAGTGCATAATATCTCATGGGAATTACTTTGAAGGGCACAAAATAGATATTCATGAATAAATATATAATTTTTGAAAAAAACACAAAATTCGCAATATTTTTTTAACACACGTATGTAAAGTGGCATCGCACTGATGTGTTACGAATCCCCTAAGAGTAGTATGTGGCAAGACTCAACATGGAAGTTGGAAAGACTCAACGAGGAACTTGGCAATAATGAATGCAGGGAGTGGACAACACCGAATTAAGTAAAAATAAGAATAGTCAGTGGATCAGAAAAAGACAAGAGAGCAGCATTGCCAGTGGGATTTATAATTTGCATATGTTGCATATGTTACTAGTAATAATAAAAATTTTACAGGTATATGTTTTTCATTTGAGAAAATTCGGTTTTGTGAAGTGTTCCGATGGCGGTCAAGATCGATTATAATAAGCAAATGATTTGAGAGACATGTAAAAGATATTCGACACCAATAGGATGTGGAATATTCTTAGCAATTGCGAAGTCAATTAAGTCTGGCAGATTGTTGGGGAATTTTGGCAAAAAAGTTTCGCGTACCTGGAGAAACGTGGTCGAGTTTGCTGTTAAGTTATGAGGTCATATCCCAGAGTGGGTTTTTGACATTTTCCCCTAGCCTTCTGCCGCAATACAAGTAAATTAATCTCCTAAGGTATGTAAAAACTGAATGAACTCACTTTCAGTTATAGTGAATATGAATATACATAAGAGCGCTTATGCGCTTGTCAACGAAATCCTAGATTAAACTACATTTATTCGGTGTACAAATGCTTATCGATTTTAATCGATTAAAAGCCATATACAATAATCGTAGCCATTCGCGTACATTATTTCATAAGAACATTTTTCGATATCCGTTTGCAGCATAAATTCATTGTTAATTCAAAATTTGTTTTTGATCTGAATTCGCGTAATTTTCAGGAAGTGTTACTATAAAAATAATTCGCGGCTGCGGCTTAAGCTCATCGTTTGCTTTACGTACGATGGGTCTGCTCTTAGTATAACGAAGAGCGAGTGGTCTTAACTTTATGGAGTGGTGATTTGAACATCGTATAATTTGAAACCAAAAGATGTCGAACGGCGTTTCTTTGCTTGTGAACAGCTTCTCAAAACCCAAAATTGCATCGTAACTGGCAACGATGAGTTGATGCATTACGTTAATCCCAAGCGCAAAAAGTCTGGGATAAACTGTATAAAACCGAAGTGGTAAGGATAACTTTGGAAAATTAAGTAAAAGAAAGTTATTGTCCTTAGCTAAGCTCACGAACCCCGTTTCATTTAATATTAAGCCATATAATTTAACCATTGAGCTAAATAAGCTCATGATAGCAGAGCATTCAAATGCCGTTTAGTCAAAAGATACTACAAGCTAAACCCAGTCTATACGCCAGGCCCTGATGGTGTTCCTGGCTGTGTACTGAAAAAGTGCGCGGAGCCGTTGTGTAGACCTCTTCTAAAACTGCCCTCTTTGGAAACTTCGATCTTTTCCCATATGTGGAAGAAATCTTTTATAATTCTACCACATAAAAAAAAATACGATGCTACCAATCATAGAGGTCTCTCTAAATTGTCAGCGATAATAGCATTGAATCTTTGCAAAATCAATTTCTGTTATAATACACTAATACTACACTGTTATATACACTAAACAATTAAAACGAACACGATCCCTTTCCAACTATTTGTAAAAATTATATATTTTATTTTATTCCGTGAACTCTTTAAATAAAATCGCAAAGATGGGCTTGCAGAATATTCAAATGTTCTTTTTCCATAATTCCATCAATTTTCGTCAATGGACGAAGATATCACCAATTCCATCAATTCTGATAGGTTGTTAAAATATATTTAACTAAAATAAAATAAATTTTGTTCATTTAGTCTTATACTTAATTTACTAGAAATCTATACGTATCATTGTTGCAAACTTCTACTCATTCGGCACCTTTAACGCTTTAACGGATCTCCTGTAGTAGAAAGTGGCATGGCTCTGATAATGTCAGGATCAGAAGCAAAACATAGGCTTGTAACGACTTTATAGCAGGGGTGCTTAAAGCTTTTCATGGCAGAGCAAGTTCAAATAAGAATATTAAGAGAATCCACATGCACACAGATGACGAAAATTTATAGTTATTTGAATGAAAAATAAAAAAAGGCTGCAAAATTTCAAAATAAAGACAAACAGCTCAATAATGGTGGCGGTTTGACAAAGAGAAATTGAAAAATTGTTAATGCCATAGGGCGTGTGCATCGATATCTGATGGGTGTGTGACATCACACGTCTCAATAATTAATAAATGTATTAAGTTTATGAATGATTCAATCCAAATGCTTATACATGGTGCGGCAGCATAACTTAATTTTTTTTAAATGCGCGCCCTTCAGTTAATTGATGTCATAGCGGAGCGCTAGTGGTCCCGTTCAAGAGGGGCTACTGCAAAGTTTTGTCCCGACACGGTTCAGTCGCCATCATGCGTTGGAATAGTGATTAGCGTGCCTTTGCCGTTGAGGCCTACTTTTCAAGCGGATGTTCGGTTATTACAACACAGCGTGCATTTCGAAATCGCTTTAATTTAGCCCCGTTGGCTCCCGTCCCAGACCGCAAATCAATTGTTACATGGCTCACTACATTCAGGCAAACTGCAAGTGCGACAAAACGAAGAACTGGAGTCTTTCGACCCGTTAGACCACCTGAGAACATTGAAGCAGTGAGAGCGTCAATATTGCGATCTCCACGGCGTTCTGCACGCAAACACCCATCTGCCCTTGGACTATCCGATCGTTCTGGGAGAAGAATTATGATCTTCAATTTCATCCGTATAAGATGGCGATAGTGCAGGAACTGTCAGAACGTGACTTCAATTCTCGGATGAACGCGTGTGAGCTTCTTCTTGATGTCACTCCCGAGGGTGCTATTGTTTTTTTTATTGATGAAGCCCCTTTTCATTTATGTGGGTCGGTTAACAAACAAAACATGCGCTACTGGGCTGACACCAACCCTCGAGAATTGCATGAAAGGCCTTTGCATTCACCAAAGGTCACAGTGTGGTGTGCAATTTCCTCAGATGGAATTATTGGTCCCTGGTTTTTTGAGAAAAAAGAGGTTACAGTGACAGTGCAACAACACTGTCAACAAGACGGTGCAACAGCACATACTTCAAGAGCAGGGAACACTTTCCAGAGCGCCTTATCTCAATTAGAGGCGAGATGGAATGGCCGGCACGCTCTCCTGATTTGTCCCCTTGTGATTTTTTTCTATGGGGTTATTTGAAATCCCGTGTTTATGCGAACCGTCCTAGAACCCTACAAGATTTGAAAACCAACATCCAAGAAGAAATTGCCAACATAACACCTGCTATGCTAACAAGAGTCACGACTAACGCCACAAATCGGTTTACGCAATGTATGGAGAATGGGGGACGTCACCTATCAGATTTGATCTTCAAAAAAATATAAATAACAAGTGAGAAAAGTTATCTTCGGCTTGCCGAAGATGGTATACCCTTGAAAACAAAAAAGTTTTCCTGCAAAGACTTGTTTTCCTATCGGCCGTTTGTATGGCAGCTATATGATATAGTGGTCCGATCCGGACCAAACTTTCACAAATCGTGTATGGCTATATCAAATAAATAAGTGTTGAATTCGGTTGCAATAGGTTCGAAAACAAAAAAGTTTTCCGTACAAAGACTTGTTTTCATATCGGTCGTTTGTATGGCAGCTATATGATATAGTGATCCGATCCGGATTTAACTTTCACAAATCATGTGTGGCTATGTCAAATGAAAAAATGTTGAATTCGGTTGCAATAGGTTGGAAAACAAAAAAGTTTTCCATACAAAGACTTGTTTTCCTATCGGTCGTTTGTATAGCAGCTATATGATATAGTGGTTCGATCCGGACCAAACTTTCACAAATCATGTGTGGCTATGTCAAATGAAAAAATGTTGAATTCGGTTGCAATAGGATGGAAAACAAAAAAGTTTCCGATACAAAGACTTGTTTTCATATCGGTCGTTTGTATGGCAGCTATATGATATAGTGGTCCGATCCGACCGATTCTTAAACTTGATCTGCGTGCAACAAAAATAATGATCTGGTAAAAATTTCAAAACGCTAGCTTTAAAACTACTGTCTATTTTTTGCATAGAAACAGACGGACAGACGGACATGGCTATATCGATTCGGCTGTTGATGCTGATCAAGAATATATATACTTTGTGGGGTCGGAGATGCTTCCTTTAATGCGTTACACATTTCTGGACAAAATTATAATACCCTTTTTCAAGGGTATAAAAACTTTAGACCTACATTATAAAAATAAATAAATATTTTCCGATGCCTACAATAGTCTTCATTGAGTTCTAAAAAAAGGAAATTATGCTGCCGCACCCTATACTAGTAACTAATTTTAAACTCAAAATGATAAATCTCGCTCAACTGCCAACGCTATTTTATTCCCGATCGACTCTGCTTTTACAACTTTCCTTTACTGCTCTCCGCGATCAATTGACTTTTCTTTTTCTCAGCGTTGCCATCCTTCTCGTTCTCCTTTTATAAAACTTCTACTTTTAGGGAGATGGCATCAGTGTGATGCCACTTTACATAAATGCAATTACAAAACGAGAGCAACTTCGGAGATGTCCCCATCACTGCGTTGCACACTTTTGACAAATATAATGTCGTGACCATTAAGTGTATTAAAATTGTATATATTAATATTAAATATTAATATTTTGCGTTAAATGAGTAACCACATGGGGAGTAAATAATTTATTTCATGAAAACAATATCAAAATGAAAATTCTAACTTCGTCCATTTTACTGGACAGCAATCGATGGGTATTGCTGTCCAGTAAAATGGACGAAGTTAGAATTTGTTTATGGTCATCAATTCGTTAACAGGCGTAACTAAGAGCTAAAGCTGTAAAACTCGAGTTTTGTCAAATCGTTGTGTCTCGAATCATGATAAAGGTTTTTTTTTTAATTAAAATTTTTAATGGCTTTGAAAAATAACAGCGAATTTTATTATTTATAATAAAAACAATAACCAGTTAATATAACAAGAATAAATGGAAAACAGTCTTTTAGGAAGTTTTACTTCTATGCAAAAAAAAATAAGGGCATAATAAGAATATCTATTTTCGCTACTGCTCTTCTTGCATAGCTTTGTTCCATATATTAATTCTATTCTAATTAATGGCAATAAAAAAGTAACAAATAAGAATAAGTAATTCATTAGAAAAATAAAAATGATTAAAGAAAATTATCTAAATAGTTCAATCTCGTCTTCGGTTCGAATCTGCTACAATTCACATATCCAGAATTTTAGCTCTCGGCTCCCTAACTGTGAACACGATAAATCTTATGCTGCCTTTATGTGGAACCTGCACGTGTTTCAGCGGGTTTTACCGCTGGAAACTTTTTTTTGGAAAGATGTCCATTCTAAGTATTGTATTATCTTCTGTAGAGGCATGCCATTTAAACACCTCCAAAATGTATTCCAACCAAATCATGCCACAAATGTTTTTTTTTGGGCGTACGGTGAAAGTACATTTATTTCTGATTATTGTACATTAAAGAGTAGTAATTAAACTGTATTCTGTAAAATATTGGTTGAAAAATATTTTGAAATTTTTACCAGATCATTATTTTTGTTGCACGCAGATCAAGTTTAAGAATAGGTCGGATCGGACCACTATATCATATAGCTGCCATACAAACGACCGATATAAAAACAAGTCTTTGTATGGAAAACTTTTTGTTCTCCAACCTATTGCAACCGAATTCAACATTTATTCATTTGATATAGCCATACACGATTTGTAAAAGTTTGATCCGGATCGGATCACTATATCATATAGCTGCCATACAAACGACCGATATGAAAACAAGTCTTTGTATGGAAAACTTTTTTGTTTTCAAGGGTATACAATCTTCGGCAAGCCGAAGATAACAGCTCAGGTAGTCGTTCGAGACCAGCCTACTTCCAAAGCTATATCTTTGTGAGTTTTTCTCCGATTGACTTCCTATTTACAGACAACATTCTTGTGTTACTATACTTTCATAATATGCAATCAAAAAAAATCACTTTTTTTTGTTTAATTAAAAAAACCAAAAGCCAATTAACTCCAAGAAATTACCGGGACTCGACCAAATAAAATCAAAAATGAGGTTCCTTACTGTGCCGTTTGTATCTTTAACGCTATTACGAAAACTTGACAAGATCAACAAGATCCCATCCCATCCGTCCCTATGTATATTTTTAAACCCACAGCAACTTTATTGCATTGGTATGTATGCCAGCCTTAGTGCCTTAGTGTCTTGTGACCCTTTCCTACGAACCTTTATGGGATCACTCATAAAATGCATTATTTATTATGCAGTTTGGAACCCTTTGAATTTCCCTTTTTTTAAATGACACGTCATTAAATAGTTTATTTATTAGATGGGTTGTTGTTCCGATTTCACATTATTTTCCTTTATACACATGTTAAATGCTTAACAGGCCTATTGGATAAGATCAAGCAAATGGTTGAAAAAAAGCATAAGCTTCTTGAGTCCTAACTCAAAAACAGAAAATTTGCAATGAGATGCAGTTCTTCAACGTGAGACGTCCATACAACCATTCCTCTGCAACAATGGCAGTTCCTTCCTAATCTTGTAGCTTACGGCTCTACGCCGTATCTCCAAGTCAAGGGGGACTGCTCCAAGCAACACCAGCAAAGCCTTCGTGGAGACCGGCGGCACACAGGCATACATCAAGGCATCAATAGGCGCTGCACGGACTGCACTTTCGCACGGCCTGTCAAACCTACGACTACCTCGCTCCATATCGGCGCCCCGGTTGCTGCACAGGCAACCAAAAGACCGCTGTATACAAGGTGCGTTCCAAAGTAAACAGGACTTTTAAAAAATAGACAGAACAAATGGTTTTATCGGCAAAATCAATTAATTTTATTCAAAATAGTCTCCTTCCGCTTTAATACAGCTTTTTGCACGTTTCAAAAGCATGTTGAACGAGTGTTTTAGCTCCTTGCCCGGTATGGCCGCCAGTATGCCGGTGCAAGCCTTTTGAATGGCTTCCACGTCTGCATAACGCTTTCATTTCATCGGCAAATGCATTTTTCCGAAAAGGTAGAAGACGCACGGTGCCATATCAGGTGATTACGGGGTGGTTGATTGTTTAAATGTGATTTTTGGTCAAATAATGATGTCCTTCGATTGTTGAATTCTGAGCAATTTTTGGTCGGCAGTCAATTTGTGCGGAACAACCGTGCACACACTTTTTGTAAGCCCAAATTTTCAGTCAAAATGCGATAAATCGATGTTTTGAAGATGTTCAATTCTATTTCCATTAATTTCAATGATGATTTTGGCTGATTTTTTATGAATTCACGGACAGTTTTGATGGAATTTTCGGTGATCACGGATTTTGGTTGGCCCACATGTTCATGGTCATTTATGTCTTTACGACCACTTCGAAAACGTTGAAACCACTCATGCACTCTGCTACACGATAGGCAATTATCGTCATAAACTTGTTTCATCAATTGAAACGATTCGGTAAAAGTCTTACCAATTTTAACAAAACAAAATTTATTGTTGGCTGTATGTTAAAAGCTCATTTTTGCACCGATGACAAAAACATACATAATACATACATAATAGATGGAATGTTATGAAATTTTTACTGGTAGTCAATAAAGGATAGCAGATTCTAACGCACTAGTCGAAATATGGATGACGCCACTAGAGGGCGCTATATTCAAAAAGTCCTGTTTACTTTGGAACGCACCTTGTATGGTTCGAGGAGCCCTCCTACTCAGACCCGAATCATTTCTCAAAATCCGGCGCAATAGACTCACTATTCCGGTCAGTCGATCCTTCAGGCTGGCTAGGTGAGGCTTAAAGCACATCCCCTCACCCATAAGAATGCCGAAGTACTTTACCTGTTTCACATACCTAATACGGGAATCATCGAGCCTGACTATTGGAGGTCGACTTACTGCCATCTTGCCTTTGAGCAACATCGACCCCGTCTTGTCCATAGCCAGTCCGACGCCAACACTGTCGCCCCATTGGCGCACAATGCGCAGGCACACTGCGGCATTCTCCTCAACCTGCAGTCCCGACTGGCCCTCAATTATTATGAGCAAGTCGTCTGCGTATGCACAGCACTTGCATACTTCCATCATGAAGTTCCTTATATATGGAACACAGATGGAGCCCTGTGGACATCAGCGACCACATTCTTACTCACATTTTCAGACACGCCCCGAGAAGTAGCTCTTCCATAGAGCTAAGTCCCGGGACCCACACTCGTGCAACCTCCGAATAACACTGGCCCAACTCAAGTAGTCGAACGTACCCTTGAAGTCAACAAATATGCCTAGAACATACTTGGAGTTGCTGGACTCTACTGAGTCTTACTCACATTTTCAGACACGCCCCGAGAAGTAGCTCTTCCATAGAGCTAAGTCCCGGGACCCACACTCGTGCAACCTCCGAATAACACTGGCCCAACTCAAGTAGTCGAACGTACCCTTGAAGTCAACAAATATGCCTAGAACATACTTGGAGTTGCTGGACTCTACTGAGTCCTTAACAAACCACCAGGCGTACTCGACATCTGCCCTCCCTGAAACCAAACTGCCTCTCATTCATGTGACTCCCTACGAGCTCCTGAAGTCGTTCCACCAACACTCGCTCCAGAACTTTAGCAAGGACTGGAAAAAGGCTGATACCCCGAAATGAACGAGGATTGCTCCGGACCCTGTCCGCTGCACGCTGACCCTCGTCCGTTTCCATTCAATAGGAAAAATCCCTTCGCTCATGCACTTAGCATACATCCCGTACATATAGTCCGGAATGGATCTACATACATTTTTGCAAATCTCCCCAGTAAATCGATTCAATCCAGGTGCCTTCCCGAAGCGAAGCCTGGAGAAAGAAAACTCCAGCTCGCCTCTAGAGAGAGGATCAGGAGCAAGCATCAGGGAAGAACTTAGACAGCAGACATTCCACACAATCTTTCCAGGTCGTCTGCCATTGGCCTCTGACCTCTAGGGCACACATTCCCCTTTCACCTTGGTTCTCCCGCAGAATTTTATAAACCCGACCCCAGGGATCGTGTGCATTCCGTCCCACGAAAGCACGCCATTCATAATCCACATACATAATCCTAGGCATGCGTCCGCCTCGCCAGCTCACTTTGGCCGCGCCTTTGGAATCTCTTCCTCAGGAACCGAAGTGACCGCCGCTCAGCGCTCAATTCTTCGGTCACCTTACAGTGTCTCGCAAACATGGCATCATTCGCACTCGTTATCCACCGGATACGCAGGCAACTTGCTATCCACAGTCAAAGCACAGAAGGTGCTAAGCGGGACTTGCGCCGCCACCTCTCAGTAATGGCTATGCAAAAACCAACTCGCCTCTCTAGTGCGCCAATCTTGACCCCCACATTTGAGTCCAAAGCCACGTCGCGAGTCACAACAATCTCAATGGGATTGTGATAACTTACGCCGAGGCCTCCCAACACACTCCACCTAAATCCAAGCATTCGCATTTCTGCACCCCATGGGGCCATCGAATATGAACCACTCGCTGGGTGCATTCTCCGGATTACCCACTCCGTTGTCGCCTCACCCCGCACCCCGCAACAATCTCAATGGGATTGTGATCACTTACGCCGAGGTCTCCCAACACACTCCACCTAAATCCAAGCATTCGCATTTCTGCATCCCCATGGGGCCATCGAATATGAACCATTCGCTGGGTGCATTCTCCGGATTACCCACTCCGTTGTCGCCTCACCCCGCAAGTGGTGCGGACGGCCAGGGTTGTCCCTGGACATCTTACTGAACCACATGGGGGACGACGCGTTTCAAGACCAAAAATAACATGTTACCTACTAACCAGTAGTAGCACCGCATTCAATAACTTGAGGTACGGCTCAAGAGGCTCATAACACTAGCAGTACACACACCACATACAATCCACCAAAACTACGCTCCAAACCCACGCATACACCTCAGTCAGTGAAGTTCACCCCACGCTGGGGTCATTCACAACCACTGCGGCCTGGTTCCTGGTGTCAAGAAATGCTCACATTTCTGTGGGCAAACCCCGTACACGACCGTGGTTTGTGTACGGTTCTTGCAACAGGGCCACACCGCAGCCTCTTTCGCACATCATTGACCCCACATCACACATGACTGCAAACGAACCCTGGCAATTTATTTGCAGGATTCTGGTCATCTTAATGTCTCGCCTTCACTCGCGCCAAAACTGCCGAGTATATCGGGCAGCATGCTGACAGCATGCCGTGGCCCGATGGTAACCCCTTGAATCGGTAGTTTCGGCAGTCCACTGCGTTAGTACATGTCGCTGCTATATGACCCCACTGCCCACACTGACGACACACACTCACCTTCCAACGGCAATCACTGACCTTGTGATCAAAGCCCACACACCGGTGGCACACTTATCTCCGCCGTGGTCAGCTCCCCTATCGCGATCGCAGTGTCCACATCGAACACGGTCACCCTTGGCCTCACCGCGGCATTACGCTGCACGCTGCGACCTACCTCAGCGAACCGCTTCAATGCTACCACTTTGGAGGCTTCAGAAGCCGACGGCGTGCGGATGATGGCTCCGCCACGCTTCAGCTCCCGAACCTCATGGACCCGGACCCCCAAGGCTGGAGCAACCTTTTCCTGACTTTCTCAGCCACCTGGCGGTTCGTCAGCTCGGGATCCCTTCCTTTCACTACACAGGACCATGTTTCCCGCACTTTGGTGGTACGGGGAACTGGCACTGGGGCAGCAGGAGCGACGGCAGTGGCAGCAGGCATCGGCATCGATATTGAAGTCGCCATGGCCAGGCGGGTCTCCAACTCTCCCACCTGGAGCATCAGCGCCATTCCCAGTTCGTCATATCGAGAGACCACTCTCGATATTTCGATAGAGGTGACAAACGCGACTCCAACGGAGTCCAAGCCTCCAGGGCATGAGGCAGCTACCCCAGGTGCCACTTTCGCAGGCAAACTGGCCTCCAACACCCCTCCGTCCACTCCATCTTCAACCGACATTGCCCGCAGTTTCTTCGCCTTTCGTGACGGCAACGTCTCCTCAGCGTCGCTGCTCAAAGCAGCCACGTCTGTTTGTGACACTTGAGAGGGACTGCTTAGTTGCAGGATCTCCTGTTGCTATCAACTGCCTCCTGAGGTGTCTTTTGAGGTTTTAGGATTTAGTATTCGTCTTTTAACAGTTTTCGGGCTTGCTTGGAGCGGTGATGGAGTAGCCCGTCGTCCAGCCTCAATGACAGTAGCAGTGAAGCAGTCGACATAAGCATCCACTTTGTCGCTAGTGTTGATGGACATATTGAGGGCGACGGTATCGTCGAAGTGTGTCCACCATCAATGTGCCGACCATCAATGTGGCGCATGATACCTTGAAGATTATGTAAACATTGGGTTCGCTTTGCCTTCCCTGTTTGTACAATATCTTTATAATTCAGTTTTGTATTAAACGCTGCTTTTAACAGAGCGAATAAATATACTGTAATCTGACACTTGCCGTTATTATAACATACCTATTATATTTTATTACTGAGCCTGAAGACCAGTGACCAAGGCTTGCCCAGCGTAACCTTCAGCAACGCCAAATGCTCTACGACATCTCAATCGCTGGAACCAGAATCATCCCTGGACCAGGATCATCCCTGGACCCACAGTGACGTCAACGGCCCAAACGCACTCAATCAAGAGAAGAGGATTATTTTTTATAATAGAATAAAAGACCCGTTATGTTCCCAAAGATTTACGAACCCAGAACCCAACCGTCTTTTTCTAAACTCGCTTGCATAAGGGTGCAAGGTGTTTGCCTGTTTTATGTTACTTGCACATAGATGCAAGGATAAGAATTTGACGCAGGGTAACGGTGACTTGTCCTTTCAGCAGTGTTTTCTGTAGATAGTTTAAATTCACAGGTCAGGCTCTAAACCCTGTGAATTTAAACTATCTACAGAAAACGCTGCTGAAAAGACAAGTCACCGTTACCCTGCGTCAAATTCTTATCCTTGCATCTATGTGCAAGTAACATACAACAGGCAAACACCTTCTTTAAGATGCTGATCCGTAGATCAAGACCCAAATCTCGCCAAATCTAGTTCTTTACTTTTTACTACGTACCAGCGACCTCCACAGGTAGTTGCCACCTGTTACCTGTGTCAGAAAAACGGTCCTGTCCCACAGGGTTAACTTTTATATCGTCTACGCCGATGATTAGCCAACTCTGTTCTAAAGCTAACCAGGACCTATAGATCAACGTAAGTAGCAGCAACGTCGAAATAATCCAGAGCACCAATTAAACCATAACTGGGGCACCGTAGTACGGTATGAATTAAAACTTCCCATGAGGCCTAATTATTTGAACAGTTCGAGATGATAAAGCGATAAACATGGAAAAATACATGATCTAGATCTCTTTGCACCCTACCCATCTCGCGGGAGATTTATTTTGGGGGACCATATATAGATTTAAGGTTAGATAACTAATTGCTAGTTCTCAATCTAAGAAGATTCAATAAATTAGACAATTTAAAAACTAAAAACTACATGGTAATACAACATTCGGCTCCGCCCGAAGAGAGCTTTCATTTCGCGTTAAGAGCTCGCAACTGCGTGTAACACCTTAAACAAAAAGATAAAATTTAAATTTGATTTTTGCGAACTTGATTTATCTTTAAAAAACCAAATCTAGATTTTTTTTAAGACCGCTTTAAAAAAAATTTAAATAATTCAGAAGGGGCATATTCTTTTGTACTCGTATATGACAAATTAGTCCTTAAACTATAAGTATAATGTTTGGTTTTTACTGACCTTTATTACTATTCGAATTGGAAGCACCATTAATATTATTATCTTTAATGTTTGCTTTGTTTGATTTTTTTGTTCTTATAACTTTTCCCTTAATCATGGTCTGGAAGAAAAGAAAAACAAAAATATTATTTTATCGCGGAAAGAATGCGTTAACATTCTCTAATGAGTGTTTCATTTAATTTGCCCAATTTTTAAAAATAAATTTCTTAGAACGATTTCTTAAAGTACAGAGGTGGTCAAAATTATTTACACAACAAGCCTTTTTTTTCAATTGCAAATTCAATTCAAAACAAGTGAGAAAATTTATCTTCGGCTTGCCGAAGATGGTATACCCTTGAAAACAAAAAAGTTTTCCATACAAAGACTTGTTTTCATATCGGTCGTTTGTATGGCAGCTATATGATATAGTGGTCCAATCCGGACCAAACTTTCACAAATCGTGTATGGCTATGTCAAATGAATAAATGTTGAATTCGGTTGCAATAGCTTGGAAAACAAAAAAGTTTTCCATACAAAGACTTGAAATCTGATTGATCGTTTGTATAGCAGCTATATGATATAGTGGTCCGATCCGACCGATTCTTAAACTTGATCTGCGTGCAACAAAAATAATGATCTAGTAAAAATTTCAAGACGCTAGCTTTAAAACTACTGTCTATTTTTTGCATAGAAACAGACGGACAGACGGACATGGCTATATCGACTCGGCTGTTGATGCTGATCAAGAATATATATACTTTGTGGGGTCGGAGATGCTTCCTTTAATGCGTTACACATTTCTGGACAAAATTATAATACCCTTTTTCAAGGGTATAAAAAGCACGTTGTGTAAATAATTTTGCTACCTCTGTATGTCTTTTTTAATATGCTCTAAAAATTTCAACTAGATTCGTATAATTCTCTTCAAGTTATTAAGTTGATAATAAAGGTTTGGAAAAATAAACCACCTTTGTTCCAAACTTTCGATAGACATTTGTTTTCTGGAAATACTCACGCTAGGCTGTCAGAAAACGGGTTTAACAGGGTGACCAACATGCGTGTCGTAACTGTCCACACCCATGGTGGTGCCACTATACTCTTCTCGTGAGGGTCGCTCGTAACAGGGGACTATACGGTCATATTTTGGCCGTGGAAGAAAAATGTAGTCGGGTGGCGAATACGCTTGGGGACGCCTGGATGTTAAGCTGGAACTAGAGTCTGAAGTACTAGAGCCCACCGAGAGGAAATTCTTTAAGAGAAAAGCACCCGCTGGCCCATCTCGCAGGAGATGGAACAAAAGTGACCTTCGGAGTTGAGGTCCTGTTCAGTCGAAGTCGAAACTTGCAAGGACCGACCTCACGAAAGACGAATTGAGGGATAGAGGCTTGCACTAGGAGATTTAAAGATTCATTTAAAGATACTGACATGTGAAGGCGCAGGTGAATACGAAAGTAGTTTTTGTTTCGAAGGTAGGCAGGTTAAAGCAGTTCACACCAAGAGACTGTTGTCTAAACACCTTAACCCCTTAACCCCTAAACACCCTAAACCTTTTTACTCAAGACTTTAGAAAAACCCATCAGTATTTACATTACCATACATCGATCCAGCAACCATCTTAAGTTTTCTCCATACGTGTGCGAGAAACAGATGCACAGAGGCGCGAAAAAAAGGCATTAGACTACGGAACATATAAATAAGTTTCGTTCTAATTGCACTCTCGGGGAAGTTCCCACAACGCTATAAGACTGCACTTAAAAAAGCTTCGGAACATTTGCGAAATGGGTGAGCAATGGCAAACTTGGAGTAAAAAAAGATAGCTTGGACATCATTCTTGTCCTTATATTTGTCGAAACAATGGGATCAAAACGGTAAAACTTTCGGCAATTAAACTAAGGATCGGTGGATTATGGTCGCAATTGATCTACTAAACTGGATAACTACCGCATACCCGTCGACTATCAACTTCCAAATCAACATTTATTCATAAGACGGGTTGAAGTTGAAAGGTCTTTACCACCTGTAGGGCGGCGGTTTATACTTTACGTGCGATTCATGCTCCCCAAGAACTGGCGTGTCTTCTAAGCAGAAATTTGCAGAGATATTGGAGACACTAAAAAAGGTTATCAATTTTGCGGTTTCAAAAGTAAACATAAATACAAAACATACATTTTTTTCATGAAATTTTTATTATAAAGTTCGAACGTTGAAATATGTACGAAACATTACATTACATAATTTAAACGACCACGCAAACATCCGTTCTTTTGAGGTAATTTTCAACTAATTTAACAACTTAGTGTGACAGATATCGAATTCCAGCCCAATTCTTTTGAAACCGCGAAATGGATAACACTTTACTTATATAGACCTGACAGTAGCGTGGGATATAGGCACGGCTATATCAGTCAGTAGGGACTCTTCTTACGCGTATGAACTATTTCGATCTGTTAACCTTCAAGAAGTGGAACCGTCTACAATCCTGCCGCAACTCACAATCTTGCTTAGCCGATCTAGCACAAAATGTCTAGGTTGGTCTGTTGGCCTAAGCGGATCTAAGCGACCCCTATAGTGAGTTTCTTTAGTAAAGTCGTATGGGAACAGAAACAGCCTACACAAAATACACTAAGGGTCGCAAGTAAAACAGGAGCAGTGGGGCAATGGGAGCTGTTTTAAAGTAGCATGGCGCCGCCGTAACCTAACCTATTCTAACCTAATAAACAATATTTCAAAAAAATTAGGATATAAACATGGTAAGGATATTGAAATGCAGAAGCAACTAAAATAAAAACACATAAAAACATGTTGTGTCAAACTGGCCAGGCGAGAACTTACCCCGCTCCTCTGCCGAAAGGAAGTGAATCTATCTACATTCCTGCCAAAATTCTCACGGTATTTGGCATAGTTTATTTTGAAGGAGATCTCCGGAGCTGCGGAGAGTTGCAATTTTTTTTTTTATGGAATCGGTCATAAACTAGTTGTCTAAATATGTGTTTAGACATGATAAGTAGGCAAACTATAAATATATTCTATTTATGGGCTGCAATAAACATGTCACTGGACAGCATGAGTGGCAACTACAGATAAGTACGATTGCAGCGGCCTATTGCCGAAGTGTCAAGAGATATGACCACGCGGGAGGTGATTAGCGCGGTCATAGGCCTCAAACATAGATTTAAGAATAAAACTCAGCTCCATTTACAAACGCAGACTGCGGCGTCTTACAAGCGCTGCATTATATAATTAGATGATAAGAACCTATGTAAGAATGAATAAAAGGCGAAGCCCTCGCAGTAGCGAGTCAGTTAGATTCAAAAACCCTAATTGAACTCATTAAATGTACGCGCAAGTTTATAGTGTGAACATTTTGGTCCTTCGAGAAATTCTATTGTTTTCCCCCACCAGTGGTAAGAAACACTGAATAAAAAACCAGCGCTTCAAAGTAAAAAGAGCAAGGTTATTCGAGTGATTCTGTTGTTTCCCCCACCAGTGGTAAGAAACACAGAATAAAAGACCACGCCTTAAAGTACTAGGACTATAAGGTGAAACATTGTGTTCTTGCTTTTCTTTGGCTGATCAATCAGCTGTGAGTCGAGGCACAGCTAGGTCAACTGGGCGACCAATCAAAAATTCCTCCAACGGATCACGCCAAAGAATACAAGCAGAAAGCCCAAAAAAGTCACAGTGATTGTTTTCCCAATATGTTGTCGGAAAGATCTGTGAAATTGATGCAAGACCAATTAGAGCTGCAGAACAAAATACTGCAAGCCGTCAAGGAAAAGGCATCTTTACCAGCACTAGAAGTATTGGTAGTCCGATTTACTACTAACAACAATGCGCTGGTAAAATTGGTAGTTGGCAATCATCAATATTTTAATGATAAAATATTTATTAAAACTATGGATGCTATCAAGGCCTACAAGGAGTCACAGTTGAAGGTAGAAACACTTGAGATAAATCTACCAAGCGGATCAAAATTATCGGATACCGCATCAGCTCGGAGCTCCAGTCCAGTTGATAATCTGGTTCAACTGGTGGATAGAAGAGCGGACAGGGTGAGGCAACAGATGAGCCTAATCTACGAAACCCTAGATAGTTCAAGTGAGATTGAACTAGTCAAGCAGCTGGCAATGATGAAAAGTCATTGGTCCAACGTGACGGACACACTGAAACTGCTTGAAAACAAGTATGACAGAACTGCCTTTGATCAAGATGAGGCAGACATTCTGCAATCTGAAGTTGCCGCACTAGAGATGGTACTTCAAATGAAGTAGGAACAGTTCAAAAGTTCCAACTACGACGAGCCAGAACTCCCAAAAGTGGACCTTCCAACGTTCAATGGAAATGCGAAGGAATGGCCTACATGTTACGAGCTGTTCTCTGAGCTAATAGACAGCAGGAAGGATCTCAGCAACACAAGGAAGCTGGGATATTTAAGAGCCCAGCTTTGGAAAGCATAATGCTATCGACTGCAGAAAGGAAATTACATGCAATCGATGCTCCAAAGGACACAACAGCCTTCTTCATGAAGACACAAAATGCAGTATCAACAGCAATAGCCTCAAGCAAGGCCAAGACACACTATTGGCTACAGCTGTTGTTTTAGTTAAAAAAAAGCTGGAGGTTACAACGAGTTGAGGGCGCTTATTGACGGTGGATCCCAGAAGACGTTGATTTCAGAGGAGGCAGCACAAATATTAAGGATTCCCAGAGTACGGAGTACTGTAGAGGTCGAAGGTATCTCCCAGTCTACTCAATTATCAAAAAATAGCGTCCACCTGACGATCAAACCAAAAATTCCAAGCAGCTTCAAAACATGAACGAAAGCATTGGTTTTACCAACACACCATAGAGCCCTTCCCAGCAAAATGTTTGATATTGATATCAACAAAGAGTAGAAGGGCTACAGGATAGCAGATCCACGATTCAACGAGCCAAGCAGAATTTACATGGTGATAGGTGTGGATCTATTTCCCCTGATTATGATGGAGAAAATAAAAACCGTGAATGGAATCTTGGGACAAAAAACCAGATTTGGATGGATTGTGTCCGGAAATATAACTCGAGCAGCAAAGCAAAAAATTATAAGTGCCACTACAACAATAAATCTAAAGGACCTGGAACGCTTTTGGGAATTGGAAGATGAAGCCGATGAGACGATTACAGACAATGCAGAATGCGAAAAAAAAATCCAAGAAACAACAGTCATCAACGAGGAAGGCAGATTTGTGGTTTCAATTCTATTCCACAAAGAGGCAAAGCTGGGAGACTCTCGCAAACAGGCTATGGCAAGGCTTATGCAAATGGAAAAGAAGTTTCAAAGAAACCCAAAGAACTGGGCTGCATACAACGAATTTATGAAAGAATATCTTAAGATGGGACATATGAAATATATAAAGACAACGGGTCAAGGTAAATACTATTTACCAAGAATACCAATATATCCTATTGAGAGATGATCCAAAATTGCCGATCAGTGAGTTAACAACCGTAACTTATGGCACATCGGCAGCACCTTTCTTAGCAGTCCGATGTCTATGAGAGTTGGCAGATCGCTTTTGCCAAGAGGATAGCGTCTTAGCAGAAACAATTAGAGACGACTTTTATATGGATGACCTCATAACTGGTGGAGACACAGTCAACGAGTGCTATGAACTTCAAAGGAAATTGAGACATATGATGCATGAAGCATGCATCTGCGAAAATGGGTTGCAAATGACAAACGTATTTTATCCGACATTCAGGAAGACGGTGCTACGGAGAAAATCTGCATTGAGGAGAATGAATCGATCAAAACCTTAGGACTTCAATGGGATCCGAAGAAGGATATATTTACGTTTTCGGCAGAAAACCCAATGCTAACACGCATAACAAAGCGGTTAGTGTTATCACAGGAGAATCTGGAAGCTGTTAGCGACCTTTGGTCAGACAAATTCCTGGAGGCTCTTCGACGGTTCTTTGCAAGACGAGACAAGAGTGAGAACCTATACTCAGATAATGGAACAAATATCGTGGGAGCTTCAAGAGTATTGGAGAAAGAATTTATAGCTGCCATTAAAAAAAATAATGAGTTAGCACCTACACTGGGAAAAGAAGGCATCAAGTGGCACTTTATTCCCCCGGGAAGCCCCCACATGGGAGGTTTATGGGAAGCCGGTGTAAAATCAGTGAAGCATCACCTTAAACGAGTTATTGGTGAAAACAGCTTTACATATGAAGAATTTGCATCGCTGCTATGTCAAATCGAAACAGTGCTAAACTCGCGTCCATTAGTCACTGTAAGGAGCGAAAACGATGGTGAGGACATATTAACGCTTGGTCATTTTCTGATGGGAAGACCTCTAATTGGAGCTCCTGAACATTTTTAAGAAAGTAAGAATCAGCTCTTTGGATAGATGGAAGCTTATTCAACGCATCAGACGTGATTTTTGGAAGAAATGGAAGGAGGGGTATCTGGTGTCATTGCAACAGCGAACCAAATGGCGCCAAGAAAAGCCAAATCTGAAGGAGGGACAGCTGGTTCTTATAAAACATGAGAACACTCACCCTGCAAGATGGCCAATGGGAACAATCATTAGTACGACTAAAGGACAAGATGATAAAGTCCGGGTAGTCACGGTTAAAACAAAGGATGGGGAAGTAAAAAGATCGCTAAACAAGATCTGTCAACTTCCTGTTAGCGAAGCAAAACCAGCTGGGGCTGCAACGCCATCTATAACGGAGTCAATGCAGCTACGCAAGGACAAGAAGCTTAGGCAGCGAGTTCCAAGAGACAAAAGGAATGGCACTGGAAGCATAGCTACTGTGCTATGCTGTTTATTGATACTGCAAGCGGACACTCGGCTCTAGGGTTGACAATGATTATCATAATTATATTGGTCATTTATATCCGGAGGCAACGCATAAATGAGAGACGACTACTGGCCGTACATTTTTCCCCCCCGGAGAATGTCTAAATATGTGTTTAGACATGATAAGTTGGCAAACTATAAATATATTCTATTTATGGGCTGCAATAAACATGTCACTGGACAGCATGAGTGGCAACTAAAGATAAGTACGATTGCAGCGGCCTATTGCCGAAGTGTCAAGAGACACTGATTAGCGCGGTCATAGGCCTCAAACATAGATTTAAGAATAAAACTCAGCTGCATTTACAAACGCAGACTGCGGCGTCTTACAAGCGCTTCATTATATAATTAGATGATAAGAACCTATGTAAGAATAAATAAAAGGCGAAGCCCTCCAAGTAGCGAGTCAGTTAGATTCAAACACCCGAATTGAACTCATTAAATGTACGCACAAGTTTATAGTGTGAACACTAGTTTTTTTTTATACCCTGTACCCATTAAAAATGGTTGAAAAGGGTATCATAATATGGTGCAAATGTATGTAACAGGCAGAAGGAAGCATCTCCGACCCCATAAAGTATATATATTCTTGATCAGCATCAACAGCCGAGTCGATATAGCCATGTCCGTCTATCCGTCCGTCCGTCTGTCCCTATCAACGCCTAGATCTCAGAAACTACAAGAGCTACAGACATGTGCCATATATCGTTGGATAGGTAATTACCATACGCAGTACAAGTTTGTTTTTTTATTTTGATATCACCCCCCGTTCCCCCCAAACAGCAAAAAACTGCCACGACCACACTCCCCGCAAACCGCAAAAACTGTCACGCCCACAATTATTAACCTAATGCTATGCAATTCGGCATATTGGTTGGGGCTTATAAAAGCTATCTAATTTTTAAATTTGAACCAAATCGGATAAGAAACACGGAAGTTATGCCACATGCAAAATCTATGGCAAGGGAAGCGCAGCAAAACACGCATTGCGCTACGCCGACTGCGACGTTGATAGCGAAATGTGTATGGCTTTATGACACACGAAACTTATTTTCATAACCAAAATCATACCAAATTTATATTGTTATGGTACTCTTTTCTAACAGAATATTGTTTCATTTATTTATTGATACTAAATAAATAAATTGTAAGAATGTCTAAGGGTACAGAGTATTTTGCAATCGGGAAACTCGACTGATGCTACCTTACTTGTTTTAAGATTGGTTTTTGGTTCGATCCAAATTTTTATTTATCTACATACATGTTCAATACTTGAAAATTTTTCCAAAGGCCGCAGAAGTCTGGATTGCTATAAATTTTAATTAAATCTTCCTCCTTTCGATATTTCTTTAATTTTCTCCTGTGTTTTTTATTTGTTAATTTTTGCTCTTGTTCAATTTAATATTTAAATATTCTCCTAAGGTCGCAAAGTTTTCCTTTATCACATTGTTATTTCTTTCTTCGTCGTTTGAAGTAGACTGAAATTTTTTGTTATTATTTATGTTTATAGATGCATAATTAGGTGAAACAATTTTTATATTTTAGTTAACACATTTGTTTTGTAGTTTTTTTTTGTACAGTGTTCTTCTTTAATACATAAAACTATAAAACAGTCATAAAATGCTTTATTTATTATCTAGTTGTTAGTCCGATCCTTTTTACATTCTTTTTATAACTTTATACTATATATCTACATGCTCAATGTTCATTAAATCCTTTTGATAGCTTTTTAATTTTCAAATGGACTGTATTTCATAATTTGTAAAGTATTTTTTAGTTGTTCAATTTTATACTTGTTATTTACCATTTCACATTCTCCAAAGGGCCATAAAAATTTTTTGTTTTTTAAATTGTTATACCTTAATTCTTTATATTAAGTGGACTTCAATTTATTTTTATTTTGTTTGTTTAGAGAACCTTAATTTCTAATGTTCCAGTTGGTACTTGAACACACATACATTTTAATAGATACCTATGAATTGATACATTAAAAATAATGTGTTCGTATAAATTGCAATTTAGAGTATTGTCCTCTTTTTTTTAATAATAGAAAATATCAACTTTTATATATCATTATATATATATCAACTATTATTATATCTATTATAACTAATATATATCAACTATTATTACCGGTATTGCTGTTAGAAACGATAAATGTGAAACGATCGGATATATTCTATATCTTCTATATAACTTAGCGATCGGGAATGCTTTAACTTGCATTTTTTTGCTCTGACCCTCTCTTTCTCTTCTGACCCTTGCAGGATGCTTAAGTACCAACTTGAACATGAAAAATAAATGTGTTTTAAATATACATAAATAATAACAAGTGGACTCTAATCCACTTCATACGAAGAAGAAAAAAATAAAAATGTGGAAAAAGGAAAACTTTGTGACCTTGTCTTTATAATTTTCTAGTGGACTGTATTTCATATTTGTAAAGTATTTTTTAGTTGTTTTATATTTGTTTAATTTAACATTTTAACAAGAAATACAGTCCACTAGAAAACTATCAAACTATCGAAAGGAAAATTTAACTAAAATTTAAAGCAATCCACATTTTTGTGGCCCTTGGTAGAATGTTCAAGGATTGAACATGTATTTAGTTATATAAAAATATTAAAAGAATGTAAAAGGGATCGGACCAACAACCAATCTTATGAAAAATACTTCTTTGTGACCGAACCCTTACAAAAAATAGGCTTGAAAATTTAAATTGAATGTGATTCGGAAGAGGGTTATGCGATTGTATTTGCTCAATTTATTCCATGCGTATGCTGCTGATTCCCTTCAGGACTCTTTTTCGGTACAACTTTTTAAATAAGCTTAGGTGTGACCAATCGTCACTGAGGCACATTGTCGCCAAAGCTATATAAATTTTAACACTTCCATCCAACTATGAATCGCTTGACTTACAATATTTAATAATAGTTCATTTCTCTGGTAAATTAAATATGCATAATCGTATGCACGCTTCTACACATCGGAAATCATATCACTTGTTTTTTACACTGAGTATAAATTTGTCTTTCATTAAAGATATTTTTTTAACAATGAAACTTTATACAAGAATCCTGGTTCTTTTATTAAAAAAAATTTTTAAGCTTATGGAAAAGATGATTCCTTTCGAAGCAGATCGAGTGTTGAAGTGACTGGTTCAACTCCTCGAAATCCTATCTCTTGAAGCAGCAGGTTCAGGTAGACGGCTTGTCGTGCTTCTGTAATTCACGTAGATTGCTTCCCGTGCTTCGGTAGACAAGGCAACATATTCCATCTCTGTGCTTAATAAAGCCAATTGGCTCTGCTTAATTGTTTCTACCTGGCATCTACCATGTAAGACCTCAGATCTGTGGAATTGATTGCGAAGTCTGAATTTGTACGTACTCTTTCAGTTTTCTCGTAATGCAGCTGCTCTTTAGATATCTTAGAACACGTTTTACCTCGTGCTCTATATGGGGAGCTTAATGTACCAAAAATGCTTGAGCTCCCCGCCATCCACCACGTCGAGTCTGTTTGCAATGGACTCCATGTAGAGTTTGTTCGCAATAGTCGACATGCACCTTCTCACGATTGGTGCTACTGATCAGGCCTTTTGATTGCTTCATGTATACCTCGTCCGACTATTATGCAGAAGGTACATCCATCAAGTGTAGTCCTAGTTGAACTCCAGGGCTAACATAATACTAACGTCGTTTTGCTGCCAAAGCCTTCATGCCTCATATATTTTTCCATTTTGAACTAAATACTGACTCCTAAACCTCCTTTAAGCTTCCATGTATTTGAACCACCTTTGCTCGGAGCGGGTTTATTATATTCTTTCGGACTGGATTCTTTCTAAAAATGTGCACAGCTGGTATGCCTTTGAGGTTAGCGATAGAAAACCATAATACACTTTACCATTTAACATAGAATTTGTTGCTCGCTGTCTTGTCTAAATTGACAAAGTACACCACAGACTTAGGCCTCTTCTAGGACCTCTTGGGTCCGGTTTCCTGACACTTAAATCGGTTAACATGTTATTCACTTTAAAAGCGTTACACTTTGCATTTATGTCCTCGTGAAAGTACAGTTTCGTGTTAATGTTTTTTACACCGCGAACCATGTTTTCATTTATTATTTTTTGTTTAGCCTTTTCGTATTCAATTTACCGAAACGGTAATGCGACTTCCACAGTTTCGAATAGACACATTGATAAGACTTTAAGTCTACCGTAAACATTGCCTTCGGCGGACGCAGAATCCTATCTATGACTTTCCACACTTTCATGGCAATTTCTCTCAAATTATCGACCACTTTTGAAATCTCACTTATATAACTGGGAAAATTAAGGTGCGTCCAGGGATCTTCTGCCTTACGATGTTGATGCCGGATGTCCTTTGTCTTCCTGGTGATGAGGTTCAGAATTATGAGATAGATACTGGCCTTGTGGCTCAGAAATGAAACAAATTACCGCGGGACCGATAAATAGCTGGTAGTTCACTCCGGCCGATTTCGGCGATGACCAATTTTTTATTAGGTTAATCAGTGACGCCTTCATACACAGGAATATGCACGCGGCCTTTTCGTCTGTCGCATCAAATGCGCACCCTTTTTACAAACTACTGCCTAATAGTATTGTGAAACAATTGTGAATCAATTTTAAAACAATATGCTTTTGTGTGGTCCAATTAAAAATTAAATATAAACCTAAATAACACTTTGGTCAAACAAATATATATACCAAGTTTTGCAGCCACTTAGACAATAAAATAACCGGTGAATAGGGTTTGGGCGTAAGTAGTTATCATGTAAAAAGCTTTCAGTAAACACCCGAGATTTTTTAGAGTGATAGTCAATTTGGCACGTAAAAAGGGCCATGAAATCTGTACGTTACCAAATATTAAAATGCAGAAGATCTTTTAAAAGGACACATTGGCTTCTTCCAGCTAAGCAGCCCGAAATGCACGTAAAAAAGTATGTGGGAAAACACAAAAGATTGAAATTACCTAAAAGGAGTGAGTAATTACCAGAGTCAAATGATTTACTGAAGTCAGTGTAGATGACATCTGAAAGGCCATTTCGGCAGTCATTTCTGTAATAAAGGACGGCAGCTCCAAAAGGTGTGTGTGGATTACACCTTTTGGGGAATGGGGGAACGCTTTATAAAACCATTTTGGCATAGATAAATGATTTAACTGCAGAAGTGTCTTAAATGTGGCGGAACCAATTTTTCAAAAAGCTTCGGAATTTCTGACAATATATAGATGAGTCCATAATTGGTAGAAGTTATCTTTTATGTAGAGGATTAAAAAAGATTCCACATATGGGGAAATATCGAAGTTTTCAGAGATAAAAAGAAAAATTAATTCTTACTACTTTCAACATTATGCACGGTAAAGTTTGACCGAGCTTCTGAGTATCGTGAAAAAGATTTATTCCCGACAGTTTGTTCATGGTTCCTTAAAAATATATTTTTAATATTTGCTAGCCTTGTCGTTAGCCTGGTCTACAAAGTCATTTGAAGCAGACGGATATTTCCATGGCACACATAAGTAAAATAATATGTAAATAGTTATAAGGCGGTATGTAAAGATCGGACCAATTAAATCTGCAATTTAAGTTACTTAGTGTCTGAAAGTCAGCCTTACCAATAAAATCTTCGATTTAAGTTGCTTAATGTCTGAAAGTCAGCCTTACGAAAGCAACGAGTTTTATAAATTACATGGGGAGACTAAAGGTCGATACAAGTAAGGTTTTCGATGGAAACCTAAACCTAAAGTGTTGGATGGTATGAATCCTCTGGGGTCGAAAGTGGTTTGGCTCTGGAAAGGGTGATTTCATTAGGATCAGATGCACAACACAGGCGACATAAAGAATTTCCTGCTTGGTTAATTTAATCTATGGACTTGTCGAACATAATATTAGGTCAAGTAAAAAGTTCTTTCGGTTTTTATCTAAGAGATGGCGTTATTGTCCATAGTACTAGTGTTAGGTGTCGCATCATGTCATACTGTACGGCGCTGAAAACGTGTTTATTCGCGCTAAAAGTTTGTCTTTGACAGTTTTTTGATTGATTGACTCAGTATGTTGTGAGGGCTCGTTAAAGATGGACACCAGCAAAGAATTCGCTATATTTTATTTGTATTTTTCTTCGATCAAGGCGAAAAAGCAGCCAAAGTGGCTGAAAAAATTAATTAGTTTATGGGTCCGATACTGTAAACGAACGTGTAACACAAAAGTGGTTTGCTGGGTTCTGTTCCCGTAATTTCGATGTCAAAGATGCACCCCGCGTTGGGAGGACTGTCGTCGGAAATTGCAAAAATCACGAAAATAGTGGAAACAGACCGTCACGTGGGCACTTATTTAATCCTCAGCAATTACTACTATAGATAATCCAGAAAACCGTTTGGAACCATTTGCATAACCTTGGATTCAAAAAGAAGCTCGGTGTTTGGGTGCCACACACCCAAACAGGATGGACCGAATTTCCTGAAGCGGATTGTGACTGGCGATAAAAAATGGGTCACTTATGGCAACATCGAGCACAAACGGTCGTGGTGGCCAAGACCGGATTGACGGCCAGGAAGGTTTGTGTGTTTGGATTGGCAAGGAATCGTCTACTACGAGCTGCTCCCCTATGGCCAAATGCTCAATTCGGCCCTCTACTGCCAACAACTAGACCGCTTGAAGGCTGCACTTATCCAGAATAGGCCATCTTTGATCAACAGAGGCCGAATTGTGTTCCATCAGGACAACGCTAGGCTACACACGTCTTTGGTGATGCGCCAGAAGCTCCGGGAGCTTGGTTTTGACTTAAATCTGACAAATGTACCCAAAGTTATCATCTTTTAAAAAATCAATAAAAACCCAAACGAACTTTTTACTTGACCTAATATTAGTAAAATAATAGTATTTTGTGAAAGATAAAGATGGTGAATTTCCAATATTTTACCAAGTGGGTTTTGGTAGATTGGACTCACACAGAGTCACTAGCAAGTCTCTTTCAAACATACGATTAAAAACCGGCTGAATATCAGACAAGTGAAGGTGGTATATAAGAACAGGTAATAAACAGCGATTAAGGAGACATTAGTCATTTTACAGAGGAATTCAAAATCACCATTCGATAACTTCACCTCTTCAGAAGCGAAATCGTAATCCATAGAGATTAGAACTCCGCCTTCTTTTCGCAAAGGTCACTCCCGATTAATAATGGTGACCCTATCTGAAAAGACCTCGGAGCTAAATATCTCCACCATTAACCTGGTTTTGACCGAAAAGATATTATGGGATGCAAATGAAGCAACTATCAAAATAAAATTGAGGGAGGAGTGTTCCCCGGAGTGGTCTCTTGAGTTTTGGGAATAGCCAGAAGTCACACGGAGCCTAATCAGGCGAATACGGTGGTTGCGGAACGATATGCGTCGAATATTTGGCGAAATGGTCACGAAGAACGAGTGCAGTGTGAGATGGTGCATTATCGTGATGCAAAAACCAAGAGTTGTTGGCCCATAATTCTGGTCTTCTTAGCCCTTGAAAACAACAAAGTTTTCCATACAAAGACTTGTTTTCATATCGGTCGTTTGTATGGCAGCTATATGATATGGCGATCCGATCCGGATCAAACTTTCACAAACTATGTATGGCTATGTCATTAGAATAAATGTTGAATTCGGTTGCAATAGGTTGGAAAACAAAAAAGTTTTCCATACAAAGACTTGTTTTCATATCGGTCGTTTGTATGGCAGCTATATGACATAGTGGTCCGATCCGGACCAAACTTTCACAAATCATGTATAGCTGTGTCAAATGAATAAATATTGAATTCAGTTGCAATAGCTTGGAAAACAAAAAAGTTTTTCATACAAAGACTTGTTTTCATATCGGTCGTTTGTATGGCAGCTATATGATATAGTTGTCCGATCCGGACCAAACTTTCACAAATCATGTATAGCTGTGTCAAATGAATAAATATTGAATTCAGTTGCAATAGCTTGGAAAACAAAAAAGTTTCCCATACAAAGACTTGTTTTCATATCGGTCGTTTGTATGGCAGCTATATGATATAGTGGTCCGATCCGACCGATTCTTAAACTTGATCTGCGTGCAACAAAAATAATGATCTGGTAAAAATTTCAAAACGCTAGCTTTAAAACTACTGTCTATTTTTTGCATAGAAACAGACGGACAGACGGACATGGCTATATCGACTCGGCTGTTGATGCTGATCAAGAATATATATACTTTGTGGGGTCGGAGATGCTTCCTTTAATGCGTTACACATTTCTGGACAAAATTATAATACCCTTTTTCAAGGGTATAAAAATGTTGAATTCGGTTGCAATAGGATGGAAAACAAAAAAGTTTCCCATACAAAGACTTGTTTTCATATCGGTCGTTTGTATGGCAGCTATATGATATAGTGGTCCGATCCGACCGATTCTTAAACTTGATCTGCGTGCAACAAAAATAATGATCTGGTAAAAATTTCAAAAAGCTAGCTTTAAAACTACTGTCTATTTGTTGCATAGAAACAGACGGACAGACGGACAGAGGGACAGACGGACAGAGGGACAGACGGACATGGCTATATCGACTCGGCTGTTGATGCTGATCAAGAATATATATACTTTGTGGGGTCGGAGATGCTTCCTTTAATGCGTTACACATTTCTGGACAAAATTATAATACCCTTTTTCAAAGGTATAAAAACACGTAAATTAGTTTCACAAAATAATTCTTTTCTATTAATAATTGTAATTATACAATTACCGTATTCTTTTTTATACCCTTGAAAAAGGGTATTATAATTTTGTCCAGAAATGTGTAACGCATTAAAGGAAGCATCTCCGACCCCACAAAGTATATATATTCTTGATCAGCATCAACAGCCGAGTCGATATAGCCATGTCCGTCTGTCCGTCGGTTTCTATGCAAAAAATAGACAGTAGTTTTAAAGCTAGCGTTTTGAAATTTTTACCAGATCATTATTTTTGTTGCACGCAGATCAAGTTCAAGAATTGGTCGGATCGGACCACTATATCATATAGCTGCCATACAAACGACCGATATCAAAACAAGTCTTTGTATTGGAAACATTTTTGTTTTCCAACCTATTGCAACCGAATTCAACATTTATTGATTTGATATAGCCGTACATGATTTTTGAAAGTTTGATCCGGATCGGATCACTATATCATATAGCTGCCATACAAACGATCAATCAGATTTCAAGTCTTTGTATGAAAAATTTTTTTGTTTTCCAACCTATTGCAACCGAATTCAACATTTATTTATTTGATATAGCCATACATGATTTGTGAAAGTTTGGTCCGGATCGGATCACTATATCATATAGCTGCCATACAAACGACCGATATGAAAACAAGTCTTTGTATGGAAAACTTTTTTGTTTTCAAGGGTATACCATCTTCGGCAAGCCGAAGATAACTTTTCTCACTTGTTATGAATCTAAGTTTAGCTTTATAATTATAATTATAATAATTATAATGCATAATTTTTTCGACTTTATGGCGCATCGTCGTTACAACTGTTAATTGAAACATGAAAAAGACACTTAGGTTTGTAGAAGATATTCAAACTTGATCAAATGTTGACGATCCTTTCACCACCAGGACTCCTTAAATACTGCATTCTTGCGTTTGGATTCCACAAAAGTCTATACATCAAAATAGTATTGAATCTATGCAAAAGCAATTTCTATTATTTGCACTGAATAATTGTAACTGGGACCGTGGCACCTACCCTTAAAGAGCGTCGAACCTGTGCTAGGTACATATGCTTTTTCTTTGTATGGTTGTCTCCAAATACCTTTTGGACCAATTCTTTTTTCGGTGTCTATAAGAATAACTAGGTACTTTCCTCAATGGGTACCTATCCGTAGATTTAATCAAACTGAAAATAATACTTTTCGTAGTATATGTAAAATTTATAACCTCTTGTCTCATTTAAAAATATTGAATTTTTCTTTGAATAGTTACCTATTAAATAATTTTTACCAGCTCATTATTAAATTATAAAGTAAATAAATAAACAATTACTGACTTAAACGAAAACTTAACTATGAGAAGGGAAGTGTTCAATTTTACATGTAGCAGATTTAAGAAATTTTACTTGCTTCACTGCATGTGGGACTATATCGTCTATTTAATCTATCCTACACGTTCTGAACAAAGCCTCCATCAATTGATATCAATTTATCTAAATTGATTTTAAGCAATTGGGCACATTACTTTTAGGAACTGCCGTCATCGCAAAGTCAAATTCATTACGACCGTGTAGCTTGCTTGTAACCATATCAGAGGGGGATATCAAGGGAATTTGCAAGGTCAGGATAATATTATTTAAAGTGTGCTCATATAACAAAATGAGCTTTTTTTACTAGACCTGATATTGATTATTTTTAATAAATGCCTTTAATATTTTATTGGATACCTACACTTCACAATCGACTTCAAAATTGCTAAAAAAAAAAACGAACAATAATTCATTCAGACAAATTTGTTGTGTAAGCTCTGTAATTCGGTTTTATCTCTTTTTACTGTGCTGACCTAGAAATTACAACAAATATTACCGACTGAAACTGCAGAAGATTCTTTAATACTTTGCTCTTTCTACTCTTGCTAGACATTTTTTATTACGATTTTGTAATGTGATAGCAGCTAAGTTCGACATACCTAACTTAACTTAATACTTCAGATTCTGACACTTTCATGATAAAATACCTTAAGTAAACGAAACTTAGGATTCCTATTTGGTCGAGGGACACGGTCCGTACGTCTGTCTGCCTGTGTAAATTAGCAGGTCATATATGGATCTCAGGTTTATGGGAATAAGATATGTGTATAATAAACATGAAATTTAAAAATCGTACAGGGGTGTAACGTATTTGTCGGGTTGTCAGGGTTTGTGAATTGTTGTTTGCTGGTTTTATCCATATTATTGTCTTTCAAGATAATTTTACCAGACTGCGCGCGATTAACAATTCTGTCTGGAATGACTACTGTCATTCCAGCTTCGGTCAATTTATCTCATTTTCATTATTCCTCATACAACAGTTTAGCTATCTCACTCTACCCAAGCAGCACAATTTCAGCAACAAGCTTGGTCACACTAAGTCTCATCACATTCTCATTATACAAACACATATTTTTTTTTTTTTTTAATTACTATTTATTGAGACATACAGGGTATCTTAAAACCCCTTTGTGGCCTTGGCATCTATTAATACTGCCCGAGGGGCTCGCCGGCTAAGTGTGCTTAGCGTTACCAGTTATAACTAAATTTAAACTTACAGACTAACAATATTTACAAAACTTAAGAACAAAAAATATAAAAGAAAGAAAGACGATGGGGAGTATATCGTTTAGCTTATCCTCATCTTGCTGTGCGTCTTGTTGGCAGCCGGTCAATTAGGTCCCTAGGGAGTCGCCTGTTGAGCCTTCTTTGTGGGCGGGGTCTGGTGAGACCCTTAGCGAGTCGGTTGCGATGCGCAGTGGCTTCATTTTGTCGTTGTCTGCGCGTGTATAGCAGTGAGCAGTTGGATCATCTGCCCTTGCTGTAGTAGCATCATCCTCGTTTGTTCCATCTGCTGTTCCTGAAGGGAGCGCAGAGCTTTCATGTTTTCGTTTAGCGTCTGCAGGATGCTAAAAGTGTTATTGTCCAAAGGGGGCTGATGTCCGCCTCTAGACCGACTCCTTTGCCGGCTGTGTTTCCTGGTCTCAGGTTGCTGCTGGAAGGGCTGCGGCACCTGTTGCTGATCCTGCGTGGGGCCCATCCAGGCTTTAGCTACACCTGCGTAGGAGACTCCGCTTCGGAGAGGTGCAATCGGCATGCATCCAGTAGGAACGTCGGACATAGCTCGATTGTTGACTTCGCTTCTTCCGCCCACACCTCTTTTTGGCCTAGAGCGCTGAAGGAATGCCTGGAGTTTGGAGCATCCGGAATAATTCGCTGGATGCTGTTCACCACAGTTATAGCAAGTGCATGGCTCGCTTCGTGGTCGCGTACAGTCTTTGGCAGGATGTTCGCCGGCGCATTTGAGGCAGATGTGCGCTTTACGGCAGTACTTGGCCGTGTGACCAAATTGCTGGCATCGATGGCATTGGGTTGTCGTATTTCGCTTGCGAAGGGGCTCGATGACCACTCTCATGTGGCATAAGCCCTTAAGAGGATCTCCTTGTTGTTTGTGGCAGCAGCGATGTTCAAAAAGAACATGTTTATGGGATTGGAAACAGGAGCACCAGGCTCGTTTCGCCTTTTCGGCGTATAAACGTCTAGCACCTTGTGGCCGAGACTTTTCAGTTCATCAATGATTTGATGATGGAGCGTACTGTGGTGGAGTCCTTTAACGCTGACTCGGTATGGCCTGTCCTCCTTGAGTTGGTAACAGTGAAACTCAAGCTTTTCGGTCTCGAGCCAGCTGACTATGCTGCGGAAGGTGCTAGCGTCTGCCGCGTAGAGCCTCAGAACTCCGCCCATCGATGCCTTGGCAGAGACCTTGCTTAGATCAGTGATTTTTGAGATTTTGTCCATCAGCTGGGGTACGCTTTCAATACCTTCCAAAACTATTGGAGGACGTTTAGGTTGCGCCTTGGTAGTAGCACTGATGATGCCAGAAGAGGCTGCATCATGTTTGGCAGCAGCAATAGCTGCTTGATGGCTGGTACTGGGCTGCTCGCTCAGGTCCTCGGTTTGCGCTAGCAACCCAAAGCGGTTTGAGCTGCCGCTGTAGGTGGGCACAGGAATTTTGTTATCCAGTATTGCCTTCTTCTTGGCATTCATTGGAGATCCACTTGCCTTCCTCTTGATGACTTGCATCCGCTGAGGCGCTGGCTTAATAGTGTTGGCCACTTTGGACGTCCGTTTCGTCTCAGAGGCTTTGTTCACTGCGATATTAAAGAGCTCGCCGAGGCTGAGTAAGCGCTCGGTAGGAGCGGGCATCATAGTTTTTGCATTTGGGTCCATAAATGCAATTTCAAAGTTTATAAACAAACTTCGATCAGCTGTGAACAGCTGCTTTCAACAGCTGAATTTTTGTTGTGGCCGCTGTTCAGCGGCCCACGATGTAAATTATTTGCAGCAAGGTTTTATCTCTGCGCTTGAGTGTTTTTTACCTGATAGTGAGTCCAGGGGACACTCTTCACAGTTTTGCCACTATTGTGGGCTTTGCTTGGTATATTACGTCGAAATTAATATTTTCCCGCTTGTGTTGCTAATAAAACACATATTGAATAAATAGGGTACAAGCAGAACAAAAAGAGGACAAAGAGGAGTAACAAACAGCGACACGTGGTCGCTTAACGTGGCATACCCGGTAATTTCACCACGAAATATTCATTGAAATGTATGTAAGAGTTAGAAGGAAGCGTCTCCCACACCAATAAGTTATTATCTATCTTATCTATGTATCTTTATTTATCTATCCATCTATCTTTACACATCTGCCTGTATAAACGCGTGGGTTTCAGCAGCAGTATAAAAGAAAAGGGTTAATATAAAGGCAAATCATAATTCATCGAAATTGGTACATCTCTACCTAACTTATATATATTGTTTTATTTTGTTGCTTACATTACGCCTTAACGCTTCAACAAAGCATGTAAACCCCATTATTGTCTATAATTGAGATACGCATCGATACTCGAACAGTGCTGACGTGTTTACTTTCTGTGCTCCGAAAAGATAAAAAAGACTCCAAGTGAAAAGTGAATAACTACCAAAAATTTACCACAAAAATTTAGCAAAAAGACGCTCATTGCGATGTATAATCGCTCATTAAAATAGTTGTTAAAACTCCCGTCTTTTGAAAAACTATTATATTTCAAAGAAAATTAACAAAAACCAATCCACAAACTCTCACAATGAGTCAAAACGACATTCCTGCTCAACGTCAATAAGAGCAGGACAAACGTCGTCTCTCATCGATACGAAACAACGCGTATATCTCATATGTGTTTTTTTGCAACCCAAATAGAACTGTCCTCTTCAACGGCAACCAAAACTTCGACCTCATTAATTACTGCACTCGCAACAACAACAAATACTGCAACGGTATCGACCGTACGCACGGTGCCGACTGCAACGCTAGTTTCTGCTGAATCAGCAACAATGCCAAAAACAATGCAAACTGGGTTAGATCGGTAAATCCAAATTAAAAGAAAATTAAGACCACAAAAAAAATCTGAACTTTAGGACTCTTGCAAATTACCTAAAAACCAAACCAAAACTACTACACGTGCCAACTAAAAAGTAGTAAGCGCCTTTCAGTCGTTATCATGGGTATAGACCCTGACCTAACACCTTCGGAGATCACGCAGGCATTAAACGATAAAGATTTCAAGGCGAAAACTCTCTTAAACATTCTGAACAAAGACAGGAAACCGCAACCATTCTTTAATGTCGAGCTGGAACCTGACACTAACGCTATCATCTACATCCTATCTATAAGCTACAGTTCCTTCTACATCGTAGAATTACTGTAGAAGAACCTCACAAGCGCAAAGGCCCCGTCCAATGAACTAACTGCTAAGAATATGGCCATATAAGAGCATACTGCACATTGCATTCAGTTTGTATCGTCTGTGAAGAGCTTCATGACTCTGCTCATTGCACGTCAAACAAAAGTGATCCCACCACCAAAAAGTGTGAAAATTGTGGGGGTAACCATACAGCAAACTACAGAGGCTGTCCAACAGCAAACTACAAAAATCTCAAAAGCCAGATTAATGACCAAGTAAAGTCTGCACGCCTCCCTAACGCACAGAATACCACTATACAATCAAAAACATCACCAGAAGTCTTTTCCCCAACGGCAAGGACCACCTTCCAAAATGTGTCCTTCGCAAACGTCCTAAAATCGGGACTTACAGAACCAAGCTCTACGACAAGAACTTTGCATACTGCCCAAATTGATCCGACACCGAATCCTCCATTATCGACGCAACAACAAAGCAGCATTGAAACCATGATGCATACTCTGCAGCAGCAGATAATCGAGTTCATGTCCTTCATAAGGACTACCATGCAACACTTTATGCGGAACCAAAATCTTCTCATGGAGATGGCTGCTCGACGAATATACGTGTGGAACGCCAACGACGTTTCACGGCATAAACTTGAAATAACTCAATTTCTTCTTGACAATCATATTGACGTCCTGATACTCTCAGAAACACATCTCACTGTTAAATACAGCTTTCAAATAAGTGGCTTTTTGTTCAACGGAACAAATCAACAAGATGGAAAAGCACATTGCGGAACCGGTATCCTGATTAGAAATCGCATTAAACAATGGTAGTGGTGTTAGCGAGTTTTGAAAAAACTACTTGCAGTCCACATCTATAAATGTAAAACTAGGAATCAGCAATCTTACCCTTGCAGCGGTATTGTCCCCCTCGTTTCAATGTTTCCGAACAACTATTTCTGGACTTATTCAACACCCTATGGGACCACTTCATTGCTACAGGTGACTACAACGCCGAACACACCCACTGGGGATCATAAAGGCAAACAGAAAGCTTGACTATGTTTCTTTAAACAGACCACCTTACTGGTCTACCAACCCGAATAAAATTCCTGACTTGATCGACTTCGTAATAACCAAAAATATCCCTCGAATCCTCATTACGGCTGAATCTCTACCGGATCTATCATCTGACCAGTCGCCAGTCCTTTTAAAACTAAACTTCCTCCAACGCCCTGAGACTACAATGTAAGATAGCAGATTAAGATCGAAGAGAACTGGGTGAAATTCAGAAAATACATAAATTTATACATTGAGCTGAACCCAAGCCTAAACTATGATGCCGAGATACATCAAAGCCGCCAATTACAGCCACCAGAATCTCAATACCTCAAATAGAGAGCGAACATAGATGACAAACCAAGACATCGCGCGGCTCGTTCTTAATAAAAGACGTATGCGACGGGAGTGGCAAGCTCCCGTCGATCGCAAAACAAAGATTCAAAATGCCTAACGAAATCTCTCCAATGCGCTGAAGGAAGAAGGTAAAAACGCCCAACTTCGCTATATAGAGCAACTTTTAATTTCAGGCAGCAAAAATGCATTATGGAAACCTCATCCCAGTTTAACCACACTGCCAGAAACTATATCACCATTAAGAAATATTCCTGTTCGTTGGGCCCGCAGCGATAAAGATAGAGCTACCACATTTGCAACGCATCTTCAACGAGTGTTCCACCCGAACCCTGCTACAAGCTCGTTTGTATTACGCACGGTAACAGGCGTCGACCAAGCACCACAAGAGCCAATGGAAATTCAAGTAAATGAAATATCTAAAATTATACAGGATAAACCAAATCCAAAAAAGGCCTCAGGATGTGATTTAATAGCTCCAAAGATGATTATCGAGATACTGTGCTGTATGTACTATTCCCCTGCTTTTTAACGCTAAACTCGGGTGCATAGTGTATTTTTGTAGTAATGGCATTTCCGATGGTTCAACTATATAGCAACTATAGGATACAGTCGACCGATCCCGGCCGTTTCGACTTTTATTCTGCGTGCAAAGGAAAGAGCGTGTACAAAGTTTTGGCTAACTAGTTGCTGCATGAGTCTCTCAAGCGTAAAAAATTCCGTTAGGGATGCAGTATGAGCCGAAACCGCTCGTCAACCGGAACAGCCCACAACCATGCAATCGCTTATATCTCTTGCTACCCCAAGAGCAGAAGTTGTAAATAAAAATTCGGTACCCGAATTTAACACAATTGAGCAAAACTTGTCCGATTTTTCTTCCATGGCATCATTTTAAGTAATATCTCGGACCCAAGTAGAATTGACCCATTTAAAATGCACAGATATCGCAGTCTACCAATCGAAACTCTTACAGGTGATTAAAGAGCGATCTCGGCATAAAATTCACCGGCGGCAGTGAAACTGGCACATTTTGCATGTACGACCTTTTCACACAGCCAGAAGGGCTCACTTTTTCAGGGTATTGTCGATCTATTCGCAACATACTCTTAAACAACGTATTCACTTCCTACAAATACGGATAAGCCTTATTCATATAATATTTAATCAGCCAATCTTTTTTTTATACCATCTTTCTCCGAAGCATGCGTCTAAACATATCAGTGCGGGTTTCATCAAGACCGCTTTGAATCCGAAAAAAATAACTTCTTGATGTTCGTTCTTAGGGGACTGAACTGGGATGCAAAATCTTTAAATCCCTTCTTATTTAAATAGACTCCTGCAAATCAATTTACAAATCGTAGAAAGATGCTTGTGTCGTTTTCGTACATAACCTTATAAATGGTAGTGTAGACAGCCAATATCTACTAACACGCCAAAAATTCAACATTCCTAATAGACGTTTTAGATCATTTAGTCCTCTATTCCTAAGATGTAGTTTAATATATGCCCAGCACGAGCTAAAGGCCTTTAAGAGTTCTTTGCTCCGACTATAACGGCTTCTATACTTCACTTTACACTTTCTCTTCTATCAAACCCTCAATCCTCACCTACCTTTCACAGTTACAAACGCACTCTTATTCTTCCTTTTAATCATTTCTATAATTCTTTCTTTCGGATCTATCCCTACGATTAGAGAAATACGATAAACGGAAGTACCCCCAGTTGGTTGGGCGGGAGGTTGGCTGTACGTTATGCAGCGCGCGATAAAAAAAGATGCAAGAAAACAGACACCAGCAGGGATATGCTTATGCCTTAAAAACGGATATGATTTCGACTTAAATATCAAATTAGGAAGATGTAATAAAACCTTTACCGCAAAACTGGAATTTTTTTTCGGATGGGTATACAAGATTTCCAAAATTCATTTTGTAATAATTTTATGTACTGCACATTGTGCTTATCCGTATTATGTTATATGTGTTACATGTATGTTTATTTTATATTATTTTTAATGTTTATTTATATGTTTCTATATGAACATTTTGAAACATGTATGAACAATATGTATATGTATGTATGTATGTACATGTTTAGGTATGTTTTCGACTCTACGAAGTTGTTTATGTACATATGTAAATATGTAAAAACTAAATGTCCAAGCTCCACGGATTGGTTTGGGTTTACTTATACTCATGTACTTTCTCTTTTGTAGCTTTAAATCATAAAAAAATTTCAAGAGCGTAGAATAAAATTAATATAAATTGAAAAATGAAAGCGGAATGATACTTAAAAAGAATTTTGGTGTAGGTTGGGCATCATTGGCTAATCGTCAGCTGTTTCGGTTAACCCGATTTACTCTGAATATGTCAATGTAAAGGCTTTTACATGGTAACTTACATTAATTTTAAAAATTGAACTATTGTAAATTAGTTCTTTGTAGTAATCGCACACCACGCTTTCGTTTATTTTTTTTAATGTATTTATCGAATGAGTGGGTACAGGAAAAGCACAGCTTTTATTATCATTTCATACGCCATGTATGTATATATATTGTTGTTGTTTTATATCGAGGCGCACGTACTTATATATTTACAATGACGGGCACAAATTATTAATATTTTCAAATAGCATTCAAAGTATGTACAAAAACAAAGGGTGAAAAGGAAGATCGTCCGCCCACGACTCTAAAAGTCATTAAAAAGAGCTAACGCGTTCTGCCAGACTTTTTTTTTATTTCGTAGTGATGCTTGGCGTGAGTTATCGAGCTAAAAAATAATAGCTAAAAAATGAATATGTTATACATATACCCACAATTCTTTATCTTTCTTCTGCGTTTTCATAATATTAAACGGCTTTTGATTTTATATATCGTGTACAATCTAAACGGTTACTTTAATTTCTTAGACCACGCATGGGCACAGAATTAAAACTCGGGACTTTCAAGGTACCTATGGGAGGGTTGGTAAAAGGAGTAGTCATGATTACTTTTGTAAGTTATTACCCATGGTAGATGTAGTATAAAAAATAAATTTGAAATTTTTAATGCTATCTCAATAAAATTTCTTTCATTAAATTAAGTGCAACGAATTATAGTTAATCAATTTTATAATACCTAGACAACAAGGAATTGTAGGCTAACACAAAATTTCTAAAATTTGCTAAAATTTTGTCTGGCGTTATTAATTTATTGATTGGAATAAACTGTACAAAATAAACATCTTGATTTCTGACGTTTATTTTCGTTTAAAAAATTTAAAAAATATTTACGTTTAAAATTACGTATTTATTTAGGGCTCATTAAATCATACCTATACTATACATAGAATGCATTTTCCGGAAGTAATTTTCCTGCATTGTGAAAAGCTATGGAACTATTTTCTCGAGGCTCTTTATAGATTGCAGTCACAGCACTTACATTTTTTTTCTAAAATTGTTGCTTTAAATTTTTTATTACATATATATGTAAATATAAATAACAAAATATAATAATATTAAAATATATCATTATTTCTATAAATATATGTTACAAGGTGCGTTCCAAAGTAAATATGACTTTTTGAATTTAGCGCCTTCTAGTGGCGTCTTTATATGTCGACTAGTGAGTTTGAATCTGTTATCCTTTACCGACTTCCAGTAAAAATTTCATGACATTTCATCTATTCGAAGTGAAGTTATTGCGTTTTAAGTGTCAGTATGTTTTTGTCATCGGTGCGAAAATGAGCTTCGAACAAAGAGCCAACATTAAATTTGGTTTTCCGAAACTTTTAAACTTTTACCGAAACTTTTCAATTGATGAAACAAGTTAATGGCGATGATTGCCTATCCCGTAGCAAAATGCACGAGTGGTTTTAACGTTTTCAAAGTGGTCGTGGGGACATAAATGACGATGAACATGTGGGCCGTGATCACCGAAAATTCCATCGAAACTGTACGTGAATTCATAAAAAATCAGCCGAAATCATCATTGAAATTCATGGATATAGAATTAAACGTCTCCAAAACATCGATCTATCGTATTTTGACCGAATATTTGGATTATAAAAGGTTTTTGTACCGTAAAGGTAAAAGTCCTGTTTACTTTGGAACGCACCTTGTATATCTCTTTATAGCGAAAAGTCCAATTTTTTGGGGCACTCTGCTTTCACAGTTTATTGTAAAACAACCCTATTTTTGTTAAAACAAATAAATTAAAAGTACAGTAGTTTAATTTCTTATACCGTATCTCTTTGTGTTGTGCGCTTTCATCTTTGGGTGAAAAATGTATTTATTTTAAAATACCGAAATATAGTACTCTTCTCTATTTTATATCCTCTGTTTCGTTTTTCTGCATTTCAGCGTTAACCCTATATCTTTCAGTGTGCTCTTCTTGCATCCCACAAATTCCAGGTCTCTTACCTACTAATCTAACTCTTAGGTACAGCGGATTAAGATAATAATTCACGCGTCCCATGCTAGCCCACTGCTGGCTGTGTAAAACCGTTGTATATGCTAAATGTGCCGGTTACACCGCCTCGATTTTGGGTGCCATTTCTTCTCGTTCAGCTCGTGCCAGTTCTTATCGTACAATTAAATATGCGTCGGCAAACAAACTTTAAATTAAAGGCGCCAAATGCTACAAAAATTGAAAAGTACCCAAAAATATTCAAGCCTGCCCTTGATAATTTGCGGCTTTGAAAAATATTACAAAGTAGTTAATCCAAGATTGCCGACCTTTTTCATTAGTTACTGGAAATGGATATAGATATATAATTTTATCAAAATTTGTTTTAAAAAAAATGGGAGTTCGTCGACATTGAAACTCTGCTAAGCCATCGACCTCGATTGCCCGAAAGTGCGAAAAATAATCTAATGGAAATAAAACGAAATCGGCAAGTATTCAAAGGCGATTGCAATATGTGATGCAGTGCGCTTAAGCATGGAATTTTATGGGAGATACGATGCATTTTCAAAGGCAAGACAAAGTTTTCAATCTCATATTGGGCTAAAATTAATGGATTTTCAACATCTTTATAATTCTTTTCGACTTGACAATATGGACAATTTCAAGTTTGTTACAAACCGTGGCAAGAATATTGTCAAAGCATCGGAATGATTAACCAACCTAAATTGTGGTAGTTCAGTTTTGCAGATGTCATGCATTGATCGGTCGAAAAAACTGAAGAACTAGTCGAATTGATTTGCAAGAAGATCGTCAAGTACATAAAAAAAGCAAATTTTGCAGCAACTAAACACATCATTAAAAATGCTATGTTAAATGCAATGGAATTCAAAAAAAAACTATTTGTAAATGTATTCGAAATATTTATATCGCTATAAATAATGTTTTAACCAAATACAGTATAATGTCCTTAACTGCCTCACCATGTTTGACTCAAAAAAATGTCCACTTATCCTAAAAATGCACTTAACCGCAATTTACATTTTTATGTACTTTTGAATGGAATTTATTGTTCTTATTACTTAAAATACTTATTTACTTAAAATAATCTGATATATTCTTTGCCCTTATTATCAATAGTTTTTCCTCTAATTTTTGAAGCTCTCTTAGTAACCCAGAACAAATATACTCCTTTCCTAATTGTTCCAGAGTCTTGATAGCATCAAAACCTTCTTTGACAGTTGGCAGCTTTGGTTCTTCATCACCGCTATTCTTATCGTCATCGTCGCTATGCTGATCTTCATCTTCAGTCTGCTCATTCAGAAGAGCACTTGTTATGTCTTTTGTCGTCAAGGTACAGTAACAATTCAGGCTCTCATAGATCCAGGTAGAATATCAACAACAAAATCATTCGCTCCAATTTCGTCACAACCAGTTACCATCTGCAATGTAATCTACTTGGATTTGATCCCTAGAAACACGTGACGATCCAGTACTGCATTACCAGCACTATGTTGTTTGATCCACAAGTACAATGCGTTCTCTATCAAAGCGTGCTTTCCTTTCCGTTGGCGCTTGGATTTAAGTCCCGCTGTTTTGGCCGATTGTTGTATGTCACTCTCCTTACGTATGATGCGGTTTATTTCGAAAAATTTAAACTATGTATTTGCCATTTATATGGCATTGCCAAGCATAAGTAAACGGTCATGCGCAGTTTGGCGCCACGATCAAAACGAACGCATCCTCCTCCGAGCGGCACTAGTCGCGTTCGCGCAACCTCTCTACACTCTGTTAACAGGTTATGTGACTCACCAGGTCCACAGGTTACGTGACTCACCAGGTTATGGGCAGATAAACAACGCTCCCAGCGAGTATAGTGCCAACGAAAAAAAAAACACAAATCTAATCACAAAACGAACACTATAATGGGTGGCGTGCTTTTTACTTTACCAGCAAAGAGTGATGATCTATAATAACAACGAAAAAATGATGGCGCTTTTGCAATTTCGAGCAAAAGGTGGCGCACTTAACATATGTATTTGTAAGAGAAAACAATCAAAATTGCAACAAAATTCATGCAGTTATTCTAAAAATGCTTTAATATTGAATAGAACTAAATTAATATTTATCAATCAAAATAGCTTTTCGTTGTACAAAAAAAGTATGATTGGGCAGTTATCTGTAATGTGCAGTTAAGTGTTGAGGCAGTTAAGCACATTACACTGTATTAATTCCTGTGAACATAACGTCCCTGATTATGAAGTTGAATCGTCATTTGTTTCTTTTCAGTTATATAAAGGTTGAACGAAATTAAAGATCAAATCTACATATTACATTCTATTAATATTACTTAAATATAACTTTACCCAAAACTACTTTAATTTCTAGAATCCGCTACATGGGTAAACCCCCTCAAGCTATTATAGCCTCTATCCACTGAGCTTTATTCACCATCTACAAGACAAGACGGATGCTTCATAAGGCTCTAAAATAATTTATAATTAATTAAAAATCCTCAGTTTTTTGCTCATTCAAATTTTACCGACCTTTTTATGCGATGTTCTAAGTTCCTTTAACATGAAAAGAATAGCGAAGATCAACTAGAAAATACAAGGTGCTAAACTAACAGTTTAACATAATTCACCTGTTCCTATAATAGTAGAAAAAAGTTATGTGTATTAAAAAGAAATCCATATTTTTCCAATAGATGACGCTATTTATATATATTTCGCGTTGTATAATTCCTATCATATAGTACAAATAAATTCATATGTTCCCAATAGAGGGCGCTATTTATCTGTATCCCGCGTTTTATAAGTCTGATCAGGTTGTAAATATAAATCCATATTTTTACAATAGATGGGCCTTTTTTTTTATCTGTATCTCACGTTATATAGGTCCAATCAGGTTCCGCTGAACGTCTTTAGAAAGATGATACCCCGTACAAAAAAAGGTTTTCTGATAGTTTTGTTATTGGGGGACTTTAAATTTAAGGCCGCGTCAAAGATGGACACTAGCAAACTGAAAATACGCTATATTTTACAGTTTCTTCCATCTATTGGAAAAATATGGATTTCCTTTTACTACACCCAATATTAAGTTAACACAATCACTTAGCACCAAAGTTGTTCCAGTAAATAATATCGCATGCTGGCATGCTCTAAAATCAAATTTTACAGCAGAAACAGTAGATTTGGCTTCATGTAGCGCCGAAGCGCAATTTAACCTAAAAAACAAAAAAGCACAAATAATAGTTGCTCACAAAGACGCTCATGACAACACGTCAGCATACATATGTGCCTAGCTGTGCCAAATATATATATATATATATTAAATATATTAATATTAATATATATTAATATATTAATATATTAAATTTTACAAATATGTCAACGTGGAAAAATCAATTGGATGTGCTAACATACAATGAAATAAAAACGGCCCGAGCACCCCGTCATTAGCGACAACGAAATTTAAAAGTGCACCACATGGGATTTCCCCAACCTAAAAGTCTCAGATGCTAAACGTGGTCATCAACTAATCGTATCTTTCTGCTCACTGAATAGCACCGAATCTTTCGACAAATCAGTTTCCCCGCACCACTCAGCCTGCCGAACATCTCTTGTCACTGTCAGTCACCAATAACTGCCAAACAGTTCTAGTAAACCAAAACACTTCAGCTGGTTAATCATCAACTAGCAACGGTGTGTTCCGCTCATTCAAAATCAACTACAACAAGAAGCTCGGCAATGGCGTCGTTTTTATAATACTACTACCCCAGCCATCGAAAATATTTTATAGTACCCATAGACTTGTTTCACTGACCACTCTGTACTTTTGCATCACATTTGACGCCCTCAGCAATAAAAAAAAACGAATTTTTAACAACGACTTGATCGAATGGGATACAATTCAAGAATTATACCAGTTTCCACATCAACCTAATTTCAATTATCAAAAGCACTAAGGGCATACCCGCCCCTGTATAAAACCTGAAATCACTACTTGCATCTACTAATAGTAACACAACAAACGAAACATACAATATTAGCTCCCAGAAATAACGCCAATAGTAATATTGAGTAATTAGTCAAGGAAAAGTGCTGTCTCCATTGAGAATGGCAAGCCAGCTGGTCGCCATCGGCACACAAAAAACTAGTAGCTGCCACATGCAAGCTCTCTAGACTTTTAAAGCAAGATGAATCCAAGACCCAAGAAATATATATTCAAAAACCTACGCAGATCCATCAGAGCTAGCGACGCACAAATCAACTATATGATCGATATAAGAAAACATGAAATACACTTTGGTTTGGAATAATTAAACTTTGTTTAAAAAGAAAAATTTATGAAAAGAACGGGTAAAGCTCGATGCTTTCGTTGGTGTGTGCCTTTGCCGTGGGGATAAGCAATATGGCTGGGACCTCAGTTAACGAGTCTGGATGGCCAACTCTTCAGCCCAATACCATTTCCGTTAGAAAGAGTCTCAAAACCAATCCGGAAATCAGAAACTCATCTACCCCAACATTGGCATTGGGAGAAGTTTCACAAACTATTGGTAATAATCAGTGCACCAACCACGGTACTCACAGAGACAATTCTGACATCAAGCCCGCAAAGACAAGAGAAATGATAAAACTCAGGAGGGTCTGGCAAGTCAGCAGAGGTCGGCGAGACAAGACTGTATTTAACAGGGCATGCAATGACCTTAATGAAAGGCTAGTTGACCTCGAGCCGAGCATCGCTGGAAACAATCTTTGGCCAGTAAAGAGGATACCAGCAGTCGCACCATCCAGAAAAAAGACAATGGTTAAGTGGAACACTTAAAAGCCTTCCAGCTTTTTTTTTTCGTTTAATTTGTTATTTATTGGATCTTCTCTTATTATGATAATAATTATTAACTTATTATAATTATTATATAACTAAGATTACAATATGAAGTAATTGTATTAGTTAGAGACGGCACTAGGATTTCTTCGTCGGGCTGTATAATCTATGCGCTTCACTCGGCTCTGACTGCAGACTCGCGTAAGCGACTTCGCGAGAGGATTTTTGTTTGCGACGAGCTATGCTTGGTGTTAAAATTTTTTAATCTGAATTTCCTCGTTGACAAGATTTATGTGGAGATCTCTGTGGATGCTTTCGCTGCGTAGGTACCATGGTGCCCAAGTGATAGTTTGCAGATTCGTTGACTGAGCTCGCTGTATAATTTCAATGTTGGTTTTTGAAGCGTTTCCCTATAGTTCACAGACGTATGTCCAGATGGGTTTCAGCACGGTATTGTAGAGGAGTATGTTGTACTCCAGACTAAGAGGAGAGTTGCAGTTTATAAGCCAGTGAAGATTGGCTGCTTTAATGCTTCATATGAGTCATCTTGGATTCATTACGTCGCCGCCAGGTGAGGCGTCTATCTAGGTGAACGCCTAGATATGTTACTACACCTGCTTATGCGATGAATGTATTGTTCAGGGTACAGGGTGGGCAGGTTTATCTGTTCAATGTGAAGATTACATGTCTGCTTTTGGTTTCGTTTATCTTGATGCGCCAGTCCGCAAACCATCTTTCAACTATTTTAAGATGACAGGAAAGTTGTTCTGTTGCCTTTGCTGGGCATCTAGATCGGCTTAGTATTGCGGTGTCGTCAGCAAATGTAGAGGTTGTGAGATGATAGTTTCTAGGCATGTCTGCTGTGTATAGGGTGTAAAGAACGGGGCCCAGCACACTACTTTGGGGGATTCCAGCATTGATAACGCGATCATATGAAGTCGAACTGTTACACCTGATTGAGCACACTCTTTTGAAGAGATAAGATTCGAGTGCTTTGTGTGTGTTCTGAGGAAGCAGTTTTGTTATCTTGTGCATTAGTCCTTCCAGCCAGACTCGGTCAAATGCTTGTGCAACATCTAAGAATATCGCTGAACAGTATTCCCGGTGCTCGAAAGCGGAATTTCTTTTGTGATGCGATTGAGCTATTCGATGATGATGATGATGATTTTTGCGAAAGCCAAATTGATGCGATGGTGTTGTATTCTATCTTTTAGGTAAGGAGTTAGTTGCTTTATAAATGTCTTTTCAAACAGTTTCGAGAGACACGTTGGAAGACGTGATTGGTCTGAAGGATGAGGGTTGGGTTTTGTCTTTGACTGGCTTGGGAATCATTACTATAATCGCCTTTTTCCACCTTTGGGGATAATATCCAAGTTTCGTAATAGCGTTGAAGAGATGGCATAAGGTCTGGACCGCACATGGTGGGAATTCTATATTCATTTTTGGTGTCACCAAGTCCAGGTGATTTTTTGATAGGTTTTTTTGTAGGTAGACAAATGAGTTGCTAGCAGGATTGGGTGGAAATACCTTCTGCACGTGATCGGCGAACGCATTAGCTCTATCTTTGTCACTGCGTATCCACCTTTCAGAGGGGCCTCGCAGTGGAACGACTGTTTCTGCCGGTGGCTGAATATTTTTGCGCGCTTTTCACTCGATTTCGCGATTTGTCTTGCTTTGATTTCTCATTTCGTGTGTGTCTGGTAGTGGTGTCTGGGAGCGGTAGATGCTTTGTCTGCAGTAACAAGTGTTTACTCTATCGATTTGACCTGGCTATCAACATCCTCCTCTGTGAATTCTGTACGAGTTGGTTTCATATGCGTACTAACATATTTCGCGTACTTTGCCCAGTTGTCTGTCAGCCTCAAGGGCTGGTCATATATGGTCGATGCTTGAGAGTAAGTATAACTGGAGAGTGATCTGATGATACTCTCTTATTATTGCGAAGTCAATGAGGTCCGGGAGTTTATTTGGATCTGCTGGCCAGTATGTAGGCCTACCCGGAGTCATATAATTGAGCTTGTTTCGCGGCTTAAAGAGCGCGTTGTAGAATTGTTTGCTCTTTGGGTTCGAAAGACGTGATCTCCAGTGCGTATGCTTGGCATGTACTTACCGGCCGCTATGAATCGCTCACTGAGTTTAAAAATTCCATGAATTGGTCCTCAGAAACTACAATACGAAGTGGGCACTAGACTGCAGCCAGGGTGACGGGGCTGGATTGCATGCTTATGGAAGTGGATTGCAGGTAGTCCATTTCTGTTCAATTATTTAGGTGTATTTTAGATTAGTATTTCAGTGCCGCCATGGGCTTTGCCGTCCGGATGGTTTGTAGCGTAGAATAGGTATCCTAGAATATGGAAGTTGTGTTGGTCTGTTAGATGCGTTTCGGAGAGGATCATGACGTCAATATTTGTTTCGACTAAGAACTGGGCAAGTTTGAGTTTGTGCAGTGAAACGCCATTTGCGTTCCACATAGATATTTGAAGTGGAGACATTATTTGGATTTGAGTGTCACAAGAAGCTGTATCAAAATATTTTTCGCATAAGCTCTTGCATTGTGGTTTGCATAAAAGTTTTCTCATATGAGTCATATGAGTTTTCTCCTATTAATGCAGCTATTCGGTTCACTACTGCACTTGAGTTTTGTTTCGCGAACGTATATTGGAGGAGGCTTAACATTCTTATGTTCCTCTTTAGGTGACTTTTCGCGGTTGTATACTTTCACCAGTAATTTTTGACTTTTTTTCTGTTTGTTGATTTTTGTACTTTTGCGTGCTAAGTTTTCTTTTTATATTTACATATCGGTCCATTCCAGGCTGTATGGTCGACCCGGTGTTCTTGTTTACTTTTTGATTTGTTGACGATGCAGCAGAACCGTTAGGTTGTGTTTTTGTTTTGATCGCTGGTTCAGATAGTAAGCTTGGGTCGATTGTGATTGCAGTTGCAGTGCTTGTAGTTGTCACAGTACCGTAGGTAAGCGTAGAGAGTTTTCAAAAGTGTTTGGAGATTGCTGGTTTTGTGACGAAATTATTAGTGAGGGAAAGCAAGAACGCACTCTTTATTGAGCTATTGGCAAAGCTACATTTTTCGGGTTAGGGGTGATTGACCGCGCGCTGTCTGCAGGTGTCGCGAAGATATAAGAGAAGTGCGCGTTGTTTCGTTGCAATGAGAGCCGGTGATCGTCTTGCTTAGTGTTTTTTTTTTATTTTTTTGAAGATGTAGAACTATTTGTTTATACTATTTCAAACACAGAATATTTATTAGGGCGATGGTGCATCGCACGGATCGTCTCTTTCGCTGTCGATTTGTTTATTTGTTATATATTAATAACTATTCACTTCACTAAAATCAACCGATTTTATACGGAGCTCGATGAAAACATGTCTTCACGCGTCAGGACATGAAGTGAAACCTACTCCGGGAAGACCAAGTCTTCCAGTCTTCCATCCAAATGAAACGATGAAGTTTCTGGAAGTATACTGTCCCCTGGATATGCCCATTCCTGAAATAGACAGCGTAGAAGTTTTAAAAGAAATCAACCAGTTGAAGTGATAGAAATTTTCCGGGTACGATCGCACACATTCCTCAGCTTTAAAATGGTCATCCTGGAAGAGAAAAACATACAAGAAGAGAATATGTCGGCATCCAGCAGTGTCATGGAGTCGTCCGCAACATTTTGGATTTTTTGAAAACTTTCTAGATATTAGGCAAGCCTTCAACAGGGTAAATCATTAAGCAAACACTTAAGCAAACGCTGTCATAATCTTAATAGCCTATCCCGAGAACAGACGATTTAATGTTCTATGTCATCTCGCAGAATCCTCTATCTACGAGGCTTATGACTTCTCCAGTATACAATACCCCACGGCAGCCCAAAATTGTACTTCATGTATTCTGCGGATATAATAATATTAATGGAAAAAATCACACCTTATGCACATTCGCTATTTTTCTGATTTTTAATGCGAAACTGACACGGGGAGAACGTGTCAAGCGCAAGATCGAACTCATAAAAGATAAAAATAGGAAAATGTGGTGGCTACTATAAAGAAGGAGTTAGTTTTTTTTTTGCAAAACACTTATACAACGTTTTTAAACCAAATGCACCTGTATGAACAATGAGTACATCGTACGCTGTCATCTCGTCGCTGTTTTTTACTAAACATGTGGCTTCGAAGAACTCATCTTCCGATTCAGATTTATTTGGAGCTGCAACGATCTGATTGTGGATTAGTTTTGGTCTGCCAGTTTTAACTGTACGCTGTTTCCTTGGACTGACAGGTTCACGCTTCATCTGCATCTCTGGATGGACTTCCTTCACTCTCGGTATCAGTTTCTTTTTGACTCGAACGCTCCCTACGTTCATTTCACCCGTTTTCCTAAATTCAAGGGTGCTGCCTTTAATGTCCAAAATGTTCAGTAAAAACCACGTCATGGCTCTTCAGGACAGTTCATGCTCCCGAGTCATACAGCCTGTATGCCTTTGCATAATTGCAGTATTCCTTGCCTTTTGGTCGTTTGTTGAGCCGTTTTCCAAACGTACGCAGATGTTTTACTACTGCGATTCGTCTATTCCACAGTTTAAACGGTGTTTCGCCACACAGGCTACTCGACGAATATCTTTTCCTTATGTAAGTTGCAGTGTTGACTGCTTCAGCCCAATAGCTAGGCGGTAGTGCTGTACCATCGTACAGCGCGCCATTTCTACTAGCGTCCTATTCTCACGCTCAGCTACACCGTTTTGCTGTGGGGTGTACTCGACTGTGAACTCGCGCTGAATACCTGCACCCGCTAGGTGCTTCTTGAATTCGTTGTTCCTATATTCCGTGCCATTGTCTGATGGTAATGTCTTCAGCTTCTTTCCAGTCTTTCGTTCGGCAAAGTTTTGAAACTCCTTAAATTTTTCTACAACTTCCGTTTTTGCCTTGAGGTGCGAGCTATATACGATCGTACCACCTCAAAAGGTCTTCTATAAACGTTACAAAATAACGGCTGCCACCCTGACTGTGCACACGCAAGGTACCACACACGTCACTGTGCACCAATTCTAAGACTTCTTTGAATCTGGAGTTCAACATTGGGAAAGGAATCTGAGATTGGTTCCCCTTAATGCAGACTTCGAATTGTGGTAAACTTACACTTATGTTTACTTTTACTCCCTGGACCATACCTCGTTGTATGACAGCTTTGAGATCCTTTTCGTTGAGATGGTCAAAATGCTCATGCCATTCTTTAAGGCCGTTTTGCCTATGACTTAATACTTGGCAGCTCTCACTTATTTCTTCCGTATAGTAGAGATCTAACTTACGTTTAGCTCTAAACACTACCTGGTCACTAGATGCTCTTACTATTTCTGCTCCGTGTCTCTTAAACTACACATTATACCCGTGGTAACATATCTTGGAGAAAGACAAAAAATTTTCCCTTAGATCAGGGACGTACAGCGTGTTCACTAGTCTTACGGAAAACTTATTCGTTAGAATAAATGGTACTAATCCACAACCGTCTATTTCTAAAGAGTTTCTATTTGCGAGCTTCAGTTTTGAACACTCTGCTGTACTAACCTTTTCAAATCGGTCTTTATGTGAGCATATGTGTGATGTCGCTTCAGAATCCAAACACCAGCCTTTCTACTCGACACTGGCAGAACTTGCTATCTCTGCCTTCATGTTGAAATTTTGACTATTGCCTTGGCCGTTTGAATTACACTCCGCTGCTTTATGACCAATTTTTCCGCAATCATAGCATCTGAACTTAAACTCGTGTTCAGTTTTCCTTTCCTTTCCTATATTGTTCTTAATAGAGTAATGGAGTAATAGAATAACAGAGTAATATAGTAATAGAGTAATAGAGTAATAGAGTAATAGAGTAATAGAGTAATAGAGTAATAGAGTAATAGAGTAATAGAGTAATAGAGTAATAGAGTAATAGAGTAATAGAGTAATAGAGTAATAGAGTAATAGAGTAATAGAGTAATAGAGTAATAGAGTAATAGAGTAATAGAGTAATAGAGTAATAGAGTAATAGAGTAATAGAGTAATAGAGTAATAGAGTAATAGAGTAATAGAGTAATAGAGTAATAGAGTAATAGAGTAATAGAGTAATAGAGTAATAGAGTAATAGAGTAATAGAGTAATAGAGTAATAGAGTAATAGAGTAAAAGAGTAATAGAGTAATAGAGTAATAGAGTAATAGAGGAATAGAGTAATAGAGTAATAGAGTAATAGAGTAATAGAGTAATAGAGTAATAGAGTAATAGAGTAATAGAGTAATAGAGTAATAGAGTAATAGAGTAATAGAGTAATAGAGTAATAGAGTAATAGAGTAATAGAGTAATAGAGTAATAGAGTAATAGAGTAATAGAGTAATAGAGTAATAGAGTAATAGAGTAATAGAGTAATAGAGTAATAGAGTAATAGAGTAATAGAGTAATAGAGTAATAGAGTAATAGAGTAATAGAGTAATAGAGTAATAGAGTAATAGAGTAATAGAGTAATAGAGTAATAGAGTAATAGAGTAATAGAGTAATAGAGTAATAGAGTAATAGAGTAATAGAGTAATAGAGTAATAGAGTAATAGAGTAATAGAGTAAAAGAGTAATAGAGTAATAGAGTAATAGAGTAATAGAGGAATAGAGTAATAGAGTAATAGAGTAATAGAGTAATAGAGTAATAGAGTAATAGAGTAATAGAGTAATAGAGTAATAGAGTAATAGAGTAATAGAGTAATAGAGTAATAGAGTAATAGAGTAATAGAGTAATAGAGTAATAGAGTAATAGAGTAATAGAGTAATAGAGTAATAGAGTAATAGAGTAATAGAGTAATAGAGTAATAGAGTAATAGAGTAATAGAGTAATAGAGTAATAGAGTAATAGAGTAATAGAGTAATAGAGTAATAGAGTAATAGAGTAATAGAGTAATAGAGTAATAGAGTAATAGAGTAATAGAGTAATAGAGAAATAGAGTAATAGAGTAATAGAGTAATAGAGTAATAGAGTAATAGAGTAATAGAGTAATAGAGTAATAGAGTAATAGAGTAATAGAGTAATAGAGTAATAGAGTAATAGAGTAATAGAGTAATAGAGTAATAGAGTAATAGAGTAATAGAGTAATAGAGTAATAGAGTAATAGAGTAATAGAGTAATAGAGTAATAGAGTAATAGAGTAATAGAGTAATAGAGTAATAGAGTAATAGAGTAATAGAGTAATAGAGTAATAGAGTAATAGAGTAATAGAGTAATAGAGTAATAGAGTAATAGAGTAATAGAGTAATAGAGTAATAGAGTAATAGAGTAATAGAGTAATAGAGTAATAGAGTAATAGAGTAATAGAGTAATCGAGTAATAGAGTATTAGAGTAATAGAGCAATAGAGTAATAGAGTTATAGAGTAATAGAGTTATAGAGTAATAGAGTAATAGAGTAATAGAGTAATAGAGTAATAGAGTAATAGAGTAATAGAGTAATAGAGTAATAGAGTAATAGAGTAATAGAGTAATAGAGTAATAGAGTAATAGAGTAATAGAGTAATAGAGTAATAGAGTAATAGAGTAATAGAGTAATAGAGTAATAGAGTAATAGAGTAATAGAGTAATAGAGTAATAGAGTAATAGAGTAATAGAGTAATAGAGTAATAGAGTAATAGAGTAATAGAGTAATAGAGTAATAGAGTAATAGAGTAATAGAGTAATAGAGTAATAGAGTAATAGAGTAATAGAGTAATAGAGTAATAGAGTAATAGAGTAATAGAGTAATAGAGTAATAGAGTAATAGAGTAATAGAGTAATAGAGTAATAGAGTAATAGAGTAATAGAGTAATAGAGTAATAGAGTAATAGAGTAATAGAGTAATAGAGTAATAGAGTAATAGAGTAATAGAGTAATAGAGTAATAGAGTAATAGAGTAATAGAGTAATAGAGTAATAGAGTAATAGAGTAATAGAGTAATAGAGTAATAGAGTAATAGAGTAATAGAGTAATAGAGTAATAGAGTAATAGAGTAATAGAGTAATAGAGTAATAGAGTAATAGAGTAATAGAGTAATAGAGTAATAGAGTAATAGAGTAATAGAGTAATAGAGTAATAGAGTAATAGAGTAATAGAGAAATAGAGTAATAGAGTAATAGAGTAATAGAGTAATAGAGTAATAGAGTAATAGAGTAATAGAGTAATAGAGTAATAGAGTAATAGAGTAATAGAGTAATAGAGTAATAGAGTAATAGAGTAATAGAGTAATAGAGTAATAGAGTAATAGAGTAATAGAGTAATAGAGTAATAGAGTAATAGAGTAATAGAGTAATAGAGTAATAGAGTAATAGAGTAATAGAGTAATAGAGTAATAGAGTAATAGAGTAATAGAGTAATAGAGTAATAGAGTAATAGAGTAATAGAGTAATAGAGTAATAGAGTAATAGAGTAATAGAGTAATAGAGTAATAGAGTAATAGAGTAATAGAGTAATAGAGTAATAGAGTAATCGAGTAATAGAGTATTAGAGTAATAGAGCAATAGAGTAATAGAGTAATAGAGTTATAGAGTAATAGAGTTATAGAGTAATAGAGTAATAGAGTAATAGAGTAATAGAGTAATAGAGTAATAGAGTAATAGAGTAATAGAGTAATAGAGTAATAGAGTAATAGAGTAATAGAGTAATAGAGTAATAGAGTAATAGAGTAATAGAGTAATAGAGTAATAGAGTAATAGAGTAATAGAGTAATAGAGTAATAGAGTAATAGAGTAATAGAGTAATAGAGTAATAGAGTAATAGAGTAATAGAGTAATAGAGTAATAGAGTAATAGAGTAATAGAGTAATAGAGTAATAGAGTAATAGAGTAATAGAGTAATAGAGTAATCGAGTAATCGAGTAATAGAGTAATAGAGTAATAGAGCAATAGAGTAATAGAGTAATAGAGTTATAGAGTAATAGAGTTATAGAGTAATAGAGTAATAGAGTAATAGAGTAATAGAGTAATAGAGTAATAGAGTAATAGAGTAATAGAGTAATAGAGTAATAGAGTAATAGAGTAATAGAGTAATAGAGTAATAGAGTAATAGAGTAATAGAGTAATAGAGTAATAGAGTAATAGAGTAATAGAGTAATAGAGTAATAGAGTAATAGAGTAATAGAGTAATAGAGTAATAGAGTAATAGAGTAATAGAGTAATAGAGTAATAGAGTAATAGAGTAATAGAGTAATAGAGTAATAGAGTAATAGAGTAATAGAGTAATAGAGTAATAGAGTAATAGAGTAATAGAGTAATAGAGTAATAGAGTAATAGAGTAATAGAGTAATAGAGTAATAGAGTAATAGAGTAATAGAGTAATAGAGTAATAGAGTAATAGAGTAATAGAGTAATAGAGTAATAGAGTAATAGAGTAATAGAGTAATAGAGTAATAGAGTAATAGAGTAATAGAGTAATAGAGTAATAGAGTAATAGAGTAATAGAGTAATAGAGTAATAGAGTAATAGAGTAATAGAGTAATAGAGTAATAGAGTAATAGAGTAATAGAGTAATAGAGTAATAGAGTAATAGAGTAATAGAGTAATAGAGTAATAGAGTAATAGAGTAATAGAGTAATAGAGTAATAGAGTAATAGAGTAATAGAGTAATAGAGTAATAGAGTAATAGAGTAATAGAGTAATAGAGTAATAGAGTAATAGAGTAATAGAGTAATAGAGTAATAGAGTAATAGAGTAATAGAGAAATAGAGTAATAGAGTAATAGAGTAATAGAGTAATAGAGTAATAGAGTAATAGAGTAATAGAGTAATAGAGTAATAGAGTAATAGAGTAATAGAGTAATAGAGTAATAGAGTAATAGAGTAATAGAGTAATAGAGTAATAGAGTAATAGAGTAATAGAGTAATAGAGTAATAGAGTAATAGAGTAATAGAGTAATAGAGTAATAGAGTAATAGAGTAATAGAGTAATAGAGTAATAGAGTAATAGAGTAATAGAGTAATAGAGTAATAGAGTAATAGAGTAATAGAGTAATAGAGTAATAGAGTAATAGAGTAATAGAGTAATAGAGTAATAGAGTAATAGAGTAATAGAGTAATAGAGTAATAGAGTAATAGAGTAATAGAGTAATAGAGTAATAGAGTAATAGAGTAATAGAGTAATAGAGTAATAGAGTAATAGAGTAATCGAGTAATAGAGTATTAGAGTAATAGAGCAATAGAGTAATAGAGTAATAGAGTTATAGAGTAATAGAGTTATAGAGTAATAGAGTAATAGAGTAATAGAGTAATAGAGTAATAGAGTAATAGAGTAATAGAGTAATAGAGTAATAGAGTAATAGAGTAATAGAGTAATAGAGTAATAGAGTAATAGAGTAATAGAGTAATAGAGTAATAGAGTAATAGAGTAATAGAGTAATAGAGTAATAGAGTAATAGAGTAATAGAGTAATAGAGTAATAGAGTAATAGAGTAATAGAGTAATAGAGTAATAGAGTAATAGAGTAATAGAGTAATAGAGTAATAGAGTAATAGAGTAATAGAGTAATAGAGTAATAGAGTAATAGAGTAATAGAGTAATAGAGTAATAGAGTAATAGAGTAATCGAGTAATCGAGTAATAGAGTAATAGAGTAATAGAGCAATAGAGTAATAGAGTAATAGAGTTATAGAGTAATAGAGTTATAGAGTAATAGAGTAATAGAGTAATAGAGTAATAGAGTAATAGAGTAATAGAGTAATAGAGTAATAGAGTAATAGAGTAATAGAGTAATAGAGTAATAGAGTAATAGAGTAATAGAGTAATAGAGTAATAGAGTAATAGAGTAATAGAGTAATAGAGTAATAGAGTAATAGAGTAATAGAGTAATAGAGTAATAGAGTAATAGAGTAATAGAGTAATAGAGTAATAGAGTAATAGAGTAATAGAGTAATAGAGTAATAGAGTAATAGAGTAATAGAGTAATAGAGTAATAGAGTAATAGGGTAATAGAGTAATAGAGTAAAAGAGTAATAGAGTAATAGAGTAATAGAGTAATAGAGTAATAGAGTAATAGAGTAATAGAGTAATAGAGTAATAGAGTAATAGAGTAATAGAGTAATAGACTAATAGAGTAATAGAGTAATAGAGTAATAGAGTAATAGAGTAATAGAGTAATAGAGTAATAGAGTAATAGAGTAATAGAGTAATAGAGTAATAGAGTAATAGAGTAATAGAGTAATAGAGTAATAGAGTAATAAAGCAATAGAGTAATAGAGTAATAGAGTAATAGAGTAATAGAGTAATAGAGTAATAGAGTAATAGAGTAATAGAGTAATAGAGTAATAGAGTAATAGAGTAATAGAGTAATAGAGTAATAGAGTAATAGAGTAATAGAGTAATAGAGTAATAGAGTAATAGAGTAATAGAGTAATAGAGTAATAGAGTAATAGAGTAATAGAGTAATAGAGTAATAGAGTAATAGAGTAATAGAGTAATAGAGTAATAGAGTAATAGAGTAATAGAGTAATAGAGTAATAGAGTAATAGAGTAATAGAGTAATAGAGTAATAGAGTAATAGAGTAATAGAGTAATAGAGTAATAGAGTAATAGAGTAATAGAGTAATAGAGTAATAGAGTAATAGAGTAATAGAGTAATAGAGTAATAGAGTAATAGAGTAATAGAGTAATAGAGTAATAGAGTAATAGAGTAATAGAGTAATAGAGTAATAGAGTAATAGAGTAATAGAGTAATAGAGTAATAGAGTAATAGAGTAATAGAGTAATAGAGTAATAGAGTAATAGAGTAATAGAGTAATAGAGTAATAGAGTAATAGAGTAATAGAGTAATAGAGTAATAGAGTAATAGAGTAATAGAGTAATAGAGTAATAGAGTAATAGAGTAATAGAGTAATAGAGTAATAGAGTAATAGAGTAATAGAGTAATAGAGTAGTAGAGTAATAGAGTAATAGAGTAATAGAGTAATAGAGTAATAGAGTAATAGAGTAATAGAGTAATAGAGTAATAGAGTAATAGAGTAATAGAGTAATAGAGTAATAGAGTAATAGAGTAATAGAGTAATAGAGTAATAGAGTAATAGAGTAATAGAGTAATAGAGTAATAGAGTAATAGAGTAATAGAGTAATAGAGTAATAGAGTAATAGAGTAATAGAGTAATAGAGTAATAGAGTAATAGAGTAATAGAGTAATAGAGTAATAGAGTAATAGAGTAATAGAGTAATAGAGTAATAGAGTAATAGAGTAATAGAGTAATAGAGTAATAGAGTAATAGAGTAATAGAGTAATAGAGTAATAGAGTAATAGAGTAATAGAGTAATAGAGTAATAGAGTAATAGAGTAATAGAGTAATAGAGTAATAGAGTAATAGAGTAATAGAGTAATAGAGTAATAGAGTAATAGAGTAATAGAGTAATAGAGTAATAGAGTAATAGAGTAATAGAGTAATAGAGTAATAGAGTAATAGAGTAATAGAGTAATAGAGTAATAGAGTAATAGAGTAATAGAGTAATAGAGTAATAGAGTAATAGAGTAATAGAGTAATAGAGTAATAGAGTAATAGAGTAATAGAGTAATAGAGTAATAGAGTAATAGAGTAATAGAGTAATAGAGTAATAGAGTAATAGAGTAATAGAGTAATAGAGTAATAGAGTAATAGAGTAATAGAGTAATAGAGTAATAGAGTAATAGAGTAATAGAGTAATAGAGTAATAGAGTAATAGAGTAATAGAGTAATAGAGTAATAGAGTAATAGAGTAATAGAGTAATAGAGTAATAGAGTAATAGAGTAATAGAGTAATAGAGTTATAAAGTAATAGTGTAGAGGAGGATGTTAAACGTTAAGCCTGTTAGTAGGTACTGAGTGTCTACATTACCATTAATAAGGTTATGTAGGGAAGCGACACCCATCATCCTTATACGGTTTGTTAGAGATTCGAGACGTGACCGACATTACCGCGGTTGTCAAGATGATAACGACTCTCGTGGGTACCAAAAAGGATTTCTCGTACAAAACGGAGAGAAACAGTAACGTACGCGTAATGATGCCAGACAAGGAGTCCTACACAGCCCTACGCCAGCACCTTGTGGCACATAACAAAAGGCACCTTCCAACCAAAGGACGAGAGAGCGTACAGGGTGGTCATCAAGGGACTTCATCACTCAACGGACCAGACTGAAATTAAAGAAGGACTCCACAAATAAGGCCATACTGTGAGGTATCTGCACAATCCCATTGGTAAATCCCATTGGAAATCCAAACAACCACTGGGGATATTTTTTGTTAATCTAGAACCAGCGAACAACAACACAGAGGTTTTCAAAATAAAGAGAATTTGCAGGTCTGTCGTCACCGTAGAGCCCCCACTGAAGTTCAACGATGTTCCACAATGTTTCAGGTGCCAAGGGTTCGCACACACCCACCGCTACTGCTTCCAGGAACATCGCTGCGTGAAATGTGGTGGTTCTCACGACTCTAGGTCATGCACCAAAAAAGATGACGAGAAAGCATGCTGTTTACATTGCGATTGAGAGGATGATGGAAAAATTGATCTCGCAGATGTTCTCGCAGATGATACAGTTTATGGCTCCCATCCTCAACAGAAAGTAATGCAAATAAGTCTTAATATAGTTTTTTGGAACGCAAACGGCCTACAGAGGAGCAAAGCCGAAGAGCATCACATCAAAACAGACAATATCGATGTTTTTCTAGTTTCCGTAGTTAAAGTAGGATCCCCAGATCCCCAGATCCTACTTTAACATTAGCGGGTACGAACTGTTACATGCCAACTATCCATCTGGCAGAGCACGCGGAGGAGCAGCTATGCTCATCAGAAGTGGCATTCAGTACACGGAACTTCCCGCGTTTCAGGAGGCTCAGTGCGCCGTGACCACGATTTCTACCCCACAGGGAGATACCACCATTGGTGCGGTTTACTTCCCACCCAGACACTCGATAACCGAGACCCACCTTCAGGACTTCATCGAGTCCCTTGGTCCTCGCTTTATAGCAGCCGGAGACGTTAACGCCAAACACTCCTGGGGGGCCCCGCACAAACAACCTCAAAGGCATAAAGCTCTATAAGTACCTGCAGAGAAAGAGTCTGGACTGCCATTCCACTGGAGAACCCACACACTGGCCTACCGACCCTTTAAAGCAGCCGGATCTGCTAGACTTTACCGTCTCCAAGGGCATAGGACACTCTAAGATAACATGCTCAAGCTATGATAAACTGCTATCCGACCACAGCGCAGTAAACTTGCTCCTAAACATCCCCGTCCTCAGAAAAACCCCGCCCAGAAGACTCACTGGGAAACACACAAATGCCCCCATACGTTCTGGATGCTTTCCTCCCTGTACCCAGATCCCCCTCTTTCCACACCAAGCAACATAGATGCGGCCATCGTAAAACTAACCAAAGAGATGCACAATGCTGCTGAGTTTGCGAATCCAACGCCTCCGACTACCCCGAGAACACCTGAAAGAGACGTGCACTTGTGGTCTCCTGAAATCGCGGCCCTCGTGGCCGAAAAAAGGCGCCTCAGAAGAGTCTGGTATTCCTCGCGCAACCCCAGGGACAAGACAGCACTTAATCGTGCCACCAAGGAACTGAAGGACAAGCTAACCATCCTACGGCAGGACTTCTTCTATAGATTCCTTAAGGAGCTGAAAACTGGAGACCCGCAGCACAATCTGTGGAATGTCACGATGCACATAAAAAGACCTGCGAAGAATATATCACCCGTGCGCAAAGTGGACGGTTCCTGGTGTCGGTCTGAGGTCGAAAGAGCTAGAAGCCTTTGCTGACCATCTACATAGTGCATTCTCACCTTTCGACAGATGCACTGCCGAAGAGCGTGCTGCCACCACAAGGTTCGTAGACAGCCCAAATGCTCCTAGCCCGCCAATACAGCCCGTCGTACCAGAGGAGATTGCGCAGGAGATCGCCTCCTTAAAAAATGGCCAGTCACCAGGTCCGGTCCGAATCGATGCAACAGCACTGAAAATGTTGCCCTTAATTTGTTCCCAAAGGCTGGCTAACATCTTTAACAGCTGCCTCCGTCTAGGGTACTTCTAGAAAGAATGGAAGCATGCTGAAGTACTTGGACTCCTCAAGCCTGGAAAACCTGAAGCCAATCTAGCCTCGTATCGTCCGATCAGTTTTCTGGCAATCCTCTCCAAAATACTTGAAAGAGTATTTTTGGGTAGAGTGCTGCCAGTATTAGACGAGGCCGGACTGATCCCAGATCACCAGTTTGGCTCCAGACGTTTCCATGGAACACCTGAGCAATGCCATCGGCTTGTTGAGAGCATACTTGAGGCCTTCGAAAAGAAGAAGTACTGGATGTCAAACAGGCGTTTGACAGAGTCTGGCACCCTGGACTCCTTTTCAAAATTAAATCCCACCTCCCAAGTTCCCACTTCGTCTTCCTCAAGTCGTACACTGAGGGAAGAAAATTATGATTGAGATGCGGATCATTAATCAGCACGCCCAAGCCTATAAGAGCAGGAGTACCTCAAGGCAGTGTTCTTGCACCCATCTTGAACACAATCTTCACAGCAAACCTTCCCATTACCCCCTCCCGGAACCTCACAGTAGCCACCCTAGCCACACCGCCTGCCAAGCCTCCGCCATAGATCCCAAGGAAGCATGAAACGATGGAACATCGTGTTCAGCGCGGAGAAATCCTCCCACACAACGTTCGCACTACGCAGGGGGGAATGCCTCCCGTCACACTCAACGGGGAAACCATCCCAATGAATAACACTCCCAAATATCTAGAGCTGACCCTGGACCGCAGGCTCACATGGAGCCCTCACCTGATCAACAAGCGCAACCAGGCCGACCTACGACTCAAGCAACTGCACTGGCTCCTGGGGAGAAGGTCCAAGCTCAGGGAAACACTCAAACTACTCATATACAAAGTAGTCCCGAAGCCAATCTGAAACTATGGGATACAGATGTGGGGCATGGCAAGCTGATCAAACCGATAAATGAATAAATGAACGAAAACTCCGTACCACAAAAACTCAATAATCCATAAAGAGCTTGGAATTCCATGAGTAGCAGAGGAGATCACCCGTCTCAGCGAAAGATACACAAAAAGACTGGACAACCACCCCAACCACCTGGCCATCAACCTCATAGATAATCCCTAAGACGACTGAAGAGGAAGCACCCGCTTGACCTCCCCCATCAATAGACACCTAAGTCAACCTCCTTAAAAATACATTCCATGTACCTCCCTTATGTCAATGTCACCCCGGACAGATTTTTAATTAAAATAAGTGAGAAAAGTTATCTTCGGCTTGCCGAAGATGGTTCAGTCAAATAAATAAATGTTTAATTCGGTTGCAATAGCTTGGACCATACAAAGACTTGTTTTCATATCGGTCGTTTGTATGGCAGCTATATGATATAGTGGTCCGCTCCGGCCGATTTTTAAACTTGATCTGCGTGCAACAAAAATAATGATCTGGTAAAAATTTCAAAACGCTAGTTTCAAAACTACTGTCTATTTTTTGCATAGAAACAGACATACAGACGGACATGGCTACATCGACTCGGCTGTTAATGCTGATCAAGAATATATATACTATGTGGGGTAGGAGATGCTTCCTTTAATGCGTTACACATTTCTGGACAAAATTATAATACCCTCTGCAAGGGTATTAAAAATAAGAACATTACAACAAAAAATTAAACATCGTAAAAATATATTAATATATTTTATAAAGTTTATTTATAAAGAGATTATTATAAAATTTTGAATATTAATGTATGATGTTAAAGCAAGATCGCTCTTCTCTGCTTTCTGCCTTCACCGTCCCGTACCAAGCTCCAGCTGCCGACTACTGTCTAGTGCCTGGGCTGGCCACTCTTCTCCAGATCCAGGGCTGGGAACTCCTCTGAAGTACCAGGGCTGGCAACTCTTCTGATATCTTGCATCTTACATTCGGCCCTCCTGACTCTCTTCATTTGACCCAGATGATAGTAGCTCCTCATTATCCGCCACAACTTCATATTATCGCAACTTGTTGATGTAGTATTTGGCCCTTCTATGCTCGCTGCTTTTCGGACGTCATATCGCCCGTTTCGCTTAACTTGTACTATTTCATATGGGCCTAGATAACCGCTTGCCAGCTTACGTCCAGCAACAAATTGAGTTCGCTTGATCGGCACTAGGTTATCTACCCTATACCCATGCTCTGGTCGACGTTTCTTGTCATAATTTCGTTTGTAGATCTGTTGTGCGTGCTCAATGTTTTGTTTCGCAAATTCACGCAGTTTTTGAAGTTTTGCGTTTTGCTCTCCATTAAAATCAGGAATCAATTCTTCATTCAGGATCTCCAGTACAAAATTTTCAGCTCGGTTGTGCATTTTGGTGCCAAATACAATTTCGAATGCTGATGTTTCAACAGCTGCATGTACTTGAGAATTTATTGCTTGCTGTACTTCTGCTACATATTTGAACCACTTGGATGGTCCCGCTGCCAACAGTTTGGATATGATTGCCAAAATCGCACGATTTACTCTTTCTATTTGGCCATTGGCCACTCCTGTCGTTGTACATACGTGCTCCACCTCATGCCTTTCTGCAAACTCCTTAAAAGCAATAGAGGTGAATGCTGAGCCCCTATCCGTTACAATACGTGTTGGAAAGTCAAAAATACTTGACCAGTCGTTCAGTTGTCTAATTACTTCTTCATGACCTGTTGATTTGGTTGGGTAGAGCCAGACAAATTTGGAAAACCCATCCACAGCTGACAGCATGTACTTGTACTGTTTAGATGACGCATCCATGGGTCCAAGATGATCAATATGTAAAGTTTGTAGTGGCGTATCTTCTAACAAATCCACTAACTAATCATTGCAGTTGTCTTGTATAGAAGATCGCCTTTCACCTTAAAGTTTTGGTACTGCCACTGTTTAAGAATTTCCCAGACAGCTTTTATGTAATCGTCGTCCTGCTGGGCCTTTTTAATACGTGCAGTAATCTCTGCAGTATACAACAACAATCCTTCTCTTGTGATGAATGCTGTGAGCGACTTGATACTTTCCTTGATTGGAACGTGGAAGAATCCATTTTCGAGGTTCATTATAGTACACCACTTGGAAGATTGCAACTTTTCGACAATTTCTTCCATCAATGAAACCGGAAAAGCATCGATAAGAACCATACTGTTCAACTTCCTATAGTCCACACAGACGCGGAGCGTTCTATTCTTCTTTTTTACCAGTACTACTCTGCTCGGAATATTCGACGTTGACTGACGCACTACTCCTTGTTCTATCCATTCACTTATTTTTTGCTTTACTGCGTCAGCTTCATCCGTCGATAATCGTGCTGGTGCATGGCGAAATGGCTGCTCAGGAACTCCCTCAGGAACTATTGTCAACTCAATCGGGCATTTTTGTGCTGGATTTGGCATCGCTTCATAACTTTCCTGCAACAAACGCAGGTGAACCTCAACATCCTAGCCAAACGGTAATTGATGGCTCCCTCGCACAAGTCATCATCTCAATGCAGCAGACCATTACTGGTCTTCAAAAAACCATCGCTGAGCTATTTGAGGAGATCAAAGAACTCAGACGTTCTAAGTCGTTGACGCAGCGCAATTAATGGAACTTGTGAACTGCGCCTCGGAGCCTGGAACGCTCGTAGCATTATCCCAAATGCTAATGAGCTTAAGGTGTTTCTCAGCAAGCACGAAATTGATGTTATGCTTATTTCAGAGACACTCCTACACGACGGATCCTACCTCAATATGATAGGTTACAGCTGCTATCGAGCAGATCACCCAGGAGGACCCAGAGGAGGAGCTTGTATCCTAATCCGGCAAGGATTAGTGCACTATCACCTGCATTCGATCACAACGAATCACCTACAAATGGGTACGGTAAAAATTTCCACTAATTTGGGCGAAATAATGGTGTCAGCTGTGTACCTTCCTCCAGGCCTACCTTGGAATTCCTCTGAGTTTAATAATCTCCTTGGTCAACATGGTCAAAGGTTTATCATTGGAGGTGATTTTAACGCTAAGCATCGCCTCTGGGGTAGTATAAGAGCGAATGCTCGAGGCTCAGCATTTCACGATGTTATTTCCGGCAGCTCAACTCAAATTCTGGCTACAGGCAGACCCACTCACTACCCGTATAACACGAGGAAAGTACCTTCATGTATCGACTTCTTCTTCTACAAAGGTATAGCTAACAGTCTACTATCAGTACGCGAAGAGTATGACCTATCTTCTGATCACTTGCCGCTGATCGCTTCACTAACAACGTCACCTCATAGTACCGCCCCTATTAGGATGCTCGTTCCACCTGGTGTGAATATAAGGCTGTTTCAGTACGAACTTAAAAATGCCTTTAACCTCAATACAGAGATAAATACAGCAGACGATATCGATAAAGCGGTTGAAACTTTTATGAAGAAGATCAAAGATACAGCTCAAATTGCAGCTCCTGGCAGCGCAGTTCACCTACGCAACGTGCGTAGCAACATCGCTCTCTCTCCGAAAGGAGTAGGACTCTTAACTCTCAAGAAACGTCTCCAGCGTGAGTTCATCAGGACCAATGATCCAATAATTGACAGATTGTACCAAAGGATATCAAATCGGGTGAGAAAAGTACTAGCCATACTGAAAAGACAAGCAACTGACGTGTTCCTCGGGAAAGCTACTGCCGATGAAAACTCAAAATTCGCGCTCTGGAAGCTCACGAAGACATTCAAGAGACAAGTTGCTCCAAAGTTTCTAGTTCGTAACCCAGATGGCACTTGGGCAAAATCACCTCAGGACAGAGCTGAACCGTTTGCCAAAAACCTGGAGGAAAGATTCCAGCCGTTCGAGACAGCATCGCCAAGACGAGTACAACTGGTTGCTGAATCCCTAGAAGTCCCATTGCAGATGGCTCTTCCTGTAAAGCCTATTAAACTCAGGGAATTGGAAGATAATATCAAATCCCTTTGCAATAACAAGGCTCGGATCACATCGACAACCGCTCCATTAAGCTGATGCCCCACAGATCTTTGTTATTCCTTGTACTAATTTTCAACTCTGCTCTTCGACTGGGACACTTTCCAAGCGCCTGGAAGAAGGCGAATATCATTATGCTCCATAAAAGTGGGAAGCCAGAGGAATTGGACTCCTATCGCCCAATAAGCCTGCTTCCAGCATTTGGCAAATTACTTGAGAGGTGCATCCTGAGAAGATTGCTCGAGTCCCGAAAGGTCCAGAAAGCTATTCCGAAGTTTCAGTTTGGTTTTAAACTCAGGCACACATGAACAGCTTCACCGCGTAGTGAACTTTGTACTGGAAGGTTTCGATGGAAAGGAGTACGTCATTGGAGCTTTTCTGGACATCCAGCAGGCTTTTGACAGAGTGTGGCATGAAGGACTTCTACACAAGCTTAAAAGCCTACTAAATCCTCAGCTCTTTTTGATAATAAAAAGCTTCCACCACGAGCAATCCTTTAAAGTAGTACAGGACGGACTGTCCTCCCAAACAAAAAGAGTCAGAGCAGGTGTACCCCAGGGAAGTGTGTTAGGTCCAACACTATATAGCCTGTATACGCACGACATGCCCTCAGCTGACAACATGTCGCTTACAGATCCCAATGACCTTCTAGTTGCCACTTTTGCTGATGACACTGCAGTCCTGGCCAGGGATACTTGCGTCTATACAGCCACTGATACGCTTCAGCTTTATCTAAAAAAATTTGAGAACTGGGCCCTACGTTGGAACATTGCAGTCAATCCGGTAAAGTGTGTTTCCGTGACGTACACCCTGTGAAAAGACACATCACCCGGTGTGTTTCTGCATGGAGAGCTCCTCACACAATTAAACGCCCACAAATATCTCGGTGTCACTCTGGATAAGCGACTTACATTTCAACGCCATGTAACGGATGTAATTAGGAAGCTTAAAACAAAGGCGAACAGCATGGCTTGGCTCCTTAGGCCTGGAGTCAAACTTTCAGTTTCCAACAAGGCCAAAATTTATAAGGTTGTCTTGGCTCCTATTTGGAAATATGGCATCCAAGTGTATGGCATCGCCGCAAAGTCGCACCTCAACAAAATTCGTGTGGCTCAGTCGCAAATCTTGCATAAACTATCTGGAGCGGCTTGGTACATCCGCAACAAAGACATTGAACAAGAGCTGAAGGTACCAAGGATTGGCGATGTCATAAACAAACATGCAACCGCGTACGTTAATAAATTGGGAATCCACCCAAACCAGTTGGCTCGAAAACTCTTAATGAGGAGACGTGTATTGGGACTAAGGGCGAGAAGGAGGCTCCTGCGCATTCACCCAACAGATCTGCCGAGAAGATATATAAGTTAATTGATAAAATTAATTCATGCCTCTAGACTCCATAATTAGGTTTAAGTATGTAAACATGTAAATCTCTATAAAAATTATGAAACTCTGCAGTATAAGTTGCTACAAACAGTAACAGTGGACTGCAATGTAAATAAATACAATTTTTATACAAAAAAAAAAAAAAAAAGCTGTTCCACTAGTTTCCGATATTGAGGCAGGTTCCACGGCGACATTGTAGATTGAAGCATAATCATGTATGAAACCATTATTTTACTCATCTCGCAAAAAAGTATACCCATTCTTATCGTACACCATCCGAAATTTGGAAATAAAATCGTATCCCAGTAAAACGTCTGAATCAATCGACTCATTTGGCACAACTAAAAACTGATGGTTAGTTTTTAATTGGTCGATTGGTACTTGAGTACCAAACATTCCTCAGACTTCGTTGATTTGTTTCAAAAACCGCGTAGCGTTCTAATTTTTTTGATTACTTTGACCCCTTGCACGCGTTCAACAACATCCTTTCGAATTAAGCTAACATTAGCCCCAGAATCTACAAGGCAATCCACTGCAGTTTTGTTTAATTTAATTGTCTTCAAAGGATTTTGTTTTTTTACCACTCGAATATTGTCAATTTTATTTGGGAAGTTACTCGAAATATGTCCTTCCTGGTTGCAACTAAAACATTTGTAACCGCTGCGCAATCTTTTCGTTTATGCTCCGCTAAGCCACAATTAAAACAATGATATTTTTTCCCTTTTTCGATCGCACGTTTAGGATTTTGTTTTGGCTATTTATCATCAATATTCAGTCGCTCATAAATTTCAAACTCTTCTCTCAATTCTTTGTATAATTGGCAAAGTAACATAGCGTACTTATATTCGTTTTTTATTTGTAGTCCATTAACGATATAACAGATCACTGCGAATTCCTCCATTTTACCAACAGCAGCAATTTTTTTCATCTGTAGCATATAACAACTTTTAGGCATATAGTTCACTCCTTTAACAACCTTTCGTCATTTTGTCCTCAACTTTAGCAACTTTTCCAAAACGGACGCCAACATTTATTTTTTTAACACATTTTTCACACCATTAGTTCAGAACCGGTTGAGCCCCCATATGTAGAGTTTATTATAATTTATTTAAAAAGAGTTTATTATAATTATTGAATATTAATGTGTGATGTTAAAGAAAGATCGCTCTTCTCTGCTTTCTGCCTTCACCGTCCCGTTCCGAGCTCCAGCTGCCGACTACTGTCTAGCGCCAGGGCTGGCCACTTCTCCAGAGCCTGGGCTGGGAACTCCTCTGAAGTGCCAGGGCTGGCAACTCTTCTGATATCTTGCATCTTACATATATAATATATAGTATATATCTAATCTATATCAATCTAATAGCACATTAAGATCATTAACCTGAGTTAATATTTTTAAGGAAATCCCATAGAGATATCCCAAATGTGGCCTGGTTAGGGCACGAACGACAATAAGATATTAGCTTACATTTTACGCATTACCCATTAAGTTTTAAGAGATTGGTAGAACACCATTTTTGACAGTTGTCCAAATTGGACTGAAGTTTACATAGGCTAAAAGAGGATTTATATTGAAGAAATTGCTTAACGTCGTCTGCATACATAAGAACCATAGAGTTCGTTACAGTGGTATGTCATTAAAATAGTAAAAAGAAACGGGCCAATAAAGATTCCTTGGAGGATTGATCTAACAAGGGGGGTGTGTACATCTTTAAAATAGACTCGTTAGGTTCTGCCAGCTAAGTATCTGGAAATCCACATAAGAAGGTCTAAGGGAAATTCCAAAGATTAAGTATACTTCAAAGGAGTGAGTGGTTAACAGAGTCAAATACTTTCTTCTCCATGTTGGCATGGAGAAATAAGTGAACTGCAGAGGTATTGCAAATGTGGTGTGACTAATTTTTTCAAAAGCTTTGGAATCGCTGACAATTTAGAGATGCCTCTATAATTGGTAGCATCGGATTGTTTTCCTTGTTTTATGTAGTGGAATTATGAAAGATTCCTTTCACATATGGAGGAAGATCGAAGTTTTCAGAGACAGGGAGAAAAGTTTTAGAAGAGCTTTGCAAAATGTCTTAGCGCAGGACTTCAGTACACAGCCGAGAAAACCATCGGGACCTGGCGAATAGACTGGTTTTACCTTCAGAAGATCTGATAACACACTGCTTTCGGAGAACGATGGTCTGAAAAAAGGATGGGTTGATTATATATTATAGGCATAAGGCTTATCCGTATTTGTAAGAGGTGAATACGTTGCTTGAGAATATGTTGCGAATAGATCGGCAATACTCTGATCAGTAGTCGCAGATAAATTTCAAACGAAATCAAAGGGGGAGAAGATACATGTTAACGCTTATTGTTCACCTAATTATAAAACTGCTTCGGATTCTGTTTAAATTGGATCCAGCAGTGGTAAAAATAATTATTATAACAGGGATAGCTCTACACGGTGAAGTTTGTCTTGAAAAAGTTACATCACAGCCATTTTTTTTATTTTTTTTTTTGTAAGAGTCTGTTCTTTAAATATTTTAAGTTGTTAAGACTCCTTGTAAACCAAGGCGGATCAGTCGAGGCTGATGGATACTTCCATGCCACGCAAGAGTCGAAGCATGCGTTAAGCGTTTTGTAGAATGTTTCTAAAGCGATATTAATATCGGTGCATTCCCAAAGATCGGACCATTCAAATGTTTAAATTATTTAGTCTTCAAAAGTCAGGCTTACGAAAGGAAAGAGTTTTATTAACTTCATGGCGACACTTAAGATTGATACGAGTAAGAATATCGAGGGACAACTCAGGCGTTTCGTGGTATGAATTTTCTTGGGTCGAAGGTGGCATGGCTCTGGAAAGGCCAATTCGGTCAGGATTAGAAGCAAATCATAGATCATAGAAACCGACCGCAGAATTTCTTACGTTGTTAATTTGACCAAGGCACATATCGAACAAACACGCAGTGAAACCATGGTGTGTTTGTATGAGGTCGGTCACGGCTGATAGTGGTGTACCTAGCTGGAAATCCTTCGAAGCTAGAAATCTCCGGCTTTAACCAGGTTTCTGTAAAGACTATTATGTGTAATAAAGAACTATAAGAATGATGTTTAGAGAACTTAGTCCGTAGCCCCCTAGTATTCTGATAGGTAAGAACAATAGATGTAAGTTTTTTGAGAAGATTTTTAGCTTTTGGGAGTTTAACTCCCACATACCAAAAGCTGGTCGAATAATTTGTGTCGAACATCGGCAAAACGTATCTCGTAACTTGAGGGATAATGTTTCTAATGTCGTACCGGGGGTCCGGGCTGTGAATATTCCTCAAGAGTGTATTTTAGGAGTGTAAATCTAGTGGGTGCCGCGGAATCATTTAAAGTGACAAATTTAGGACAAATTGGTAAAATTTTGCTAAATTGCTGCGTAAAAATGGGGGCCGTATTTCTATTTACAACTTCTGCTCTTGAGGCAGCAAGAAATATAAGCGTTTGCATGGCTGTCGGCTGTTGTTCAGCAGCGGAATGCAGCTGAATTGGAAATCAATCGCTCGGAGTTAATCGTTAATTTTTTCGGAAACCACCTAGCAACACTTTAAGCCTATTCATAGTCTGTGGCATGAAAGATCGCATCTCGTTTTAAACATTATGATACCAGAACGACAAAAGTGCAGGCCAGTACTACGAAAAATGGGGAACCCGCACATCTGGCAGCAGGGAATGCTAAGCAGGCCGTGGAAATCGGTTTTTTTTCCCACTGCATAACGTACAGCCCAAATCCCGCCCAACCGACCGATGGGCTCTGCTGTTACGAGGAAGAAGTGGAGTGCGTTTGTTGCTCTAAAAGGTAGGTGAGAATTGAGAATTAAAATAAGAGGGGAGGTGAAGAATTGCATCCCAGTTGAGTTCCCTAAGAGCAAACATCAAGAAATTCTTTTGAACGGATTCTATGCGATCTTGATGAACCCCACACTGAGGGCTCCAGACGCATGACCCGTACTCCAGTATTGGACGTACTAAAGATACGTATAAGCTTTTAGTTATATAAGGGTAATTGTTTAAGCATTGAACATGTGTTTAATATTAAAATATATGAAATATATGAATATATAAAATTTAAGAATGTAAAAGGTTTCGGTCCACCAACAAAAAAATATTATTAAATATATTATCTCCTTTAAGGAACATGTACTCGCGTGCTTAAGTTAACACCACGCTGCTAGGGTAAAGGTCATAAAATACTTAGGCCGCCGGCGCACATACCAACGCATTGAAAGGGTTGGGGGCATAAGTATATAAATAGTTTAAAAGAACTCTTGTTAGTACATAAGAACCTAATTGTATGATTGTGTTTCTTCGGATGTTGAAGAATATTAATAACAAAGTTTCAAAACCGAACTCATTGGGCTAAGACCGATTATTTTGGGCTCCTCTTAACATTTGGTCCTTCGACCAAAACCTGAAATTTTCCCCCTTGTGCTAAGAAACTTAGGTATAAACTAGTATCTGATAAGTGACTGCAGATTCGTGTTAAAATCTCAGTCCACGGTAGCTAAAGAATAAAGGCTTCGGACTAGAGACAAATATTTAGTCAAAAAACGACATCGCCAGCTACATCAGCAGCAACATCGTCAGCCACATTAGCAGCAACATCGACAGCTACATCAGTGGCAACATCAGCAGCAACATCAGCAGCAACGTCAGCAGCAACATCAGCAGCAACATCAGCAGCAACATCGCCAGCAACATCAGCGGCAGCATCGACGGCAGCATCGACGGTAGCATCGGCGGCTACATCGGCGGCAGCAGCGGCGGCCGGTTTAATTTTTATTCATTTTGCTTGATAGTTACGTTATAAGTAGATAGAAATTAAAATGTCTACAAAAGAGAAGGCAAACTTAATTAAAGATAAGGTTAGGATTACTAGATTAGTACATGCGATTTTAATGAAAGATGGTACCGTAGAAGATAAGGTACTATTAGCCTCATTAGAATCCCAAAGTTTAGAATTATTGAAGCTAGGGCCAATGTATCATGAGGATTTTTCTAAGGAACCTTTTAATACGATGTCAAAAAAATTTAAATCAGCTAACGCAAAGGTAGCTAGAAATATTACAAAAATTGAGTTAGATGCCAAGCTTAGGGGTTCCATCGACCAAGTGGTGGTATTAATCCAATAAGGATTAATAAATTAGGAATATATCAGAGCAAAATAGAAACTGCTTCTGAATTAATAAGGATTGAAGGGTTTCCGAATCAATTTATCGCGGAGATTTTAGAAAAAAATGAAGATATTGGCATTTATATAGAATTAATGAAGACGCTCATGACGACGATTTCATGGATTTGAAAATGTAGAAAAAAAGGTAGAAGGTAAAATTTCAAAAATGGACGATTTAAATATAAATATGAAGGTAATAATTTTGCCTAAATTAATAAAACCTAATTGATATTGGGAAATGGAAGAAGAGGATATTAATGATATAGAGTCAGAACTTTGTGAAAATAATTTCCAAAAATCAACTAAAAAAGATTCCAGCGGAAACATATTGTCTCCATTCTTAAAGAAGATTGTATATTAGAAGACTCTAAAAAGCAAGCAATGGCTCTTTTTATAAATTTAGAAAAGAGGATATTAAAAAATGAAAAATTAATAACTGAATATTTTACATTTATGAGAGAATATTTAGATTTAGGTCATATGGTGGAAGTAAATGATGATGGAAAGTACTACCTTCCGCACCAAGACATAATTAGAGAAGCCAGTATCACCACAAAACTAAGAGTAGTATTTGACGCTTCTGTTAAAACTACTAACAATAAAAGCCTTAACGATATAATGTATGGGACAACGAGTGCAATAAGATATTTTTAATATAATTATCAATTGGCGTAAATGGGAATATTTGGTATCTGCGGACATTGAAAATATGTACCGGCAAATAAAAGTACAAAACAATAATGAAAAATATTAATATATAATATGAAAAGATAGGTCAAAAAGGAATATTAAAACATATAAGTAAGTTAACTACGGTAACTTATGGTACAGCTTCAGTCCCATATTTAGCAATGAGAGTATTAGCAGATATAGGGGAAAATTGTCAAAATAAAATGATTGGGGAAATAATAAAAAATGACTTCTATATGATGACAGGAGAAAATTCTAATAGTTTTATTAATATCAAAAGAATTATCTAGTTCTGGTATTAGCTTACGAGAGTAGGTTTCAAATAACTTTAAAATAACAGATTTAGTGGAAAATACTGTAGATAATAAAATAATTAGCATTAAAGAAGATGAGTGCATAAAAAGTTTAGGTCCACAATGGGACCCTAGTAAGAACGAATTTAAATTCACAAATATCTTGAGTAAAAGATTTATCTTATCCACATTGTCCAAAATATTTGACCCATTAGTTTGGTTAGAGCCAATTACAATTAATGGAAAAATCTATATGCAAAAATTATGGATAGCTGGAACCAATTGGGATCAAGAACTAGTTGAAGAATATACTTGTAGCAACGAATGGGAAGCTTATAAGTCAGAATTGGAGGCGGTGGGACAATTAATCCTGCCCCGATAGATAAGGTCGATATTCGAGTATGTAGGTTTTGCAGACGCTTCCGAAAAAGCATATGCGGCAGTATTATACGCGAAAGTGGAAACAAACGAGTAAAAGTAGGGTGAATGCAATAAAGAATAGGTTTCCCTAATTAGAGTTATGCACAGCACACCTGATTAGTAAGCTAACGATCCGCTTAAGAGAAACTATGCTAAATTATAGAGTAGAACTTTATGCATGGAGTGATTCAACCATAACGCTAGCTTGGATTAAAAATGTATTAAATATGATGTAGAACAGATAAAATTCGAAAGTTAAAGCACACTGAATGGAATCATATTAAATCCGAAGATAATCCTGCAGATTTAGCATCAAGAGGAGTTAACACAAGTCAGTTAGTGTATTGCGATCTTTGGTGGAAAGGTCCAAACTGGTTAGCTGAACCACAAAAACAATGGCCGCAACAGTCAACTGTGTCAGAAATATTGGTATTAAATTCCTTAGTCAAAATCAAAGAAGACGCGATCCACAAAGTGATACATAAATTCTCTTGCTTGCATAAATTAATACGTGGAATGGTTTACGTAGTAAGATTTATAAAAATGAAAACAATAGCCCAACGTTTATGATAGCAGGGGAAAGTAATGAATCAAAAATAACAGGAGTTGCTATTTAGCAAAGAAATTAACTGCTTAACAAAGAATAAAGAAATCGAAATAGGCCTCAACATTTACCTAGATACTAATGGAATACTTCGAGTAGGAGAAAGATTACAGAATTCAAAAGCAATATTTGAAGTAAAGCATCCTATAATTTTGGACAAAAGTCATATTGGAACATTAATAATAACGGAAGCAAATAGTAGTAGGTATAAACGTGATGCGTAATTATATCTTAGCCAAATACTGGGTATTTGGGTTACGAAACTCTTTAAAAAAAAAATTATGGACATGTGTTAAATGCACACGATATCTAAAGATCACCGTAGGAAAAATAATGGGTAATCTTCCCGACCATAGGGTAAAAATGTCATACCCATTTATAAATACGGGTATTGATTATGCCAGACCATACTTTATAAAATGTTCTAAGAATCCGGGTCAAAACATATATTTAAAGGATATATTGCTGTATTTGTCAGCATGGCTACAAAGATCATCCATTTAGAGGTAGTTAGCAATCTATCATCTGACGCTTTTCTGGCCGCGTCAAAACGATTTCTGGCTAGAAGAGGTAAATGTGCTGACATATATTCTGACAATGAACAAATTTTATAGGTACATCAAGAAAACTAGACGAAGAGTTACAAAGAACAATTCAAGAAAAAGTAAATTAACAGAACAAGTACAAAAAGAAAGATTCGATTGGCATTTTATTCCCCCAGCAAGTCCTTATTTCGGAGGAATCTGGGAAGTAGGCGTAAAATCTATGAAAGTGGAAGAAGTCCACAAAGGTAAAGACGACAAAGTAAGAGTAGTAAAGCTAAAGGTGCAGGAAAATTTGGTGACCAGACCATTAAACAAAATTTTTCCTCTAGCTGAAATAAATGACCTAGATGATCCAACCATTCCTGAGATAAAGGTGACGCCCGGTTATCTAAACTGGGAGTGATAATGGCCCTGGTACCGCTTTCTTTGTGCTGTCAGCTATTAAATGCATCTCCAACGGTCAAAAAATCCAAAAAATATGCTGCAGAAGAAATTTCAAAGTTCTTTTCAATATATTTGGATCCTATGGGAGACACAGAAGTTGTCACATCCTCTTGGAACTTAGTGATTTATTCTGATATGGCAGCATATTTTGAAATGATTTACAAAGGAAAGAATATAATTACAAATATAAGGCTGGTATATGAAAAACTTAATGGGTTTTGAAGATCAATGCTAACTAATAGAGTTGGAAGAAAATAATAAACTCTTTATGTCTCTTTATGTAAAGTATGAACATAGAATAGAAAATATGACTGCAATACTACAGGAATCATATTTTGTATATAAGGAATCCATTAAGTTATTTATGATAACGATAGATACAGCCAGGTATCATAAGCCTTCCAATTGATATTAATCATGGAAGACCAATATTCTGCGATCAAGCCAACTAAGGAGTGAAATTTCGAAAATTGTGTAACGTGTCTTTATCAGAAAGTTTAATCCTTTCAGGGAAAAGAACAGGCAAAGAATTTAAAGGCCTTTATACATTATTAACCGCAAGAGGATTATTCGTAGACAAAAAACTTATTATAAATGCGAAAATTCCATTATTTGGAAGGCACGCCTCTAAGTTGTATAGGGTAATACTGGTCCAGTTCCAGTTTAAACAGGAAATCGTACAATCATAGCAAGTAGATGCAGAATATTTATTCTATAATTTTAAAATAAATTCATACCACCTGATGACCGAACCAACAATTAGTAAATGCCAAAAATGGCAAGCAAACAAAAGAGTTTGCGAAGGTAGCCGTCAGTAATTGTCAGTTATGACCTCTTAAACATAATAGACCTTTTAACTGTATGTTTAAAGAAGTTTTAGAGTCGAAATCATTTTGGGTAGAATTGGAAAAAAGAAGTAGTTGGCTATTTAAAGTCGAAGAGAATACTAAAATGAGACTTCAATGTGGCCGATCTAAAATACAAAATATTGATCTGCAGGAATAAGGAATATTGTCAATCAATTCAGACTGCGCAGTTAGAACAGAGGACAAAATTTTAATAGCTCAGCATATTATAGCAACAGAAGGTCGAAAAACACTAGACTCAGCATATATAGGAGAAATAAAAGAAAAAAGTGAAATATTTTTGAACCCTTTAAAGCCTTCGATCATACGGAAGAAATAGCTCGGCTGGCAAAAGAAATTAAATATGAAAACGCAAAACGTATATGTTCAAAATCTAAAAGTTCATCATTTGTCTGGCCACAGCTCTTTAATTTAAGGGATAATAATCACTTTTACTCTAATCATATACTATGCAAGGAAGTTAAAATCAAATAGTCAATTGTTGGCTATAGAAATGCCTACATCTATACAGAAATTATGAAATAAGGTTAAAAAATATACAATTTAATGAAAAAAAAATGTATTGACTAAAATGTATCACCTCCCTGCCCCTCGCAAAATTTTAAGTACACCGTGGTTTTTCAACTAAAACCAATGAAAATACTATTAAAAAACAAAGGAAAAATTCAAAATAATATTCAGTTTTGTAGGTAATTTATCTAAGAACTTAAAAATATATCTCTTTACTATTTTAAAATAATTAACGATAAAATCATAACATTTTTATACCCTTGAAAAAGGGTATTATAATTTTGTCCAGAAATGTGTAACGCAATTAAGGAAGCATCTCCGACCCCACAAAGTATATATATTCTTGATCAGCATCAACAGCCGAGTCGATATAGCCATGTCCGTCTGTCCGTCTGTTTCTATGCAAAAAAAATAGACAGTAGTTTTAAAGCTAGCGTTTTGAAATTTTTACCAGATCATTATTTTTGTTGCACGCAGATCAAGTTTAAGAATCGGTCGGATCGGACCACTATATCATATAGCTGCCATCAAACGACCGATATGAAAACAAGTCTTTGTATGGAAAACTTTTTTGTTTTCCAATCTATTGCAACCGAATTCAACATTTATTGATTTGACATAGCCACAAATGATTTGTGAAAGTTTGGTCCGGATCGAACCACTATATCATATAGCTGCCATACAAACGACCGATATGAAAACAAGTCTTTGTATGGAAAACTTTTTTGTTTTCAAGGGTATACCATCTTCGGCAAGCCGAAGATAACTTTTGTCACTTGTTTTTTTTTTTTTTTGTTAACTATTTATTAAGGCATACAGGGTATCTTGGGACCCCTTGGTGTCCTTGGTATCAATTAATACTGCCAGAAGGACTCGCCGGCTAAGTGTGCTTAGCGTTACCATAATTACCTAATTTAAACTAACTTAACAAACTAACAATAATTATCAATACTTAAAAGCTAAGAAATTTAAAAGAGAGGCGATGGGGAATATGTCGTTTTGCTCATCATCATCTTGCCGTGCGTCTGCTGTGTGGAAGTCGCCTGTTGAGCCCCCTTTGTGGGCGAGGTCTGGTATGACCCTTAGCGAGTCGGTTGCGATGGCGCTCCAGTCGGATGTCCGCCTCTAGACCGACTCCTTTGCTTCCTGACAGTGTTTCCTGGTCGCTGCTGGAAGGTCTGTGGCTCCATTTTGCTAATCTTGCTTGGGGCCCATCCAGGCTTTAGCTGCATAATCTAACAATATTTGCAAAAACTACATCTTTGCAATGCAAAACATTAATCTCGTAGCGCCGCACAAAGCATTCAACTTCGGGCAGTTTCGCGGAGACGCCGTACTACTAATACTGATATGCGCAGCGGCTTCATTTTGTCGCTGTCTGCGCGTGTATAGCAGTGAGCAGATAGATCATCTGCCCTTGCTGTAGTAGCATCATCCTCATTTGTTCAATCTGCTGTTCCTGAAGGAAGCGCAGAGCGTTCATGCTTTCGTTCAGCGTCTGCAGGATGCTAAAAGTGTTATTGTCCAAAGGGGGCTGATGTCCGCCTCTAGACCGACTCCTTTGCCGGCTGTGCTTCCTGGTCTCAGGTTGCTCCTGGAAGGGCTGTGGCACCTGTTGCTGGTCCTGCTTGGGGCCCATCCAGTCTTTAGCTACATCTGCGTAGGAGACTCCGCTTCGGAGAGGTGCAATCGGCATACATCCAGTAGGAACATGGGACATAGGTCGATTGTTGACTTCGCTTCTTCCTCCCACACCTTTTTGTGGCCTAGAGCGCTGAAGGAATGCCTGGAGTTTGGAGCGTCCGGAATAATTCGCTGGGTGTTGTTCACCACAGTTATGGCAAGTGCATGGCTCGCTTCGTGGTCGCGTACAGTCTTTGGCAGGATGTTCGCCAGCGCATTTGAGGCAGATGTGCGCCTTACGGCAGTATTCGGCCGTGTGACCAAATTGCTGGCATCGATGGCATTGGGTTGTCGTATTTCGCTTGCGAAGGGGATCGATGCCTACTCTTATGTGGCATAAACCCTTAAGAGCCAGGATCTCCTTGTTGTTCGTCGCAGCAGCGATGTTCAAAAAGAACATGTTTATGGGATTGGCAGCAGGAGCCCCTGGCTCGTTTCGCTTTTTCGGTGTATGAACGTCTAGCACCTTGTGCCCGAGGCTTTTCAATTCATCAATGATTTGATGAGGGAGCGTACTGTGGTGGAGTCCTTTAACGCAAGCAAGCCAAAGCGGTTTGAGCTGCCGCTGTAGGTGGGCACAGGAATCTTGGTATCCAGTATTGCCTTCTTCTGGGCATTCATTGGAGACCCACTTGCCTTCCTCTTGATGACTTGCATCCGCTGAGGCGCTGGCTTAATAGTGTTGGCCACTTTGGATGTCCGTTTCGTCTCAGAGGCTTTGTTTACTGCAATATTGAAGACCTCGCCGAGGCTGAGTAAGCGCTCGGTAGGAGCGGGCATCATAGTTTTTGCATTTGGGTCCATAATTGAAATTTCCAAAAGTTTGTCAACAAACTTCGATCAGCTGTGAACAGCTGTTTTAAACAGCTGAATTGTTGTTGTGGCCGCTGTTCAGCGGGGCCACGATTTAGATTGTTTGCAGCAAGGTAATATCACTGCGCTTGTGTGTTTTTTTTTTTTACCTGATAGTGAGTCTAGGGATCACTGTTCGCAGTTTGTGCCACTATTGTGGGCTTAACTTGAAATATTGCGTAGAAAATTAATATTTTTCCCGCTTATGGTATTAATGACGTGCAGCTGACGTCGCAAGGGTTGCCGTATCTTGTTTCTCATAAAAATAATCCATAATTTTAGGCCATTTTTTCAAAAATAAATTCTTGTCCATAGTACTCTTAAAAAAGACAAGTTTTCCAACTCCAGCAGTCCCCATGCAGCCCATAACCATCCCGTAACGCCGCCGTGCTTCACAGTTGGTGTTACATTTTTAGGTCCAATTTTTGAGCCATCCGAGCCGAAAATGTTGAATATATCAATATCGTTCAATAGGACATTGTCCCAGAATGATTCTGGCTCCTTCACATATTTTTGTGCGAATTCCAGCCTTTTATTGTACCCATCCTTAAGGATGACATTTCGCTTTAATTGATAATTGCTTTAATTGAACTAACAATTTGCCGTTTCTCCGTGCCAGTCAGTTTTTTTGGTCGACCTGACCTGGGCTTAACCTGGAGGTTGCCGGAGTCGCCATATTATTTTATTATAGTTTGCACACTGGAAGCAGGCTTCTGGATTATTCTGCCAATAACCCGGACACCTTTCCCTTCCATGTACAATTTTATTATTAATTTTCGTGTTTTAAGTGGAATTTGGTTCCCTCGTCCCATGTCGATTCTTTAACTTCACCAAATCAAATAAAATGAAATTCCATAGCACAATAGTGCAAGGACCAACTACAGCGAAAGTAAAGAAACGACAATTACCGTTAGAATTCCGAAGAATTTTCCAAAATAATAACGGGTCTGACGAATGTACGTAAACTTTTTTGGCCCCGTTTTTATTCATGTTTTTTTAATTCTGCTAGTCAGAAGTTTACGAAATAGGTAATTTAATTGAATTTTCCATAATTTAAAAAGAAATAGTTTTTAAATATATATGGTGAAAAAACGGATCGATTTCTATAAATGTGACCCATCTAAATGTGACCCACGTAAACTCTTAATAACTTTGACATACATTGTCAAATCGACAAACGTCATACCACATCTGATTCTTCATTTCAAGTAGTCATTAACTATGAATACCTACACTCCACCTGAACGCGCTGAAATTGTTCAGCTTTACATCCAAAACAATTTCTCTATCGTGGCTACTCAACCTAAATCTACGCTCGAGAAAGTGATGAAAAATGCCGAAAAAAGAGCAAATTTCGTCATCAGGGACAAATGCGAGCACTTGAGCCAAATAATATTTTAAATGTTAATAATATTAATCTCCTTGAAATAAAATAAATGCCTGTGCAAAAAAATCACAAAATGTCTTTTCCTTAAAAATTTTACTTACGAATCACACGGGTCACATGTAGATGGCCCACTCTGTATATTTTGATCAATGAACATTGATGTTTCAAGTGTACGTAAACTTTTTTTGCCCACTGTATACAATATCTAATATATAAAATTCTGCTGTCACGGTGTTTGTATCCAAACTCCTCCGAAACTACTTGACCGATTTGGATGAAATTTTGAGGGGATATTCTGTAGGCCTGAGAATCGGCTAACATCTATTTTTCGTACCCCTTACCGATAAGGGTTGTCCACCCCTAACATTTTTTTATTTTGTCAAGTTTTTTTGTTGAAATTTTTTTGTTTTCAATTTTTTTGTCAATGTGGCATTAGAAAATACGTTTATCCAGCATTTTAAATGGAAAGTTCCGAGGTGAAAAGATATTGATACCGCGAATCCCTATTATCCCGACAGATGTGCCATGTTCATTTAAACGAATCCAGTTTCCAATTCGATTGGCATTTGCCATGACAATTAATAAGTCCCAAGGCCAAACGATGTACGTGTGTGGCTTAGATTTGAGCACACCATGTTTTTCACATGGTCAATTATACGTTGCATGCTCGCGAGTGGGTAAACCCTCCAGTTTGTTTGTCCTAGCGAAAAATGGGCTAACCAAGAATATTGTGCACGCCATAGCATTGAGAGAATAAATTTAAATGAATTTAACAAATTATTGTTCAGTGTTATGTTATTTGCACATTTCATTTTCGTGAACAGCGCTCCACGCCTCTCACTCATATACCACATCCTTACATACTTGCAATAATAGTTGTTTTCATCCTAGACAGAGATAAAAGTGGTTTTTGTTTATACAGCATGAATCACGGATAGGTGGGACGAAGTCCGCCGGGTCACCTAGTAAGAATATACGAAGAACACTTCTATTTATTTGAATGTATATTTATTTCAATGTAAAAAAGAACCTTTGTGGCCCTTGGGAGAATGTTTAAATTTTTAGTTGAACAAGTATAAAATTGACCAAAAAAAAAAGAAAATACTTTAGAAATTAATTAAATACAGTCCACTTCAAAATTGAAAAGTTATCGAAAGTAAAATGTAATTAAAATGTATTACAATCCACACTATTGTGGCCCCTGGCAAAATATTCAAGCATTGAACATGTGTTAAATCGGACCAATACCAAATATATTATACATGCATTTTATTACCGATCCCTTCAAAACAAACGCACATGCGTAAGGTGACACTGCCATGTACTTGATAAAGTCACAACTAGATAATGGACTTTTATGACCGAACCCTTTAAGGAACATGTACGCGCATGCGTAAGATAGCACCACGCTGCTAGGGTGAAGGTCATAAAATACTTAGGCCGCCATGGCACATACCAACGCATTAAAGTGGCTGGGGGCATAAGTATATAAATAGTTTAAAAGAACTCTTGTTAGTACATAACCTAATTGTAAGATTTTTGTGTTTCTTCGGATGTTGAAGAATATTAATAACATAGTTTCAAAACCGAACTCATTGGGGTAAGACCGATTTTTTTGGGCTCCTATCAACACTGCTTAAAAACAAAAAGAGAAACAAAATATCTATATATTTTAAACTAATTATCATTTAATTGGTAATAATTAACACCACTATTAAACAATTCATTTCAAATATTTAAAAAAAAAAAAAGTGCATAACTGTTGCCGTTATACTTTTTCAAAAACAAAAAAAACCCCTGCCACATTTTTAAATCGAATTTACTTAGAGTTTTATTTATGGCCAACGCGAACAATCTTTTTAGACCTCAAATACTAAGTTTAGATACTGTTAGTCGACGTCGACACCAAGAAAAATAAGAAATTCACAGAAATATGGTTCAAAACGTCGACAAAGCCTCACTTGCAACTACCATTAGAGTGATTCCGAATTTTGGTAATGGAAGATGGGAGTAGACCGTAGACCGCTTTCCTGGGTGCGCCAAAACACTATAGTATGGTATGTAGTACCATACGTGATAAGATAAGGTCATGCCGACATGGCATTAGAGTCCTACAATACTCCGCTAAACTGGATAGAAATCTCTAAATGTTAAACTATTCATTACGCGGACGAACGAGCACCCTAGAGTACCAATAAACGGGTTTTAAACACTTTTCCCTAATCCTAAACAAAAATGGGGTTAGGAAGAGGAGAGAAAATGGTTATAACAAAAATGAACAGAGATAAGGGTCTGGATATCTTTGTACGGAGATTGCAAGGAGACTTGCCTTGCCTATTGGGAAGGAATGAACCAGTACACTTACCATCAGCACTACTTCATTAACCTAAAGTTGGAAAACAAAAACTTTATAGCAAAGCACGCAACAAACATGGGACAAACAAAACACTTTAGGAACCAGACCTTCAAGCCTTCACCTGCTCCCCGCAACATCCCATTCATGAACGTACAACCACCAATCAACCAAGCAACCGATCGCTTTAATAAAACAAAATTATAATAACTTCGGGTATCAGCGTATAGAACCTGTGGATGTGGATCCCAGTATCCAGACGAGAATGGTTAATTATATTAACAGAACTCGTTTCGAACCTGGCAAAAGTCCGCCTGGTCGAATGCCGCATCGTTAAATTTTTTAAAAATAAAAAAATCTACTCTTTCATTTTTCATATGCAAGATGAGGAATGGATAATTCCCGAGATAAATGAGGTTCTCACACAATTAGGAAACAAGAAAGTCTTCTCAGTATTAGACTTGAAAAGTCCACCAAATCCCTCTAAAAGACAATGACATAGAAAAGACCGCCTTCTCCGTAAACAACGAAAAGTATAAGTTTACACGACTACCATTCGGTCTAAAAAATGCGCCAGCAATTTTCTTACGAGCATTAGATGACATACTTTGAGAACATATTTACAAAATATGTTTTATTTATAAAGATGATATCATCATATGTAGCAAAGATAATGATACGCATTTGGAAAACGGCTAAAATTTTTCAAACCCTTCAGGATAATAACATCATATGCCAGTTGGACAAATGCGAATTTATAAAGAATAAAGTCGATTTTCTCGGATTTTTTTTGTCTCCGATAAAGGAATAGAAACAACCCCGAGTAAAGTGGCAGCGATAGAAAATTATCCCTACCCTAAACATTTGAGGGATCTTAGACCCTTTCTCGGCCTCTTCGGGTACTACAGAAGTTTTAAACAAAGCCCCTGACCACACTTTTAAGAGGTGAAGATGAACACGTGTCCCAGAGAATGTCATACAAAAAATGAATTTTACTAGACGAAGAAGCTCTAGATTCATTTGGGAAGCTCAAAAGTAACTTAGTGTCAAACGAAATTATTCTCCGCTACCCAGATTTCAATAAGGAGTTCTACCTGACTACTTGCTTCAAATTTCGCGATTGGAGCAGTCCTATCGCAAGATAATCCCCCAATATCATTCCCCTATAGAACACTATCTAAAGCTGAAGTGAACTATGCGGCTAATGAAAAATATATGTTAGCTCTCAATTGCCCTCAACAACTATTAGTACGGTAAAGCAAAAGTTAAGATTTTTACAGATCACCAATCTTTAACACATTATCTGAGTAGCTTGAATAGAAATGTTACAATCAAGAGATGGAGGGCTTACTTAAAGGAATATGACTATGAGATATTCTATAACCCGGTAAAAGAAAATGTTGCATATGCACTCCCTAAAATACTTTCAGAACAGGTTAACACAGTTGACTCTTCACAACATAGCGTCGAAATCTCCAGTCTTGACCTTATCGCTAGTGCCGAAGCCCCAATAAAAGTTTACAAAAATCAGATATTCTTTTTATAAAACAGATAAACTCGAATAAAAGTTTTCTATTCTACAAACAGCTATACCATTTACATAATATATACGGATCCAATTACCCTACAGACGACATATTATAGCAAACTTAAAAAAACATTTGAATCCCTAATGGAGACAAAATTTTCAAAGTTTTCAAATTTAACAAAGTTAACTCTAGATTAGGTTCCAAACTTTCCCCCAAAGATATAAGAAAGAAAAAATTAGCAAAAACAAAAACACTACACTTATTCCCCAATCTGAAAAAACAGTTTATAAAAGAATCTCACTAAAATCACTAACGCAAAAAGATTGACAATTACCAAAGGGATCGAAAAGTTACAAATCCCAACAACTAAATTAATACCTCTTATCGGCCTTGATCAAATCCGAACATAATGGGACATCCTACATCACCATTGGCGCCAGCCGTTCTTGTAAACAAATCCTAAAGCCTGACAAGCAGATTTGACAGCTCTCTTGGAATCTTTTCCTAATCTTAAGAAGCCAAGAGCAATGCTCTCCCAAAATACAAATATTCTTAAAACACTGAGGCTTCTCCTCTATCCCACTTACATTTGATTTTTAGTCATAAGCTGAACATTGAACAATAAAGTACATATCGGAGAAACATTCATTCTAGCATCCATTATTGTACAATTCTATGAAAGGCACAGTAATTTCTGCTGGTCTCAATGCCGCTGCAAGAACTGAACTGCCTCGAGAGCACCGAGCCTGACCAACCCTCACACTCACTCCTTTCACTCAAAGCTCTCTCTTCTTCAACTCTGGTGTAGTTCCTTTTACACCTTTTCAACTTAAACTCTGGTGTAGTTGCTTTTAAACCTTTTTAACTTAAACTATGGTGTAGTTCCTTTAACACCTTTTCAACTTAAACTCTGGTGTAGTTCCTTTAATACCTTTTCAACTTTAACTCTGGTGTAGTTCCTTTAACACCTTTTCAACTCAAACTCTGGTGTAGTTCCTTTAACACCTTTTCAGCTCAAACTCTGGTTTAGTTCCTTTAACACCTTTTCAGATCAAACTCTGGTGTAGTTCCCTTAACAGCTTTTCAACTCGACCCCCGCCATAACAAGTCACATTTGATATGGTGCGGTCATCTTATCGCCTCTTGGTCAAACTATGTCAATTTCTTCGTTTATTTGTCTGTTTGGCAATGCTCTCAGAAATTCGTGCGAATACTTATAGGTTATTTTGCTCGTCAACGATTTTAACACATATCTATCTCCTTCTAGTAGTTCGACTATCTCAAACGGACCTTTAAATTTCGAAACAAGCTTTGTTTGATGACGCTCTTCACTTTTCAACAAGACATGATCCCCTACGTTAAATTTTACAATTTTCGCCTTGTTTTTGTCAAACCGAGATTTGTCATAACGTGCATTAGCTTCTATGTTTTCCTTTGCTTTTTGCCAAAAGGTCTAGCTTCCCTACCAATCAACAATTAATTGCTAATTGCACTTCTACTAATGCATCCTGCCACGACCTCTGACTGGTTTCTACGGCAGTCAACATGCTCTTAAGCGTACTCATTATCCGATCTACCTGACCATTCGCCCTACTCGCGCCTGTAGCAATTAGGTGTAAATCAATTTTCTGGGAAGAACAAAATTCACGGAAACCCGAGCTTGCAAAGTTACGACCCTGATCCGCTATAATTCGAGTAGGCAAACCAAACAAAACCACGACGGCTTTAACAGCTTTAATGAAACTTTCGGTGTCGATATTCAAGGTGTGATGAAAGTAAACAAATTTCGTGAATGCATCTACCAAAACAATAACGTACTCCTTCAAGTCGTTTTTCCCACTCATTTTTCTCGTTATGTCTATGTGCACTGTGTACCACGGAATATCTACCTTAGGAATCGGGTGAATTTCTGCCTGAATTTTTCCAACTGACGGCTTTACAAGTAATGCAATTTTCGACAAACCTACTAACGTATTTTGACATATTTTCAAACCAGTAAAATTCATAACTTTATTTAATGTTTTTTTCCAATCCCAAATGCATGAGAGATTCGTGGACGTGATTAATCACTGCCCATCTAAATGCTCTCGGGATTACTGGCAAACATTTGGTCTTACCGTTTCTTTGAATCTTTCTGTATAAAATTCCCTTTCTTAATTCGTAGGTTCTATCTAGACTCTCCGGCAATTCATTATTTCTCAACTTAGACGATATGTCGGCTACCTCAGGATCACGTTGTTGTTCAGAAACCAGCCAATTGTCTGTAACTTCAGTTAACTCAATTCGTTTTTCAACTATTTTGTTTATACCCGGTTCCTGGGTTAGTACAGATATTATTTTTGATCGAATTTGTTCATGCTCTATGAGCCAATTGAAATCAGAGTTTCTTTTTGAAGTCAGAAAATACAATGGTTTTAAAGTTTCGGAAAATTTTGGCACAAACTGCCGAAAGTATGAGGCTAACCCAATAAATTGCCTTAATTGTGTTACGGTTTGTGGAGGTGGCAGTTCTGTCAATGCTTGAATTTTACGTGCGTTAGGGCGGATTTGTCCATTGCTTACTTCAAATCCAAGATACTCTACCTTAGTCTTAAGAAACGAACACCTGGTCATATTAAATGAAAATCCAGCCTTGCTCAAGGTTTCTAGCACTACCTGCAATCGAACTAAAGCTTCCTCCTTAGTTTCGGCCGCAATTAAAACATCGTCGATATACACGATGGCATATGTGTATGCAAGGTTACCCAAGGTCTTAACTATAGCGCGCTGAAACACTGATGGCGCATTTTTTAAACCAAAAGGCATAGATAAAAAATCATATTACCCTTCGGGAGTAACGAAAGCGGTGCGCTCTATTGAATCTGGATGTACCGGTATTTGGTAGAATCCACTAGCCATATCGAGACACGAGAAATAGCTTGCCCCACGTAATCTGGCAATCTGGTCAGCAATAAGGGGTAATGGATATTTATCTGCGACAGTATTCTCATTCAATGCACGGTAATCTACACAAAGACGATCGCTATCATTTTTCTTTTTCACGAGCATCATCGGGCTAGCGAAAGGTGAGCAACTGGGACGAATAATGTTGAATTTTAGAAGCTCATTGATTTTGCAACGCACGTTTGCTTTCTCATCCTCGCTTAGCCTGTATGCCCGGCGCTGCACTGTCTTTTGTGGATCTATTAGCCTAATTTCCAATTGCCCTGTTGTTACACGAGTCTGTGGAATTCCCTCTATAAACCAATCTGAATAATGTTTTAGGATGTTTTTCAGTGCCGTCTTATCAGAATTACTAAGGTCCCCATCAGAATCTAAAAGGTTTTCATAATTAGTTAAAGTTACTATACCAACTCTTTTTGTTTTATAAATACAGAATTTGTCGGCATCTATTGTTACGCCAAAGCCCTTGCTTAATATCTCGCGGCCTAACAAAACATCATATTCCAGATATTTGTCCGCAACTACATGCAACAAAGTCTCTAGACAATTTTGTTCAATATTTATATTGGATAGAATTTGCTTTGTACTACAAATTGAATCATTACAAATGCCATTTAGTTTTACAATATTGTGAAATCGTTTTCCCTTAAACTTATCTGCCACACTCTCTTTTACCAATGAACATTCAGCTCCGGAGTCAAAACAAAATGGAACAAACTCACCGGACAGACTTATTATCCCGTTTGCCGGGGCCACTGCGCAAACGTCCACGCGCCTCTCGTAGGTCCTCTCGATGCCACTGGTTCGGATTTTTTGACATGCAGAGGCGTAATGTCCCATTTCGTTGCACTTGAAACATTTTACGTTTGACCGATCTTTCATTCCTGAAGAACTGCTCCCATCCTGTGTCCATCCCTTTGAGTTTGGTTTCCTTTCCAGTCGACTGCGGCACACGGATATTTTGTGGCCAATCTTTCCGATATGGTGGCATTTCATTTGAAGCTTGGTCCCCTTCCGCTCTGGCCAGTTGAATACTCATCCTCCACTGCAGTACGCTTTTTAAAAGCGTAGGCCTGTAGTTGTTGTTGTAGATCGTTGCGGCTGGTTACATTGGTAGTGTATACCCAGCGCAACAAGCTGTTGTCGATTTGTGCCATGTGTGCCAATGCTATCGATACAGCAATTTCTTCCAGGCCTTTAGCTTTCCATTTGGACATAAGCGACGTGACGATTCGACTGCCATACTCTGCAAATCCCTCTCCAGATTTCGGACGACCGTTCAATATGTTCATTAGAATTGCTGTGGTTGTCTCTACTCCCACGAAGCGTTGAATAAACAGTTCCTTGAATTGCTGTGGTTGTCTCTACTCCCACGAAGCGTTGAATAAACAGTTCCTTGAATTACGTCCAGGTGATGCCGGCAAAACATATTTGCGATAGCCATTGTGAAGCACCGCCTTCCAGCACCTTGCTTAATGCTATCATAAGGGCGCCGCCATGCCTAGGAGTCTGCGTGGATTTGATGATGTCCATTAGACTTTTGTTTTGAGCTTCCAGCGTTGCGAGGATGTGGGCCGAATCTTGGTGTCTAGGCGAAGCCGATCCCACTTCTGATGTCGGAGAAACATTCATTCTAGCATCCATTCTTGTACAATTCTATGAAAGGCACAGTAAGTTCTGCTCGTCTCAATGCTGCTGCAAGAACTGAACTCCCTCGAGAGCACCGAGCCTGACCAACCCTCACACTCACTCCTTTCACTCAAAGCTCTCTCTCTCTCAGTCCACGGCCAACGATCAGACCTCACTCAGCAACAGAGTCCATGCCTTTACCATTCCATGGAAATGCTGTGCGTATGCAGGCACAAGCCGCCAGGGTGTCGCCTGACCCCAAAGGCGCCACGTACACCGAATCTAAAACACTAATCAACAAAATACTAGAACTACACTAGTCTGCAAAGTACTAAAACCAACGCTCCGACATACACAATCGATCGCGATATTTTTGATTGACTTTTATTTTGGCGTTGGTTTTAGTTGTTTAAAACGGTCCATTTTAGACTCAAACAACAAAAATTTTACTATATATATATAATATATAAAATGTGTATAAAATATAATATGCTACCATTCACAAATCAGACTGGATCTTTAAATTGGTTAGGTTCAGGTTGGAAGTACATACCCGGAAGCCAAGATCACGACGACCTGGTTATATTAGAGCAGATTTTAAACAATCTTAAAAACAATAATAATCAACAAGTCATAAGCAACAAACAGCTAGAAGAAAGAATAAATAAAATAACTTCCGTTTCGGACTCTCTTAAAAATTCTATTCAAAAAAACAGTTCCTGAAAGAACGGCCATTAGTTTGCCCAACCAGATTAGGCTACTAAAAGAAGAAATATTCTACATAAAGTAATCCATACAGTGGGCGCGACTAAATATTGTTGACACCCTTTTACTGAATGAAAAAAAATTAATTGAAATGAAGAAAATCTTTAAAAAAAAATAACGTGCCACCCCTCTCGATGGAAGACATCATGGAATTTTCCAAAGACTCAATGCGGTGGCATAATAAAACAACATATCTGTATATGGTAAAAATTACAAATCAAAAAGAAATAGAATACCAAAGCACAATCATTAAACCCATAGTTAATAATAATACAATTGGACACTTGAATTCAGAAGAAATATAGGTATTTAAAAACCTCACCTATGGTTTTCCCTAAAATTGTATAACAATAGAATATATACAAAAATATGTAGAAAGAATCAAAATTTTAACTTAAGTAACTCAAATTGTATTAAAAAGTTAGTTCGATGAAAGATAGTGCTGTGTCCTTTTAGCAGACATATACCAAAAGTAGAGGTAATCGTCGACGGGATCATACTACTAAGCAACTACAAAAACGTACTTAAGAACAACACAGAACTGTTCCTAGGGTGCACGTAGGTGCACAAAGGTAATGCAGAAGAGTAAGAAAGCTAAGATAAGTTGTAGTATATGAGAACATAATAATAATAATAATAATAATAATGATAATAATATTAATAATAATTATAATATGAATCATAATAATAAGTCAACTAATAAGTCAACTTAGGACCACCCTAATTCCTTAGGACCACCCTAGTAGATCCTTAGGTACACCCTAATCCTAAATATGCGAATTCAGCATGTACGCCTTTAGGGGTCGCACTCGACTCCCATTGGTTATCGAGTATGAACTTCATACATACATATTGCAGAATTTGCTAGTGTCAGCACTTGGCTGTCACAAGAGATCTGCCTGTAGACCACACTAAGAGTAGTTATAAATCAGGAATAGATCTGGATTGTACACTTGCTGAATAAAAACCAAATAAAGATAAAATGACCGATTGCGTTTTGAAACTTAATTAACTACATCAGAAGTATTGGAATTCTAATTAACTACAAAGTACTATCTTAGCTTTCTTACTCTTCTGCATTCTGCTAAGATAAGTAGTATCTTAGCTTTCTTACTCTTCTGCATTACCTTAGTGCCTTATCTCTATTAGTTCAAATACCTTGTGCCAAAACAATTTAGTGTAAATATATTAAGATTAAGTTAGTGTGCGAAAGAAAAAAGATGCAAGGACACAAATAAAAGCTTGCGACAACCCTTGAACCAATTCCAGATAAAACGCAGAATATGGAAAATTTAAAATAGAAACAAATAACACAAATCTCGATTTCAGAACCACGGTACATACCAAATATATACCGACAAGGAAACAAACACACATGACACCAGCTGGAACAAAACGTATCCGTGCCGGTTATATAATGACGAGCACTGACTGACGGAAGCCATTTCTGGTCTGTCAAGGGAACAGCGTGGTTAGTCCCAAGCAGGAGGAAGATTTTCGAATCGACTCCCGAACTGGGCCAGGATCAACAAGAAGTAGGATGCAATTTTTGAAGCGGCTCCAAATCTGGTCACGACTCCAGATGCGATTTCTGAATCGATCTTAATGCCGGTAGGTTCTTTGCTTCTGACCGGTTCGGTGTCAGCTCAGTGCAATTTCGCAAACGGAGAGACGACACGACACGTCTGGTCATCCGACCAGAAGTCCACAAAGAATCACGGAAATTTATCCCACGCAGCAAACAACCGAAACGCAACACCGTAGTCTGCGTCCACTACGGGAGACAGCGCCCTAACGCACTAAAACCCCCACGCAGGAATCCCCATATATTACCCACTAGGATACGCACAGAACCGTAGCATTGAGTTAGGCAAAGTAAAGACATGGAAATCGGTTTTACCCTTAGCTCAACATACAGTACTCAAGCTGAATCAAATAATAATATACTCGCAGCTTTCCAAGCCCTGTACTATTCCTGGGTAAAGGAGTGATGTGATCTATCGAGAAAGGTACTATCAAACTCTATTTTGGTATGTTAAACCCTGGCCACAGCGACCTACACCGCACACCGAAGCATGGTCATTCAAATATGTTTATAAAGCCAAGGGAGGACGGCTATAGGGAAGAATCCCGGCAATACGATATCCGGCAAAACTCTTATTCCCTCCACCGCTCTATGTCCCAATAAATAGTCTTTGAGGTTAGCAAGCTTTTGCACAAATAATAAAATAAAATTTTGTTTCAAAAAAAGGTATTAACAAAAGAGTGTATTGTAATATAAGAAACCGACTTATATTTTTTTGTAATTTTCCGATTTGCCTGAATTAGTTTTAAACATATATTTATACCCTTGAAAAAGGGTATTATAATTTTCTCCAGATATGTGTAACGCATTAAAGGAAGCATCTCCGACCCCACAAATTATATATGTATATTCTTGATCAGCATCAACAGCCGAGTCGATATAGCCATGTCCGTCTGTCCGTCTGTTTCTATGCACAAAGTAGACAGTAGTTTTAAAGCTAGCGTTTTGAAATTTTTACCAGATCATTATTTTTGTTGCACGCAGATCAAGTTTAAAAATCGGTCGGATCGGACCACTTTATCATATAGCTGCCATACAAACGACCGATATGAAAACAAGTCTTTGTATGGGAAACTTTTTTGTTTTCCAAGTTATTGCAACTGAATTCAACATTTATTTATTTGACATAGCCATACACGATTTGTGAAAGTTTGGTCCGGATCGGACCACTATATCATATAGCTGCTATACAAACGACCGATATGAAAACAAGTCTTTGTATGGAAAACTTTTTTGTTTTCAAGGGTATACCATCTTCGGCAAGCCGAAGATAACTTTTCTCACTTGTTTATTTTATAAACAGTTCAGCATCAAAACATTTTTTTCCACTTTAGTAACACTTATCCGTATCGCTTTGTGTTTTGCAGTGCCATATTTGCTTTTTATCTTAGCTTTTTTACTCTTCTGCATTACCTAAGTGCCTTATCTCTATTAGTTCGTGATCTTCTTGCATCTCTCTCGCTAATTTTCTGGTACACTGGTTCAAGGTACGAATATTAAACTTCTTATCGTATACTAATTATACCTTTGGAAAGGGTATTATAATTTTGTCCAGAAATGTGTAACGCATTAAAGGAAGCATCTCCGACCCCACAAAGTATATATATTCTTGATCAGCATCAACAGCCGAGTCGATATAGCCATGTCCGTTTGTCCGTCTGTTTCTATGCAAAAAATAGACAGTAGTTTTAAAGCTAGCGTTTTGAAATTTTTACCAGATCATTATTTTTGTTGCAGATCAAGTTTAAAAATCGGTCGGATCGGACCACTATATCATATAGCTGCCATACAAAGGATCAATCAGATTTCAAGTCTTTGTATAGAAAACTTTTTTGTTTTCAAAGCTATTGCAACCGAATTCAACTTTAATTTATTTGACATAGCCATACACAATTTGTGAAAGTTTGATCGGACCACTATATCATATAGCTGCCATACAAACGAACGATATGAAAACAAGTTTTCATGGGTATACCATCTTCGGCAAGCCGAAGATAACTTTTCCTCCTTGTTTTTTTTTAATTATTTCCACAATGGAGCCAATTTCCGCGTCCCAACCTAGCATCCGTTGGGCAGAGCATGATTTATATGATGATAAAGTTTAACTGAGTTAGCGTACATAAGTACCATATTGTTTGTTAGAGAAGAGACCAAGTCATTGACGAAAATGATAAAAAGTTGTATCGTACTGTTTCGATTATTTAAAATGAAAACGGAATCATAACTTTATATTATACAAAAAAAAATATATTGAAAATGTACTGTAATTTGAATTTACATTATAAGGGAAATTGAAAACAATTAATATATGAAAGTTCATTTATTTCATACAAAATATTCGTATATATGATATATTTATATATTCGCCTATATTTATATCGTCTTCAGGGTTGCGTTACCACGTTTGTTGCGGCCGTACTTACAGCTCGTCCTTCGAAGTCAGCAGTCCTGTCGACTTCCGATGCAGCTGTTTATCTGATAGTTTAAGTAATCTATATATATAAAATTCTGCTGTCACGGTGTTTGTATCCAAACTCCTCCGAAACTACTTGACCGATTTGGATGAAATTTTGAGGGAATATTCTGTATGCTTGAGAATCGGCTAACATCTATTTTTCGTACCCCTAACCGATAAGGGTTGTCCACCCCTAACCTTTTTTTTATTTTGTCAAGTTTTTTTGTTAAAATTTTTTTGTTTTAAATTTTTTTTTCAATGTGGCATTAGAAAATACGTTTAACCCTAAATTTTCACCCTGACATCAACAACCCCTATTTTTTACCGCGAGTTCGTAAGCCCTCCAGGTTGCTTGTCCTAGCGAAAAATGGGCTACCCAAGAATATTGTGCACGCCATAGCATTGAGAGAATAAATTTAAATGAATTTAACAAATTATTGTTCAGTGTTATGTTATTTGCACATTTCATTTTTGTGAACAGCGCTCCACGCCTCTCACTCATATACCACATCCTTACATACTTGCAATAATAGTTGTTTTCATCCTAGGCAGAGATAAAAATGGTTTTTGTTTATACAGCATGAATTGAATCACGGATAGGTGGTACGAAGTCCACCGGTCAGCTAGTAATAATATATAATTATAGATTAATATCTATGAACACCATCCCTAAAAGCTATTAACGAAGTTGCTCCAAAACACGTTAAAGGTTTGACATTTTCTTCTTTTCTTTAATATTCTCCGTTTTTTTGATTTGGTATCTAGGTACTTGTTGCAGGTAGCGAAAGTAATAACAGCAGTATTTCGGTGGAGCAGAAATCAATTTTCGAGAGTTATCCAGTGTATTTTTCCGCTGGGATCTTCGTAACCAATTTAGCTTTAATTGCTTCATAGCCTCGGCCAAAACATTAGGCCGAATTAGTTCTAATATGCACTCTTAGTAATGTTAAGTTTATACTCTGTACTTGTAATTAGAAGATGTGGATTATTTTATATCAAATGATATCACTTGGTCTTAGAAAACTAACCGCAAGAGTAGTGAAGCTGAGGTATTCTCTTGTGTGGATCTCTCTTGCATATAGCAGGCTGCATTAATAGTTTAATAATTACGTTAAAACCAAAAAATGTCATGTATACGTTTTTTGGAGTCAACCTCAGGGCAAACAATGGGCCTAAGCGTAGAATTATAACCTATAATTAACTTGCTAAAAGTCATCCCCAAAGCAACATCTGGGGACGAAAGTTCTTTTTCTTGGCTAGGGTTTATTAAATTATTTTTACCTGTAAAATCCCTAGTTTCTCATGTCAGTCTGTCATGTTCTCGAGAATATACAGAGATTGCAACTGGAGCTAATTTAGCATGGAAGCGGCATTGTTGACCTGAAAATTTCGTGTCCTATATTTGCTTCGAAAGTCGATAGGGTAAATATTTTTTTAATTTTAGCTTGAATATTGGAAAAGAGCACGATTCGATTATAGTGTATACCTCATTCAGTAGGCCTAATTACTAGCACAATGTCCCCCTACACATTATCCAGGACGTCCGTTACTCGGTGCAAGTCAATTCCTGCCGAAATGTGCGTGACCATTCTACCGAACATACCGCTTTTTTTTCGCGCGGCTCCCACTGCATAACGTACAGCCCACCTCCCGCCCAACCGACCGAGGGGCGCTGCCGTTTATCGTACGGCTCGGATCGCGGGGATAGACCCGAGAGATTAAAGTTTAGAAAAGATTACGAGGAAAAAGTAGAGTTCGTTTGTTGCTCTGAAAGGTAGGTGAGAATTGAGGATTTGATAGAAGTGGACGTGCAGAGTGAAGTAATAGAGTATAAGTCATTGTAGTCAGAACATAAAACCCTGAAAGGCTCATGCTGGGCATACGTAGATCTACAACAACTTAGGAATAGGGAACTAAAATTTCTAGTACGTCTATTTGGAATGTTAAATGTTAGTCGTATTAGTAGATGCTGGCTGTCTACATTACCATTAATAAGGTTATAAAGGAAAACGACCCCCAGCATCTTTCTACGATTGGTTAGGGAAGGTAAATTAATTAGTAGGAGTCTGTTAGAGTAAGATGGGAGAGATGACATCTGTTTGAAGGCCTTTACGGAAGCCATCTATAATAAAGGAGGTCAGCTCCAAGAGGTTTGTGGTGGTGGAGCGACGCTTTATAAAACCATGCTGACATGGAGAAATAATTGAGCTGCAGAGATGTTGAAGATGTGGTGTTACCAATTTTTCAAAAAGCTTTGGAATTGCCGACAATTTAGAGATTCCTCTATAGTTTGCAGCATCCGATTTTTTCCCTTTTTTGTGTAGGGGAATTATATAGGATTCCTTCCACATTTGGGGAAAAATCGAAGTTTCCAGAGACAAAGAGAAAAGTTTAAGAAGGGGTATGCACAATGGCTTAGCGCAGTTTCTCAGTACAGCCAGGAACACTATCAGGACCTGGCTAATAGACTGGTTTCACCCTCAGAAGATCCGATAACGCAGTGCTTTCGGAGAAAGTTGGTCTGAAAATAAGATTAGCTGATTGAATGTTATATGAATAAGGCTGATCCAAACTTGTAGGAAATGATTACGTTGTTTGAAAGAAAGTTGCGAATAGATCGGCAATACCCTGATCAGTAGTCGCAGATACATTTTCAAACAAAATTTGTGGGGAAGAAGATACCTGCTAACGCTTAGTGTTAACAAAATTATAAAACTGCTTCTGATCCTGAGTGAACTGATCCGACAGCGGTATATATAATTCTTATAACACTCAGCGTTATGCACGGTGAAATTTGACCGAGCTACTAAGTATCTTGAGAAAGTTACATTACAGCCAGTTTTCTTATGTCTCTTAAGGAGTCTGTTTTTAATGTATTTTAAGTTTTTAAGGCTCCTTGTAAACCAAGGAGGGTCGGTCGAGGCGGATGGATACTTCCATGGCACGCAAGAGTCGAAGAAAGCGTTAAGCGTTTTGTAGAATGTTTCTAAAGCGATATTAATATCATTCCCAGAGATCGGACCAATCAAATAAAGAAATTAAATTGCTTAGTCTCTCCAAATCAGCCTTACGAAAGCAGCGAGTTTTATGAACTCCATGGCGAGACTGAAGGTTGCTATCAGTAAGGGTTTCAATCGAAACTTCAAGCGTTGGGTGGTAAGGATCTTCTGGGAGCGAAAGTGGCATGGCTCTGGAAACGGTTATTCCATCTGGGTCGGAAACGAAATATAGATCTAGAAGCCGACCTAAAGAATTCCTTACGTGGTTAATTTGACCAAGGGATATGTCGAACATACCCTCAGTAAAATCGTGATGTGTTGAGAGTGTTAAAGATGGTGAATTCTCGATGTTTGACCAGATAAGTTCCGGTAAATTGAAATCTCCTAGAGTCACTAAAAGGTCGCTGTCAGACATGCGGTTCGAAACCAGCTGAATGGCAGATAAGTGGTGCCAGTATGTAGGTGGTTCCGAAGAAGGTGGTAAATATGAGCATGTTATGAATATTGATTGAAGCGACATAGTGATTTTGATACATAGGAATTCAATATCACCCAGATTCGGTAACCTAACCTCTTCAGAAGCAAAGTCGGAGTCCACAGAGATAAGGACTCCTCCTCCCCTTCGTAGTGGTCGGTCCCGTCTGTAAGTGGTGTACCATTCTGGGAAAATTTCCGAACTGAAAATCTCCGGCTTTAACCAGGTCTCTGTGAAGACTAAAATCTGGGATGCAAAAGATAGACTATCAGAATACAGTTTAGGGAGCTTACTCCGAAGCCCCCTAGTATTTTGATAGGTAAGGGATATGTAAGATGTTGTTAGTTTTTTGAGGATGAAGGTTTTTAAGGGTAAGGTAAGGGAGACGAAGATGGTACAGGGTTTTTAGGCTTTGGGAGTTTAACTCCCACAGGCTTACTAACCTTTTTCTTTGCTGTACTCGGCTGATGTTCTTGTACGAATATGTTCTCCGGCCAAAAGCTGGGCGAACAGATCGTATCGAACATCGGCAAAGGTACACGTATCTTAAAAGATGACGTGAGCCTTGAGTAAGAATATTTAAATTTCCTAATGTCCTCCACTCTAACAACGGCCTTGGATTTAGCTCGGATATAAGCCGAGATATCAATCTCTGAGGTGTCAGGGGCCAGCCGTGAAATAAATATATTTTTAGAGGGGAGGATCACCTGTAAGGGCTTTGGTGTTACGGTTGGTAAGACCGCGACATCAATCCGTACGGGGGGACCGGACGGTGGTTTACCTTCAGCAGTGGATTTTAAGGGGGTCGACTCTACTCGTGCCGGAGGAATCACTTGGAGTGATACCCTGGGTGGTATTTCAGACGAGTTATGCTCGATTATGGAGTCAAATTCCGAAACCACGTTTGTGTTTCGAACTCCTGCTCTTGGGGTAGTAAGAGTTATGAGCGGCTGCATGGTCGTCGGCTGATCGGGCTGAATAGCGATATCAGTGCATACGGAGTCCCTAATAGCGGCTTTTGGGCTTTGGGGATTCATTTAGTAGCTGTATGCTGCTAAATTGGGAATCCAGCGCAGAGAGTTGGTCGTTGATTTTACGGAAACCACCGATCAACTCTTTAAAACCGTTTTAAGTTTGCCGCATGAACGTTCGTATTTCTTTCTGAACCGCGCGACATCCACTACAGCAAAAGTGGAAACCAGCGTTTCTAGAGATTGCGTCCGAAACTGAGGCGGTGAAACCTGCACATTTCGTATGCACAACATTTTCACACAGCCAACAGGGGATGCTAGGCTGGGACGCGGAAATCGGCTTATTGCACGATTTTATAGCGCAGATGCTATAAAATTCCATTATAAAAATTTTAAGGTAAGAACTAGAAATTTAAGAAATATAAGAAATAAATAAACAAACAAATAGTTAATATTAGACAAACTAGTAGCCTTGAACCACTGTACTTGTTAATAAGAGCACTTGTTATTAAGAGGTAATGGGAAAATAAGAGCGCAAACTAGGAGAGAGAGTTATTGCAAAAGTAGAAATTGCAGTAAACGTAAGAAAAGGGAATAGAAATAAATAGGGCACAGTACCTTACTTGGGTAGATAATAAAATAACTTAAAACACACCAAATACGATACCGCGCAGACGCGAGTGCGAATGGAAACATTAAAGTGTAAGATTTAAATAATTAATTTCTCAACAAACGCCGGTTTGTCTTTTTCAAGAAAATAATAAAATCGAAAGATCGCCAGAAAGAAACACGTCCGTTCGCTATGAAGGTGAAGTGATTTCTGATTCTGAAGTGATTCTGAAGTGATTGCTTCTAGGTGCAAGAAATTAAAAACCCTAACTGCTCTAGAAAAGCAGCAGTTTTAAATAAAACACGTACTTGCTATAGATAAAGACCCATTGCCATAGTCACTACGGTGTCGACAACTGACAATCAAAGTATCGCCCCTCTCTTAGCAAGGACCCATCCTAATCAGAGCTCTTTAACGCTCACCGCGAAGAGGGCGTAGAGGAATAGTTCTTTCGAACTGATTGAATTTTGCTTTGTAGGGGACCGGGATCGAACACAACTGCATTTTTGGACGAAGAGCCATCCGTTTCTTTTACCAATAGTAAACCTTTAAAGAACCTTCGTGTTGCAACAACGATCGAACCACTTTGCTTGGAGTCGACTGGCGAAACGGCAATGATGGTAAGGGCTTATCTTTAAATATCGGAGACGGGAAAGTTCTTTGAAGCTGTGAGTTAACAAAGTAAATTCCGTAAAGAAGCTTTCGCTACCAAGACAGACTGTTGCTTGCGTATGAAATCGAACTAGAGTCTGCTGACGTAGCTGACGAAAAGGATCGCGTTTGGTAATTCACAATTTTTATTGCATAAAATCCGAACAAATTTCATACAGTTTGATTGGTTTGAGACTCAGCCGTGAAAAATCATGGAAAATGTCTAAACGACTTAATACTAACTGGGCCAGAGTATTTAATCGCCATGTGTAATTACCATGTGTACCGAAATTTTTTTATTATAAATGTTTTATCAGATAGCCGTCTGTTTCTATGCAAAAAATAGACAGTAGTTTTAAAGCTAGCTAGCGTGAAATTTTTACCAGATCATTATTTTTGTTGCACGCAGATCAAGTTTAAAAATCGGTCGGATCGGACCACTATATCATATAGCTGCCATACAAACGATCAATCAGATTTCAAGTCTTTGTATGGGAAACTTTTTTGTTCTCTAAGCTATCGCAACCGAATTTATTCATTTGACATAGACATACTCGATTTGTAAAAATTTGATCCCGATCGGGCCACTATATCATATAGCTGCCATACAAACGACCGATATGAAAACAAGTCTTTGTATGGAAAAGCCGAAGATAATTTTTCTCAATAGTTTTTTAATGCGTTTGATGACTTTCGGCATTTGCTGTGTGCTCTCTATCGTTCATTATGTACGATAGACAAAAACATTTTTTTGGTCAATCCCCCCTGCGTAGTGCGAAGGTTGTGTGGGAGGATTTCTCCGCGTTGACCACGATATTCCATCGTTTCAGCCATGGGTCGAGAGCATCCAGTTGTGGCTGATGCTTCCTGGGGATCTGTGGCGGAGGCTAGGAAGGCGGTGTCATCTGCATATGTGGCTACTGTGAGGTTCTGAGAGGGGGTGATGGGAAGGTCCGCTGTGTAGAGTGTGTACAAGATGGGTCAAGGAACACTGCCTTGAGGTACTCCTGCTCTTATGGGTCTAGGCGTGCTGATTGATGATCCGCATCTTCCTCGGAATTCTTTATCCTCTGTGTACGACTTGAGGAAGGCGAAGTGGGAACTTGGAAGATGGGATTTAATTTTGAAAAGGAGTCCAGGATGCCAGACTCTGTCAAACGCCTGTTTGACATCCAGCATAACGGCGCAGCAGTACTTCTTCTTTTCGAAGGCCTTAAGTATGCTCTCTCAGGAGGCGATCTCCTGCGCAATCTCCTCTGGTTCGACGGGCTGTATTGGCGGTCCAAGAGCACTTGGGCTGTCTACGAACCTTATGGTGGCAGCTCTCTCTTCGCCAGTGCATCTGTCGAAATGTGAGAATGCACTATTTAGATGGTCAGCAAAGGCTTCTAGCTCTTTCGACCTCATACCGACACCAGGAGCCGTCCACTTTGCGCACGGGTGATATCTTCTTTACAGGTCTTTTTATGTACCTCGTGACATTCCACAGATTGTGCTGCGGATCTCCAGGTTCCAGCTCCTTAAGGAATCTATGGAAGAAGTCCTGCCGTAGGATGGTTAGCTTGTCCTTCAGTTCCTTGTTGGCACGATTAAGTGCTGTCTTGTCCCTGGGGTTGCGCGAGGAATACCAGACACTTCTGAGGCGCCTTTTTTCGGCCACGAGGGCCGCGATTTCAGGAGACCACGGAAATGCACGTCTCTTTCAGGTGTTCTCGGGGTAGTCGGAGGCGTTGGATTCGCAAACTCAGCAGCATTGTGCATCTCTTTGGTTAGTTTTTTGATGGCCGCATCTATGTTGCTTGGTGTGGAAAGAGGGGGATCTGGGTACAGGGAGGAAAGAATACAGAACGTATGGGGGCATTTGTGTGTTTCCCGGTGAGTCTTCTGGGCGGGGTTTTTCTGAGGACGGGGATGTTTAGGAGCAAGTTTACTGCGCTGTGGTCGGATAGCAGTTTATCATAGCTTGAGCATGTTATCTTAGAGTGTCCTATGCCCTTGGAGACGGTAAAGTCTAGCAGATCCGGCTGCTTTAAAGGGTCGGTAGGCCAGTGTGTGGGTTCTCCAGTGGAATGGCAGTCCAGACTCTTTCTCTGCAGGTACTTATAGAGCTTTATGCCTTTGAGGTTGTTTGTGCGGGGCCCCCCAGGAGTGTTTGGCGTTAACGTCTCCGGCTGCTATAAAGCGAGGACCAAGGGACTCGAAGAAGTCCTGAAGGTGGGTCTCGGTTATCGAGTGTCTGGATGGGAAGTAAACCGCACCAATGGTGGTATCTCCCTGTGAGGTAGAAATCCTGGTCACGGCGCACTGAGCCCATTCCTCCTGAAACGCGGGAAGTTCCGTGTACTGAATGCCACTCCTGATGAGCATAGCTGCTCCTCCGCCTGCTCTGCCAGATGGAAGTTTTTCTTCTCTTTTACTCCTGGATCTTGGGTTATGCACTTGTAGAACATCAAAGCCATATGTTTTAAAGTTGTCAATAATTTCGTGGTTTAAGGTGCTATGGTTGAGGCCCTTGACTACTATTCTGTAAGGCTTCTCTTCCTTCATTTGGTACGTATGGAATTAAATTCTCGAACTATCCAAAATATTAACAATGGCTCTATAAGTATCAGCGTCTTTGGGAAATGTTCTCACTGTTTCCCCTTGATTGACTTTAACTGTTAAATTATCTAGACTAGTGACCTCCGTTAGAAACTCAAAGAGATCATTGGTAAGGCTCATCACAATTCTGCTTATCAGTATTCTGTTGTGGGCTGTTGGATGTCTCATTTGGTACACACTCATCATTGGGAATATTCGGAGCGACCGATGCACACAAGGTGGCAGCGGCGTCATTACAAACTTGTGGAATTTCTATACCATCACTGGTTTCGTCCAATTCCATGTCTAGCATGGCAAACCTGTTGTTTGAGTTTCCCTTCATAGTTGTTGCTAAATATGGCTCCAGCTTCGCGCCTTTGACCGCTCTTTTGGAGCTAAGGTTGGGTAATAAATTTGTCTTCCTCTTCCTCTCTCTCGTCAGAATTTTTTGCGCATCACACAATTTAGTAGCAGCTCTTTCTCTAGAGCTCGGCCCACCGATTGCTGCAGTTGTTTGTAGATGTGCTATTGCAATAAGCACTTGTAAATGTTGTCGTCGTAGTTATTGTGCTTTGGTTAACAGATTCAGTGCATGAAAAGTGTTAATTATGTAATAAGTCCATCCTGAGCTTCAGTGGAGATTTATGGTGGTATCTCCCTGTGAGGTAGAAATCCTGGTCCCGGCGCACTGAGCCCATTCCTCCTGAAACGCAGGAAGTTCCGTGTACTGAATGCCACTCCTCCGCGTGCTCTGCCAGATGGATAGTTGGCATGTAACAGTTCGTACCCGCTAATGTTAAAGTAGGAGCTGGGGCAAAAGTGGGATTCGGAAACTAGAAGAACATCGATATTGTCTGTTTTGATGAGATGCTCTACTTCGGCTTTGCTCCTCTGCAGGCCGTTTGCGTTCCAAAAAACTATATTAAGACTCATTCGCTTTAACTTCTATTGGGGATTGGAGCTATAAACTGCATCATCTGCGAAAACATCTGCGAGATCAACTTTTCTATCATCCGCTCAATCGTTCCTTCCATGCGGGCAAGCATCGTTTCAAGCTGGTTGGGTTGTGGGGCTTGGGAGTGGTTTGATGGGTTTGTTTGGGATTCGTTGGCTGTGTCGCTTGGTTTCCTAGAAGTACGTCCCTGTAACTCGTACCATTGATGATAGTTGGTATCGGATGAGAGGTGGTATGTTGCTATTCTCAACGGGTCTGTCTTTGGGAGATTACTGCCCCTTTGCCTTTTTGTAGGCAGGGCATCCTCTGAACGACGCAGGGTGTGTCCGAACCCTTGGCATCTAAAACATTGTGGAACATCGTTGAACTTCAGTGGGGGCTCTACGGTGACGACTGACCTGCAAATCCTCTTTATTTTGAAAACCTCTGTGTTGTTGCTCGCTGATTCTAGATTAACAAAAAATATCCCCAGTGGTTGTTTGGATTTCCTGCCAATGGGATTGTGCAGATCCCTCACAGTATGGCCGTATTTGTGGAGTTCTTCTTTAATTTCAGTCTGGTCCGTTGAGTGGTGAAGTCCCTTGATGACCGCCCTGTACGCTCTCTCGTCCTTTGGTTGGAAGGTGCGGTGCCTTTTGTTATGTGCCACGAGGTGCTGGCGTAGGGCTGTGTAGGACTCCTTGTCTGCCATTATTACGCGTACGCTATTATTTCTCTTCGTTTTATAGGAGAAATCCTTTTTGGTACCCACGAGAGTCGTTATCATCTTGACAACCCCGGTAATGTCGGTCACGTCTGTGATGTAGATCGGGGGAAGCTTGAGGGTCTTCGGGATCGGGTTCGGTTTCTCTGCTGTTTTGGATGTTAGTGCCTCTGCGGCAGGTTAGAATTCGTCATGTTCGTCGCGTCTTCTTCGCTTGAAAGAAGGGCAAAGGAGTTGTTTGCCACCTTGCTATGCAAAGCTGCGCTGGTGCTAGGCGTGACGTCAAGCTCTATGCCTATTACGCGCGGGCTTGCGCTTGATCTCGCCTCTCTAACAAACCGTAGAAGGATGATGGGTGTCGCTTCCCTACATAACCTTATTAATGGTAATGTAGACAGTCAGTACCTACTACCAGGCTTAACATTACTATTACTATTACTCTATTACTCTATTACTCTATTACTCTATTACTCTATTACTCTATTACTCTATTACTCTATTACTCTATTACTCTATTACTCTATTACTCTATTACTCTATTACTCTATTACTCTATTACTCTATTACTCTATTACTCTATTACTCTATTACTCTATTACTCTATTACTCTATTACTCTATTACTCTATTACTCTATTACTCTATTACTCTATTACTCTATTACTCTATTACTCTATTACTCTATTACTCTATTACTCTATTACTCTATTACTCTATTACTCTATTAATCTATTACTCTATTACTCTATTACTCTATTACTCTATTACTCTATTACTCTATTACTCTATTACTCTATTACTCTATTACTCTATTACTCTATTACTCTATTACTCTATTACTCTATTACTCTATTACTCTATTACTCTATTAATGTATTACTCTATTACTCTATTACTCTATTACTGGATTACTGGATTACTCGATTACTCGACTACTCTATTACTTTATTACTCTATTACTCTATTACTCTATTACTCTATTACTCTATTACTCTATTACTCTATTACTCTATTACTCTATTACTCTATTACTCTATTAATCTATTAATCTATTAATCTATTAATCTATTAATCTATTAATCTATTAATCTATTAATCTATTAATCTATTAATCTATTAATCTATTAATCTATTAATCTATTAATCTATTAATCTATTAATCTATTAATCTATTACTCTATTACTCTATTACTCTATTACTCTATTACTCTATTACTCTATTACTCTATTACTCTATTACTCTATTACTCTATTACTCTATTACTCTATTAATCTATTACTCTATTACTCTATTACTCTATTACTCTATAACTCTATTACTCTATTACTCTATTACTCTATTACTCTATTACTCTATTACTCTATTACTCTATTACTCTATTACTCTATTACTCTATTACTCTATTACTCTATTACTCTATTACTCTATTACTCTATTACTCTATTACTCTATTACTCTATTAATCTATTAATCTATTACTCTATTACTCTATTACTCTATTACTCTATTACTCTATTACTCTATTACTCTATTACTCTATTACTCTATTACTCTATTACTCTATTACTCTATTACTCTATTACTCTATTACTCTATTACTCTATTACTCTATTACTCTATTACTCTATTACTCTATTACTCTATTACTCTATTACTCTATTACTCTATTACTCTATTACTCTATTACTCTATTACTCTATTACTCTATTACTCTATTACTCTATTACTCTATTACTCTATTACTCTATTACTCTATTACTCTATTACTCTATTACTCTATTACTCTATTACTCTATTACTCTATTACTCTATTACTCTATTACTCTATTACTCTGTTACTCTATTACTCTATTACTCTATTACTCTATTACTCTATTACTCTATTACTCTATTACTCTATTACTCTATTACTCTATTACTCTATTACTCCATTACTCCATTACTCTATTACTCTATTACTCTATTACTCTATTACTCTATTACTCTATTACTCTTTTACTCTTTTACTCTATTACTCTATTACTCTATTACTCTATTACTCTATTACTCTATTACTCTATTACTCTATTACTCTATTACTCTATTACTCTATTACTCTATTACTCTATTACTCTATTACTCTATTACTCTATTACTCTATTACTCTATTACTCTATTACTCTATTACTCTATTACTCTATTACTCTATTACTCTATTACTCTATTACTCTATTACTCTATTACTCTATTACTCTATTACTCTATTACTCTATTACTCTATTACTCTATTACTCTATTACTCTATTACTCTATTACTCTATTACTCTATTACTCTATTACTCTATTACTCTATTACTCTATTACTCTATTACTCTATTACTCTATTACTCTATTACTCTATTACTCTATTAATCTATTACTCTATTACTCTATTACTCTATTACTCTATTACTCTATTACTCTATTACTCTATTACTTTATTACTCTATTACTCTATTACTCTATTACTCTATTACTCTATTACTCCATTCTCTATTACTCTATTACTCTATTTTTTTTTTTTTTTTATATATAAAAATTGTATTTACTTACAGTGCAGTCCACTGTTACTGTTTGTAGTAACTTATACTGCAGAGTTTCATAATTTCTATTTAGTATTTACATATTTACATACTTCAACCTACTTAATTAGGGAGTCTAGAGGCATGAATTAATTTTATCAATTAACTTATATATCTTCTCGGCAGATCTGTTGGGTGAATGCGCAGGAGCCTCCTTCTCGCCCTCAGTCCCAATACACGTCCTCTCATCAAGAGTTTTCGAGCCTACTGGTTTGGGTGGATTCCCAATTTGTTTACGTACGCGGTTGCATGTTTATGACATCGCCAATCCTTGGTACCTTCAGCTCTTTTTCAATGTCTTTGTTGCGGATGTACCAAGCCGCTCCAGATAGTTTACGCAAGATTTGCGACTGAGCCACACGAATTTTGTTGAGGTGCGACTTTGCGGCGATGCCATACACTTGGATGCCATATTTCCAAATAGGAGCCAAGACAACCTTATAAATTTTGGCCTTGTTGGAAACTGAAAGTTTGTTTTCAGGCCTAAGGAGCCAAGCCATGCTGTTCGCCTTTGTTTTTAGCCGCCGAGTTACATCCGTTACATGGCGTTGAAATGTAAGTCGCTTATCCAGAGTGACACCGAGATATTTGTGGGCGTTCGATTGTGTGAGGAGCTCTCCATGCAGAAACACACCGGGTGATGTGTCTTTTCTCAGGGTGTACGTCACGGAAACACACTTTTCCGGATTGACTGCAATGTTCCAACGTAGGGCCCAGTTCTCAAATTTTTTTAGATAAAGCTGATACGCTTCATCAGTGGCTGTATAGACGCAAGTATCCCTGGCCAGGACTGCAGTGTCATCAGCAAAAGTGGCAACTAGCAGGTCATTGGGATCTGTAAGCGACATGTTGTCAGCTGAGGGCATGTCGTGCGTATACAGGCTATATAGTGTTGAACCTAACTTCCCTGGGGTACACCTGCTCTGACTCTTTTTGTTTGCGAGGACAGTGCGTCCTGTACTACTTTAAAGGATCGCTCGTGGAGGAAGATTTTTATTATCAAAAAGAGCTGAAGATTTAGTAGCCTTTTAAGCTTGTGCAGAAGTCCTTCATGCCACACTCTGTCGAAAGCCTGCCAGAAAAGCTCCAACGACGTACTCCTTTCCATGGAAACCTTCCAGTACAAAGTTCACTACGCGGTGTAGCTGTTCAGATGTGCCATGCCTGAGTCTAAAACCAAACTGAAACTTCGGAATAGCTTTCTGGACCTTTCGGGACTCGAGCAATCTTCTCAGGATGCACCTCTCAAGTAATTTGCCAAATAATGGAAGCAGGCTTATTGGGCGATAGGAGTCTAATTCCTCTGCTGGCTTCCTACTTTTATGGAGCATAATGATATTCGCCTTCTTCCAGGCGCTTGGGAAGTGTCCCAGTCGAAGAGCAGAGTTGAAAATTAGTACAAGGAATAACAAAGATCTGTGGGGCATCAGCTTAATGGAGCGGTTGTCGATGTGATCCGCACCAGATGCCTTGTTTTTGCGAAGGGATTTTATGTCATCTTCCAATTCCGTGAGTTTAATAGGCTTTACAGGAAGAGCCATCTGCAATGGGGCATCTAGGGATTCAGCAACCAGTTGTACTCGTCTTGGCGATGCTGTCTCGAACGGCTGGAATCTTTCCTCCAGGTTTCTGGCAAACGGTTCAGCTCTGTCCTGAGGTGATTTTGCACAAGTGGAGCAACTTGTCTCTTGAATTTCTTCGTGAGCTTCCAGAGCGCGAATTTTGAGTTTTCATCGGCAGTAGCTTTCCCGAGGAACGCGTCAGTTGCTTCTCTTTTCAGTATGGCTAGTACTTTTCTCACCCGATTTGATATCCTTTGGTCTGTCCTATCCTTACAGTCTGTCAATTATTGGATCATTGGTCCTGATGAACTCACGCCGGAGACGTTTCTTAAGAGTTAAGAGTCCTACTGCATCCGGAGAGAGAGCGATGTTGCTACGCACGTTGCGTAGGCGAACTGCGCCGCCAGGAGCTGCAATTTGAGCTGCATCTTTGATCTTCTTCATAAAAGTTTCAACCGCTTTCTCGATATCGTCTGCTGTATTTATCTCTGTATTGAGGTTAAAGGCATTGTTAAGTTCGTACTGAAACAGCCTTATTTCGCACCAGGTGGAACGAGCATCCTAATAGGACGTGTAGGAGTGTCTCTGAAATAAGCATAACATCAATTTCGTGCTTGCTGAGAAACACCTTAAGCTCATTAGCATTTGGAATTAAGGCTACGACCGTTCCAGGCTCCGAGGCGCAGTTCACAAGTCATTAATTGCGCTGCGTCAACGACTTAGAACCTCTGAGATCTTCGATCTACTGAAATAGCTCAGCGACGGTTTTTTGAAGACCAGCAATGGTCTGCTGCATTGAGATGATTACTTGTGCGAGGGAGCCATCAATTACCGTTTGGCTAGGATGTTGAGGTTCACCTGCGTTTGTTGCAGGAGCAAACGCAGCATTCGGAAAAGTCTGGAACCTTGCGTTTGAGAAAGCATTTCGCTGTTGGGAGTAATTTCCGTCAGGTCATGTGCTCTGTTGTCCAGTTCTAGTCGCATCTGCATACGATAGGCCCTGCCGCACGATTGAGGTTGGAATAGCTTGTTGCTTGATGTTGCGCATGGGCTGTGGGTGTTCTACGCGGGTCATGGGAGTAATGTTGATCCCAGTTTTTCGGCTTTTGAGCCTCTGGACGTAAATTGTGCCTCATGTTTTCCATGGCAATTAACGCACTCCAGGTCGTCATAGGTCTTTGTCTGGCATTGACTGGAACCAGTCCAATGAGGCAAACTGCATCTACCACATCTGAGCTCTTTGGTGCAATAGTTTTTGGTGTGATCAAAGCCATAACACTGACGCATATTTACATTTTTTCTCGGCAGTTCCACTCTGACTCTTGACTCTTTATTTATTTTTAGAGCTTTTTTGTTATTAATAGCCCTTTTAATATCAATAAACCAAACGTTCTGACCAGAAGCCTTGCCTGGATCCGGATCTGTGACTTCACCTTTGGATTATAGGTATTAACTACTGCGTGACCTTGGGAGATGAACGCATTTAAAATTTGCTCGACTGGGGTAGAAGCAGCCAAGTTGCACACCACAACCCTGTAGGATCTGTCTTCCGGGAGGCAGAAGTGAGTGTATTCGAGATTTACTGATGATAGCTTAGTGATAGCACTGTGGGCATCAGAGTCACTGGGGTATATGCGCAAGTTGCCATTACGCGCGATCTTGAATTCATATGATTCAGATGATACCGCCGAGTCGAAAAGCCTTTCCAAGGCAGGTACGTCGCTGACAGCAAGTACTCTTATTTGACTAGGTTTTGGTGACTACTTTGTCACTGGAGTTTGAGCTTGTCGAGATTCTTCCTCTGCAACGGTTTCGACCTGGAGAATGTCCAAGCTATTTTCGCCTTCTTGACAGTCATCATGGTTTGCAAGAGCAGCAAATCTATTTAAAGCGAGATGGTTACGATTATGTTCGATTACATGCGCTCTTTTTTTTAACTTTTCGGTGAGGTTGGTAGGCTTCTCTTCTTGGAAGGAACTTTTTGCCAAGAGACTGAAGCCGGCTGGAATGTGAGCGTATTACTATTTTTTTCAATTTGCGGTAATAGGCGACTATTTCCAACTGTTTTCTGGTTAAGATTGTTTAATTGACTTGGGCTGCGAACCATAAGAAGCTCTCTGCCAGTTGTGCTAGGCGGGGGCATGCTCTGAAAGGAGCGTCCTGTACGTGGTACTTCATGGAAGCTATCAGCACCTAAAACGACTTCCGACATCTTGGATTCGAATCGACCATACTTCTCTTGAAGCACCTCTTTTTTTTAATTCTTCGATGAAATATCATTTGATTATTTTGCCAAAAACTTATTTTTTTCTTTTTTTGTCGGAAAATATTTAATGAAATTAAAATCAAACTGATCCCTTTCTCAATGATGATTCATTACATATGTCAAACGTTGTCAATGACATTTTTTATTAGAAATTGTGATATGCCATGTAGATTTTCATTCTAATTTGTTTTATTATTATGTATTTTGGACCTGTTGCTGTGTTATTTAAGTTTATTTTTTGTCAATGTTGAATTTTGGAGTATTTTTATATGGTGGATCCGTCATGGTGAGGTAAGTTGCACTGTAAGTAAAATTGTAACAACCTCCCGCTTGAGCATCGTACAGGGCGAGGTGCCAAAACAACACAGCTTAGAACTTGCTTATTGCTAATAAGTTTCGCGAACCGAAGCCGCCACCGTTAAACAGTGCCTACAAATTGATTCCGTGTGTAAGATAAGCACACGATCTGCGCAAATGTTTTTGTTTTAAACTGTAGTTGAAAGTAATAAACCACATGGAAGTGGTGCTTCCCTTTGAAAATAATATAAAACCAATAAAACTTTAATATCAGACGATAATCATTATAGGGAGCTAATCATACAGACGATAAAGCGCATGGCGGGACCGGTATTCTAGACCCGATATTAGACCCGATTTCCACAAGAAATTCGCAAAAAATTACCGACAGCCGACATCGATTTAGTATATCTAAAAGTGAATTTAAGATGTTTTTCGATTATTACCTAATTAATTGCGAATAATCCAGCATGGAGATTACTACCCCAAATACATGCATTGGGAATCTCGCCTCGCAACCCCAATAGGAAAGCAGCTCTACATTGCAACTAGAAAATCTAACAACAGACACGACCACGTTTCTCCGGGAAGGCTAACCTATTGGCCCACACACCGCGAGAAACTGCCAGATTTAATTGACTTTGAAATTACTAAGAATTTTCCACGAAATCTATCCTAGGAGCAGTCAACCATCACAATGATAATGAAGTTTAATATCGTGCCCTCCCAATTCGTTGAAAAAATTTCAAGTAATCAACAACAGGGTTGCTTGGCATAAGTTTGGAATTTGTGAAAATCCTGGAACCACCGAGCTGATCGATTGATACGATTGTATAACATCAGAACTTCGGAATTTTTTTTTATTTTTTTCTCTTTGAATTACAATCTGTTTTTAAAAATAACAATAAGTAATTGGTTGACTAGTTGTGAAGAAAGAAAAAAGTAGCGGCCCTTCCTATTGCAAGGATACGCTAATACATTAATAATTTAATACTTTAATTCTGTTGGAGTTCTGCGTTTTAATCTTTTCGGCTCCAACTCTGTCATCGGTATTTGTCTCAAGTTTGAGTTTTGGTGGCTAAGTAGTTGATTTGTGTGTTTTTTGATGCTTTTTTTATTAGTTTCGTTGACTCTTTCTATGTTTAAATCATCTTCGTTTAAAACCTTCGTTTCTAATGTACCATTCGGCTTTTGTGATTATTCTGAGCATTTTCGATTGCGTTCGCTAAATTAGCTGTAAGTGGGATTTACTGGCAGTTTCCCAGAGTTATATTCCATACGTCCATATTGGTTTTATTATCGCCTTGTATATTGCAATTTTATTATGTAATTCTAGTTTTGAGTTTTTTCCTATTAGCCAGTTAAGTTATCGAAATTTTTTTTTTTATTTCATTTCGTTTATTTAGAATGTGCTGTTTCCATGTTAGTTTTAAGTCAATAGTTAGTCCAAGGTACTTGGCATATGAGTGTAATAATATTTGATTGTCATTGATTTTAATTGCGAAGTTTTTGGGTTGTCGTTTTGTGTATATTACTTGTTGAGTTTTGTCTTTATTTATCTCAATACCCCATCTCTCAAACCAGGATACTGTTTGTGTCATGATTTGTTGTAGTGTACTTGCAGCTGTTTTTTCACACGCGCTTAACGACATTAACACAGTATCGTCTGCGAACGTGGCATGGCACACCTGAACAGCTACACGGCGTAGTGAACTTTGTATTGGAAGGTTTCCATTGAAGGGAGTACGTCGTTGGATCTTTTCTGGACATCCAGCAGGCTTTCGACAGAGTGTGGCATGAAGGTCTTCTGCACAAGCTTAAAAGCCTACTAAATCTTCAGCTCTTTTTGATAATAAAAATCTTCCTCTACGAGCGATCCTTTAAAGTAGTACAGGACGCACTGTCCTCCCAAACAAAAAGAGTCAGAGCAGGTGTACCCCAGGGAAGTGTGTTAGGTTCAACACTATATAGCCTGTATACGCACGACATGCCCTCAGCTGATAACATGTCGCTTACAAATCCCAATGACCTGTTAGTTGCCACTTTTGCTGATGACACTGCAGTCCTGGCCAGAGATACTTGCGTCTATACAGTCACTGATACGCTTCAGCTTTATCTAAAAAAATTTGAGAACTGGGCCCTACGCTGGAATATCGCAGTCAATCCGGAAAAGTGTGTTTCCGTGACGTACACCCTGAGAACAGACACATCACCCGGTGTGTTTCTGCATGGAGAGCTCCTCACACAATCGAACGCCCACAAATATCTCGGTGTCACTCTGGATAAGCGACTTACATTTCAACGCCATGTAACGGATGTAACTCGGCGGCTCAAAACAAAGGCGAACAGCATGGCTTGGCTCCTTAGGCCTGGAAACAAACTTTCAGTTTCCAACAAGGCCAAAATTTATAAGGTTGTCTTGGCTCCTATTTGGAAATATGGCAACCAAGTGTATGGCATCGCCGCAAAGTCGCACCTCAACAAAATTCGTGTGGCGCAGTCGCAAATCTTGCGTAAACCATCTGGAGCGGCTTGGTACATCCGCAACAAAGACATTGAACAAGAGCTGAAGGTACCAAGGATTGGCGATGTCATAAACAAACAAGCAACCGCGTACTTAAATAAATTGGGAATCCACCCAAGCCAGCTGGCTCGAAAACTCTTGATGAGGAGACGTGTATTGGGACTGAGGGCGAGAAGGAGGCTCCTGCGCATTCACCCAACAGATCTGCCGAGAAGATATATACATTAATTGATTAAATTAAATCATGCCTCTAGACTCCCTAATTAGGTTTAAGTATGTACATATGTAAATACTCGCTAGAAATTATGAAACTCTGCAGTATAAGTTATTACAAATACCAGGTGTACAAGTATGGAATGTCTGTTCGTACATATAGATGTCTCGCAAAACGTAAATATTATATTTATCGATTGTCATAAAACTTTGACCTTGTGAAGTGTCAACCTTGAATGTCGAACCACCATAGTTTTGAGCAAATTTAGCGTTGTTTACTCTCAGTGCAGTCAGCATGTCGAGTTTCGTGCCGAATAAAGAGCAAACGCGGACAGTGTTAATTTTCTGTTTTCATTTGAAGAAAACAGCTGCAGAATCGCTCCGAATGCTGGTTGAAGCTTTTGGCGAACAAGTACCAATTGTGAAAACGTGTGAACGGTGGTTTCAACGCTTCAAAAGTGGTGATTTTGACGTCGACGACAAAGAGCACGGAAAACCACCAAAAAGGTACGAAGACGCCAAACTGCAAGCATTATTGGATGAAGACAATGCTCAAACGCAAAAACAACTCGCAGAGCAGTTGGAAGTAAGTCAACAAGCAGTTTCCAATCGCTTGCGAGAGATGGGAAAGATTCAGAAATTATGAATCTTTGCAGTATAAGTTACTAAAAATAGTAACAGTGGACTGCAATGTAAATAAATACAACTTTTATTTAAAAAAAAAAAAAAAAAATATTTTGCTTGGAAAAGACGTATAAAAAGTGGATTTCGCACTGATTTGCTCAGGGCACGTATAGGAAGTGGGGGGACTAAGCTACACGGCGGTGTTGCCAAATTTTGCGTAGCACCGCTTCTTGCGTTCAGCGTTATGTAGAATGTTTCTTAAGCGATATGAATATCGGTGCATTCCCTAAGATCGGACCAATCAAATGTTTAAATTATGTTACTTAGTCTCTGAAAGTCAGCTTTACGAAAGCAACGATTTCTATGGCGAGACTTAAGATTGATACGAGTAATGGTATTGAGGGACACTGATAAGGGTAATTTGGTCAGGATCCGAAGCAAAACAAAGGTCTAGAAGCTGACCTAAGAGGTGATGTATGTAAATTAATTTTTATTACGCAAAAATTAAACTTTATTCATTGAACGCCAATTAGCAACAGAATTCTAAAACTATCCATAAGCAAACTGTAAGTTAAAACAAAGGTTTTCGGCAGCGCTGCTTCTGTTGCCAAATATTGGGCGCGACGTCGTCTGCGCTAATTTTTATTGACGGGTGACATAGGTTGATCTGCTGTTGACAGCTCATTGGTGCATTAAATGCACTTAACGTTTTGGAATCACCTGCACCTGTGGGAACGGAATTGTTTGGCAACCGTTGGCAGATTCAAAGAATTGGCTTGATCGGGTTTAGCGAACTCGGCTTGTGGCGAAAGTCAGTCAGACGCTGAGTTTGCAGATTGGAGTTTGTTGTCAATATTATTGTTGTTAACTCTTCTCCCTCTAATTTGTGCTTGTCCCCAAGCAGACTCTAGAAATAGGGAATGTCATTGAACTTAGGTAGCGGATTCTGTGGCGTTGTTGTTACTTGCGCGGATGCTTTAATGACATGGGTAACTTTTGTTTCCACGCTCGGTGTAGGCCCTAGTTGCAATGTTATATTTCTCTGCCTTTGATTATATGAGTGTAGTCCCAAAATGAGCGTTAGGGCAATACCAAAGAGTGTTAGCAGAGTGATGCTGTTGACCATGGAATGGACTTTTATGTGTTGCAGATTTCCTTTTTTATTTATTTGCAATGACTGCAGTGCTTTCAAAGACATTACCCTCAGTCGTTCTGTGTCCTCTGGTGTAAACTGTTGGCTCCAGATTGCTAAATCGCTTGTTGATCAGACATCGAGTCATTTGATGATTGTATCATGTTGCCTTTGAAGTCGTTCAGCAAAATGATCCCATCGTCAATTTCCTCTACCTTTGTTATGTGGTCGGCGTTACTAAAACTACACAGCGCTTTTTCTCCCTTAAGTAGTTTTGGTATACAATTCGAGTCATTAAGTTAACATTTTTGTTCTTATCGAATATTTTTTAATTTATTATTGTTTTACAATTTTTTGGGGTACCATATGTAAGGTTTCCGTAAACAAATATTTCGTTTAAATTTAAGTAAACAATAGTATTATTTTTGGATATTGGTTTTATGTTACAAGTATATTTTCGTAAATAGTATTTTCCAAATTCGGAATTTTTACAATGTACAAAGGTGTAGTTTTATTGTGCATATCAAAAAACTCCATGATTTCTTCTATTGACATAAATAACAAATTGTTGCTTTTAAATATTTTTCCTATTTCAGTTAAATCTTTTTTTTAAGCAAGAGTGTGTTTACGATATTCAATCGAGCACATTGTATTGCTTATTTAATATTACCCATTTCTTCTTTTAATAGTCTAACCTGGTTGTGCAGACTGATGGCTATTTCAATACTAACTGAACTACTTTTTTGTATGGAATTAAATAATGCATTAGAAACGGATGTAAGGATACTTATTCTTTCTTCTAATTGTTTGTTTAAAATTGTTGTTTAATTTCCAATGAGGATGTTTAAATTTTTTTCTAACATTGTTAAATCATCATGATCGGGACTTCCCGCAATGTATATCCATCCTGACCCTAACCAATTAAAGGATGTCCTATTACGTTTCTTTGGGAAGGATGTGATTGTTTGAGAAGTGTAAAGTAGAGTAATGTTTATTTCGTGGTGGAGAGTGGATTACAATGGACTGAAGCACAGTCAACAGTAAACTATTTTCTGTGTGGTCATATATGGTAATTTATCTAATGCATTTAGAATTTGGTTGAGGTCTATTATATGTATTAATTTAGTTGCTGAGATTATAGCTTTCCGAGTGCTTTCAACAATATATAGTTAAATTTTGTGCGTTGGTAGAGTCGGAAAGGTTCATCGTTCTATAAATGCCTATAACGTTCCATAGTAAAATTCTGAAATGTTTAAATTTTGATATGACTTTTGTGTACTACTTTTCCTGATTCTGTAGTGATTGTAGTGTTTTTATTTTCTTTAACAATTTCCTTTTTGAACCTTGACGAAAGCTTTGATCCACGCCTAGCATTTACCCTTACGTGTACTGTCTGTCCTGGTTGGTAGTCAATAGTCTCCTTTCGTTTCCTATTTTGCTTCGACAAGTCCGTATTCTGTTACGTTTTTAGGTTGTCAATGTTGTCGTATCTTGCTTTCTCTTATTGGTCTGGTTCTGTCGCCACATTCCTACCGTAAAAAACCTCCAATGGTCGTTTCTTTATAACTGAGTGAAAAGAGTAGTTATATTCGTCTGGTCTAAAAGTTCTTTAACTATGGGTATCATCTCTCTTAAGACATCGCATTATTTTCGAAAGAGTTGAATGAAATCGTTGTATTTGTCCGTTAACGGTACTTTTGTAAGGGGATGCAGTGTAAGTTTCTATTTCGAGTTGCTCTGACACGAATTTAATTGATTGAAGGATTTTTCGTTGTCCATAACAATATGTTTCGGGGCTCCGAAGTAAAATATTATATCGCGTAATAGGGTTTTAATATCTTCTATAGCTTTGAATGAAATAATGCAAGCTTCACCTAATATGGAAAATTTATCTATTGCAGTCAGTACTAAATGCCGTTCTGTTGAGTATATGTCAATATGCAATACATGACCGGGGTATTCTGGAATCGGAGTCTGATTTAGTTCCGAATTAGGGGGATGTCTGTCGTACTTAGACTTCTTACACACTTTTCATTGTCCAACAATATTTGCAATCTTTTGCTTCAACTTGGGAAAGTAGAAGTTTTCAGATAATTGCTTTTTGTTTTCTTATGCGTTAAAATGAGCTCTCCTGTGGGTCTGAAGAATTTCTTCATCCTGGTGTGCTTCGTTAGTCAGGTCTATTCCTTTCGATTGTGTAAATCGAATTTTGAAATTTCTAAAGTGGTTTTTATAGAAAAACTGAATTTTTCTCATTATATTCTCTGCAGTATAAATGCCGTTTATTACTGATGGGTTAAGGCATTTTTTAGTTGTTCTATTAATTCGTCTGTAGAGTTCTCTGGTTTGTAAATTCCGTGTCTATGGTAAGTAGGAAACGGAATTTTTCTCTAGAGATCTTGATGAAACATTCATCAGCTGTTTCTCCTGGTATAATGACGCCATCCATGTATAAGTCACATTTTCTCTTATAAGGTTTTGAAAAACATAATTCACAATAATTAAAATAAAGACATCTGGAGAGTTAAAAAATCCGAAGGGTGCCTTATTGAATTCAAATAAGCCATCTTTCGTCGTCGTCGATGAAAGGCACTGAGAAGCAATCCTTGAGTACAACTATGTTTATCTTGCCATTATTTCCATCTTTTTTTTTTAAGCAACTAGACGACTTGCAAAGTTAAGTGTCGACTGCGTGCTTTCAGTTACTCGTCGATCTGCTTGCTTACGGCTTCTGCTTCACCCACAGTTACACGGCTTGGCGCATGGTGAAAAGGAACTATATAACCCGGTACGATATTAAGTGTGACAGGACACTCAGCAACAGTCTCAGCAGGTTTACAATTTTGTACCTTCTCATTTAAAACTTTTTTAAACTTCGGGGATACATTAGCTTCAGATTTTTTTTCGACAATATAATATATAAGTAATATACAATATATACTTATCTGATTGGTGTCACAAGTTTCCATCCCATGCAGGATAGAAAACTTGTGGCCGCCGGCCATCGATGAGAAATTGAACTTGGTCATGATCATATCCCAATAACCTATCGCACTGCATGGCCTCGCCTGCTACCACCAGGAACTTTAGCTCAACTTGCATATAATCTATTTCAATAGCAGCATTAAAGAACACCATTGGACGAGTAACTTTTCTGCCAAAGCCTTTCAGCGTCGACACACTTTTCTGAAACACAGCAGTTGATCAAAAACGGACTTTTTCAGCAATTTGACATCAGCTCTAGTATCAACCAATCCCACATTGTTTATTTTCAGCATTTTTAATAGTTGGGCATTTTATATCACCTTCAGAGCTATTTGATTTGGGAATTCCTTAGACATGTGCCCATTCTGATTAACGGAAGAAACGCAGATTCTCTATCAGTCCGCAATGGAAACAATGATGTTTCTTATCAGCTTTTCCATTTTTATCGTGCTTGTTGTGCCCATTCCCCTTGTCAGGCTTTTTGTTTGATGGAAGTGTGTTTTTAGCTGCATATTCAGTTTCCATCACACTTTCGTACGTCGTGTATTTATCCTTAAGTTCTTTTACTGACTGGCATTGGTATAAGGTATACTTAAAATCAGCCTGCAAGTTTAGCCCTCACTATGTACCTTTTAACCGACTCCATATCGAACAAGTCCAACTTTGAATCATTCCCGTTTACATCTTCCAACTGCATATTGAGCGTAATCATCTAAATTAACTGCTGTAACATAACATTATTCTCCTGAATTTTTCTTGAGTCTTCCATTCCGGTAGTTTCAGCTTGATTTGGTTGTTCTTTTCCACTTTTTTATTCATCGTTATTTCATCCCGGGCAATAACGGCGTTTTTTCGACTTCTGCTTTTTTCTGATCGTTCATTGTGCCGCGTGCTGCAGAAAGAGTGTTATATGGTTGTTTCACATGCACCGCTGTCTGCTTTATTGTTTTCGAAATTTTTTTCTCCTGATGCTTTTCTGATATTTCGGATGGTCGTGACATGTCTCATTGTCACATCCGCTGATGACACTGGTTATAGAGAAAGAACAATTACTACACAGATATCCACTACGACTTAAGCCCCAAAAATAGTAATATTGACAACCAACATGTAATAAACCCTTCATGCTGACACGCATACATTTTGAACTATTCATCAAAACTATCGACAAGAACGTGCAACTGCAGTCTTTCATAAAACACAGCCCAAGCGTGTCAACCAGCAAGAACAGGAGAAAGACAAATGCACAATACAGGCTAACGTCGACCAGGTAGAATTCCACAACTCCAGAACAGACATTTTTACTTAAGTGCCCCATACCATTTGTTTTTTTGCCCTTTTCTATGAATATTATAAAAGTTAGCTGCGCCATCTATGAATTACAGGGTTTGATGGCGAAATTAAAAGATTTTTTTCTTTATCGAAAACGCAACTAGTCACACTACTATAAAGGACTGTGAAAACATCAAATTGTGTTTTATGCCACTCAACAAAACGGCTCTTCTGCAACCATTAAACCAAGGTATACAAGTATTCACTCTTTCATAATAGACTTAAGTTAGATTTATTTTTACAATAAATCCATCGAAGCAGTGTGAAAACTACTTGAGGCAGTTAAGCGAATTACTGTACTGTACTGCACTGTAATTATATTGAAATACAAGCAGTAACGAATTTAGAATTCAAGGGTCTCTTTCTAAACTCACGTACATCCTTATAAACTCTGTCCCTGTGCATTCAAGTTATCTACAGGAAAACGCTGCTGATATGACACATTAAATGTCATTAAATGCCCTGCGTCAAAATCTTTTCCTTGCGAATGCATGTACATACACCTATGCTTCTGCTCCGTAGGATAAACACACGAAACCCGTCAAATCCTTTACAGGTAAGTGCCACCTGTTACCTGTGTCAGACAATCGGTTCTGTCCCATATGATCTAATTTCGCATCGGCCAAGCCGTGGACGAAAAAGTTACTAACTCCCAAAATATTCCCAGAAGGCGAATTATCTGTGCTTCATCATGGACTAGCGGGTGAATTGGTAGCAACATATAACAGAAGTGGTGGCAACATGCCGCAAAAAACCAACTAACTAAGGTGCCAATCGTGCTAATCGCGAGTTTAAAAAAAATTGTTTAGATAAAAAATATCTTTTAAATAATGGCTTCAAAACACCAGAAAAAATATTTTAAATTTTAAATTTGACAATATCTTCTAAGCTTTTAGAAATTGGAGGTGCAATTAATATCAACCTAAATGTTGCGTTTCGTTTGATAGTAATTTATTCAGATCGGCCTTAAGCAGCCGATTTTAAATTCTTCTACTATATATTTAATTTTAATTTAAAAAACATGAATCGTCCAATCTAATACATTGCGAAAAATTTCTTGTGTATAGTGGTACATTCCGTATAGAGACTTAACAAATCACTTCACCTTCATAGCGAACGGACGTGTTTTTTTTTGGCGAGCATTCGATTTTATTATTTTCTTATAAAGACAAACCGGCGTTTGTCGAGAAATTAATTATTTAAATCTTACTTTAAATCTCACTTTAAACGTTTCCATTCGCACTCGCGTCTGCGCGGTACCGTATTTGGTGTGTTTTAAGTTATTTTATTATCTACCCAAGTAAGGTACTGTGCCCTATTTATTTCTATTCCCTTTTCTTACGTTTACTGCAATTTCTACTTTTGCAATAACTCTCTCTCCTAGTTTGCGCTCTTATTTTCCCATTACCTCTTTATAACAAGTTGCTCTTATTAACAAGTACAGTGGTTCAAGGCTACTAGTTTGTCTATTATTAATTATTTGCTGTTTATTTATTTCTTATATTCTTAAATTGCTAATTCTTACCTTAAAATTTCTATAATGGAATTTTATAGCATCTGCGCTATAAAATCGTGCAATAAGCCGATTTCCGCGTCCCAGCCTAGCATCCCCTGTTGGCTGTGTGAAAATGTTGTGCATGCGAAATGTGCAGGTTTCACCGCCTCAGTTTCGGATGCAATTTCTAGAAACGCTGGTTTCCACTTTTGCTGCAGTGGATGTCGCGCGGTTCAGAAAGAAATGCGAACGTTCATGCGGCAAACTAAAAACGGTTTTAAAGAGTTGATCGGTGGTTTCCGGAAAATCAACGACCAACTCTCTGCGCTGGATTCCCAATTTAGCAGCCTACAGCTACTAAATGAATCCCCAAAGCGCAAAAAAACCGCTTTTAGGGACTCCGTAGGCACTGATATCGCTATTCAGCCCGATCAGCCGACGACCATGCAGCCGCTCATAACTCTTACTACCCCAAGAGCAGGAGTTCGAAACACAAACGTGGTTTCGGAATTTGACTCCATTGTTGAGCATAACTCGTCCGAAATACCACCCAGGGTATCACTCCAAGTGATTCCTCCGGCACGAGTAGAGTCGACCCCCTTAAAATCCACTGATAAGGGTAAACCACCGTCCGGACCCCCGGTACGGACTGATGTCGCGGTCTTACCAACCGCAACACCAAAGCCCTTACAGGTGATCCTCCCCTCTAAAAATATATTTATTTCACGGCTGGCCCCTGACACCTCAGAGATTGATATCTCGGCTTATATCCGAGCTAAATCCAAGGCCGTTGTTAGAGTGGAGGACATTAGGAAATTTAAATATTCTTACTCAAGGCTCACGTCATCTTTTAAGATACGTGTACCTTTGCCGATGTTCGATACGATCTGTTCGCCCAGCTTTTGGCCGGAGAACATATTCGTACAAGAACATCAGCCGAGTACAGCAAAGAAAAAGGTTAGTAAGCCTGTGGGAGTTAAACTCCCAAAGCCTAAAAACCCTGTACCATCTTCGTCTCCCTTACCTTACCCTTAAAAACCTTCATCCTCAAAAAACTAACAACATCTTACATATCCCTTACCTATCAAAATACTAGGGGGCTTCGGAGTAAGCTCCCTAAACTGTATTCTGATAGTCTATCTTTTGCATCCCAGATTTTAGTCTTCACAGAGACCTGGTTAAAGCCGGAGATTTTCAGTTCGGAAATTTTCCCAGAATGGTACACCACTTACAGACGGGACCGACCACTACGAAGGGGAGGAGGAGTCCTTATCTCTGTGGACTCCGACTTTGCTTCTGAAGAGGTTAGGTTACCGAATCTGGGTGATATTGAATTCCTATGTATCAAAATCACTATGTCGCTTCAATCAATATTCATAACATGCTCATATTTACCACCTTCTTCGGAACCACCTACATACTGGCACCACTTATCTGCCATTCAGCTGGTTTCGAACCGCATGTCTGACAGCGACCTTTTAGTGACTCTAGGAGATTTCAATTTACCGGAACTTATCTGGTCAAACATCGAGAATTCACCATCTTTAACACTCTCAACACATCACGATTTTACTGAGGGTATGTTCGACATATCCCTTGGTCAAATTAACCACGTAAGGAATTCTTTAGGTCGGCTTCTAGACTTATGTTTTGTTTCTGACCCAGATGGAATAACCGTTTCCAGAGCCATGCCACTTTCGCTCCCAGAAGATCCTTACCACCCAACGCTTGAGGTTTCGATTGAAACCCTTACTGCTAGCAACCTTCAGTCTCGCCATGGAGTTCATAAAACTCGCTGCTTTCGTAAGGCTGATTTGGAGAGACTAAGCAATTTAATTTCTTTATTTGATTGGTCCGATCTCTGGGAATGCACCGATATTAATATCGCTTTAGAAACATTCTACAAAACGCTTAACGCTTTCTTCGACTCTTGCGTGCCATGGAAGTATCCATCCGCCTCGACCGACCCTCCTTGGTTCACAAGGAGCCTTAAAAACTTAAAATACATTAAAAATAGACTCCTTAAGAGACATAAGAAAACTGGCTGTAACGTAACTTTCTCAAGATACTTAGTAGCTCGGTCAAATTTCACCGTGCATAACGCTGAGTGTTATAAGAATTATATAGACCGCTGTCGGATTCAGTTCACTCAGGATCCGAAGCAGTTTTATAATTTTGTTAACACTAAGCGTAAGCAGGTATCTTCTCCCCCCATAATTTCGTTTGAAAAAATATCTGCGACTACTGATCAGGGTATTGCCGATCTATTCGCAACTTTCTTTCAAACAACGTACTCATTTCCTACAAGTATGGATCAGCCTTATTCATATAACATTCAATCAGCTAATCTTATTTTCAGACCAACTTTCTCCGAAAGCATTGTGTTATCGGATCTTCTGAGGGTGAAACCAGTCTATTCGCCAGGTCCTGATGGTGTTCCTGGCTGTGTACTGAGAAACTGCGCTAAGCCATTGTGCAGACCCCTTCTTAAACTTTTCTCTTTGTCTCTGGAAACGTCGATTTTTCCCCAATTGTGGAAGGAATCCTATATAATTCCCTTACACAAAAAAGGAAAAAAATCGGATGCCGCAAACTATAGAGGAATCTCTAAATTGTCGGCAATTCCAAAGCTTTTTGAAAAATTGGTAACACCACATCTTCAACATCTCTGCAGCTCAATTATTTCTCCATGTCAGCATGGTTTTATAAAGCGTCGCTCCACCACCACAAACCTCTTGGAGCTGACCTCCTTTATTATAGATGGATTCCGTAAAGGCCTTCAAACAGATGTCATCTACACTGACTTTAGTAAAGCATTTGACTCTGTCAACCACTCACTCCTCTTGAGTAAACTTAGTATCCTAGGATTTCCCTCAGACCTTCTCACGTGGATTTCTAGCTACTTAACTGGGAGAACCCAACGTGTTCTTTTTAAGGATGTACACTCTCGTCTTGTTAGTGCTACATCGGGAGTCCCCCAAGGAAGCCATCTTGGGCCACTACTTTTCACTATCTTTATTAACGACCTACCCCCTTCCATAACGAACTCTCTGGTTCTTATGTATGCAGACGACGTTAAGCTCTGTCTTCAATACAAATCCCCTTCTGCCCATTATAAACTTCAGTCAGACTTGGACAATTTTCAAAAGTGGTGTTCCACCAATCTCTTAAAACTTAATGGGTCAAAATGTAAACTTATGTCTTTCTATCGCTCATGCCCTAACCAGGCGACATACTTTCTCTATGGGATCTCCTTAGATAGATTAACCCAGGTTAACGATCTTGGTGTCCTATTAGATACTAAACTTAAATTTTCCGACCACATTTCTACGATGGTTAATAAAGCCAAGGACGTGCTTGGCTTCATTAAAAGATGGTCTAAGGAATTCAATGACCCTTATATTACTAAAACTTTATACGTATCTTTAGTACGTCCAATTCTGGAGTACGGGTCATGCGTCTGGAGCCCTCAGTATGGGGTTCATCAAGATCGCATTGAATCCGTTCAAAAGAATTTCTTGATGTTTGCACTTAGGGGACTCAACTGGGATGCAAATCTTCAACTCCCATCTTACTCTAACAGACTCCTTCTAATTAATTTACCTTCCCTAACCAATCGTAGAAAGATGCTGGGGGTCGTTTTCCTTTATAACCTTATTAATGGTAATGTAGACAGCCAGCATCTACTAACACGACTAACATTTAACATTCCAAATAGACGTACTAGAAATTTTAGTCCCCTATTCCTAAGTTGTTGTAGATCTACGTATGCCCAGCATGAGCCTTTCAGGGTTTTATGTTCTGACTACAATGACTTATACTCTATTACTTCACTCTGCACGTCCACCTCTATCAAATCCTCAATTCTCACCTACCTTTCAGAGCAACAAACGAACTCTACTTTTTCCTCGTAATCTTTCTAAACTTTATTCTCTCGGGTCTATCCCCGCGATCCGAGCCGTACGATAAACGGCAGCGCCCCTCGGTCGGTTGGGCGGGAGGTGGGCTGTACGTTATGCAGTGGGAGCCGCGCGAAAAAAAAAAAAAAAAAAAATAGGTCCGGAGAATGAATAGGCCGTGTGATCAATAATCAAGCTTCCACATATTACATACAATATTAGTGGTTTAAACTATCACTGTACCAAATATTTATAATGAAAATATTGTATGTAAATATAATGTAAAACTTTTTCTTTTATGATAATGCACACAAAACACACTTGATTCTATTTTTAGGATTGTTTATTCGCGATCCAAAGAAATTTTTTTTCATATGTATGTATAGGTAGGTGTATCACCTTTCACAATACAGCCCCTTTCATCCCATTTTCACCGCCCGGAACGTCGGGATTTTGAGACATAACGTTTCACGGTCGTTCAAATCAGCTGTTATCCAAAGGTGGATGGTGCCCAGAGGTAATCGATTTCACATTTGTAAAAAATTTCAGCAGTTTCAAACGGATGTAGTCAGTGGGAAGACGCTATTTGTCATCAAAATGATTTTTCTTCTAAATTTAAATTTGTTACTATCCGCCCAAATATATTTCCAATATATTCTTAAACTAGTAAATTTCCCGCTACCGTCAATCCCTAATATTGGGAATAAAACGAAATTGTGGCTTGTGGAATATATACTAGCATTTTCACTTAGCACCATCCACCATCCCTTAGAGGGATGGTCCATAAAGCTTCGCCGTTCTGGTAAATTCTGAGTTAGTCCACCATGCAAATTTGATGGCTTTTTGATGCGATAGTGATGTTTTTGTCAGTGCAACTCAAACATTTTCGTTTAGCTAATGATAATTTGATTATAAATACATATATCGCTTAAATGTAATCAAAGATTGCAAAGCACAATTAAATTTAAAAGCCATCAATGTACCAGGTGTACACAATTTTTTTGCGATAGTTAGACAATATTATTTTGGCGCGACTTCATATATTATTTTTTCAAAATGTCTCGAACCGCTACTATTTAGTATACAACGACTCCTATTATTATTTTAACAATATTTAAAATCACTTATGACTTTGTGGTCAATTTGTGTTATGTGATCTTTCGAAGAGAAAAGACCTTTGAACAGCTCTTAATTATTATTCTTTAACTTCCCTGAATTTATTTAAATCTTTTGGAATATAAATTATTTAGTTGTCATATCGATCATTTTAGCTTCGTAAAATCGACTTTCCCAATCCATGTTAAACTCTTGATGATTCACAGCTTTTCAGATTAGCTACTATAGAATTGTAGATGGACTCAGTGGAATTCGGATGGATTCTGGGGGCAGAGACTATACATATATTTATTTAATGTCCAAACGCAGGCTATTTCAAAAGTGTTGTTGTTGTTGACATATGCATCTGTGATCTTGAAAGCGATTAAACAGGTACCACCAAACCAAACAGCAGCATTGTCGTGCGGCAATCAAGTTTATAAAACCAGTACTTATATTTATCGATGTTTGAATTTATTTTTTGAATGCTAGGCTTTGAATGCTGAAACTTTTATAAAAAACAAACCAGCTAAATAATCTGCATAGACAGACATTGAAACATATTTTTCTATAATCCAAATCTATGTTCTGAACACAACACAATGGTAACTTGGAATTGTTGGTATAATGTGAGCCAACATTTTACAGCGTGCATGATGTATAGTTCATTTGTACTATACGTTTGACGGCAACGACATTTTCAGACTGATCTAAATGCAAAATACGTTTGCATTTTCCCTTATCAAATTGGTGCTTGCTGCCATATTGATACAGCAAAAGAGAGGAAAGGTAACTTTGGATGAAGTCGAAGTTTATATACCCTTGCATTTAATTGCCGGTTTCTATTGCTAAAAGATATACCAAATATCGGATATAGTTAGCCGTTCTTTAAGCGCAATTCCGTATAAAACGGATTTTGGAAAAGTCTGAAGCTCCCAAAAGAACCAAAGTTGTCAAAATCATTTTTTGATCCCTCAGACATATGGCAGCTAAATAGTCGTCTGATCCCTAAGAAATTTTGTAGATTATCACAGATCTTTATAAAAGGTTCATTTTTCCACCTAAAAAAAAATGGAAGTTATTCCATGAAAACATTTTCAATCGTTCCGTCAGCTAGCGTTGGACGATCCGTATAAAATTGTTTAAATGGGCTCAGATTTAAATAACTATAACTAATAATAATAAAAATAATAAAATTATAACTATCAATAAAATAACTAAATAACTACATCTATCTGCATCTGTACATCTGTATCTATCTGCAAAAACATGGAATTTATGGCATTCCGGATACCTAAGTTACATAAAAGCTCCGACTTATAAACTGCGTGCAAAAAGAATAAGGGTGGGTACATTTTGAATTTAAGAAGCAACGATTCCTTTTCTCTTTTGTAACTTATTTAAAAATTTAAAATTTTTTTAGGTTTATACACTAATTTTGTAATCCAAATATGTCTTGTTTCGTAGCCAGAAGTTGGCAACATTACTGATGTGAACCGAGTTTTTTGGGATGGAGTGGTCACATTAACACAGGGCTATAGATAGTTGGTCGGTAAAAAATATACGTTAATGAAACATTTTAAATTTTCTTTAAGCTTGATTTTATAGTATTCGGTTGTTCCGAAAACTGAACAGAATAATAAATGTGTTTCATCTCCTCATTATCTTTTGTTACTGTCAATACAATAAAGTGTAACGATAAATCGGATAAATTGCAGTTTCTGATTTACTAAGTACAAGAAAAGTTGTTGCAATATATTTATTATAATACTCAATTTTATTTTAAATACATGTTTATTTTTTTTCTCCAGTTTAGTTAACCAGCAAAAATACGAAGAACATAAATAAACTAAATCAAACTTAGAGGAATTTGTAAAACTGCTGTGTTGGCTTACCTGACTACTAATGAATTTTAAGGTAAGCAAAAAAAATGAAAACCAAACCGATCAGATAAAATAGTGCTTCAAATATACTGCGCAAAATTGCGATCAAAAGTGATATATTTTTTTTTTTGCTATCGACCTAAAAATAATGTATGTAGATTTTCTATTTTTACCTATTTAATTTTTATGTTATATTAAATTAAATGTTTTAAATTTTTGAGTACTCTTAGATATTTTTAGCTTAACCCTTTTAAAATTTTGCAATTGATACACATTATTTGACTGTCACTTTTAAAATAAAGTAATTTGAAATGAATTACATGCATTTATTCTTACAACAAACGATGAGTCATAACGACGGTAGTTGAACTGGACAATTAATGGATATCCTTAGATATGTATGTACATATGTGCCAAAGTAAACTTAAGGATAAAATAATGTATCAATCTTTTGTTCTTGCTTGAAAAATATCAAGATAAAAGTATTTAAAGTTTTCATATCCAATATATGTACGTACTCGTAAACATCATATGTAAGCTATGTATTTATACGGGGTGTGTAATAAAGATGGGATAACAAAAGGTTTGCATAATTAATTAAAAAAATCGAGTTTTTTATGTTAGCTGAGCCTTTTACATAGTAAATGACCGTCATTGTTGACATTGTAAAGTGGTGCCTCATTTAAATATTTATGTGTAAAATATTATAGCATATTAAGGAAATTGACTAAATTCTAAAGTATATCTGGATAAACAGGATTATTTTTTTTAAACTTTTTTACTGAAACACTTTATTTTTAAGTTAATTTGTTCCCTTACTTTTAAGGAAAGGGACCTCTAAGCCGAAGACCTAATATTTTTAACGCTCTCATATTCGTCCGCGAGGTATGTCTAGTAAAACTTACTGTCAATCGCTTTACACAAAATCATAAGAATGCATATTTCTTAACTCTACACGCAATACCAACAAATTGTGGAGAGTTATTCAACTCTGTATGCTCCTCCTCCTTTTCTTCTCCTTGTCGCGCAGACATCTACTTCCCCATACTAATACTACTTTTCAGAACATCAAGTTTCTCTTGTAATTTTTTATTACTTATAAGCAAACCAATACAAATCATTTAAACATTTCATTCATAATTTATTATTACATTTAGGCCATAACATCCGGATTACAACCAACTTTTAATCAAACAATCAAGTTATCTTCTTAATATGTAAATCGTTAATATTATTCATTACCATTAAGACCCAGTTGAATCTCACATAAAGAATCTTTCCAAGATCTTGAAACGCCTTTAACCTCAGTCAGAATAGACTTTAGACTACTCATGGCTCGCCTCACTTGGTCATTAGAACGACTAGCAGCTGTGGTATTTATATGTAAATCTACTTCATGTGTTGAGCAGAAATCACAGAATGTTGGACTCAAAAAACTTTGACCCTGAGCAGCGACAGAAGTCGAGAGGGAAAACGGAATATTGATATGAAGGACCTCACATCCTTAATGGAACTATCTGTTTCTTACTTCGTAGTATGAGAGAGATAGACAAATTTGGTAAATGCGTCTATCAGAACAATTTTATACTCCTTCTGGTCACTCCACTAAGTTTCCTTGCAATATCCACGTCAACCCTCGGCCACGGAATGCCAACCTTAGGAATGGGAGTTCGGCTTATATTTTGCTAGACGGATGCCATGACAAACTACAAGTTATACAGTTGTCCACAAATTTGAAAACATTTTCTCGCACCCGAGATGCATAATTGGTTCGTTTTCCGTGTTGACAGCGGGCCACCTAAACTCCTTTAGGATTACAGGCAGACAGCGAGCCTTTCCGTTTCTTTGGATACAGACTTCCAGACCGTAGTTTGTAAGTTTTGGACAAATCCTCAAACAATTCGTCATTACCCAAGTTAGAGTTAATTGAAGAAGTTTCTTCGTCTCATTGTTGTTCAGCCAACAACCAGTTGTCAGATTGATATGCTTTTCGACTACGCCTACGAATTTCTTAACAATTTTTAGAACCGGATTCGAAAAACGTCATCTTGCTAAAATATTTGATAACTGGAGCCTTCTGTTCAATTCGCTGCAGCAAAATAGCTCCATTGCCGTTGGCACTTGCCTGTATGGAGATCGATAAAAAATTGTGGGTCGTATATAGTAAGAATAGATTCATTAGTTTAAATAGATATTACTTCTTGCCGTATTTGCTCTTACTTCAACCCGTTAAATTGTGTCAACTGTGTCACGGACCGCGGCTGTGGCAAATTAATAATCGCTCAAATTTTTCTGGCATTTGGTCGAATATCACCTATTTTAGCCTTGAAACCAAAATATTCAACATAAGACTTTAAATAGGAACATTTTGAGACATTAAAAGAAAATACTTCTTACGCATGAAGTAATGTAATGTAGTAATGTTGTAATACTACTCGTAATCTATCAAAAGCTTCTTCTTTTGTACATTCAATTATCATTGTGTCATCCATATAAACTTTCTATTGTCCATTTCAATTTCTACTTATGAATTCCAATTATGAATAAAGTTGACTACTCTAGTAGTATTGATAACAATTTGTCTCCATGAGGTCCATGCACATCCGTGTCAACAATAGCCAAACCAGGATTCTCTGTTTACACTCGTACCAAAAAGACATAATAAATTAGGTTCCAAAAGTAAAAAAAAAAACTCAGCAAAAAGAGCACCTATGCACACAAAGTCTATTTTTAATCACTGCTAAGCGGGGACTAACTCCTAATCTTCACGAAATCTATCAAAAATAATAAAGTTTAAAGCTGAGCCGGTTTGTTACTCGCATTGCCCAATGCCATCCATCATGGAGGAAAAAACAACGGATATCCAAAGATACGCGTTATTTAGAGAAGATGGGGAATTAGCTGGCCCTGGACCTACACTCCCAAATAATAAACATCGGTGAAACGTTGATGTTGATGAAGACGAAACATCTGGTTCTGAAAAAGAACAAACACTAAAATGCGGGCTCTAAGCGTCCAGCTATTTGTGTCCCATACATAAAAAATTCTCACTTCTTCGAATAGGCGCTGAGTTCGTGCGTTGGTGAGCATAGTATTCATAGCTCTAAGATCTGTATGTCATGAATATAGTTTGACAATGCTTATGCTTTCAGTAATATTGTAAGACATTTCACCAACATAAATTGTGATTTCTGGCATCGTCAAAGTAAGGAGGACAGGCCATATCGAATTGCACGCAAAATTAAATTACGCAAATTAAAACTGCATTTGTTAAGCTCGTATATGAAGTACTGAATGTATATTTTCCGAGAAAGGCAGACTGGCAAAACGATCAGATTTGTGAAGATAACGACCCGGCAGTCAACTACAAGACTAGGCAAAATCTTTTTTTTCGTAGCTTCAAACAAGGATCGGAAGTCGACGAGTCATTTAAAATAACTCAACTAGACAGGTACCATGTCACTGTAGAGCGCGCTCGCCACAGGAAAGAGATATTATAATGTGTTAGATGCCACATTTTTGGGCATTGCAAAAAATATTGTCTCCAGAATCAAATTTGTGGCAAGTGTCCCACATAACTAGCACCTTGCTGTGCACCACTGACAAATTATTATGCATCAACTGTGGTGGTGAGCATGCTTCAACAGAAAAAAGTCTGCCCAGGCAGGATTGAAAAATTCACATAGATAAGCCCAAGCCTCCCTATTAATTTTTTAAATGCCAACATTCTTAAGGGTAAACCTTCTAATTATGACTCAGGCGGATTCATCCCGGCTGAGAGAGTTTTTATTTATACTATTTATGAAGAAATACAGCGTATCGTAGGAACCTTTGTTTCGTTTTATTCTGCCCAATGAGCTCGGCGGCTAAGTATAAGCAATTGCAATAATTATCAAAAATTTATAATAAATTAACTATAATAAAAATAATAATGAAACAAAAAATGGAAAAAGCAATCGTTGGGCTCATCCTCATCTGTCTGTGCGTCTTAGGGGATGCCAGTGGATTAGGTCCCTGGGAAATTGCCTGTTGAATCTCCTTTGAGGGCGGGATCTGGTGAGACCCTTAGCGAGTCGGTTTCAAAGACACTCAAGTCTATCATTGTAGGGGCTGGAGTGAAAAATAATGGTCTGGAAAACCGTAATCGTCCTCGCAATCTTACCATAATTGAATGCTCTGCATTTTGCGGATTTGACTATCACATCCCAGGTCCCATATTTGGCACCCATACCTGCATATGGAAGCTATGATTTGGTTGTATATAGTTAGCTTGTTAGACAATGAAATATTGCTGCACGGACACGAATTCTTATTGCACTCACTTGTTTGGAGAACGCGAGGTGACGGTCAAGAAGGACTCCAAGGTATTTGGCTGAGTTGTCCTGTTCTACTGGAGTGTCATCAATGAACGCTGCTGGTGGCGTTCTTCGTTTAGGCGTGTAGAAAACATTCGTGGACTTGTTTCCATTTATTTCCGAGCAAGTGCATGGCTCGCTCAGTGGGTCGCGTAGACCCTTTGACTGGATGTTCGCCGGCGCATTTAAAACAAATGTGCGCTTTACAGCAGTATTCGGCTATGTGGCCACATTGCTGGCATCGATGGCATAAGTTTGTCGCTTACGAAGGGGTTTGATGACAACTCCCATGTGGCATAGAGCCATAAGAGTCGGAATCTCTTTGTTGGTAGCCGTAGCCACGATGTTCAGAAAGAACGGGTTTATGGGATTGGCTGCTGGAACACGTGGCTCCTTTCGCCTCTTCGGCGTATGTACGTCTAGCACCTTGTGGCCGAGCCTTTCCAGTACTTCAATAATTTGGCGATGCAGCGTACTGTGGTGCAGACCTTTAACGCAAACTCAGTATGGTCTGTCCTCAAGTTGATAGCAGTGAACTATGCTGCGGAAAGTGCTAACGTCTGCCGCGTAGAGCCTCAAAACCCCGCCCATTAATGCCTTAGCAGAGACATTATTTATATCTGCGAATTTTGATATGTTTAGTATAAGCAGGGTTACACTTTCTAAACCTTCCAAAACTATTGGTGGGTGATTGGGTTGCGCCTTTGAGGGTACTCTGTTAATGCCCACGAGGGTGCATCACGTTTTGCCGCAGCAGTAGCTGCTTGATGGCTGGTACTGGGCTGCTTGCTCAGTTCCTCGAGTTGCGCAAGCAACCCAAAACGGTTTGAGCTGCCGCTGTCACTAGAAAGAGTCATCTTGGTACCAAGATTTGCCTTCTTCTTGTCATTGAGTGGAGACAAATGCGTTTCGCTTGTTAACTTGCATGCTCGGTGGCTTGGTTGTCACGGCGACTTTAGATGTCCGGTTCAACACAGGTGCAGAGACTTCGCGCATTGCTTTAGCAAAGGCTGCGGCAAGGCTAAGTTGGCCCTCGGTCGGAGTGGTCATCGTGGGTATTTTCATTTGTCACCAATTTCATAAATGCTATATTTACAATATTTGTAAACAAGCTTCAAACAGCTGTGAACGGCTCAAAATGACTCGACCAATCATAAAAATAAGACTTAAAAAGTGGGTTACGGAGGGGTTTTGAGGAGTTCCGACTTTTCCTAAGCGTGCATAATAAAGAGCAATCACCGGACCTGTGGCAATGATATACTAGACGCGACATATGCTGACGACATCGCGGTCCTTACGAAAAACCGCTGCACTAACCTGGCAACAAGAGCACTACATCAGTGCATAAACGCATTTCAGAATTCGACTGAAAATTAGAACATAAGCAATGTGACATTCATTAACAGAATAAAAAACTGCATTAACATCTCACCGAAAGAAACAGTTTTAGAACATAAAACCTCGTGCAAATATCTTAGTGTCATTCTAGACAGAAGACTAACTTTCAGAAGTCACGTCACATTGGTACAACAGTCATGTATGTCCAAGGTTGAGAACAAAGTCAAAATAAATAAATGGTGCTCCTGGTCTTTTCTACGTTATCCAAGTACCGTAGAATACCGTATTCCACCCAAAACTCATCTGAAGAAATTGGTGAATTTTTACGCTAAAACTCTGCGAAACATCAATGTTGCTCCTTGGTACATGGAAATAAGAGATATTGAACGCGATCTTAAAGTTACAAAAATTGGAGACAAAATTAGGGAAGTTTCCAAAAACCACCACGGAAGACTAGAAGCGCACTCCAAGAGCCTAGCAAGACGACAAAGCATCTTAGCCCTCAAAAATTCAGATCCCAGACTATATTGAGAAAAAGATCCAAAAGACAACAACCCCAAGACCCAAGACGCCGAGTCTATATATCTATTCTATATCAATATATAGAATACCATTTACAAAACAATCCCTCCCTCCCATTTACAATCCTATCCCTTCTGTATCACTAATATACATTTGTTACGTAAATACTTGTGAATAATCGTTTAAAATAATTTTCTCTTTAGATTAAGGTGCCGCAGGTAGCAGATTTGTTGTAAAATTTAAATTGGTGTAAAAAAAATAAAATGTTGCATACTTCTAGATTGTTGCCGAAAAAGCGAAAAAAAACTTTCAAAAAACACCTTAATTTCTTTTAAAATGATCCATTATGATTGAGTTTTGTGTGGCAGGTAAATAATGATCTTAAAAATAGTTTGGGGTTCAAAAAGTTTTCGAAGAAATGTTTTGAATTTAGCTACAGAAAAATGTTTTTTTTTTTGTGGCAACAGGGGGCGGTGTCAAATTTTAAACAAATTTGATCTTCGATGGTTAAAGGAATTCGGTCCATCATTTTTTTTGCAGTAGTTCGTGTGGCACCCATACATCGAGCATCTTTTTGAATTTCTAGGTTATGAAAATGGTTCCAAACGGTTTTCTGGCTTATCTCAAGTTCCTCAGAAACTAACTAAGTGCTCAAGTGACGGTCTGTTTCCCTCGTCGACGTAACCGCTATTCCACTAGCGTAAAGCTGTCTCTGACGCATAAGCCCTCCATTGCCAGGGAGCAGAAAGTGACCCCTGCTGCTAAAGAGTAGTTTTTGATTAAATAAATAGCCTGCCGCTACAGGCAAAATTATCTTTTTACAAGTCAACTTGACCTTATTAACCTTGACCTTAAGTTTATTGATGAAGTGTAAAATCTAAACTGTGTAAAGTGATGGCTTCTCGAGTGATCCGTAGGTTTTTTTTATGAATTAATACAATGAAATATACTGTTTTCCATATCAAAGGAGTAATCAAATTCCGCGGTGTTCTTATTCGCCTTTTGTTTGCCAACTGGTTATTCGCTCGGTCAATTAAAAGTCTCGTCTCTATATCTAGCAGCGTTTAACATCCCTTATTGGTTAACAGATGTTTACATTTGGCCGTTCCTGATCAATTTTCAGCGTCCACGCGAGAATCGTAGAGTATGTCGTCTTTTCAGTCCCTGTTGTTCTCTGTGTCATCCGCCTCAACCGCCTCCGCTTTCTTTATGCATGGGGTATATTTTCTACCAGATGTCTGTAATTGGCTATCAACTTGTTGACAATAATGTGCTTGTGTCGCTTGAAACTCTTTGGTAAAGGTCCTAGGTTATATGTATGGTAAAAAAAGGCATCGGCTTGTCTCAAAGCTAGTTACAACTTAAATTTGGTACAACTTCGAATACATGGGCTTCTTACCAGTTGTTTTAATCGTGGCCACTACCGATGGAGGTGTGAAAAATCTTTTTATGGCTGTACCCTTGAAATCCCTTACTATAGTCCGTGCACTCCACTTCAATGACGCTCACGTAGGCGGACGTTTATTATTGGGGTTTCATGAGTTCGGTGTCCCGTAGTATAAAACGTTCTGAACCGGTAAAGTAAGGTAAGAAAAATAGTTAATATCGGATATAATTGCCGTTCCGTAAGAGGACTTTATGATTAGACTTGTTCCTTATAAAATCCATTATGAAAATAATCACAAGCTTCTCCCAGAAATCCGATAGTTAAGTATTTCTGATAAAAAATGTGGTAGATATACGATATAGTCGGCCGATCCGTATAAAAATGTGCTACATGGTCGCAGACTTTCATAAGAAAGGCTCTTAGCGAATTTTAACAAATTATCAAAATAATGGAGGTTATTAAATTTCCGATCGTTCAGTTATATGGCAATTGTAGAATTTAGTCGAGCGATCTCGGCTTTCGACTTATATACTGCGTGCAAAGTAAAGAAGGATGTTAGCAAAGTTTAAAGTCTATAGCTGTAAAACTGATACTGAATACTGAATAGTTTGCGTAGAATTAGACAGACGAATATGTCTTCTTTCAGGATTATGAAGATTAGCGTTATGTCTTTCTTCAGCCTTTATGAAAATTAGACTTATGCCTTCCATCAGTTTTATGAAGGTTAAGATGGAGGGCTTGACTTCACCCCCTTTGTGAATTAACGTCCTTGTGGCTCAGCAATGTCGTTATATTAATATAAAAAAAAAGTATTTATCGGCAGCGTGCCGGAGCAATGTAGTTTATTCTTTAATGTACTTTACAAAACTGAACTGTTGATTGAAGCATACGCGTACTTTAAGCGGAAATGCATCACGCCACAACTTATATTAACTTATAATTAATTATTAAATTATAATATTAACTTATTAAAATAAACTCAGCAGGGGTATAATAACCGAAAATCGATAATTGATACTGTAGAGGTCTATTTTCAAACTGAGACAAAAACGAACATAAAGAAAAAGGTCCTACACAAGTATAAGCCTCACCCCATTAAATATGTCCTCAACCTTTTAAACAATCCCAAATGCTTATTTTAAAAAGATTTTTTTCTTTCAGAATGGAAGTGCAGACAGTAAAAATGAATAATCTGCATTGCAATGCCGCTGTACTCTCTTCCCTCCAATCAGCCACAAGTTTGGTTTCGTCTAACGGTACGCCCAATACAGCCGAACTCAAAAACGCCTCCATTGGCACCGACTTTCTTGAGAATGTAAACCATCAAAGCGACAACCGAATCTGTGACAGTCGCACCAATTCCAACTCGGAACTAGAAAAGGAGTGCGATGAAATTAAAAACGGTTCTTTAACCGATAGTGTCAGTTTGGGAAAATCAAATGGCTCCCTGAGTGCATTTCAGGCAAGCAATACGATTGAAACTGGAAAAATAAATGGCCCCCACAGCGGTGACTCTTCTGCAGTCGTATCCGCAGCCGTACATATGAAAAAACGCATTTCGAGCAGTCGTACACCGACTCGAAAAGCACATCGGATAAAATTTTATCGCAATGGGGATCGTTTTTATCCAGGTATAACTATTCCTGTTTCAAATGAACGTTATCGATCTTTTGAGAGCCTCTACGAGGATCTGACTCGTTTGCTTGAGGAAAACGTGAAAATTCCTGGTGCTGTACGCACCATTTATAGCATGTGCGGAAAGAAAGTAAGTATTTTATATTTTTCGTAAAAATATATATTTTTCCTGCCCTAATGAAGGAATACGATTTGAATATATTTATATGTACATATAAATGTATTTAATAGGATAAACGTTTTCGCGCAAATTTCGAGAATACTTAAATAAATAGATGTTGTTTTTTGATAAAGACGCAGGCTGGTCAATGGTTTTAGCTTTTGGGAGTTTAACTCCCACAAACTTGGTACAATTTTTCTTAGCTGTACTCGGCGGATATTCTTGTACGAACATGTTTCTATATATGGTGGATTTCCCTCTTGAGTGAATTTTAGGGAGAACAATTCTACTTGGGTCCGAGGTATCACTTCAACTTATGCCATAGAGGACATATTGGAAAAATGTTGATCAATTGTTGTATTAAATTCGGGTACCGAACTTTTATTTATGACTCTTGCTCTTGGGGTAGCAGGAGATATGAGCGGTTGTCGGCTGATCAGGTTGACAAGCGGTCCCGGCATATACGGCATCCCTAACAGCAGACTTTTTACGCTTGAGAGACTTATTTAGTAGCTGAAGGCTGCTTAATTGAAAAATGTTGTCCAATTCTTTAAACCCATTCCTAGTCTGCACCACACAATACCCAGTGCAACAAAAGTGCAGGCCAGCACTGTGGCGAGGAAACCAGCACATTTATCATATATAACGTTTTTACACACGCAACAGGGGATGCTAGGATGGGACGCTAAAATCGGGTTATTGCACCATTTTATTGGACTGGCACTATAGAACTTCATTAAGGAAAATAATTTGAAAAAACCTCATACACAAATTATTAGTAGTAGTAGATTAGTAGGTAAGGGAACGAAGATAAGGGGATGCAAGAAGAGCAAAAACGGTACAATATATGAACCATAGTTGAAAATTTAAAGTTGAGTTTGAAGCAGAAGCAATTTTTAGCGTACGATTTTCCTGACCCAAAAAAGTGTTACGAAGGCAAGTAAAGTATTAAAAAAGGACAGATCTAGCTACCAAAAAAAAAACACTACATTTAACGTTTTTTTTTTTTGCAAAATTCGCTTTCTGCCACATTTGCGAGTTCCCAACCAAAAAAAGACAGCTCTCCTTTTTTTTAAAACCCAAGCGTCTATCATTGCCGTAGTCAAAACGGTAGTTGAAACACCCATAAGTGAAAACAAGTGAGAAAAGTTATCTTCGGCTTGCCGAACATGGTATACCCTTGCAGATCTTTAAAATGGCAGCTATTAATATAGTTGTCCGATCCGGACCAAACTTTTACAAATCGTGTATGGCTATGTCAAATGCATAAATGTTGAATTCGGTTGCAATAGCTTGGAAAACAAAAAAGTTTTCCATACGAAGACTTGTTTTCATATCGGTCGTTTGTATGGCAGCTATATGATATAGTGGTCCGATCCGAACCAAACTTTAAAAAATCATGTATAAGTATGTCAAATAAATAAATGTTTAATTTGGTTACGATAGCATGGAGAACAAAAAAGTTTTCCATACAAAGATTTGAAATCTGATTGATTGTATGGCAGCTATATGATATAGTGGCCCGATCCGACCGATTTTTAAACTTGATCTGCGTTCAACAAAAATGATCTGGTAAAAATTTCAAAACGCTAGCTTTGAAACTACTGTCTATTTTTTGCATAGAAACAGACGGACAAACGGACATGGCTATATCGACTCGGCTGTTGATGCTGATCAAGAATATATATACTTTGTGGGGTCGGAGATGCTTCCTTTAATGCGTTACACATATCTGGAAAAAATTATAATACCCTTTTCAAGGGTATAAAAAAACATCGTTGGGCTCATCATCATCTGGCTGTGCGTCTTACGGAATGCCAGTGGATTAGGTCCCTGGGAAATTGCCTGTTGAATCTCCTTTGAGGCCGGAATCTGGTGAGACCCTTAGCGAGTCGGTTTCAAAGACACTCCAGTCTATCATTGTAGGGGCTGGAGTGAAAATTAATGGTCTGGAAAACCGTAATCGTCCTCGCAATCTTACCATAATTGAATGCTCTGCATTTTGCGGATTTGACTATCACATCCCAGGTCCCATATTTGGCACCCATACCTGCATATGGAAGCTATGATTTGGTTGTATATAGTTAGCTTGTTAGACAATGAAATATTGCTGCACGGACACGAATTCTTATTGCACTCACTTGTTTGGAGAACGCGAGGTGACGGTCAAGAAGGACTCCAAGGTATTTGGCTGAGTTGTCCTGTTCTACTGGAGTGTCATCAATGAACGCTGCTGGTGGCGTTCTTCGTTTAGGCGTGTAGAAAACATTCGTGGACTTGTTTCCATTTATTTCCGAGCAAGTGCATGGCTCGCTCAGTGGGTCGCGTAGACCCTTTGACTGGATGTTCGCCGGCGCATTTAAAACAAATGTGCGCGTTACAGCAGTATTCGGCTATGTGGCCACATTGCTGGCATCGATGGCATAGGTTTGTCGCTTACGAAGGGGTTTGATGACAACTCCCATGTGGCATAGAGCCATAAGAGTCGGGATCTCTTTGTTGGTAGCCGTAGCCACGATGTTCAGAAAGAACGGGTTTATGGGCTTGGCTGCTGGAACACGTGGCTCCTTTCGCCTCTTCGGCGTATGTACGTCTAGCACCTTGTGGCCGAGCCTTTCCAGTACTTCAATAATTTGGCGATGCAGCGTACTGTGGTGCAGACCTTTAACGCAAACTCAGTATGGTCTGTCCTCAAGTTGATAGCAGTGAACTATGCTGCGGAAAGTGCTAACGTCTGCCGCGTAGAGCCTCAAAACCCCGCCCATTAATGCCTTAGCAGAGACATTATTTATATCTGCGAGTTTTTATATGTTTAGTATAAGCAGGGTTACACTTTCTAAACCTTCCAAAACTATTGGTGGGTGATTGGGTTGCGCCTTTGAGGGTACTCTGTTAATGCCCACGAGGCTGCATCACGTTTTGCCGCAGCAGTAGCTGCTTGATGGCTGGTACTGGGCTGCTTGCTCAGTTCCTCGAGTTGCGCAAGCAACCCAAAACGGTTTGAGCTGCCGCTGTCACTAGAAAGAGTCATCTTGGTACCAAGATTTGCCTTCTTCTTGTCATTGAGTGGAGACAAATGCGTTCCGCTTGTTAACTTGCATGCTCGGTGGCTTGGTTGTCACGGCGACTTTAGATGTCCGGTTCAACACAGGTGCAGAGACTTCGCGCATTGCTTTAGCAAAGGCTGCGGCAAGGCTAAGTTGGCCCTCGGTCGGAGTGGTCATCGTGGGTATTTGCATTTGTCACCAATTTCATAAATGCTATATTTACAATATTTGTAAACACGCTTCAAACAGCTTTGAACAGGTGTTTTGATTTGTTTTACTTGTGGCCGCTGGTCAGCGGAGCTACGATTAAGTTAATTTGCAGCAATCTTTTATCACTCTGCTTGAACATTTTTATCACTAATAGTGGATATAGGGATCTCTATCCGCAGTTTGTGCCACTATTGTGGGCGTCACTTATGTTTGGTCTGTCTAAATAAATATTTTCCCCGCGTAAGGTGTTTTTGACGTGCTACTCGTCGAAAGGCACTTTAGCGAGATAAAAATGTTGTGAATAGCACCACTTGTGCTTTTTTAAATTTTTTACACAACATTTAAAACTTCAATTTTGGGCACTTTTAATGTAATTCAACTGTTCAACTACTTTTTGATTCGGAATAAAAATTATCTGCTCCGACAGTCAATTTTAAAGTGTTTTTACATTCAGACAAGATGAGTCGCCCAATGTATGATATTTATTATTATAAGATGTTTATTATTATAAGATGTCCATTATTAATAGGTGTTATTATTATTATTCGACCTTAATGCTAATAGTAGTACCGTTTTCCAGGTGCAAGTTATAAATCGCGCTTAACTTCCGACGTTGCTTTGTTAGCTCTCTTTGATCTACTGACTGTTTTAATTATTGCTTAATCCGGTGTCGTCAAAATCCTGCAATCACTGTTGCAAATTACTATTTTTAGGGGGTAGCAACATATCAGTGTGCTGCCACCTTAAATTCAGCCCTGCAGATCTCATCTGTTCCGGATGACAACAGTTCTTTGTTTAACAAGTGATTTTGGTGTCGTCAATTTTGATGTTCATTCTAGTTCCGAACATGTTTGTACTCGTGCTATGCGCTTAAACCTCTTAGACGGCCATGTGCTTCACTTGTTAAACAAAGAACTGTTGTCATCCGGGACAGATGAAGATCAGCAGGGCCGAATTTAAGGTGGCTCTTCTGTTGATAACTTCGATATAATGGAGAGAACTGAGCAAATCACTCGCTCAATCTGGGTATTACGCTGGCGACTCGCATTGTTAAAAACACATGTTTTACCATATTTTCTATTATAATATCCAAGGAGACATTAAACATAAACGCGGTGCCTCTGTGGTTTTTAATGCGCCTCGGAAATTAAAAAACACCTACCACTCGTTAAACTTCATGATTACTTCTTCATGAGCGATGGATTTCGTTGTGAAGAGCCAGACAAACTTGGAGAACTAGTCGATAACTGCATATATAAATTTATACTGCTTTGAGGTCGCAATTCTTTGGAGCGCTTTTTCCAGAGGCACCGCCAAGTCTGTATATATTGTATACATTGTATACTTGAAAGGATGTCGGCAGATGTCTCATCTTTTCAGCAGCTCGGTGCTCTATTTGTATATCAAAATCTTGCAAGTGTACGATCCATTTCCCTTAGCATATATGTTTTATTGGTAGTAATACGATTTTTTGACAGCATACCATTTAATTGCCGACGCTCGCCGTTTTTTTTTACGACCACAACTTTGCTTGCAATGTGTGATGTCGATTTACGAACAATCCATTGATCGCACCCACCCGTTGCGCTACGGCTTTTGCGTCGTCTTTAGACAATCGGCATGTGACTTGTCATTCAATCATTTTTTAAATAGCCTGCTTATATTATGGTGGCTAAACTAAATTTGAATCCTCCACTACGCTATAGACCAGCTGATATATTCTTTCCGATTTATCTTTTTGCTTAATGTCATAAAGTATTTTCGTCAGCTGTAAAATGCAACTTATTTATTAAATTAAATCTGAATATTATTTCGCAGTATATTAGTGTATGTCATCTACTGCCAACTGGCAATCTTCTTCATACCTACTTAGAAAATATTTATGAAACGATTGTGACTTTAATTTTTTTCGTTGACGTAACATACCATGAACCTCAGCATTCTTTAAATGTCGCTTCAATTCGTTAATTAGTGCACTCTTAAGTGTTCGACACGCACTTTGACTCTTGAAAAAAACTTGGCAGCACTACTTATTTTGTTTCGCGCTTGTACATCAGTATTACTTTCAAAATTTTTGAACTGTTTTATCGAAACGGTCTACCGATCTTTTCGCTGGATTTTCTTTTCGTTCATCTAATTCGACTATCAACGCAAATATATACAGCAGATCAAATTTTGTGTTCACTTCTTAAGCGGCTCCCACTGCATAACGTACAGCCCACCTCCCGCCCAACCGACCGAGGGGCGCTGCCGTTTATCCTACGGCTCGGATCGCGGGGATAGACCCGAGAGAATAGGGTATAGAAAAAATTACGAGGAAGAAGTGGAGTGCGTTTGTTACTGTGAAAGGTAGGTGAGAATTGAGGATTTGATAGAAGTGGACGTGCAGAGTGAAGTAATAGAGTATAAGTCATTGTAGTCAGAACATAAAACCTTGAAAGGCTCATGCCGGGAATATGTAGATCTACAACAACTTAAGAACAGAGGACTCAAATTTCTAGTCCGTCTATTTGGAATGTTAAATGTTAGTCGTGTTAGTAGATGCTGGCTGTCTACATTACCATAAATAAAAATTTCTTGTACGTCTATTTGGAATGTTAAATGTTAGTCGTGTTAGTTGATGCTGGCTGTCTACATTACCATTAATAAGGTTATAAAGGAAAACGACCCCAGCATCTTTCTACGATTGGTCCGGGAAGGTTAATTAATTAGAAGGAGTCTGTTAAAATAAGATGCGAGGTGAAGATTTGCATCCCAGTTGAGTCCCCTAAGAGGAAATATCAAGAAATTCCTTTGAACGCTCTGAGAGCTCCAGACGCATGACCCATACTCCAGTATTGGACGTACTAAAGATAGATATAAGGTTTTAGTTATATAAGGGTCATTGAATTCCTTAGACCATCTTTTAATAAAGCCTCTTTTTATAAACTCCATAGCGAGACTGAAGATTGCTAGCAGTAAGGGTTTAAATCGACATCTCAATCGTTGGATGGTAAGGATCTTCTGGGGTCAAAAGTAGCTTGGCTCTGGAAAGGGTTATTCCATCTGAATCAGAAACGAAACATAGATATAGAAGCCGATCTAAAGAAGAGGGATATATCGAACATACCCTCTGTAAAATCATGATGTGTTAAAAGTGATAAAGATGACCAGATAAGTTCAACTAATTTGAAGTCTCCTAGAGTTACTAGCAGATCGCTATCGGACATGGGATTAGAAACCAGCTGAATGGCGGATAAGTGGTGCCAGTATGTAGGCGGTTTTGAATAAGGTGGGACGTAAGAGCATGTGATGAACAGTGATTAAAGCGACAGTGACTTTCACACAGCAATGCTAACTTAACCTCTTCAGAATCGAAGTCGGAGTCCACGGAAATTAGGACTCCTCCGCGCTTTCGTAGTGGTCGGTCCGGTCTGTAAGTGGTGTACCTGTCTGGAAAAATTTTGGAACTAAAGGATTCCGGCTTTAACCAGGTTTCTGTGAAGACTATAATCTGGGATATAATCTTGCTGCCATGGTTCCCTTCTAAAGTTCTCTCCCCTTGCCTACTATTTTTAATTAGCGTACTATGAGAATTTCTAATGATCTTTTATGTGCATGCATATAAACAACTTCGACTGAATTCCCCTACGCTTCTAGTAATTTCCAACTGACGTCGATTAAAAGTTTTGTGAATAGCACCACTTTTATGTTTCTGCAACTTTAACACAACGTTTAAAACTTTTAATGTAATTCCACAAGCTTTCACAGTTTTTATGCACCAACGACTGTCAGTTTAAGACTGTATTTAAAGACATCACGAGCACCCAAAAGTAATTCAATCTAAATGCTACAACTGCAGCATTGACTTTAACTGCTGATGTGGTCTCTGTCACCTTCTTCACCTCATTCCGTGTTGTTCGTTTTTGCGTTTAGCATTGCCAACGAGCTTATTTTACGAGGACTGCAGCACTTCAATGCTATGCCAACTTACATACAGATTTAAACTAATATTTATATATACTGTATTATAGATATAATTATATGTAATGTATATATATTATGTATAAAGCTACTGTGGCTACGAGAATGTTCTATAAAAGAACTACTGGAATTGAAAAATTATTTTTATGCTGGATAGTTTATTTATCCAAAAAACTATACCATATTACGCCGCAACCATAAGGACGGAAGGAGCTGCTAAAAAACATTCCAAAAACAACAAATTTCTCATAATGGATGCTGCGGAAAACGAATTTTTATACCCCTGCAGAGGGTAAAGGAGACTTAATGAGCTTGAGTTAAATTGCAATATCGTTTGAGTAAGAGCGTAGTAGGCTTACTGAGTGTGGCGCATTGGTAATGGTAATTGACAGGAAGCATAGCAGTCATAAAGAATACAAATATTTGACAAGAGAATAAAAATATTTGATTGACAAAAGACACTGGACTAGCAGTCAGTAGGTAACGAGTAGAAAAAGGATATATTCAAATAAACTTAGCAGCGACACGTTGCGCATTTATTCCAAAGGAATGAACGACATCAGTCACATTTTATTATCAGCTACATACATATATATTCTTTATCTTCTGATCAAGATATTCTGATTTATACCTTATAGGGTCTCCTTTATTGCAGCGTCTAGGCATTTCCGTAGCGTCATGCCGGCGTCGATATAAAGTTGTCCGTCTATCTGTTTTATGCAATTACTAGACTCTTAGTTTTAAAGGTATTGACTCCGAACATGTACCCTTCTTTATTTTGCACTCAGTATATAATTCGGCACGGCCGGGATCGGTCGACTACATCTGCCATTTAACTGAACGATCGCCATAATGCTGTAAGTTGTATTTTTTTGCAGCTGGAAAAATAAAACTTGCTTGTAGCTTCTTTTAAAATCCATTTTATTTTAAATGGTTTCGACGACTATATCAAATAGCTGTTATATAATTCAACTATCGGAAATTCCACAACTTCGATGTTCTTTGGATTAGAAGCTTTGGACTTTTTTTAAAATCCATTTTTAAAAGGAATTGGACTGATTTGCAGTTTTTTTAAGGATCAGCAACTATATAACTATAGTACTATAATAGGATAGAAACTATAAATAGGACAGAAATTAAAATGCTGCTTTGTTACGAAACCAAATAATTTTAGTAGTTTTATGAATATTCTAAAAGTTAAGCTTTGTAAACTTGTCGTTTTGTAAATTTTTATGCCGTGCATCGCGAATGGTACAAAAAAATCTAAGTGTTGTTAGACTTTAACTTGAAAATTGCGAGTTTGCGAATTTATCCGAGTATTTGATAACTCTTAAACCACAATAAAATAAAGTTGTTTTTATTTTTTCATGGTGAAAATTTGTATTATTTGAGTTGACATGTTTACTGTTACCTATGTGGCAGCTATGGGGCCATTTGAAAGGTTGTTCTAAGATTATTTGCACCCTGCCTCTTGTTTCTGCCGAAGTAAGGTTGAAAGGCTTAAATCTATCCTCTAAGCTGTTTGCAAATACGTCTGCCTTTTCCTGGCTGGGAGTTAGTTCGCATTATTGGGTCATTTTGTCTGTGGCTGATTAGAGTTTTAATAAATATTGCTGAGCCATTGTTACTAGGGTGGTTTGCGTAGTATTTTGATAGCCTGGGAGGTATACTTTTAGTCCCGGACGCATATGAGTCTCTGTAATTAGCATGATATCTATAGAGTGAGCAATAAGAAAAAGTCCAAGTTCTTCATTTTTCTGTACAATTCCTCTTGCGTTCCATAATCCGAGTTTTAAAGTAGAGGCCATAATTTTTTAGCTATCAGAACTTGGACTATTTCTTGAAAAGCCTTGTTTGCTTCGATCGTTTTAGTTATTAGTCTAAATAAATGATCTAATCGGTCGTTAATATCCTGGATAGCCTTTTCAACAGAAGGATATTTCTTGTTAGAGCTCCAATCCTCGCCACTTGCAGGCGAATAGCTGGAACGCTGGAGTTGTTTTGAGTACTGGTCCTTACTATGTCTGCATACGAACATCCGTTTCTGACAGTCGGGTTGATCGTTACTTCTGCACGGCGGCTTTCAAACTCTTTTTTGGTTAACTGCATTCTGACTTTGCAGCCTTTGAAACTGGTATGATGATTGTCCGCACAATTTTCACAAGTTGTAATTAAGAAACAACTATTGCGGGTGTGGCTAAAATTTTGTCAGTTGTAACATTGAGCTAAGTTTTTACTTCGAGTGGCCTTTTCTACCGTTATCCTGTGCCTTCCAATTCGATTTACCTTAAGAGACTCGGCCATATTGGAAGTAGGCTTGAGGTTTACAAAAAACATATTTTGCCTCGATTTTAAATTGATAGCTTCTTCGTCATCGTTTTCATCAATTTGTATTTCTTGCCATCTAGGCTTCCTTGGCGAGTAGAAATTTAAAACCAGGAAGCCTTAATCTGTGAAACAGCGCTCAGTTTCTTCTTTAGGAAGTGGTGAGTGTATGTTCTTCAGCCCCAACCTGTAATTTTTCTCCTCACGGAGCTGATGGTGCCAGAACTCACATTCCAAGGCAGTCAAACTACGGACCACATTTCTAAAGGCTTGCATCTGACGTGTAGATTCGCGAAATTCCTGCTCTAGAAGTCCGAATGATATAATTTCCCGCTGGGATTGCTTGGTTAAGGACATTATTCGAACATAATTCTGCGTTGCTTTTAATAGCTTCCTCGAAGGTCTCCATCTCGTCAACCGGACTAATCTCCTCAGCTAAAGCTACGAAGCGATTGTTGCGAAGGCCAGTTGAGGACGAGGGAGTTTTTGTCGGAGACGCAAGGGAAGAGGTTTCCTTGCTCTTTTTCTTGTTTGTATACTCGTATTCTTTATCCGACCCGTTTCCTACATCAAGGCGGGGGCATGCTCAGAAAGGAGCAACTTGTTCGTGGTACCTCTTGTAAGCTATCAGCACCTAAATCTGATATTGACTCCAACTGTCTATAAGCAATCTTGGCTCGTAACTCTGCTTTAGTGCACCCAGCGACTTCCAACATCTCCGAGTCGATCGACCATACTTTCACTTGAAAAGCACTTTTTTTTTTCTCGATAAAATAATAAAATTTGGTTATTTTTGTAAAAAACTACGTTTTTTTCTTTTTTTGTGAGAATTAAATCAAACTGATTCCTTTCTCAATGAAGGTGTTTTCAATTTTAACAGTTATTTTATTTATTTTAAAATATTTTTTTTATAATGGTGCATTGCGAGTTTTACAAGATTTCTATTAAGTTTGGTACGAATTATTGAAGGAAATTTTATTGGGAAATATATTTAAGAATTAGAATAAATGGGAAATAAACTATATATAATGTATAATAATGTATAATGCTTTTCAGCAACATTGATATCTAAATTTTTATTCCTAGCAACATTTTATGTTTTCTCAGCCCATCGAAATTTGGTGTCTTCCTACTTTTGTATTAGTATTGTTAAAATTTACATATTCTCTTTTTTTGTTGTTTTTTTTTGTGTTAGTTATTAGCCAGTCATTTGTAGTCTATTCAGTAAACCCACATAGACAGCAACCTTTCACGACGCTGCAAATTAATTCTACTCAAAATGATTACAATCAAATAAAAAAACAAGTGAGAAAAGTTATCTTCGGCTTGCCGAAGATGGTATACCCTTGAAAACAAAAAAGTTTTCCATACAAAGCCTTGTTTTCATATCGGTCATACATATGGCAGCTATATGATATAGTAGTCCGATCCGGACCAAACTTTCACAAATCGTGTATGGCTATGTCAAATGAATAAATGTTAAATTCGGTTGCAATAGCTTGGAAAACAAAAAAGTTTCCCATACAAAGACTTGTTTTCATATCGGTCGTTTGTATGGCAGCTATATGATATAGTGGTCCGATCCGACCGATTCTTAAACTTGATCTGCGTGCAACAAAAATAATGATCTGGTAAAAATTTCAAAACGCTAGCTTTGAAACTACTGTCTATTTTTTGCATAGAAACAGACGGACAAACGGACATGGCTATATCGACTCGGCTGTTGATGCTGATCAAGAATATATATACTTTGTGGGGTCGGAGATGCTTCCTTTAATGCGTTACACATATCTGGACAAAATTATAATACCCTTTTTCAAGGGTATAATTAAATCAGTTAAGCTATGAATAATAAACTTATTTTAAATTGCTTCAAAAGACAAAAATATTTTTTCAAAACATCAATGAGCTTCTTTTAATCGAACATAATTTTTATTAACATTATAAAACAATTATGACTTGATCAGATTTTATATTTAGCAAATAGCAGCGTGATGATATTATTGTTATTGCTTATCTCATCCCTATTCATCAAATAAGATGGCGAACGGTACGACAATTCCAACAAAAAGAAGTTCCTTAGATTAACATGTCAATTTGTTTCTTTATAATAATGTTAAAAATCACGTTTTAAGAATAAAACTTTCAAACAACGACTGCTTATTGAGTAGAGAAAAAATATTTATTTTGGAATCGCGAACGATACATTCTTGTAAGCTCAAGAAACTGGAAAACTTTCAGTTAGTCAAGGAATTCTTTGTCCCTTTCTAATTTCTTTATTACAGTATGAAAGGTTGACCCGATCGACTTATGAGAGTTATATAAAAAGCGTTGGGAATTATTTTAATATACATATTCTTGCAATCAGCGCTATAATAATGGTATAAGAAAAATTTAGTGACCAGGAGTAGCGATCGGTAAGTCTCTCTTGTGTAAGGGAGTTTTTAAATTTCGCCCTACGAACTTGGCCTGAGGCCACAATTTCTGGGTAAGTGGTCGTCAACAATGACGACGATGGCTATTGGTGAACGTTTGATAAAACACTTGCAACGTCTGGTCAATATACTACTTAAATGAGTAAGTGATTTGAGGTGTATTTAAGAGAAGCACAAAAAATACTTCTTTCTCCAATGAGTTCCGTACGAAAACCGATTTATTCATATGCTTTCACATTCGAAGAAACATACAAAAATCTTACAATTATGTACTTATGTACTAACAAGAGTTTTTATCAATTATTTATTTATTTATGTCCACAGCGACTTCAGTGTGTAGGTATGTGCGCTGGCGGACTTAGTATTTTGTTACATTTTCACTTGCACGGTTGTGTCACCTTACGCATGCGTGTACATGTGCCTTCAAGAGATCAAATATAAATATGATTTATTAATTATCTATTTTTCATAAAATGCATTGTTTTTTATTAATTTTATATTTGCACATGTTCAATGCTTGCGGTCTGGAATTTAGTGGTCTGGAATTTAAAATAATTTCATCTTCCATTAAGGCACCATTAAGGCTGTTGGTTCATCGTTGAAGTTGTGTGATGGGCAGATTGATTTCAAAACTTGTTCACAACTGCTAAAGAGTCTCTTACGCTCCTTCCATGTGGGGTGCTGCTAATGTTCAATTTCCAGTTGATTGCGAGTTCGAGTAAGATTCTTTGAGCGATCTTCGCAGTGCCGTGAAGTTTTTTAGGCACATAATACAGGAGCACAATACGAGCTTGCGTCACGTTTGTAGGCTACTTTTATATGCACAACTCCCAATGTTAAGCACGTAAGCGGAACTGCTTAGCGCTTTTCCTTGTGGCATCCGACGTTGGCAAGCATTTTTCCAAAATAGGCAATTTCTGTAATCTTTGATTTTTTCGGATGATGGCATCTTCTGGCGGATTTAATGGATCTATCTCGCGTTGTAGACAGATAATACCAGATTTGTCCTAGTAAACGTTCAGGTAGATCAACCGTTGAGTTTGATTTTAAGGAAGTGATCTCGGTAGCATATACTTCGAGTTGGATCTGTTTGTCTAGCTAAGTCGTTGCTAAGTTAACTATTTCAGAAGTTAGGATATATTATAGCAAGAATGTGGCCACAGCACTATACAAGTGTCCAAGTCCAAAAAGTACCTAACTGCGAATTAAAAATGGTGTGTGTTTGTATATGATAACATGCTTAGGTAATTCGATATTTTCGGACTCGGTTTTAAAGGTCTCCTATGATTCTGGCCAGTCGTCGGCTCAATAAGAAATGGCGGCGCTTTGGTCCATTGGGAAACATTAGGATTTTTAAGAAATTTTATGTGTTATGGGTTTTAATGAGGTTGTCCATGTAGTGTTCTTTTGTTATTGGCTCATATGCCTGCTCAGATGCCTAAATTCTTCTGTATTTTTGTCTATCGTACATAATGAACGATAGAGAGCACACAGAAAATGCCGAAAGTCATCAAATGCATTAAAAAAAGGAATCTTTGAACGTGCATATCGCTTTTTTGTGTGGCTAGTTCGATTTCATACGCAAGCAACAGGGTGTCTTGGTAGCGAAAGCTTCTTTACGGAATGTACTTTGTTAACCCACAGCTTCCATGAACTTTCCCGTCTCCGATATTTAAAGATGAGCCCTTACCATCAGTGCCGTTTCGCCAGTCCACTCCAAGCAAAGCGGTTCGATCGTTTTTGCAACACGAAGGTACTTTAAAAGTTTACTATTGGTAAAAGAAACGGATGGCTCTTCGTCCAAAAATGCAGTTGTGTTCAAGACAACTCCCGGTCCCCTACAAAGCATAATTCAATCAGTTTGATAGTCCTATTCCTCTACGCCCTCTTCGCGGTGAGCGTTACAGAGCTCTGATTATGATGGGTCCTTGCTAAGAGAGGGGCGATACTTTGATTGTCAGTGTCGGCGATGGGTCCTTATCTATAGCAAGCACGTGTTTCCTTTTAAACTGCTGCTTTTCTAGAGCAGTTATCGATTTTAATTTCTTTCACCTAGAAGCGGTATGTTCGTTAGAATGGTACATCACGAACATTGACTTGCACCGAGTAACGGACGTCCAGGATAATGTGTGGGGGGACATTGGGCTAGTAATTGGGCCTACTGAATGAGGGATACACAAAAATCGAATCGTGCACTTCTCCAATATTCAAGCTGAAATTAAAAAAATATTTACCCAAACGACTTTCGAAGCAAATATAGGACATTTGAGACTAAACGAAATTTTCAGGTCAACAATGCCGCTTCCATGCTAAATTAGCGCCAGTTGCAAAAGTCCGATTGTAGAAAATTTTATTCTCGAAGACATGACAAAAACTAGGGATTTTACAGGTAAAAATAATTTAATAAACCCTAGCCAAGAAAAAGAACTTTCGTTCCCAGATGTTGCTTTGCGGATGACTTTTAGCAAGTTAATTATAGGTTATAATTCTACGCTTAGGCCCATTGTTTGCCCTGAGGTTGACTCCAAAAAACGTATACATGACATTTTTTGGTTTTAACGTAATTATTAAACTATTCATGCACCCTGCAATAGGCAAGAGTGGCCCACACAAGAGAATACCTCAGCTTCACTACTCTTGCGGTTGGTTTTCTAAGACCAAGTGATATCATTTGATATTAAATAATCCACATCTTCTAATTACAAGTACAGAGTATAAACTTAACATTAAGAGTGCATATTATAACTAATACGGCCTAATGTTTTGGCCAAGGCTGTGAAGCAATGAAAGTTAAATTGGTTACGGGGATCCCAGCGGAAAAATACACTGGATAACTCTCGAAAATTGATTTCTGCTCCACCAAAATACTGCTGTTATTATTGTACTTTGGCTACCTGAAACAAGTAGATACCAAATCAAAATAATGGAGAATATAAAAGAAAAGAAGAAAATGTCAAACCTTTATCGTGTTTTGGAGCAACTTCGTTAATATCTTTTAGGGTTGGTGTTCATAGATATTAATCTATAAATATATATTATTATTACTTAACCTAACAGATAAACAGCTGCATCGGAAGTCGACAGGACTGCTGACTTCGAAGGACGAGCTGTAAGTACGGCATAGCCGCAACAAACGTGGTAACGCCACCCTGAAGATATAAATATAGGCGAATATATATTATATATACGAATATTTTGTATGAAATAAATGAACTTTCATATGTTAATTATTTTAAATTTCCCTTATAATGTAAATTCAAATTAAAGTACATTTTGCATATATTTTTTCTATAATATAAAGTTATGATTCCGTTTGCATTTTAAATAATCGAAACACTACGATACAACTTTTTATCATTTTCGTCAATGACTTGGCCTCTTCTCTAACAAAAAATATGGTACTTATGTACGATAACTCCGTTAAACTTTATCATTATATAAATCCTGCTCTGCCCAACGTAAAATTCATTTCGAATTGGGCAATTTAAAAAAATGGTGTTAAGTAAATTACTAAATTATAATACCATCTGCAAGGGTATACAAATATTTCCATTGCGAATATATTGAATAAAAGTTTTTCTTGAACTTTTCCTTACACATACGGGAAAAGATCGGAATTTCCAGAGATCAAAAGAAAAGTGTTTGAAGAGGAGTTCTTCAGAACGCTACCAGGCTGCCACCATCGAGACCTTAATAAACAAGTTTTACCTTAAGAATATCCGATAAATAACATATTTCGGAGAAAGATGGTCAATAAAAAATGTTGGGTGATTTTATTCTATATGTTAAAGGCAATAGTAGGAGGCGAATAAGTTGTTTGAAAAAAAGGTATTATATTCCAAAAGATCGGACCAGTAAAATTAGGAAGCTATTACGAAGCCCTCTAGTATTCTGATAGCTAAGAATAATATATGTTGTTAGTTTATTGTTAAATGGGAAAATGGCTGATCATTGGTTTTAGCTGTTGGGAGTTGGACTCCTACAGAGGATGCCAGGTTGGGACGCGGAAATCGGCTCTATTGTGGAAATAATTAAAAAAATTAATATACGATAAGAAGTTTAATATTCGTACCTTGAACCACTGTACCAGAAACTTAGCGAGAGGTGCAAGCAGATCACGAACTAATAGAAATAAGGCACTAAGGTAATGCAGAAGAGTAAAAAAGCTAAGATAAAAAGCAAATATGGCACTGCACGATACGAATAAGTTTTACTAAAGTGGAAATAAATGTTTTGATGCTGAACTATTTATAAAATAAATATATATGTTTAAAACGAATTCTGGCAAATCGGAAAATTACAAAAAAATATAAGTCGGTTTCTTATATTACAATACACTCTTTTGTTAATACCTTTTTTTGAAACAAAATTTTATTTTATTATTTGTGCAAAAGCTTGCTAAGCTCAAAGACTATTTATTGGGACATAGAGCGGTGGAGGCGACAAGAGTATTGCCGGATATTGTATTGCCGGGATTCTTCCCTATAGCCGTCCTCCCTTGGCTTTATAAACATATTTGAATGACCATGCTTCGGTGTGCGGTGTAGGTCGCTGTGGCCAGGGTTTAACATACCAAAATAGAGTTTGATAGTACCTTTCTCGATAGATCACACCACTCCTTTACCCAGGAATAGTACAGGGCTTGGAAAGCTTCGAGTATATTATTATTTGATTCAGCTTGAGTACTGTATGTTGTGCTAAGGGTAAAACCGATTTCCATGTCTTTACTTTGCCTAACTCAATGCTACGGTTCTGTGCGTATCCTAATGGGTAATATATGGGGATTCCTGCGTGGGGGTTTTGGTGCGTTAGGGCGCTGTCTCCCGTAGTGGACGCAGACTACGGTGTTGCGTTTCGGTTGTTTGCTGCGTGGGATAGATTTCCGTGATTCTTTGTGGACTTCTGGTCGGATGACCAGAGTGTGTGGCTCCGCGAGTGCGTAGTCGGGCACGAACGATCGGCTCAGCGGTCTCGAGTTGGATTCCAGTGCGCAGTTGCCTCTGAGAAGAATACGGATCTCCCTAAGTCGCGACTTAACCGACTAGTCGGTTCGAAAGTCGCATCGTCGCTTAATAACGTGTCGTGTCGTCTCTCCGTTTGGGAAATTGCACTGAGCTGACACCGAACCGGTCAGAAGCAAAGAACCTACCGGCATAAAGATCGATTCAGAAATCGCATCTGGAGTCGTGACCAGATTTGGAGCCGCTTCGAAAATTGCATCCTACTTCTTGTTGATCCTGGCCTAGTTCGGGAGTCGATTCGGAAATCTCCCTCCTGCTTGGGACTAACCACGCTGTTCCGTTGACAGACCAGAAATGGCTTCCGTCAGTCAGTGCTCGGCAACCGCCTAGCGGACGGGCCGGTTATGCATTGAGTCTTTGGAAAATTCCATGATTTCTTTCATCGAGAGGGGTGGCACGTTATTTTTTTTTGAAAGATTTTTTTTATTTCAATTAATTTGTTTTCATTCAGTATAAGGGTCTTAAAAATATTTAGTCGCGCCCACTGTATGGACTACTAATCTACTTTATGTAGATTATTTCTTATTTTAGTAGCCTAATCTGGTTAGGCAAACTAATGGCCGTTCTGTCAGGAACTGTTTTTTTGAATAGAATTTTTAAGAGAGTCCGAAACTGAAGTTATTTTTTTTATTCTTTCTTCTAGCTGTTTTTTGATTATTATTGTTTATAAGATTGTTTAAACCTGCTCTAACATCACCAGGTCGTCGTGATCTGGGCTTCCGCGTTTGTACTTCCAACCTGTACCTAACCAATTTAAAAATCTAGTCTGACTTGAATAGTGAATGGTAGCATATTATATATTATACACATTTTATATCTGATATATATATATAGTAAAATGTATATTGTTTGAGTCTATTAAATAGACCGTTTCAAAAAACTAAGACCAACGCTGAAAACGAAGTTTTGTCAAATAAAAGTCAATCAAAAATATTGCGATCGATTGTGTACTTTATTGTTCAATCTTCACCTTAAGACTAAAAATCAAATGTAAGTGGGATAGAGGAGAAGCCTCAGTGTTTTAAGAATATTTGTATTTTGGGAGAGCATTTCTCTTGGATTCTTAAGATTAGGAAAAGATTCAAAGAGAGCAGTCAAATCTGCTTAGGTCAGGCATTAGGATTTGTTTACAAGAACGGCTAAGTGCCGCTGCCAAAGAATTGTTTATTAAAACGCATACTGGCGTAAATGGCATACAGTATGGAACTCACTTAAGTGCATTATTGTTTATAGTTCTTTGAAATAATTGAATTGGCCGGTTTGGGTGGCGCAAATGGTGATGTAGGATGTCCAATGATGTTCGGATTTGATCAAGGCCGATAAGAGGTATTAATTTAGTTGTTGGGATTTTTAACTTTCCGATCCCTTTGGTAATTGTCAAACTTTTTGCGTTACTGATTTTAGTGAGATTATTTTATAAACTGTTTTTTTCAGATTGGGGAATAAGTGTAGTGTTTTTGTTTTTATTAATTTTTTCTTCTTCGTCTAGTAAAATTGATTTTTTGTATGACATTCTCTGGGACACGTGTCCATCTTCACCTGTTAAAATTGTGGTCAGGGGCTTTACTAATTTAGCATAATTTTGTATAAATCTGAAGTAGCCGAAGAGGCCGAGAAAGGGTCTAAGATCTAAGAATGTTTAGGGTAGGGATAATTTTCTATCGCTGCCACTTTAATCGGGGTTTTTTCTATTCCTTTTGCAAATATGTTCTCAAAGTATGTCATTTAATGCGCGTTGGAAAATTGCTGACGCATTTTTAGACCGAATGGTAGTCGTGTAAACTTATATTTTTCGTTGTTTACGGAGAAGGCGGTCTTTTCTATGTCATTGTCTTTTTGAGGAATTTGGTGGACTTTTCAAGTCTAATACTGAGAAGACTTTCTTGTTTCCTAATTGTGTACGAACCACATTTATCTCGGAAATTTTCCATTCCTCATCTTGCATACACTCGATTTTAGCGATTGATTAACAACAACGAAAGTTATAAGCAATTAAAGTTGAGTTTTTTTATCGAAAAAAAAAATTTTTTTTCAAGCCGTCGCCATTTTGCGAAAAAAAATTGTAAAAATATAATCATGTGTACTTCACTAGATAATCTAATGAAGAAGCTACATTTAAAATTTCAAGTCAATCGGATGTAAACTTTTTCAGTTCTACTGCTCGCCGTGGAAGAACCTTTTTAAAGAAACGGTTCACGGCAAGTACTGAACAGCCGCCTTTTTGTAAAAAAAATAATAAACAATTTTTTTCTATTCTTCAAGAGTTTATCAAATGATACTATTGATATACCTTACATCTAAAATGTCACTTAAAAAAAATCATGAAAAAAGCCTTGTTGTTTTGAGCATTTGGTGGATGTAACACCTAAAATTCATTTATCATCGAATTCTTTTAGAGTTTTATTTATGTCAACGCGAACAATCTTTTTAGACCTCAAATACTAAATTCAGAAGCTGTTAGAAAACGTCGACGCCAAGAAGAATAAGAAATTAGCAGAAATATGGTTGAGCACGTCGACAAAGCCTCACGTGCAACTAGCATTAGAGTGATTACGAATTTTGCTCATGGAAGATGGGAGTAGACCGCATGGGTACAGTGCTTTTCAGGGTGCGCCTAGAACGCGAACAATCTTTTTAGGCCTCAGATACTAAATTCAGAATTCATTAGTTTAATATACATAAATATTTTTTTTTCTTTTCTATTGTTTTGTTTTTTTAAGCAGTGTCTGGTTTTTGTTAATTCTACTTATAAACGGCCCCTTGGGAATCGTGAAGTTATAATTGTTTATATTACCGTTATGACATTTTGTTTGTTTTATCTTTTTAAAATTGTTATACATTTTCTTCTATGTGTTAGGTTATTGTTAAACTTTTCTGAAAATGACGGTACTTTAGTTAGTTTCTTTAATTTGGCTCCTCTTCCAATTTGGACAATTTTCAAAAATGAAGTTCTAGCTTTAGTAAGGACTCCAAGGAGCTAAGCCTACTAGGAACAGGCTACGTACTTTCTCTATGGGCTTTCCTTTGAAAGATTAACTCAGGTTACGTACGTTGGTTTCATATTAGAATTACAAATGACATTTTACCACTATGTTTTTACGATGGTTAATAAGGCCAAGGGTGTGTATTTCAAACGTCATCTTGCTGAGACTAAAAAGACTGCATGGGGTGCGCTTTGAATAATAGTAATACGCTGTTGAAAATATTAATATTTTGCAGAAGTAGTTTAAACCTATCACAAATTTATAGTTATTTAAGTAGATTTTTATAAAGTGGAAGTTATTTTAAATTTACTTCAATTTTATCCGACTACCACGGTAAACTTTTAATTCTTCGGTTCTACATATTAGCGGTAGTATTGGTGTGCACAATGAGGCACGTTCGCCACTGGTATTTTAGTTCCAAGGTTATCACCCAAAATCTTATGTTTAAAATCGGCAGATGCAATTTTGGATGATTTGGGTGGTATTTTTTGCGGATTTTAAAACAAAGTTTTGGCCGACCAGCTAAACAGACCAAAATATGCACAAACTAGGAAATTGTTTTAATTTGAAAGACGCTGTAAAAATTTATTTTTTTCTTATAGCTTGAATAAATTGTAATGTACCAATCGAATCGAATTTAAAAAATGTTCTTTATCTAGCCATTACCCCACTAGCCTCAATTAGGGACGATTGACTTATTACCAATACTTACTTTTACACCAATTTTTCCTAAACCAAAAAACTTTTATTAAATGTATATGATTAAAACAAAACATTTCGATTCGTATCTACATATATATATATATATATTATATATTATATATTATATATTATATATTATATATTATATATTATATATTATATATTATATATTATATATTATATATTATATATTATATATTATATATTATATATTATATATTATATATTATATATTATATATTATATATTATATATTATATATTATATATTATATATTATATATTATATATTATATATTATATATTATATATTATATATTATATATTATATATTATATATTATATATTCTTCTATATATATAAAATTATGCTGTCACGGTGTTTGTATCCAAACTCCTCCGAAACTACTTGACCGATTTGGATGAAATTTTGAGGGGATATTCTTTAGGCCTGAGAATCGGCTAACATCTATTTTTCGAACCCCTAACCGATAAGGGTTGTCCACCCCTAACATTTTTCAATTTTTTTTTCAATGTGGCATTAGAAAATACGTTTAACCCTAAATTTTAACCCTGGCATCAACAACCCCTATTTTTTACCGCGAGTGGGTAAACCCTCCAGTTTGTTTGTCCTAGCGAAAAATGGGCCAACCAAGAATATTGTGCACGCCATAGCATTGAGAGAATAAATTTAAATGAATTTAACAAATTATTGTTCAGTGTTATGTTATTTGCACATTTCATTTTTGTGAACAGCGCTCCACGCTTCTCACTCATATACCACATCCTTACATACTTGTAAGGATTGAATGCATGAATTGAATCACGGATAGGTGGGACGGAGTCCATCGGTCAGCTAGTATAATATATATTTTTTAGAAAATGTTGAAAAATAAAAACTATTGAATACTTGTAAAATTATTTCTTTTACTAAAAAAACAATCCTTGTGCTAAACATTGAAATAATTTATTTATATAAAGTTTAATTGAGCAGCCTGGGCACTTTTAATGGTAATAAGGAAATAAAAGAATGGCTAGATTTAAAAACATAAAAAATAGGAAACTTTTTGATATAATATTCATTAAATTGGTTTTATTGTGCAAATCAAATTTAGTGCTGCTTTTGCTACCGAGGGTAGAACTTATAGAAAAAAAAATTTTTTTGTTTTCAGATTACCACACTGGATGATTTTGAAGATGGTCAGAGTTACGTTTGTTCCTGCAATAATGAGAATTTTAAAAAGGTGGATTATAATAACAGTTCTCAACCACTAGCTAATTTAACCCTGACCACCAACGGACGTTGTAGCAATCAGCGATTAACGAAACTACAGCGCCCTGCTTCTCCTTTAAAAAACGCCAGTGGCACAATTTCCGCTTCCTTAAGCGGCGTAGGTGTAGCCACCGGAAGTTCCTTAAACACAACCTTGTTTAGCGAGCGTGACAGTGTAGTTTATCCTCGTATTGTTACACTGATACGCAATGGTACAAAACCCCGGCGAATAATGCGTTTACTGTTGAATAAACGGAATAGTCCAAGTTTTGACCATGTATTGACGGCTATCACCCAAGTAGTCCGCTTAGACACAGGTTATGTAAGAAAAGTTTTCACCCTGGGGGGATCATCCGTAACTCATCTCGCTGATTTTTTTGGGCCAGATGATGTTTTTTTTGCCTATGGTACTGAACGTATTAATACTATGGAGGATTTTAAGTTAGAAGCAGAAGAGCAACGATCTATCAATGCCATACGAAAAACGTTACGAACTGCAGTAACTACCTGCAAAGGACCTAAGCCTAAGATGCCCGTCAAAAGCAAAAAGGCTTATCCGCCTTTAATGGAACCTGATATAAAAGAGCCACGAGTCTCTTCAGGTAATGATCAAAACGAGTTACTTAAGAGCACAGGGATAGAGTTTAATGATTTGCCCTCTGGAATTCGGGAGAATTATGTTGCCGGTCGTATTATCGGCGACGGAAACTTTGCCGTTGTGCTTAAAATCAAACATCGCAAAACCAACAAAACGTATGCTTTAAAAATAATCGATAAAAGCAAATGCAAGGGTAAAGAGCATTATATTGATGCAGAAGTGCGAGTAATGAAAAAGTTGAATCATCCGCATATTATATCGCTTTACTTGGATGTCGATCAAGAGACTAATATGTATTTGGTACTAGAATTTGTGGGCGGTAAGTCCTTCACATCAATATTTTAACAGTGAACTTTAATTAGAGATTGTATTTTTAGGTGGTGATCTCTTTGATGCAATTACACAGGTCACTCGATTCTCAGAAAGGCAGGCGCGGATTATGATTAGGCATTTGGGCTCCGCCATGTCATACCTACATTCCATGAGCATTGTGCACAGAGATATTAAACCGGAGAACCTACTTGTAAGAACAAAAAATTATAAAAACGACTTTGTGTTTTAACTTAAAGATAAGTAAAGATGTAGGGGTTGTCTAATTTATACGTGTATCTTTGCGCAAAAAATCATTCATTTCATTCACTTATATATATATTTTAATATTATAAATAGTATTATTTCCTTTTTAAGGGGTTTTCTTTTACTTTAAAAATAAACGAAATGGCGTTCTTAGATAATTGATTCTAATTTTAAAGAAAAACAGTTCGAAAAAAAACTTCCTTTCATTAAACACGAGATCATAATGTTTTTGGAATGCTATTTTTAACTTTATTAAAAACTATCTATCGGTTTTCGAGTCATCTTGGTTATTGATTTAAAAAACACTGTTTACGGGATTACTGTTTATTTACGGGAAACTTAAAAAGTATTATTCGAATCAACAAATCGTGTAAAGCGATTTATAAAACAAAGTCTTGACAAAAAGCGTTTATAGCTTTATAGTTTGTGCCTATGCCCATTTAGTCTGAGTAGCGACAATCCATGTGATTTAATTTAAATTTTTAAGTTTAAGCTAAGATCTGAACACCATAGAAAATTTCTTAAAGAAAAAAGTGTTAAAGGGCACCAAACAACCGAGCAGCACTGAAAGCTGCAAAAGATTCCACAAGAATATAACAACTTAATAGTTCAATGAAAAAACCCCTCCATTATGCTATTTATGCATACAAATATTAAAATCATTTGTTTATTATTATCATTTGATATACAATTGAAGTCTAAGAGACTTAAAGTGATTTGGGCTACGAATTTCTTGACGGTGACAGTTATTTTTAGTGTGCAAACTATCTCTTGACAAACTATATCTATACATACACATATGTTTTAAAATAATAGGAATGCTTTGCATATCCACTTTTCCGGCTTGTAGCAAAGTTATTTTTATATTTTTTCTATTCTTATTTCTTCCATTTTACTTGCTTATGGCTATACACTAATAAATACAATTAATTTTGTATAATTCTTCCTTGATTTCTTAGAATTCGCAAAATTAAATTGCATATCCATTACATTAGTGCCCATTACATTTTTTAAAAACTATGTTGTTAAACGTGAAATGCTTAAAGTTTATTTTTTTTTTAACAAATATAATTGGTATTGAAAAAATTAAAACTAAAACACATTGATTTCATGATGTACATGCATATTAATTTTTTAGTTTTAAATATCATAGTAAGTAATAGATGCAACATTTTCCATTTTTTTTACATACAATGTTTTTTTTTATTAAATTTAAGGTTGAACTGGATGAACACGGAAACGTTCTTGAACTCAAATTAGCTGACTTCGGCCTAGCTTGTGAAGTTACCCAACCACTCTATGCCGTTTGTGGAACCCCTACTTATGTAGCACCGGAGATATTGCTAGAAGCTGGGTACGGGTTAAAGGTGCGAAAACTATAAATTTTTTCAATTTTCAGTTTTTAATTTTCTCTTTTTTACAAAGATTGATGTTTGGGCCGCTGGTATAATTTTGTATATACTTCTATGTGGGTTTCCACCGTTTGTAGCACCAGACAACCAACAAGAACCACTTTTTGACGCCATAATATCAGGCATCTACGAGTTTCCCGACCCTTATTGGTCTGATATTGGTGATGGAGTCCGCGATCTTATCGCTAATATGCTGCAGTCCGATCCCGCGGTTCGTTTTACGAGCGAAGATATCTTGGACCATTATTGGACTATGGACCACGAGGAAAACTTTTGTGGCGACTACAGTAGATGAATTATGGCCGTGTGGGGTGTTTAATAAACTTCACTCCCACTCTTGAGATATTAGTCGCGACAGTCAAGTAGTTTTGTATAATGTATATTAGAACACGATTGTTTACAAATTTATTTATTTATTTTTTTCAAAAACCCAAACCCAAGCAAATCCAAATGTCTTGCGATAACCAACGACTAAACAAAATTAAAAAACGACGACGTAGCAGTGTATAGCTTGTACAATGTACTATACAATATCTTAAAATTCCAATATTCAAGTAGGTCTCCGATTGGTTTTACCTACCGTTTTATAAATTTTCTTATGTGGTTATGTGGTCACATAAATAAGCTTACATTAGGATTCCTTTAAAAAGCATTTACAATTATATTTTAGAAGGCTCAGTTTCTGTTATTTGTTGTATTTATTATCCTGTGAAAAGAAAATAAATTCCCGAAACACTTAAATTTTGCACATTAATAAAGACAACCGATCATTATATTTACAAGTAGTTTATAAATAAATTACTTGAAAACTCGATATTATTAATTTATGTATATAAAGCTATTTATATATAAAATTAAACAGATCTGAAATTTTAAACTAAATTTGTTTAAATGTCTGGAGGGATCCCCCAAATAAATGTTAATAGTTCAAAGGTCATTTGTAGTAGTAAGACTGCATTGGTGGCCTTTGAATAATAGGGTTATACTCTGGTGCCAATATGAATATTTTGCAAAGGCAGTTTAAACCTACTGCACAAAACTATGGATTATTACATTTTTTTTTTTTAATTTACCGGGATCGATGTTTATATGGGCTCTGATGCTTTTGATGTTTGAGAAGTAATTGGAAAATAACAAAAATTATTATTAACACAAAACCTTTTGATTAGTGTATCATTATATTAATTTTTAATTCTTCTGGTTTGCATATAAGCCTTTTTGCGTATACCTACTACCGCCTGCGTTTTCCCATCTTTCTGGACTACCTTTCACAGTGATTAAACATCGGCTTCAGAACAAGAAGAAAGAAATACGCAGTGCGCATTAAAAAGCACGTCCGTTGGGTTTAAAGGGTAAGCGGGTTTGTTACCGGTATTTTTATCTGTAGGGCTATTTTTCGCAAAGTTCCCTTTGGGTTAACCCGTTTTAATCTTTTTAATGAAATTCCATAGAGAAAGTGCGTAGGTCACTAAGCTACCAAGGCTTGAGCGTTAAAAAAACATAAGCTTGTTTTTTAAACCATTAAGTTTTAAGAGATTGGTAGAACACCATTTTTAGAAATTTTTCAAATCGGACTGAAGTTTAATGGTCAAAACAAAATTTAGATTGTATATTGAAGACAAAGCTTATCGTCGTCTGCATACAAGTCAAATACAACTTTGTTGAACTATATTGCAAGTTCGAAAGCATAAAATAAATTCGAAGATCTTATAAACAATGCGACCGATCACAATTGTTGAAGGTCTGAGCGCAGCATTTCTGAGCAATAATTCCAATAATTAATGCACCGATAGAATGTCAATTTAGCAGTTCTGCCGATAGCCCTGCCGACTACGCCACGGTGAAGAATGTCAATTCAGCAGTTCTGCCCTGCAGGGCTGACTCGCAGGACTCTTAGTAGATGACGAACAGGAAGACGACCGGTCCACATGGAGGAGAAGTCACATCATTAAGTAATGTAAGTAGATGAATAAGTGAAAAAAGAATGCGAAACGAAACAAGTGCTTAAACGAATTCAAACACGAAAAGTTTTATCAGCAAAACAATTCCTTAGCATAAGTAAATTAAAAAAAAGCGTTAAGCTATAAAAAAAAAAATTATAATAAAAGTGTACTGCAAACACCAGTATACCCAAACCAAATCCTGCGAATCCCACCGTCCAGGATAGAAGGGTAAAACCAGACACTGGTTTTTATCGAATATAATAAATCAATAAATTAAATATCTCTAAAACTACATTGAAAACTGTGCTTACAATTAAATACCCTTAGTTGTATACAAGTTTATACTGAACAATTACCCACTTTATTGCAAAACCCAAAACCCGTTTTCCGACTTCACTTATGCGCAAGGTAATGAAATTTATCAAGAACATTTAATACCTTTAGCTGACTTAGGCAAAATGCCCGACATTGCAAAAACTTACCTCAAGCAACCCAGTCGAGTTTGGCTCATGGAAAAGAGGTGTTGACAGAATTGTAAAAACTTATGAACATACTAGAGACCCACCTAAATACAATATTTCGGCATATTACACACAATTCGAAACAAAATTATCGGCAAGGCCGATACCGCCTTAGAATCCTATAATGTCGCTTTAAATTGGCAAGCAAATTTGGCAAGTTTCTCGCTATGTAGTGTGCAGATAAAGAGATATAGGTACTCTGGAATACCAGATAACGGCCTAACCAATCAGTAATAGAATACCACCAGGCCGTTTATAACCATCTCTCTTTGATATTAAACAGTATCAGCTGCATGAAATTAAACTTAGAATCACAATTACTTATGACAAAACTATATAGAGACATAGCATTAGACACCTTTGTAAGAGGACTACGCGGAGACCTCTCACGTCTATTGGGGGATACGCTTATAGTTAAATTCTTCTTATTGCCAACACTTAAAAGTTTTGACGAAATACCAGGAAACGATAGTTTGAAGGCGCCTTGAAGGCATCAAACCTTCAAGTCTAATCATGCCATCGACTTTCCGTTAACCACCTCGTCTGCCTATGAGAACTCCAACATTACAACGCTCTATTCTAATGCACAATAATTTAAATTTTCAAACTAGACACCCTTTCATATTCGATATGGTCACACAGCCACCCCCATTTTACCTCCCAGTCAAATTAATACTAGTTTTTGACAGTTTTACCAAGGTTTATTTTTTACGAATGCGTACATATCAGGCAAGCACCTAATGCTCACATTCAACAATACCAACCAGTACGACATATAGCATCCCCACCGTCCCCACGGCCAAAGCCAATGTAAGTTGACAAGAGTATGCAAACCCGACAGATTCATTATATGAACAAACAAAATCAGTTCGATGTAGGCAAAAGACCCCCTATGGTAACAGCATTGCAAAACGATGCGGCTAAAAGGCAGAGAAGTTTCCGTATTTCGACCGACACAATTTCAGGTACAGACGGCAAACAAAAGGTGACAAGAGTCAGAAATGGCATCGTATGGACAGGCCGTGGAAACTCAATAAGAACAGGCAGGTTTTAAACAGACTTTAGATGAGTACACCAAGTTTATCGGAAACAATCATAACGAATATTAGTATGACTATACTTACATTAATTTTTTAGGGTAACGGAATCCTCGCTTCGATATTTTGAATGCAAGCTAAAGAGGGAGGAAGTTCTTTAAATGTTGATCAGACACCGGATCAAAGAGAACCAACCACAATTAGTTCTTAACCTAGAACCAAACCAGAATCCTTTTGATGCTGTCTCTGTAGGAGAAAAAATTCAGATAAACCAAAAGATAACTAACCTATTTAACGACCACAATTCATTAGTTTCAATGTTTCCGAACAACAATTTCTCGACTTCTTCAACACCCTAGGGGACCACTTCATTGCTGCAGGTGACTATAACGCCAAACACACTCGCTGGGGATCACGTTATACAGTTGTATAACGCCATCATAAAGGCAAACAGAAAGCTTGACTACGTCTCTTCAGGCAGTCCATCATACTGGCCTACCGACCCGAACAAACTTCCTGACTTAATCGACTTCGCTATAACTAAAAGTATCCCTCGAAACCTCATCAGTGCCGAATCTCTACCGGATCTATCATCTGACCCCTCGCTAGTCCTCTTAAATCTCAATCTCCTCCAACGCCCTGAGACTACAATGTAGGCTAACAGATAAACATCAAAGAGAACAAACTGGGTCAAATACAGAAAATACATAAGTCCACACATTGAGCTGAACCCAAGGTTAAACTTGCCGAGATACATCAAAGCCGCCAATTACAGCCGCCAGAATCTCAATACCTCAAATATAGAGCGAACCCAGATGACAAACCAAGACATCGCGCGGCTCGTTCTCAATAAAAGACGTATACGACGGGAATGGCAAGCTCGTAGATCGCCAATTGCAAAGCAAAGATGAAAAAATGCCTCACGAAATCTCTCCAATGCGTTGAAGGAAGAAGCTAAAAATGCCCAACTTCGCTATATAGAGCAACTTTTAATTTCAGGCATCTAAAATGCACTATGGAAAGCTCATCCCAGTTTAACCACACTGCCAGAAACTATATCACCATTAAGAAATATCACTGGTGGTTGGGCCGTTTGCATTTACATTTGCAATGCATCTTCAACGTGTGTTCCACCCGAGACCTGCTACAAGCTCGATTCTATTACCCACGGTAACAGGCGACGATCAAGCACCACATGAGCCAATTGAATTTCAAGTGAATGAAATATGTAAAATCATCAAGGATAAACTAAATCCAAAAAAGTTCCCAGGATGTGATCTAATAACTCCAAAGATGATTATCGAGCTTCCATACTGTGCTGCATTTCCTTGCTGTTTAACGCTACAACAAAACTCGGGTACTATCCAGAGAGATGGAAAAAATCGGTCATAGTAATGATACCAAATAACCACTCAGTTATCTCATCGTACAGGCCTATAAGCCTTGTTGTCTTGTCTCTCAAAACTATTTGAAAAATGTCTGATGACCCGAATAACGTCCTACTCGGGGACACGCAATCTTATTCCAGCGCATCAGTTCGGTTTTCGAGAGAAACGTGGAACCATTGAAAAAGTCAAATGAATAACATCAGAAATTTGATCTGCTTTCGAAAAACGAGAATATTGCACTGCAATATTTTGTTTTTACTCTCAGGCTTTTGACAAGGTCTGGATAAGTATTGGATAGATTATTGTACAAATTTAAAACAATGCTTCCCCACAAACCAACAAACTCCTGAAGTCGTATCTATACAACAGAGCATTTGCGTGAAATGCAACTCTGACATGTCCGGTGACCACGCTATAAACGCTGGAGTTCCCCAAGGTACCGTACTTGAAACAACGATGTACGTATTTTATACAGCAGACATACCCACAAGCAGACTACTAACAACTTCTACCTTTGCCGATGACAGCGATTTGAAATGGATCCAAATGACCGGTACAAGCAACAACTCAACTCTATTCTCAATTCGCGATATTTTTTGAACACACCTCGTATATAATATATAATATATATATAATATATAAAATATAAAAATAATGTAAAAGGGAACGGACGAAGAACCAATATAATAAACAATGCATTTTTATGACCGACCGAGCGCACATACCAACGCATTCTTCAGATGTGGAATAATATGAATAATACAAATTAATATAAAACCTTCCCGAAAATAGGGCAAATATTAAACAGAATTGGAAAGCATTTTCATTAACCAATCCCGATTTAGATAGGTCACGTGGTATTGATTTAATAATAGGGGCTGATATAAATTTAGGTTGAAGTATTTGACAATTATATTTATTTGTATAATATAAATCTTAGAATAAATGCGGGGTGCATTGGTTGAGGCGAATTTGTATATTTCTGCGTGGCGATGACCGACGCTTATGATCTCCAAATCTCGACTGACTTATTACTAATTCCATCTCTTAAGATTACCCTAAGTTCTTATGCAAAGCTTTGATCTTCACTCAAAAGCTCCGATGCTGTTACGTTAAAGCGGAAATACGCAACGAGTATGTAACTCCAGTTAACTCCTCCCTTACTAAGATGAAGGCTGTCCTCAGTCCTTTCAAATTATACGGTTGACATGGGAATCCTGGTGAACCGTGCCTCGTTGACGTTGGCCTTTGTGGATAGAGAAGTTGATGGCGGAGAGCTCGATGTAGGATCTAAAATCTTTCTTTAACGCTTTGCTTAAATTATTATAGACTCCAAAAAATATAAACTGCAAATACATTGTTAGTTAATAATAGTGATAATATATAACAAGGTACAACGCTCGTTGATTAATTGATTGATCGTTGATTTTTTATTATGATGTAAAAATAGGATGAGGAAGGCTATTATTAACACCAATTGGTAGTAGATAGTATATAAAAATAATAATAACGTAAATTATCTTTATGTACTACCCTCCCCTTTATTAAGACACTTGTCCCAATGTCAGCTTCAATTTTTTCTTCTTTGTAGCGTGGGGTAAGTTTATTTCCGAGCCGTTTGTTTTGTTTTACAAAGACAGTGTGCCCGACCTGGAAAGTTCAGTCACATCATGATCTATTAATTCTTTTTAATTGTATTTCTTGTGCTCTGTGAATTTTTTCTGAGATTTCCCCTGTAAGTTCTGGGGGCATTGCATGAATTATGTCGATCGGCTTTTTATTGGTGACTGAATGTACTGTTTTGTTGTATTCCACGGTTGCCTGAAGTATGAGATTTACCGTATCAACTATTACGTATTTTCTAATTTTAGGCATCGTGATATTTCTAATAGTGTGCTGTGAAACCTTTCGACCTGTCCATTTGAGGTACTATGATAGGGTGGTGAATTTTCCACTTGAACATTGAACTGATTTGCTAAGAGTGACCTAATTGACTCAGAGTTAATAGATGGCTCATTGGCGCAAAATGTTGTCTTTGAGTTTGGATATAGGTTCATCAACTGCATTATTGCAGGCTCTATGTCGGCTATCGTTCTGGAGCCTATGGGTTGAACGACCGCAAATTTTGAAAATTTATCTATACAGGTTAAAAAATATCTCCTGTCTGTAGAAAAAATATCAATGTGTAATGTCTCGCTAGTAAGGAATAGGCGTTCTCCCAAGGGCATGTTTCTGCGGATGACGTACATATTTGGCTTTTTGGCAAACCAGGCAGTTACCTACTATGCTGGCTGCCAGTTGCGACATTTTTGGGCAAAAATAATCTTCCAGAATATGTTTAACATTTTCTTGCGCTGCCCTGTGCGCTCTGTTGTGTTCAATGGTTACTATTTCTTTTTGTTCCTCTTTGTTATAGATGTCGGTCACCAGCTTTTTTGTATGCCGGAAAGTCGTTGCTGGGAACTCTTCTATAAGTCTGTTCTGAATGAATGCCAGTATGGGCAATTCGCAGTATATTGCATTCACTACATGTTGTTTTACTACGTCGCGGATTCTGCCTACTAACGATTCCCTATTTACGAATTGTATTACGTGCCTTGACTTGTTACCAAATATAATAAAGGTGCGAGTATTATCCGCTGTGCCTTCTTCTATTATTATTTGGTTTCTAAAGCAGTTGACCGGCTTGTCGACTGTTTCGATTGTGTATGAAAGCGAAATTTCACTATGTATGGTTGCCAAATCTGACCGGAGGTGGCTTTCTAAAGCGTGGATGGCCTGCCTGGATAGTGCATCTGCAACATGGTTCTCTCTCCCTGGCTTATACAAAATTTTTGCGTTGTGCTCATCTATGAATGCCTTCCACCTTTTGATTTTAGCATTTGTGTTTTTATCTGACACGGCAAATGTTAATGGTTGGTGATCTGTGTAAATATTCAGATTTTTAGCGCCATACAGATAGTCCTTTAATGTCTTTAAAGCCCATACAATGGCTAGGAGCTCTCGTTCGTTAGTTGCGAAACCAAGCTCTCCACCTTTTAAGGATCTAGATATCATCGTTATAGGCTTTCCGTTTTGTGATAAAACCGTGCCCAGGCCAAGAGCCGAAGCGTCCGTAGTTAAATCGAAAGGCTTTGTGTAGTCTGGGTAGGGTAGCATTACATTTTCGGACACTAAGATATTTTTAAGTTTCTGAAATGCGAAGCGTTGCTTATCGTCGAAATGAATGGGTATCTTTTTAGAACGAGTGGCGGAAACTTTTCCGTTTTCCCCCTTGAGGATGTCATTCAAAGGTCGAGCTATTGAAGCAAAGTCCTTTATAAAGCAGCGGTAATAGCTTGCTAGCCCTAAAAAGGATCTAACATTGAACAAATTAGTGGGTTCTTCATATTTATGGATAGCCTCTACTTTTTTAGGATTTGTTGTGATGCCGTCTTTGGATACTATGAATCCCAAATATTCGACACTTTCCTTAAAGAAGTTCGATTTCTCCTTAGACACCCTCATGTTGGCTTCAAGTACCCAACAAATATGATTCAGATGGTCTTCAAGTCGTTCGGAAAAAATAATAACGTCATCAACGTAGACAAAACAAGACTTTCCTATTTGGGGCCTGAGTACGTCATCTATGGCACGTTGAAACATACTGGGCGCATTTTTAAGACCGAAGGGAAGTCTACAAAACTCGTATTTTCCATGTGCAACCGAGAATGCGGTTTTCTCCCTATCATTTTCTGCAAGTAATATTTGATGAAATCCTGACTTCAGATCTAGTGTGGTAAAAAATCTGGCTTTCCTCAAATTTGATAGGATGAAAACAACATTTGGTATCGGGTATTTGTCATTCACCGTCTTTGAGTTTAGCTTCCGAAAGTCTATAACCATCCTTTTTTTCTTATTTCCCTTTTCATCAGTATCCTTTTTGTCGACTACCCAAACCGGGTTGTTGTAGGGTGAGCGCGAAGGTCGAATAATTCCGTCTTTTAACAACGCTTTCGTCTCTTCGTTTACAAAATCTGCTACGCCCATGGGGTATGGATAAAGTCTTGAGTATACCGGTTGGTCATCTTCCGTCCGTATGGTAGCTATTTGGTTTGGTACTACGATGTCTTTTATGTCAGAAAAATTTACGCCATTGCATTTTACAAATTGAATTGGCTCGACTGAGTTTTCGATTTTTAAAATTTTATTTTTCAAGTCCAATGTTGCATTCATCTGTGTCAATGTGTCAAATCCTAATATAGCGTCAAAGCTTGAGAGGTCCGGTAGAATGAAGAAGGGAATAGTCTTGCCGAAAAGTTCAACAATGCATTTATATTTCATCGTGTTGCAACCATGAAGGGACTTAACTGAGAATTCTTTTTGTACCGGTGTTATGTACTTAAGTTCTGTGAGGGGCTGTATATAGTTTTTTGAAGAGCCGGTGTCGATTAAGATTTTTATGGTTTTCCCGGCTATCTTTCTTTCTATGAACGGTAGCAAGGACCTGTGGCTAAAAAATGCACGTTGTCATAATTCGTAAGTTCGTGGTCAATATCCTCAACAGCTGCTGTTGCCCCTTGTTCGTAATCATTTCCATCGGACTCCTCTAAATCTTCTTCTTGAGCTAAATGGTTCACTCGTTGATGTTTCGGTCCTGTAAACCTGGCAGTGTCACTATTTGGTCTTTTTGTTATAGGTTCAATGCAAATTTGTGCCTGAACAGGCCTTGAGTTATGTTGTTGTTGTTGATGGGTTTTGATGTTGGGGTAAGTTAGCTTGGTTCGAAATTGGTGCTTGTCTAAATTGGTTGGATCGAATGGTTCGCATAGATACGTCAGTATCAAACGGCTGAGTCGGTGCCTGGACTGGTATTTGAGCTGCTTGCCTGTCAAAACTGGGCACAAACTGACGCTTGCTAAAATATGGGTTTTTGTCTTGCATATTAATGCTTCTATCCCTATTAGTTTTTTTTCTAGTTGCGGAACTCTGTCCCGACAGTTTCTTGAGTAGTTCAGAGCGAATTGATAACGCTCGTGATTTGACTCAACCTCCTGTGCTAGAGCAAGGGCTGTTGGTAAATCCTTGGCTCCTTTGGCAAACAGGATATCACTCAATGACTTCTTTGTGCCTGTTATAAATACACGTAATGCGTCAGCCCTATACTTTTCATTGAGTGACATCGCCAAGGGTTTATCGCATGTCATTATAGTTTTATTGGTAAGCAGAGTCAATTTTTTCTCAACTTCATCATAAAATTCGGTGAGCGTCATATCACCCTGTCTCAACGTCGACAACTCCTGCTCAATTAGGTAGATAGGCCTTTTGTCAGCGTATGTAAAGTCAAGGCGATTAATTATTGCCTTAAAATTCAACGGTGTGCTGAACGAAGCTAGCACGTTGTTTGCTGAATTTTTAATTTTATTTCGAATAATTCCAAGCGCTTGATAATATTTTGAACTCCCCTCGTATGATTCATAAACTTTAAAAGCGACATGAGCCGCATTTCTCCATGACACATAGGTTTCGCTTTCGCCCTCGAAGTCTGGCAGCGACTTTACTATGTCCAGAGATTCATTACACTCTACACCTGGTATGATTTCAGCATCTGCGTAAGTTTCAACTTCTGGGGTGTTCACTGTACATTTCTCTATGCGCTCGTTAATCGCTTCTAATTGTTTGTCAAATAATTCTTTTTGACTTGCAAGCGCCCCTGCAACGGCACTTTCTACAATAGCTTTCAGTTGGATTGCTGATAACTCCATTTTTCTAGTTCTGTTTTCTGCTTTCGCTTTTTTGCTTGCGGTTTCTAATTGTCTAGTCCCTTTTAATATCCTATTCCAACTTGATATTAAGTCGTTGATCTCTTTGTCACCTTCACTCATACGTGTCAATAACCTTCAATACGGTTAAATAACCTTCCCGAGTGCATGAACAAAAATTTTTTATTTTATTTTTTGAACAATTTGCGTGAACGATTGTTTATTTTACTTTTTAATAATTAATCAAGGGGCGTTGTACTTACAATTTGTTTGGTGTTTTGGAATATCTAGTGATTTCTATTATTCTTTATTGTAATCTCCGCTTCTCCGCTGTTTCTCCTTGTAATGTCGTGGGTTTTAGATTTGTTTGGGTGCCAATTTAGGTTGAAGTATTTGACAATTATATTTATTTGTATAATATAAATCTTAGAATAAATGCGGGGTGCATTGGTTGAGGCGAATTTGTATATTTCTGCGTGGCGATGACCGACGCTTATGATCTCCAAATCTCGACTGACTTATTACTAATTCCATCTCTTAAGATTACCCTAAGTTCTTATGCAAAGCTTTGATCTCATTCAAAAGCTCCGATGCTGTTACGTTAAAGCGGAAATACGCAACGATTATGTAACTCCAGTTAACTTATATACCTACAAATTGTAGTGCCGGAAGTAGTTAAAAAAGGATCTTTTCTCGGACAAAAAACGATCTTTGGATGGATCATGACGAACAAATTGTATTAGTTCAATCATCTTTGTGAACTTGTATTGGAGGAGGAAATGAAAAAATTCTTTTTTCAAATGCTTTACAACAAAAATGTAAGTGGAAAAAATTCTTCAATTATCAAAGGGCAAATTATACTATTGAAAGATAACTATGATCCAGCTACGTGGTTTTTTTTTGTGCTTTATTTGAGATTATTGTAAATGGGATATTATGTTGGGAGCAGATATTGAGAGTTGTATATTGTTGATGGTAAAATTTGTTAAAATTAGTTTGTTCTTGTTAATTTTATTGAGTATATTTTGTACATGTGTTGGTGTTGCTAGTGCTAAATTTTTGATTAGTTTGGCTGTAAGGAATGTTTGGCGTTCTTTTTTCGTGTTATTGCCAACTTCTAATAGTAAATTATTTGTGGCTCAAAGGGCAGTTTTGAAAGAGTTGATAATGGTTTACAGTTTTTTGGCGTTTCCGTAGAAAACGAGTCAATAGTATATTTTGGATAGAATGTTTTCTTTTAGGATATTTATTTATGTGTGGGTTTTTCATTTAAATTTTGCGTAGAGACGCATTTAAGGATATAGAGTTTTATGTTGAGATACGTTGCAAGATTATTGATGTGATTGTTCCATTTCTATGGATTGTTTAATATTATGCATAGTATTTTAAGTGTATTTATTTTTTGTACAGTGATTCTTAGATTAAATACAGCATTTGTATAATTGTTTGTTACATATGTGTAGTTGTTTACATTTCCTGGTGGATATTGGTGCCCCGACAAGGAACATCAGCCATTTATTTCCGAGAAAAATGGGTCTTGTATTGAAGGTTCTTTTGATGTTTGTTAAATTTAAAAATAATATAAAAGCTATGAAATTTACGTTATTGTGGCGATATTTTGTGAAAGTTTGTTGTAGGCATTGCGAAATAGTCTAACTGAGATGGGCGATCCTTAGGGCATGCCACTTTGGGACGGGCGTGTTTCAGAATGGCAGTTGTATATTCGAAGCGTTAACTTTTTATTGGTCATGGAGTTGAAGATGTATTTAAAGATTTTTGGACCAATGTTCATTCTTGCAGTTGTGTGGCTATTTCGTGTATGCCAATACGGTCGAATGCCTTGGAAAAGTGGAGAGATAGTGAAGATGTGTTTTTCGTGTTAGAGAGTCGGTTATTATATTATATATACATCTATATATATAAAATTCTGCTATCACGGTGTTTGTATCCAAACTCCTCCGAAACTACTTGACTGATTTGGATGAAATTTGGAGGGGATATTCTGTAGGCCTGAGAATCGGCTAACATCTATTTTTCGTACCCCTAACCGATAAGGGTTGTCCACCGCTAACATTTTTTTATTTTGTCAAGTTTTTTTGTTAAATTTTTTTTTTTTTCAATTTTTTTTTTCAATGTGGTATTAGAAAATACGTTTATCCAGCATTTTAAATGGGTTCCGAGGTGAAAAGATATTGATACCGCGAATCCCTATTATCCCGACAGATGTGCCATGTCCATTTAAACGAATCCAGTTTCCAATTCGATTGGCATTTGGCATGACAATTAAGTCAAATTTATGTGTAATTGACGATTCAGAAAAATGCCGAGAAAACGCAAAGGGGCTGATTTGAGCCGGAGTTCAAGCAAATGTCGGACCCAGCGACAAAGAAGAGACCAAAGAACAGAAGAAGAGATCCAGCAAGAAAACATTAATGCCAGTGAGACCATGGCACGAGTGCGTCAAGAAGAAACAGAAGATATACGAGTGGAACGCAATGAGGAAAGAAGATCAGAACAACGACAAATATGCCGTTTTAGAAGCAGAACAAATGACCAACAACGCAAACAGGTACATCGAGCATTTGTCTCAAATTCATTCCTGCGTCTGGCATGCCACTACGAGCCCGATATTGAATATTCTGCTCATTCAAAAGTCGCCATTGGTGCTATGGACAAGGAATGCCCGCATTGTCATGCCCTCAAATTCAACAAGGAGCCAGCCGGGATGTGTTGCGGGTCTGGAAAGGTACAACTACCTTCTATTGAAACACCACCTGAACCATTGAACGGTTTACTTAAAGGCACAGATCCAGATTCTAACCTCTTCCTAAAGTCCATTCGAACATTCAATTCATGTTTTCAAATGACATCGTTCGGAGCAACAGAAATCATTAGAAATACTAATGCAAATGGTCAACAATTCAATTCTACATTTAAAATCAGAGGCCAAGTGTATCATAAAATGGGCGCATTGTTGCCCATGCCAACCGAACCACACAAATTTTTGCAGATCTACTTTATGGGCGGCGAGGACTCCAGAAGCGCACTTGACAATCGCGTGAATGCACGTTGTGACTATAATAATCTAGATTCAGATTTTGCCAGACGCATCGTTGGCGAGTTGGACGATCTACTCAATAAGCATAATGAATTGTTGAAAATATTTAAATCACAAATGCCCAAATTACAATCCGATAATCACGCTATAGTCATTAATCCTGATAAAACACCAGCTGGACAGCACATTCGTAGTTTCAATGCACCTGTTGTTGACGACGTGGCTGGAATCATGGTTGGCGGTACAGGTGCACGAGAAATTGTTATTCGTAGAAGAAATAATAATCTTGACTTCATTGCTGATACACACCGTTCATATGACGCTCTCCAATATCCGCTAATATTCTGGAAGGGACAAGACGGATATTGCATAAATATTAAACAGCGAGAACCCGTATCAGGTACTTCATTCATCACAAATTTGATCATTACTCATTTGAAAAACAAATTAAATTATTGATTAAACGAAATTATTAGAAATTAATATTTATCAATATATTGTTACAGGAGCAGAAACAAACAGGAACGTTAGCTCGAAGGATTATTATGCGCATCGATTCATGATTAGACGCGGCATGGATAACGTTATTCTACGATGTCGTGAGCTTTGTCAACAATTCATGGTCGACATATACGCAAAAATAGAGGCTGAACGATTACGATACTTACGCTTTAATCAAGGCAAGCTACGTGCGGAAGAATACATACACTTGCGAGACGCTATTGCCAACAACGCAGACGCCACCGAAATTAGTAACTCCGTCATTCTACCATCATCATTCGTAGGCAGTCCACGGCACATGCAAGAGTATATACAGGATGCTCTGACTTTCTTGCGAGAATATGGACGACCATGTTTATTCATCACGTTCACATATAATCCGAACTGGCTAGAGATTAAAGTTTTGCTATTGCCGGGACAAAATGCAATACATCGTCATGACATTACAGCACGTGTATTTAGACAAAAGTTGTAGTCTTTACTAAATTTAATTACTAAATTACATGTATTTGGTCCCACACGTTTCTGGCTGTATTCGGTAGAATGGCAAAAGCGAGGATTACCCCATGCACACATTTTGGTTTGATTAAACGACAAAATCAGACCGGAAGAAATCAATAATATAATTTCAGCGGAAATTCCAGATCCGTCTACAGACCAATTGCTGTTCGATATTGTTACAGCAAACATGATTCATGGTCCATGCGGTACACTTAATCCTTCATCGCCTTGCATGGAAGATGATGTACCAAAAATTTCCCGAAAGATTTCACTAACGATACCATTACAAATCTCGAGGGATATCCAATATATCGTAGGAGGAATACCGATAATGGTGGGCGATCATTTATTAAAACCATCAACAACACAGAAATTGACATTGACAATCGTTGGGTGGTGCCATATTCGCCTTTGCTGAGCAAAACATACAATGCTCATATTAATGTTGAATTCTGTAGTTCTGTGAAGAGCATCAAATACATTTGCAAGTACTATATGTCCATAAAGGCAGTGACATGGCCGTGTTTAGAGTGGAAAATACCACTGCCAATGCTCCTCCAGTGGATAAAAACGGTGAAATAACGCTCTACCAAATTGGTCGGTACAATGAAGCTGCTTGGCGTATCTTTGGCTTTCCCATTCATGAGCGAGATCCAGCAGTTATTCAGTTAGCCGTCCATCTTCAAAATGGTCAGCGTGTATTTTTTACGAACGAAACAGCGATTAATCTTGCGATAAATCCACCAAAAACGACACTCACTGCATATTTTGAATTGTGTAATCGTGCAGATGATTTGGGGGCCTTTGCACGAACATTACTCTATTCACAAGTACCACGCTTTTTCACATGGGCTCAAACAAAAAATTGGAAACCCCGCAAGCAAGGCTTACCAGTTGATGCATGTCCCAATTTATTCCAATCGAACGCGTTGGGGCGGGTGTTTACAGTCAATCCAAGGCAGACTGAGTGCTTTTACCTTCGACTGTTGTTGATTAATGTTACTGGCCCGTTATCGTTCCAAGATATACGTACAGTGGATGGACAACAGTATACAACGTATAAAGATGCATGTCTTGCACTCGGCTTGCTGGAAGACGACAATCAGTGGGAATGTATGCTTGCTGAAAAAGCATTGAACTGTACAGCAAAACAAATTCGTCTACTCTTCGCTATAGTGTTGACTACATGTTCCCCATCCCGAGCAGAGATATTGTGGGATAATCACAAAGATTCAATGACTGATGATATATTACATCAACATCGTACACGGTGCAACGATGTAACGATAACATTCAGTGACGCTATGTAAAATGAAGCATTAATTGCTATTGAGGATCTTTGTATTATCATTGCCAACTTACCACTCAGTCATTTCGGTATCAATCCACCAAATAGAGCTGCATTAGATTTTATGAACACTGAAATGAATCGTGAACGTCAGTACAACACTGTAGAAATGGCAGAAATTGTTACGCGGAATGTGTCACTACTGAATGAGGAACAAAGAGTCATTTATGACCGCATTATGATCGCAGTTGCAGCAGGACAAAGTGGGTTCTTCTTTTTGGATGCACCAGGTGGAACAGGCAAAAAATTCCTCATTTCGCTAATTCTGGCGGAAATACGAGCAAATGATGGCATAGCGTTGGCCGTTGCATCATCGGGCATTGCGGCTACTTTATTAGATAGAGGCAGAACAGCTCATTCAGTATTCAAGCTGCCACTAAATATTCAAAATAACCTGACGCAGTGTGCAACATAAAAAAACAATCGTCCATGGCCACAGTGCTAAAGCAATGTAAAATAATCATCTGGAATGAATTGCACACAAACATTCTCTTGCGGCATTGAACAGGACTTTGAAAGATATTTAAAACAACCACAAACTATTTTGCGGCACTATCTTAGTCCTTTCCGGTGATTTCAGACAAACACTTCCAGTCATTCCGCGTTCAACATACGCGGATGAGATAAACGCGTGTTTGAAATCATCCCCATTATGGCGTAATGTAGAAAAACTACAGCTCAAAGTAAATATGCGCGTTCAAATTCTTCAAGATCCATCCGCTGAGACATTCTTAAACCAACTATTAACTATCGGCGATGGGAAACTTACTACAGATGAAACTGGATGCGTTAAATTACCGACAGATTTCTGCACAATCATTGATTCCCAACATGCTCTGATTCAACAAATTTTTCCGGATGTACACACACAGTACATAAATAAGGAGTGGCTTGCAGAAAGAGCAATTTTAGCGGCAAAAAATGCGGACGTTGACGCTTTGAATCTCAAAATACAAGAGTTGTTGCCAGGGAACTTGGTATCATACAAATCTATTGATACAGTTTGTGAAGAAAGCGAAGCTGTTAATTTTCCCACAGAGTTTTTGAACTCATTGGATTATCCAGGCATGCCACCGCATAATTTAGAATTGAAGGTTGGACCTCCCATTATTTTGCTTCGCAATCTGAACCCGCCACGACTGTGCAACGGTACGCGATTAGTTATTCAAAAATTAATGAAAAACGTTATCGAAGCCAGCATTTTAAATGGAAAGTTCCGAGGTGAAATGATATTGATACCGCGAATCCCTATTATCCCGACAGATGTGCCATATCCATTTAAACGGATCCAGTTTCCAATTCAATTGGCATTTGCCATGACAATTAATAAGTCCCAAGGCCAAACGATGTCCGTTTGTGGCTTAGATTTGAGCACACCATGTTTCTCACATGGTCAATTATACGTTGCATGCTCGCGAGTGGGTAAACCCTCCAGTCTGTTTGTCCTAGCAAAAAATGGGCTAACCAAGAATATTGTGCACGCCATAGCATTGAGAGAATAAATTTAAATGAATTTAACAAATTATTGTTCAGTGTTATGTTATTTGCACATTTCATTTTCGTGAACAGCGCTCCACGCCTCTCACTCATATACCACATCCTTACATACTTGCAATAATAGTTGTTTTCATCCTAGACAGAGATAAAAATGGTTTTTGTTTATACAGCATGAATTGAATCACGGATAGGTGGGACGAAGTCCACCGGTCAGCTAGTTATATTATATATATATAGTATAGTATATTATCTGTGACCGACTTTCCTCTCTTAAAGCCTGTGTGGTTGGTATGAATTAGTTTGTTAATGTCAACAAGGCTGTTTTTTTTACTTTTGGGGGATATACGAATTAAAGAAATGGTAGTGAAGGACTCTAATTTGGAATAGATAGGATAAGATATTCTGTTGACTCCAGGGGTGTGGCCTTTTTATGTCTTTAGGGCGGATAGGAATTCTTGCGTGTTGATTTGTTTTTCGATTTTTTGGGCTGTTTTAGAATGGTTTAGTATGTTGAAAGATAAAAACATTTTTCTTTTGTCAGTTTGCTCGCTGTCAGTTTGCTCATAACCATTCGTGTGCTGACGCGTGAAGACGTGTTTGCAGCGAGCTCTGTATAAAATCGATTAATTTATGTGAAGGAAATGGTTATTAATAAAAAACAAATCAATAAATCGAGCGAAAGAGACGCTCCGTGCATTGCACCATACCTTGAATACATATTCTGTGTATTGAAATAGTATAAAAAATAACTTCTACATATTTAAATAAGTAAAAAAAAAGGCACTATGAGCCTGAACGACACTCGCGCTCAGCGACAACGTGAGCAAGACGTCTCTCATTGCGACGAAACAACGCGTATTTTCTTATGTCTCCGCGACACCTGCAGACAGCAAGCGGTCAATCACCCCTAACCCAAAAAACGTAACTATGCCAACAAGTCAAGAAAGAGCGCATTCCTGCTCTCTCTCACTAATAGTTTCGTCACAAAACCAGCAATCTCCAAACACTTGAGAAATCTCTCTACTCCTACCTACGGTGATCAGTACTGTGAACGGCATCGTCGTTTTTTTTCATATTCGTCGACGCAAGCTTTCTCTCTCACTGAACCGAGCAAAACAAAAATACAACCTAACGGTTCTGCTGCATCATCAACAAATTTTTTTTTTTTTTTTTTTTTTTTTTTTTAACATCTTTATTTAATATTATTCAGGAACACATCTAATTAAAGCTTTAACCTAAATGTTGTCTTAAGTAAATAATCTCTTAATTATAAATTATATTTTGTTTTCATCTTATTATATAGGAATAGGTCAAATTACGAATAGTGAGGTTTCAAGTATATAATATATTCATCTTAGAAGCAGCCCAAAATGTCTTCTTTTGAGCCTGCGAATTGGAATAGCCCCCTGTAATCTCCGGGCGAGACGATTACGGTGGGCAGTTAGTCGGTCGTTGTATCTGCTTGAGAAAAACGAGATTTGGTCTTCAACAAGGCTCAGGTTTAAGTCATTGTGAAGCGTTTGGCCGCTAACGAACCACTCACAGCCAGTGATTTGTCTTAATGTTTTATTCTGGACGGTTTGGACTCGTTTTCGGTGGGACGCAGCCGCCACTCCCCAAATTTGGATGCCGTATCTCCAAGTAGGTGCGATGATTTGCTGATATATCTGACGCTTGCATCTTAAAGGTAGTTTACTTTTCTTATTTAGCATCCAGAATAGTTGGTTACGCTTTAGGTTGCACATTTTGACGACTCTGGCAATATGTTCACGGAAGGTTAAGCGTTTGTCCAGTATGAGGCCTAGGTATTTCGCCTTAGTCGCTTGCTCTATGTCCACATTATTAATGTGTACCGCAGGAGTTGTGTTACGACGTAACGTAAAGCAAACGTTTACGCATTTGCTTTCGTTAATTTTAATGTTGTTCGCCATGGCCCATTTCTCGAATTCGTTGAGATAAGTTTGCAGCATTTGTGACGACTCGGTCTCACTGTTCGAGGAGCTGAGAAAGCAGACGTCGTCAGCGAAGCTGGCCAACAGCATTTTGCTGTTGTCATAGGTCATTTCATAATCGCTTGGCTTAGGGATATCTGCTGTATAGATGGAGTACAGTATCGGTCCTAGGACGCTTCCTTGAGGTACGCCAGCTGCAATGGCAACATTTGCAGAGGTTGCGTCTCTGGACTGGAGGCAAAACTCTCTGTTTGTGAGAAACGATCTGATGAGCTCAAACAGGTTGGCTGGCAGCGCTGTTTTGACTTTGGCTAGTAGTCCCGGGATCCAAACTCTATCAAATGTCTGTTGAATGTCAAGGAAGATTACGTTGGAGTATTCTTTATGGTCGTAGGCCTTCAGGATATGATTGACTACACGGTGCAATTGCTCAATCGTACTGTGACCAGCTCTGAATCCGAATTGGTGCATTGGGATAGTATCATTGTCTTCTAGGTGTATTATAAGTCGGGAAGATCAGCCTTTCCATTACCTTCGATAAGGAGGGCAGGAGACTGATACGCCGGTAGGAGCTTGGATCCTGTTCCGGCTTCGCTGGCTTTAGAATCATACTGATTCTAGCACTCTTCCATTTTTTGCGAAAGTATTGCACTCTAAGTAGCGCATTGAATATCAATGTGATAAGTAATAGTGCTCTCTTGGGAAGGATTTTAAGTACTGCGTTGCTTATTAGGTCGTGACCTGGCGCCTTTCGATTTTTGGGGGTACGTATCATGTGGTTGAGACTTCTTCCAGACGGATATGTCTTATTGGAGGTGACATCTGGAATGGGCGCTGTAGTACTTCGTTTATTCTGTTGATATCCCCCTCGGATGCGAAATTAAACGCAGTGAATCTGTCGCCAAGGTGTTCCGCAAATGTTTGTACTTGCTCTTCTAAGGAGCGACACCAGTTACCATTGCTGTTCTTCAGAGGCGTAACTTTCTGTGGCATTCTTTTTACTTTTTTGGTAAAGGACCACATATTAAAATTGGAATCATTACAGTAATCCATATTGGTCAGCATATGTTCGAATTGCGCATTTTTCAATTCAGCCATGGCAACGTGAAGCTCTCTGGCGCATCTATGCCATTGAGCTTTATCCTCAGGACTGTGCGTTCGAATATAACGTCTTCTCAATGCTCTCTTACGGACTAGAATCTCTGCAGTGGTTGGGTCAATTCTATTCGAGTGGCGTATGAGGGCTCTGATATGATTGTTTGCAGTGTACACGTTTGCACTCCTCGCCGCATTTATCACATTGGTAGTGAAAAGGTCTACCGCGTCGTCAATTTCAGCAGCAGAGTTGAGCTCAATGTTAAGGCGTATCGATCTACATAGTTCTTCTTTGAAAACAGCTACATTTGTATGTTTGCTAAGAAGTTGCCTACGTTGAGTGCATTGTATGGCTTCTGTTTTTAGTGTAGTGATGAGGGACAGGTGGTCCGATTCAAGGTCCCAGCTGTCTCTGATGTTTAGCTTGTCGTGTGGAATGTTGCGATAGATTGCAAAGTCTAAACAGGATGGTCTTCGATTTACTGCGCTTGGATAGTATGTTGGTGCTCCAGTCGCCAGGATGTTGGCGTTAATTGAGATGACGCTAGCAGCAAGTAAGTTACCTCGGTGACAGGTGATCGCAGAACCCCACCATGGATGTTTTGCGTTCCAGTCTCCGCTAATGAATGATCTTGGAAAGTTGAAGTTAGCGAATATGTCATCAAATTCTGATTGAGTCCAGCTGAAGTTTGGAGGGCAGTAGATTGATCCGATGAATATTTGTCCTAAACATGTTTGGATTTTGGCAGCCACGATTTGAACTTTAGCATGGGCGATTGGCTCAATGGGAAAGTGATTGATCTTTTTGTTAACCAGGATTGCAGCTCCACCCCTGCGGCTGCCATCAGGTAGATTTGAAGTGTAGACTTCATATCCAAATAGTTGAAGGTTGGATGTCTTCGTTTCGGCTGCTGGCTAATTCTACTGGTGAAAGTATACAACCGCGAAAAGTCACCTAAAGAGGAACCTAAGAAGGTTAAGCCTCCTCCAATATACATTCGCGAAACAAAACTCAAGTGCGGTTCAAGTGAACCGAATAGCTGCATTAATAGGAGAAAACTCATTATACGTAATCCCCTTAAAAAAAGGGACCATAAATAAAGCCATCGTCTACTAACCAAATTCTTGGATGTAGCTGGAAAAATCTTTTACACATACTCACAAAAAAGCGCAAGGGGCCTACAGATTGTTCTCAAAGGTATTGAGGCAACTGTTTCGACCACTGAAATCGTAGAAGTGCTTTAAGAAAACAATTTTAATGCAAAAATGGTCATACACATATTGAACAAAAATAAGGAACCACAACCAATGTTCAAAACTGAACAAAAACAAGGAAGACATCTCTGCAAAAACGTGCAGCATCTAAAAAAGTCACACAGTAAACTGTCGTGGCTGTGTAGTTTACAAGGAACTAAAGAGCCGCCTTAACAAACGAAGTGACTCAATACGCGCTCACACAACCCATATCAGGCACACTCCGCCACAATCCTAGCGTTTCCTTCGCTAGTGCCTTAAAATCGGGAATTGAATCTGTGAATCCGATAATACAAAAGTCGACTGCTACTAGGGACTACCCTAGTACCACAGAAAGGACTACCCTGAACGCATAAAAGCAGCACATATTAACTGACATTGAAACGACGATGTTCTGACTCAAGCAAACCCTACAAGAGTTTATGACTTTAATGAAAACCACAAGAGCTTATGCGAAACCAAAATATTTTGATACAGCTTCTTCTGACACTCAAATCAAAATAATGTCTCCCCTTCAAATATCTATGTGGAACACAAGCGGTGTACCACTTCCATAAGCATGCAATCCAGCAGCGACCCCGTCATCCTGGCCGCAGTCTACTGCCCAACTTGTTTTGTAGTTTCTGAGGAGCGATTCATAGCGGCCGGTGACTACAATGCCAAGCATACGCACTGGGGATTACGCCTTTCGAAACCAAAGGGCAAACAACTCTACAACGCGCACATCAAGCCTCGAAAAAAGCTCGATTATGTGACTCCGGGTAGGCCTACATTCTGACCAGCAGATACAAATAAGCCCCCGGACCTCATTGACTTCGCAATAATAAGGAAAATCCCAAGAAATATTATTACGGCCGAGTCACTTGCAGAACTATCATCAGATCACTCTCCAGTTCTACTTACTCTCAGGCATCGACCATATATAACTGAGCGGCCCTACAGGCTGACAGACAACAGGACCAACAGATACGCGAAATATGTTTGTACGCATATGGAACCAACTCATACAGAATTCACGGAGAAGAATGTTGATAACCTGGTCCAATCGATGCAGGAAACATTTGTTGCTGGAGCCAAGGCCTCTACCCCTTTAGACACACACAAAATGACAAACCATAGCAAGACAAATCGCGAAATCGAACAGTTAGTACTAGAAAAACGAAGAGAATGGCAGAATAACAGATCTCTAACGGCTAAAGAACAGCTAAAAATAGCTTAACGTAGACTAACCAGGGCACTTAAGCTTAAGGAAGCAAACACCCAGCATCTATATATCAAACAACTATCGCCCACCAGCAAAAAGAACCCTTTGTCGAAAGCACACAAAAATATTCAGCCACCGGCAGAAATAGTCTGCGATGCCCTTCTGGAAACTGGATACGCAGCGACAAGGATAGAGCTAATGCGTTCGCCGATCACCTGCATAAAGTATTTCAACCCAATCCTGCTAGCAACTCATTTGTCCTACCTGAAGTCACCAAAAACTTACCACCTATAAACCCAATTACATTCAGCCAAAGTGAGATAGCATATACGATAAAAGATCTTAAGCCCAAAAAGTCACCTGGACATGATTTGGTGATACCAAAAACTATTATAGAACTCCCACCGTATGCCATCTCCTCAACGCTATTATGAAACTTGGATACTATTCCTATAGGTGGAAAAAGGCGGTCAAAAGGCTTTACAAAACGCAACCATCATCCTACAGACCAATCAGTTTTCTAACGTGTCTCTCGAAATTTTTTGAAAAGGCATTCTTAAAAGAACTAACTCCCTACCTAAAAAGGCGGAATACAATACTATCGCATCAATTATATTACGCAAAAAATCATGGAACGATCGCATCATAAAAGAAATTCGTACCGCTTTTGAGCGCCGGGAATACTGTTCAGCGATATTCTTAGATGTTGCACAAGCATTTGACCGAGTCTGGCTGGAAGGACTAATGCACAAGATAACAAAACTGCTTCCTCAGAACACACACAAAGCACTCGAATCTTATCTCTTCAAAAGAGTGTGCTCAATCAGGTGTAACAGTTCGACTTCATATGATCGCGTTATCAATGCTGGAATCCCCCAAAGTACAAAGCCTCGTACAAAAGTACCGAGAACCTTCTCTCTACAATGCAACTTTGATATTGTAAAATAAGGAACGTTTTTATTTGGGTATCTTTGGATACAATAATTTTTTGATAGGGTATAGGTATAGGATAGGGTTTTGATAGGTTTTGATAGGAGGGTAGAGACGGCGAGCGTCGATCAACACCTGAGACCGCGCCCGGAAGATGATGCTGCAGTCCGTATCTGGATTTTCTCCTTTTTTTGTTTTAAGCCCGACGCCGAAGAGCTAAAGCACTAGAGAATTCCGTACGCTACCCGTTCCGAAACCAAATGTCCGAGTAGGAGAAGTCCGTGGAGCCTAGTCCATACTTCTCCATTTATAAACACCGACCGTTACATTTGTCACATTGGCGAATTCTTCTGACGATGTCCTAATAGCCCTGGCAATTGTTGTGCTAAGATCTATAGCTAATAGTAGCTGCAATACTTCTATTACGTTATTTTTCATTCGGACGTCTACGTTCCCGACTCTGCTTTTTTTTTCTTTTTCGAAAAAAAAACAAAGGAACTAATAATGGAGCTTTTTTAAAATTATTTAATTCATTTAACAATTTAACAATGATCTTGTAAATATAAATATAACAACATAACTATTCTAAGAGGGATTCTAAAATTTTTAATTTATTAACATTAAGTTCAGGAGATAATGTATGAGATAAGAGGCCATATAGTTTTTACACATAGTCCGAAAGGGATCGTATTCAGCGTAATTGGATCTGCAAATAGGTAACTATAGGAGTTGGAAGGACCTAGTTTTCCTATTAGGGATGGAAAAAGATAGTTCGTCTAAAAGTTGTTTGGAATCAACCATACCATGGATAAGCAAAAATATTTCGATATTATTATTTTTATTATTACTTATTATTTAGATTATTATTATTTTTATTTAGTCTTCAGAAAATTAGAAGTTAAAATGGTTTTTTTGCACACTTTCTTTTAAAATGTTTCGATTTGGCTAAAATTTGTTTCGCAGGTGTACATATATGCACAGGTTGCACAGGGGCACGTCATTCTGCTTGCATCGAGCTCCGATAAAATCAATTGATTCTAGTGTAGTGAATGGTTATTAAAAACAAATAAATATATTGAAAGCGAAAAAGACGCTCCGGGCGATGCACCATCGCTCGAATACATATTCTGCGTTTGAAATAGTTAAATAATAGTTTCAAACAAATTAATTTAAAACAAGTAAGATAGCAGCAGTCGAGTTTCCCGATTGCAAAATATCCTGTACCCTTAGACATGCTTACAATTTATTAATTTAGTATCAATAAATAAATTAAACAATATTCTATTAGAAAAGATAACAATATAAATTCGGTATGATTCTTGTACCAACAAATCAAGAAAGAGCGCGCTCTTGCTCTCCCGCACTTCTAGCTCCGACACAAGCTCCGCTATCTGCAACAACAACAACTGGAGCAATATCGACAGCCCGCTCTACTTCGCCATTGGCTGCACCCGCTCACGCTTTTATTGAGTCAGCGAATACAAAAACAAAAGCCCAAGAGCCAAACGGCACTGCTGCACAACTAGCAAAACAAAACGCAAACAAAAAAGTTGGGTCAGCCTCACAGACTGGACTGAGCCGCTACATTACAATAAAGCGGAAGCTTAGCCCTAAAAATTCCGATACAGAAAACAAGCCGAAAAATATACGCGACAATACTACCTCGATCAACAATGAAGCGCCCGTAAATAACCACATATTCGCTTTGCTGGCAGATACCTACGAGGACGTGCCACTGAAATCCATCGATAACGAAACACAGAAATTAAAGCCTCCCCCAATTTACATCCGCGAAAAGAGCACAAACGGTTTGGTAAATTCTTTAAATGGCCTTATTGGAAAAGATAGCTAATATATAATACCCCTCATAAGAGGTACTATTTATGAAATCAAACTTCTAACGAAAACGGAGGAAAACTACAGAAAAGTCACAAACCATCTTACTGCAAACAAAACATGCTTTTACACCTACCAGCTTAAAAGTAGCAAGGGTCTAAAAGTAGTACTGAAGGGCATTGAGCCTGATGTAAAGCCCGAAGATATAGCTGAGGCGCTAAAGGAAAAGGGATTTTGCGTTAAAAGCGCACACAATGTTAAAAACAGAAACAGACAGCCGCAACCACTCTTTAAGATTGAGCTTAAACCAGAAAACAAGCATTTAAAAAAAAACGAGGTTCATCCAATTTATAAACTCCAGCTCCTTTTGCACCGTAGGATTACAGTAGAAGAGCCGCATAAACGTAACGCTCCTGTTCAATGTATGAACTGCCAAGAATACGGCCACACGAAATCGTATTGCGCACTTCGCCCAGTGTGTGTAGTCTGTGGAGGTCTCCACGTATCCACACACTGCCAAGCTAATAAAGAAAATGCTAGCGCGAAAAAGTGCGACAACTGTGGGGGTAATCACACAGCAAACTACAGAGGCTGTCCAATGTACAAAGAGCACCCGTCTGAAAACCCGTCTCCACAAAAGAATGAACACGGCACGGGTACACCAAGGAACAGCTACGCTGATACCATCGGAAACAAATCCAGAAGTACTTTTTTCAAAACCAACAAGTATTGCTCCCTGGACTCCACAGTTGGTGAAAGTTGCTTGTTGTTTCAGAGCGTTGGTCAGCTTCCGTGTGGCTATTTTTAGCTTTTGTTTTGCAGATGGTGATCTGGAGGATTGCCATTCTCTACGTAAGCGTCGTTTTGCGTTTTGCGTGTCACTGTGGAGAGCCCACCCAACCCTTCGCCCACCGACTGAAACCGTTTTGTCCATAAGGAATTCCGCAGGCGGCTGGGCACGTTGTGATGCAGACAGAGCCACCACATTTGCCGCTCACCTACAAAATGTATTTACGCCAAACGAGGCTACTACCACATTTGCGCTACCGACTTCAAACGCAAACTGCAACCAGCAATACACCCCAATTGTGTTTCATCCAAAAGAAATATCTAACATAATTAAAGAAAATCTCAGCCCGAAAAAATCCCCCGGCTACGACCTTATTACCCCGGAAATGATCATTGAGCTGCCACATTCTTCAGTTCCATCACAAAACTTGGCTACTTTCCACAACGATGGAAGAGATCGATTATCATAATGATTCCGAAGCCTGCTAAGGACCACACAGTTCCCTCATCCTACAGACCAATAAGTCTACTCTCATGTATATCGAAACTATTCGAAAAAAGCCTTCTAATCCGACTGAATCCACACCTAAGAGCCCACAATATAATCCCATCAATTTGGTTTTCGCGAAAGCCACGGAACCATTGAACAGGTGACAGGAGATTAGAACTGCATTTGAAAATCGAGAATACTGTACAGCCGTATTTCTAGACGTATCCCAAGCATTCGACAGAGTCTGGCTAGACGGCCTAATGTTTAAAGTTAAAACATCTCTACCCGAAAGCACACACAAACTTCTAAAGACATACCTATATGACAGAAAGTTTGCAGTGCGGTGCAACACTGCTACTTCCACTGACCACGAAATTAAGGCCGGAGTCCCCCAAGGCAGCGTTCTTGGGCCAACTTTATACCTCATCTATACCGCTAACATTCATACAAATAGTCGGCTAACAGTGTCCACGTTTGCCGACGATACAGCTATCCTTAGCCGTTCAAGGTCCCCAATCCCAGTTACAGCACACCTGGCATTGCAACTCATAGCCACTGAGAAGTGGCTCTCTGACTGGCGAATAAAAGTCAACGAGGAAAAATGCAAGCACGTGACATTTACGCTGAACAGACAAGATTTCCCACCACTTTTGTTGAACAACATACCACTCCCGAAAGCAGATGAGGTAACGTACCTAGGAGTACACCTCGGTAGAAACTTACATGGCGCACACACATTATGCGAAAAAAATTCATCTTAAGCTCAAAGCGAACAACTTACACTGGCTCATCAACGGTGGCTCTCCGCTCAGCTTGGACCATAAGGTCTAACTCTACAATGCAGTACTGAAACCAATCTGGACCTATGGTGCACAGCTATGGGGCAACGCCAGCAACAGCAATATTGACATCATACTGCGAGCACAGACGAAGATCCTGAGAACTATCACTGGAACACCGTGGTATGTTCGAAACGAAAAAATCCATCGAGATTTAAATATTCCAACAGTCACCAATGAAATCAAAGAGCTTACGAAAAAATATCATAGCAAGGTTTCCTCGCACCCCAACCAAGTGGTTGGGTCTCGCTAAGTAGCGAGAAATCTAACCCAGCTCAGCAGTCGTTCCCGTCTCAGACGAAGGGACCTACCAACCCAGCGAAGAAATTTTTAGGGACGCTGAATCACGGAACAGTTGGAAAAAAAAATTAATTAAAACGACTGTTTAGGAAAAAATTGTATTAGTTAAGATTTTTAAACTTATTGTTAGCTCTTATTTAAGAGGATCCAATTAATAAAAGCAGAGTTAATATAAAAAAAAAGGTTGCACGCAGGTTGATGGTACGTGGATCATGGTAAATTTTGTTTTCATTTTCGGTATGTGTCCAACCATAGGGTACCAGATTTCTGATCCGTTTGTTATCGTTAATCATCAAGTCATCTGATAGCTGGACCAAGTATGTGCCCTCTACGTAAAGTTGTTTGAAGATATGTTACCTTTTTAGTTTAGTAGTATCGTCGATTTCCTCTAATTTTGGTACAAGGCTTGCGTTTGCTAAAGTTATACAGCGCATTCTTTCATTTCCTGAACTAGTTTTGGAAAACAATTTAAGTTTCTTTTGTTACCCCAGAAGATCCATAGTGAGTTTTACTGCTTGATTTTGATAGTTGCTTTATATAGCGACGTTGGACGTTTTTAGCCAAAAGGCTTATTCAAAAGAATAAGCGCATTGCAGAGTTTACGTAAAGCCTTTTCTAATCTTTTACGATTTGCGATCTATGAACATGCCACTTCCGTCGCATACGCCGTTTTTAAAGAACAAGCCCCTCGATGTCTACGTTTGTCATCCTGGGTCTGCGAGGTGCGCTCTCTATTTGGGGCGTAGATATTCGGGCAACTTTAGCTAAGACACTCTCCAGGGTGTTTGCTGCGGATTCAATATCGTTATCCAAGTTTAGCCTTGAATTCAGCTCAATGTATGAACTTATATATATTTTGTTGTATTTGACCCAGTTTGTTCTCATTTGATGTAAGTCTCAGGGCGCTGGAGGAAGTTAGATTTAAAAGACTAGCGAGTGGTCAGATGGTAGATTCGGCATTAATGAGTTTCCGAGGAAATTTTATAATGATTGCGAAGTCGATCAAATCAAATTCGGGTTGATTGGCTAGTGTGATGATGGTGGTCTGCCTGAAGAAACGTAGTCAAGCTTTCTATTTAAAGTTGTATTTAGCAGTAAAATGTGTTTCCGATAGTAGCTCGATATCAATATGATTTTCATGAAGGAATTGAGTTATTTAAAGTTTATGAGACTACTGTGGTTGTTTTTGATGGTACAGGTGTATTCTGTGCGTTATGGAGGCGTGCAGATGTTACTCGGTGATGAATCCGGCTTTTGAGGTCTTTGTATATTAAACAACCTGTATATTTTGCTGTGTGGTTACTACAATTTCCGCAATTTTTGGTGCTGGGATCGCTTTTGTTTTTCGTGCAATAAACAGAGTCATAAAGCTCTCGACAGACGACACAAACTGTCTTCAAACAAACTGCTATTTTACGGTAATTTTACGATGCAGAAGAAACTGTAGCTTGTAAATAAGGTACACTTCATGTATCCTAATAGCTTTAGTGTCAGGTTTATTTATTTAACAACAATTTAACAAAGATCTGCTAAATATGAATAAAAATATAATTGTAGCTACAATATAACTATTCTAAAAGGTATTCTATGATTTTTTAATTTATTAACATTAAGAGAGAGTTCAGGGGATAGAGTATGTGATAAGAGGTTATAGTTTTTACAAATAGTGCGAAAGGGGTCGTGTTCAGCGTAGTTGGATCTGCAACCTGGTTTTCCTATTAGGGATTGAAAAATGAAGCTGGCTTAGAAGGTGTTTAGAATCAACCATTTCATGAATAAGCATGTGTAGAAACATGACCCTAGCACAGGTTCGGCGCTCCTTCAGTGGAGGTAACTTTAACAATTTAAGCCTGCAACGGTACGGCGGAAGACGATTGTCAGGAACCAAGTTTCAGTTTTCTAGTGCAAATAACAGGAACTGCTTTGGCACCTACTCAATGCTATTTTGATGAGAGGAGTATTGTGGACTCCAAACGCACGAGCAGTATTCGAGGATAGGACGAACTAGCATGATCTGGTTGTGAAAGGTTCGTTAAATTCTTTTGACCATCGCTAAATAAAGGGTAACATTCCTCTGGCTTTATTCACTGTTACAGAAATGAGTTCATAAAACTTAAGTTTGTGATCAAAAAGAACTCCAAGATCATTGATTGTGGAAACACGATCAAGAACGTGATTTCCGAGAGAGTAAGAGATAAAAAGCGGTTGACTGCGATGAAAAGTCATAAGTTTGCATTTGGAGCAGTTTAGAAATAGAAGATTGCGAAGAGTCGGAAGTATTATTATATGAGAGGGAAGGGGGGAAAGATTGGATTTGCGTTTAGAGTTTACAAAAGAGTAAAAAGAGGTTAGATCGTTGCGAAAATTGAGTTTGCATTTAGAAATATAATTTTTATATAGTTGATTGTTAAGGTCAACAAACTGGTTGCGGATTAGAAGGTAATTAGAAAGATGTATCGAGGTTTGCGACTTTAATGACTTTTTGTAAGCTCTAGATTTCCTATTTTTAAGAAGAGAGAGAGGTGCTTATTAAACCATGGAGGTTTAGACGTTAATGGAGTTAACGTTTCAGGGACAGATTTATTTATGGCGATATGAATTACTTCATAAAAAGAGTCTGTAGCTTCCTCGATATTGCTGAAACTAGATAACTCCAGTCAATATTAGTCAGGTGATTTCTTAGGTCACAATAGTTAGGTTTTTTAAAGCCTTTTTGACGAGGCTGCTCGCTTTTACTGGGGGGGACTTCAGGAGAGTCAATAATTAGCGAAACTAGGTAGGGATGTTAACTCCAAGGATAGGTGAGGTAGTATAGTGAGAGTTAAGCTAAGTAGAAGATGCTCCTTCTAAGGATGCAGCTAAGAACATTGTTTGGGTCTGGTGATATAAGATTTTGATTGATGAAAAAGCCGTAAACACATCGTGACAGTGGAATTTGGAAAGGTAAATGTTATATATGTAGGGTAAGCGATAGGGATAATTAGAAAAGGGATCAAATGAATCAGATGAGTAGGTTGATTGAAAAAATAAGCAAAAAGATCAGTAATACCGAGATGTGAAGAATCGTAATAATTATTATATGAGTGGGAAGGCGGGAAAAGATTGGATTATTGAAAGATTTCATTATTGTGGCAAAGGAGGTTATATTTGAGAAAATGCCACGGGAGTTCCATACAGGGTTAAGTTGTAAAACGGAGAAATGTAGGTACAAGTAACGAAAAGGTTAAAGTACTCAGAATGAATTTTAACGGCTAAAAATTCAATTCCGAAAAGTTTAGTGATAGTAATACGTTCCACTGGAAACTTTTAAAGTGGAAAGACCTGGTGTTTGAAGAGCTAGGCTGGCTGGCTGTGCTCCAGGGGCATCCTCCATAACATAATTTACTGGCAAATGTGATTATAATCAATATAATAAGTGTTTGTATGAGAAGAACCATTGCAAAATGTATGTGAAGATTTGCAATTTGTAGCCTGAGATTCGGGCATCTTATACCAGATCAGTCTATTAAACATTAGTTGTGAAAGAGCACTGTGAAAGCTATGAGGAGTCACATAATAGATCACTACAAATTTTCGTATCTCGACTATAAAATTGCTTTTGTCTTAATATGCAATCTTTAATCTTTTTCTATAGAAATTTGTTCATATTTCGTCCATTACCTTGAGGTCAGCAAAACATAGTTTTAATCTTTTCTATTCCGCTAGCTATGCAATATTCCTTGAACTCATCATTAATGTATTTTCGTCCATTGTCAGTCCGGAAGCATTTTGGAATATCCCGTCTACGAAAAGAAATTCGTTGTTTGGTAACGAAACTGGATGCTACGGTAGCCCAAGGACCCGTCGGCAATGAAGTTCTGATCATCGGGGCAAGATTGTTTGCTTGAATTTATTCGCTCTACTCTTACTTGCCTTTTCCAACCGTTCAAAATCTCTGTGTAGAAATGTAGAAAAGGTACGTGCCGAGAGCAAACCATAATATAATAGAGAGCAAACCAGGCCAACATACACCAAGACATATATTAAGTACATGTACATGTGTCAAAGCACCGCAAATTTACAGTATGTAACACAGCATCAAAAGCCGAACCCATCTTGCCATGTCCGCCTATTTTTCTGTTTGTGTGTCTGTCTGGTTCAATGAACAAGTGAATTTAAATACTATAGGAGCTATTGATATAATACTCGAAAATTACATAATATACTAGGGAAACTCAATTACAGTCGTCCTCTCTTCTTGTGTTTTATTTATAAATATCATTTAATGGTGCCTCAATCTGTATTTTGAGAAGAATGGTACAGTTTATATTAGGAACATCATCACATATTTATTTTCTATGTAACATGGTTAATTATCTATCACCAGGACCAATTCTTCCTTTTTTAACGACTAGGATTTTTTTTTTTTTATTTATTTTATTTTATTTATTTATTTTTTTTTTATATATAAAAATTGTATTTATTTACAGTGCAGTCCACTGTTACTGTTTGTAGTAACTTATACTGCAGAATATCATAATTTCCATTGAGTATTTACATATTTACATACTTAAACCTACTTAATTAGGGAGTCTAGAGGCATGAATTAATTTTATCAATTATTATTTATAACTAAAATATTTTCTCCAAATACTTGATCCTCTTAAAACATCTACATACAGTTTGTCAAGAAACTGTTTACACACCGAAAATAAATGGTATTTTCTGACTTTGAATGCAATTTTAAAGGCTTTTTATCAAATTTCAGGATTTTTTTTATTTATATCTATTTATTAATATATTTTTTATCAATATGTAAAAAAATAATAACATAATTATAAGCAGTTAACGAGAAAAATAACAAAAACTAAGTTTACACACTTTTGACACTGTCAAGAAATTGTTTACAAAAATTACTTTAGCTCGATTACAGTTAAATTTTAAAGAAAAGATAATAAAAAACTAATAATTTTAATACATTGTGTATACAATGGAGAGTATTCTCCATTATCATTAGGAACATATTGGAGGCAATTTTTCATCGATCCAATCAGTTTTCTCCGAAAGCACTATGTTATGGGATCTTCTTAGGGTGAAACCAGTCTATTCGCCAGGTCCTGATGGTGTTCCTGGCTGTGTACTGAAAAACTGCGCTAAGCCATTGTGCAGACCCCTTCTTAAACTTTTCTCTTTGTCTCTGGAAACTTCGATTTTTCCCCAAATGTGGAAGGAATCCTTCATAAATTCTCCTACACAAAAAAAAGTGTGTTTCCGTGACGTACACCCTGAGAAAAGACACATCACCTGGTGTGTTCCTGCATGGAGAGCTCCCTACACAATCGAACGCCCACAAATATCTTGGTGTCACTCTGGATAAGCGACTTACATTTCAACGCCATGTAACGGATTTAATTCACCCAACAGATCTGCCGAGAAGATATATAAATTAATTCATAAAATTAATTCAGGCCTCCAGACTCCCTAATTAAGTAGGTTTAAGTATTTAAATATGTAAATACTCAATAGAAATTATGATACACTGCAGTATAAGTTGCCACAAACAGTAACAGTGCACTGTAAATAAATACAATTTTATAAAAAAAAAAAAAAAAAAAAAAAAATGGCCAGGTGGTTGGGGTGGTTATCCAGTCTTTTTATGTATCTTCCGCTGAGACGGGTGATCTCCTCTGCTACACATCTAATTCCAAGCTCTTTATGGATTATTGAGTTTTCGTGGTACGGATGGGCGTTCGAAACTATTCTCAGGCATTTATTTTGAAATCGCTGTATTTTGATGCGGTTCGAACAGCTTGCCGTGCCCCACAACTGTATCCCATATGTCCAGATTGGCTTAAGCACTACCTTATAAATAAGCAGCTTGAATTTTAATTTGAGTTTGGACCTCCTTCCCAGGAGCCAATGCAGTTGCTTAAGCCGTAGGTTGGCCTGGTTGCGCTTATTGATTAGGTGCGGACGCCTTGTGAGCCTGCGGTCTAGTGTCAGGCCTAGATATTTGGGAGTGTTATTCGTTGGGATGGTTTCCCCATTGAGTGTGACGGGGGGGCATTCTCCCCTGCGTAGTGCGAAGGTTGTTTGTGTAGATTTCTCGGGGTTGACCACGATGTTCCATCGTTTCATCCATGGACCGAGGGCATTCAGTTGCCTCTGGATGATGGCTGAAGCTTCCTGAGGATCTGTGGCGGAGGCTAGGAAGGCGGTGTCATCGGCATAAGTGGCTACTGTGAGGTTCCGGGAGCGGGTGATGGGGAGGTCCGCTGTGTAGAGTGTGTATAAGATGGGTCCAAGAACACTGCCTTGTTGTACTCCTGCTCTTATGGGGTTAGGGGTGCTGGTTGATGATCCACATCTCACTCGGAATTCTTTTTCCTTTGTGTATGACTTGAGGAAGGCGAAATTGGAACTTGGGAGGTGGGATTTAATTTTGAAAAGTAGTCCCGGGTGCCAGACTCTGTCAAACGCCTGTTTGACATCCAGCATAACGGCGCAGCAGTACTTCTACTTTTCGAAGGCTTCAAGTATGCTCTCAACAGTCCGGTGGCATTGCTCAGGTGTTCCATGAAGGCGTCTGAAGCCAAACTGGTTATCAGGGATTAGTCCGGCCTCGTCCAATACTGGCAGTACTCTACGCAAAAATACTCTTTCAAGTATTTTAGATAGGATGGCCAGCAAAATAATCGGACGATACGATGCTAGGTTGGCTTCAGATTTCCCAGGCTTGAGGAGGACAATTACTTCCGCTCGCTTCCACTCTTTAGGGAAGTACCCTAGACGGAGGCAGCTGTTGAATATGTTGGCCAGCATTTGGGAACAGATTAGGGGCAACATTTTTAGTGCTGTTGCATCGATACAGTCAGGACCCGGTGACTTGCCATTTTTTAGGGAGGCGATCTCCTGCGCCATCTCCTCTGGTTCGACGGGCAGTATTGGCGGGCCAGGAGCACTTGGGCTGTCTATGAACCTTATGGTTGCAGCTCTCTCTTCGCCAGTGCATCTGTCAAACGGTGAGAATGCACTATGTATCTACTATGATGATCAGCAAAGGCTTCTGCTCTTTCGACCTCAGTCCGACACCAGGAACCGTCCACTTTTCGCACGGGTGATATCTTCTTTACAGGTCTTTTTATGTGCCTCGTGACATTCCACAGATTGTGTTGCGGGTCTCCAGGTTCCAGCTCCATAAGGAATCTATCAAACGAGTCCTGCCGTAGAATGGATAGCTTGTCCTTCAAATCTTTGGTGGCACGATTAAGTGCTGTCTTGTCCCTGGGGTTGCGCGAGGAAAACCAGACTCTTCTGAGGCGACTTTTTTGGACCACGAGGGCCGCGATTTCCGGAGACCACAAGTGCACGTCTCTTTTAGGTATTCTCGGGGTAGTCGGTGGAGGTGGATTCGCAAACTCAGCGGCATTGTGCATCTCTTTAGTTAGTTTTTCTATGGCCGCATCTATGTTGCTTGGTGTGGAAAGAGGGGTATCTGGGTACTGGGAGGAAAGCATCCAAAACATAAACTTGGGGGCATTTGTGTGTTTTCCGGTGAGTCTTCTAAGCGGGGTTGTTCTGAGGACGGGGATGTTTAGGAGCAAGTTTACTGCGCTGTGGTCAGATAGCAGTTTATCATAGCTTGAGCATGTTATCTTAGAGTGTCCTATGCCCTTGGAGACGGCGAAGTCCAGCAGATCCGGCTGTTTTGAAGGGTCGGTAGGCCAGTGTGTGGGTTCTCCAGTGGAATGGCAGTCCAGATTCTTCCGCTGCAGGTACTTATAGAGCTTTATGCCTTTGGGGTTGTTTGTGCGGGACCCCCACCAGGAGTGTTTGGCGTTAAAGTCTCCGGCTGCTATAAACCGAGGACCGAGGAACTCGAAGAAGTCCTGAAGGTGGGTCTCGGTTATCGAGTGTCTGGGTGGGAAGTAAACCGCACCAATGGTGATATCTCCCTGTGGGCTAGAAATCCTGGTCACGGCGCACTGAGCCCATTCCTCCTGAAACGCAGAAAGTTCCGTGTACTGAATGCCACTCCTGATGAGCATAGCTGCTCCTCCGCGTGCTCTGCAAGATGGATGGTTGGCATGTAACAGTTCGTACCCGCTAATTTTAAACTAGGATCTGGGACAAAAGTGGGATTCCGAAACTAGAAGAACATCGATATTGTCTGTTTTGATGAGATGCTCTACTTCGGCTTTGCTCCTCTGCACGCCGTTTGCGTTCCAAAAAACTATGTTAAGGCTTATTTGCATTATTTTTTGTTGAGGATGGGAGCTATAAACTGCATCATCTGTGAGAACATCTGCGAAAACATCTGCGATATCAACTTTTCCATCATCCTCTTAATTGATCCTTCCATGCGAGCAAGCATTGTATCAAACTGGTTGGGTTGTGGGGCTTCGGGAGTGGAGTATGAGGGGTTTATTGGGGATTCGTTGGCTGTGTCACTTGGTTTCCTAAGAGTACGTCCCTATAACTTGTACCATTAATGATGGTTGGTATCTGGATGAGAGGTGCTTTGTTGCTACTCTCAACTGGTCTGACTTTAGGAGATTGCTGCGCTTTTGCCTTTTTGTAGGCAGGGCATCCTCTGAATGACGCAGGGTGATCAGCTTGGCAATGTAAACAGCATGCTTTCTCGTCTTTTTTTTTGGTGCATGACCTAGAGTCATGAGAGTCACCACATTTTACGCAGCGATGTTCCAGGAAGCAGTAGCGCTGGGTGTGTCCAAACCCTTGGCATCTAAAACATTGTGGAACATCGTTGACCTTCAGTGGGGGCTCTATGGTGACGACTGATCTGCAAATCCTCTTTATTTTAAAAACCTTTGTGTTGTTGCTTGCTGGTTCTAAATTGACAAAGAAGATCCCCAGTGGTTGTTTGGATTTCCTGCCAATGGGATTGTGCAGATCCCTCACAGTATGGCCGTATTTGTGGAGTTCTTCTTTAATTTCAGTCTGGTCCGTTGAGTGGTGAAGTCCCTTGATGACCGCCCTGTAAGCTCTCTCATTCTTTGGTTGGAAGGTGCGGTGTCTTTTGTTATGTGCCACGAGGTGCTGACGTAGGGCTGTGTAGGACTCCTTGTCTGGCATCATTACGCGTACGTTAGTATTTCTCTGCGTTTTATAGGAGAAATCCTTTTCGGATCCGACTAAAGTCGATATCATCTTGACAACCGCTGTAATGTCGGTCACGTCTGGGATGTAGATCGGGGGAGGCTTGCGGGTCTTCGGGATCGAGATTGGTTTCTCTTCTGTTTTAGATGCGACTGCCTCTGATGCAGTTTTGGGTTCGTCATGATCGTCGTCATCTTCTTTGCTTGAGAGGAGGGCAAAGGGGTTATTTGCCAGCTTGCTGCGCAGAACTGCGCTGGTGCTAGGTGTGACGTTTGGCTTCTCTCCTTGCCTATTACGCGCGGACTTGCGCTTGATCTCGCTGGGCTCCGAGAAGGAAGAGCTCCAGCTTGAGTCTTTGCTCGAGCTGCACTTCCTTGCTTTGAGGGCCTTCTTACTGGGAATTGTTTTGCCGAGTTTAATGGCACGCGGCGGGGCCTGCCAGTCCATACTCTAGGTTGGCGTTCTATAACGTTTATGCAGATAATAAGTCACAGCAGCAACGGCAGCGAAAGGGCAACGGACAAAGTGGGACTCCGCTCTTGGCAGCCCGACTTGGCCCGTAAAATGTGCAATCCACCAAGTCCCACGTGCGGGAATAACAAAACACAAAATTCCGAAAAATAATTCAATTTAAAATCCAAAACAAAGTTCCTTATTGATGAACGATTTTTCAATGACACTCACTCCTTTTGAGTAAACGTAGTATCATTTCCCTCAGACCTTCTCACGTGGATTTCGAGCTACTTAGCTGGGAGAACCCAACGTGTTCTTTTTAAGAATGTACACTCTCGCCTTTTTAGTCCTATATCGGGAGTCCCCCAAGGAAGCCATCTTGGGCCACCACTTTTCACTATCTTTATTAACGACCTACCCCCTGCTATAACGAACTCTCTGGTTCTTATGTATGCAGACGACGTTAATATTTGTGTTCAATACAATTCCCCTTCTGCCCATTATAAACTTCAGTCAGATTTGGATAATTTTCAAAATTGGTGTTCTACCAATCTCTTAAAACTTAATGGGTCAAAATGTAAACTTACCTTTTTCTATCGTTCGTGCCCTAACCAAGCGACATACTTTCTCTATGGGATTTCCCTAAATAGATTAACCCAGGTTAACGATTTTGGTGTCCTATTAGATACTAAACTTAAATTTTCCGACCACATTTCTACGATGGTTAATAAAGCCAAGGGCGTGCTTGGCTTCATTAAAAGATGGTCTAAGGAATTCAATGACCTTTATATTACTAAAACTTTATACGTATCCTTAGTACGTCCAATTCTGGAGTACGGGTCATGCATCTGGAGCCCTCAGTATGGGGTTCATTAAGATAGCATTGAATCCGTTCAAAAGAATTTCTTGATGTTTGCTCTTAGGGGACTCCACTGGGATGCAAATCTTCACCTACCATCTTATTCTAATAGAGTCCTTCTAATTAATTTTCCTTCCCTAACCAATCGTTTTCCTTTATAACCTTATTAATGGTATTGTAGACAGCCAGCATCTACTAACACGGATAACATTTAACATTCCAAATAGACAAACTAGAAATTTTAGTCCCCTATTCCTAAGTTGTTGTAGATCTACATATGCCTAGCATGAGCCTTTCAGGGCTTTTTGTTCTAGCTACAATGATTTATACTACTTTATATTACTTCACTCTGCACGTCCACTTCTATCAAATCCTCAATTCTCACCTACCTTTCAGAGCAACAAACGAACTCTACTTTTTTCTCGTAATCTTTTCTAAACTTTATTCTCTCGATCCGAGCCGTACGATAATCGGCAACGCCCCTCGGTCGGTTGGGCGGGAGGTGGGCTGTACGTTATGCAGTGGGAGCCGCGCGGAAAAAACAAAAAAAAATTGGTATACACTAGAATTTTTGGGCGGTGGATGTCAAATATCGTTGAGGTCTATTGCTAAGGACTATAAGGAAGAGTGTGATTTGGATGTGTCACACGAAACAGTGCGCCAAGCCATCCTACGGCGTAAGTACAAGTCAAGAATAGCACGTAAGAAACCAACGCTGTTGCCAATAAACTGAAATGGAAAAGCAGCTTATTTTCGCTACCAGGATACAAAATTGGCCGGAAGATTACTGGGTTTTCGCAGATCAAATCTAGATGGTGTTGTATTACAATGATGGACCCAACAGAGTGTGGCGCAAGGCGCTAACTGTGCTGGAGAACCGCAACATCATACCGACAGACAAATTTTCCAAACTGTTGGTTATTATGTGGGGGTGCATATCCAGCCGATGTATTGGAGATTCGGCATTTATTAAGAACACAACGAATGCAGCTCAATTCCTAGAAATTTTAAAATCCAATTTGACATCCAGCGCCCAAAAATTCGAGTGTATACCAATAATAAGCATAATTTCGAATTTTATCAAGACAGTGTCCCCAAGTATTATGCGCTTACTGTGTGGAACTGGGTCCTTTAGAACTGCGGCAAGTCATCGACACACCACCCCAAAGCCCAGATCTAAACCCCATAAAAAAATTTGGGTCCACCTTAAGAAAGAGGTGGGAAAAACCGAGCAGCACTAACTAGAAGAGTGGCAAGAGATTCCAAGGAATATGACCTACCAAAGCTGATTGGATCGATGAAAAAACACCTCCAATATGTTCCTAATGCTAATGGAGAGTATACAATGAATTCAAATTATTAGTTTTTTATTATCTTTTCTTATAACTGTAATAGAGATAGAGTAATTTTTGTAAACAATTTCTTTACAGTGTCAAAAGTGTGTAAACTTGGATTTTGTTGTTTTTCTCGTTAACTGTTAAAAGTTTTGATATTATTTTTTTACATATTGATAAAAAATATATTAATCCTTAAAATCCTGAATTTTGATAAAAAGCCTTTAATTTTGCATTCAAAGTCAGAAAATACCATTTATTTTCGGTGTGTAAACAGTTTCTTGACAAACTGTAGATTTACGGCCCCTGAAATCCACTTCGGCAACCTTTTCGTGTGATGAAATGAAAGGGGTAAGGCGACCGCCTCGTTTGCCTTCGTGAATTGAAAACGAGTAAGATGCGCGCTCTTTCTTACTTTCTCCCTCCGTAAGGAGTGGTGTCATTCGACTGGTTTGCTTTTTCAATAATAAAGATGCCGCAATCGGGGGCAGAAAGTACGAAAGCGTGGCGTGAAAAAAACGGAAGAGTGATATAACTGAATAGAATCAAGTCATAAGACAAGCCATGGAAGGTTGTCTCAACTATTAACAAAATTGGAAACGGTGTCACATTGGATCCGAAGGTGATTTAATAGGGGGAGACTCTAGCTGACCAATAATGCTGTCACCGAATACTGCAGAGAAAAAAATGGTTTCGACAGCTATTGGCGTTATTACCGTCTGTCAAATGCAGAACAGGAAGGCTTTGTACGCCAAAGTTTGCATAGAAAATCATTATCAAATCAAAATCATCAAATAGTCACTGGAGGCTTACCCTATGAGATAAAACTAGTCATAAACAAATGGTACATAATAACTACCAATTTAGACGTCTCAGATGGTTGACCAAATGGTGCGAAAAAATGGCATTTTCTTTTTAATTTAAAAAATTTAGTTTCCCTGACTTTTTTTTTTTTATCAAAATTTATTATAAATTTAAGTAAACGATTAAAAAGAAATTTACCTATTTTTAATTTTTTTTTTTAAGTTTTAAATCGCTGTCTTTGAATTAAACCCAGTAACATTTCACAAAAGAAATTAGCCCAAATTGAAAGAAACAATGCATCAATGCAACTCTGAAAACGTTTATATTGGTAGTGCAATCATCTGTGCTTTATTTCGTAAAAACAGAAACGGAAAATTTACATATATTTTTAAATTTCGTTTACCATCGATAACTAAACTACTTACTACTACTTACTAACTCTGAAAAATATTCTTGTTGCGTCAACGCTTATCAACAAAACCATTGATTACTTCGACAACAAATCTTCAAGACTTCATGTGCATGGAAGGTTTATCAAAAACTATATTAAATTGCCAAAGCATACAAGCTCATAGGGAGGATATGAAAGATCGAGTTATCCAACGATGCAATATATTAATACTTTCGGAGACGTGGAAAGAAAACAAGCAACCAATTAAGGTTCCCAATTTTTACTGCTTTATACACTTTAAGCGACCCAGTGTAAGAGCCGAAGGAGTAGCTGTAAAAACACACTTCATGGAACAAATGTCATTACACCCAATATAGATTTTAAAATGCAAGAACTCGAATCACTTTCAATTGAACCCAATTCAGACAACAGACAACCGTCTGCTATTGAAAAAATCACATTAACGGTGGCCAATGCATTATCATTCCAATTTATTTTTTGCCTAATAGGTTCATCACAAATATTATCAAGTTCATTTATGAACAATCATCACCATCATGAGTGGATGCAGTAGAACTTGGTTTCCTTATTAATTTATAATCACTTATAATCAATAATAAATAATCAATAACAAGCATTGTTAATTTGTTAGAGACACGGTAGTAATAAAGATGCACTTCTAACGCGTGTTTTCATGAATACACTCATTTTTACAGGACCTCTTTCATATAATTATAAGTTTTAAAAAACAAACTCTCTCTAATGACATCAATTTTAAATACAACTTAATGTTGCAAACAAAATTAAAATTGAACAAGTTTCGAGCATGGGACAAAATCCTGACACCATGTGCTTAAATAAATCAAAAACTTACTGTCATTAAAACAAAATTCAACAACTGTGTACAACCTCGCTTCCGCCGTTTTTGTATTTGAATTATAGGCTTTAGCAAAAGATTTGGGTAAGAAGTCCCATTTCAATGTTTTCAAATATATTTTGATCCCTATTGCGAATGGCGTCGAGCAGTCTAATGCTGTAGAATGACTTTGTCATGTCTTCTTTTTGTATTGTGGCCGTTTTCTTTCAGTTCTTTCTTTCTCAAATGCATCTACTGGATTCGGTATCGATCCCCTGTAATAATTTCACTTGGTAGAGTAGTTCATAATATATCACACCGAGTTAGTGCCGCCAATTGCAAAGCAAGGCTTTGGCACCATGAATATTGGGTTTCACTGTGAACGTGGAGGGAAGTCTGTACTTTCCCGAAGCTTTCCTGCGCTTCGGGTAATCGTAATCGGTCCCTTTTGCCAGTAGCGATGCGAAAAATCGCTTACGAAAGCAAAGGAATGCTGTTCGGCATTACTTAACCAATCAAGTCATACGAAACCCAGTGTCCTTGTTTCTGAATTATACTTATGACTTTGAAGCGTTCTGACAAAATTTACTGTGTCACTTGCGATGAATCAGCCAATTTGTATTTGTTTGGAACGCGTCATGGCCTTTTTCCTTCCACCACCACTTCACTGGTCTTCGACGTCAAAACCGCTAGTTTTAAATCGTTGAAACCACCTGCAACACGTTCTTTGCAGCCGTGCTGCCTCGCCGTACTTATACAAGAGCAATCGATGAGTTTCAGCAGCAGTTTTCTTTGAATTGTAAAAGAAAACTAAAAGTTTCCGAATATGACACGCATTCTGCTCAAAAACTCGCATTTTTAATTGACAATGAATTTATAATGTAAACGGATATCCATGATAGCTCTAAAAAAATTGACAATTCTGATAATAATTATAATGTAGACAGATGGGTATGATTATTCTATATATATGTAGATTTCAGTCGATCAATATTGATCGGCACCAACCCCTATTGTCACATATTGAAAAACGGCGGAAGCAATGTTGTACATCTAATATAATATTTGAAATAAATATCGATATCGTTGGTACAATTTTTAAAGATCTAAAAAAAAGATTATCAATAAAACGAAAAATTGGCGTAGCGCCAAATATGGTGATAAACAACGCTTGAAAATTAAATGTTTTTTTAAACAATAAAAATGTTATTAATTTTTTAATTTAAAAAATTAAGTACTGACTTTTTTTGTTTATCAAAATTTATTATAAATTAACGATTACAAACAAATTTATCTATTTTAAATTTTTTTTATAAAATTTTTAAATCGCTGTCTTTAAATTAAGCCCAGTAACATTTCACAAAAGAAAATAGCCCAAATTGACAGAATCAATGCATCAATGCAACTCTGCAATTGTTTATGTTGCTAGTGCAACAATCTGTGCTTTATTTTGTAGAAACAGAAACGGAAAATTTACATATATTTTTTAATTTTTTTTACCATCGATAACTAAATTAAATTATAATGTCTGAAAAATATACTTGTTGTGTAAGTTGAAAACAAAAAAAATTTATTTTTTGCAAGCTGACCCTATTTTTAAGAACGCTGAAACTGAGGACACAGATGACGAAGAAAACGAACCGAAGTTTAAGTATCAGCGTCTTACCAACGATTTAAAAACCATACTTAATGCCGATGTTGTCACATGTACCGCAGTTCACCCGAAGGTGAGGATCGAGTTTTTTTTTTGCAACAGGTGGCTTAACTTTTATTTTAGTTTCTTATACTTGGCACTTTTCGAGGTCGCGTTTACTTGCTGGATCACCAAGGAAACTTAGTCGATTCGAATTTGAGCAAGAGAGGACGTCACACGCACCAGGTGGCAGTCAACCAGATTGATGTGGATCCGAAGGGCGAATATGTGGCCACATGTTCAGACGACGGAAAAGTTTGTAACAAATAATTTATAGCATTAATCGGACTTATTTCCCATGTCGCAGGTAAACATTACAGGTTTGTTCACTTCTTTAATGGACCAAAATCTCGATTTTAAAAAATGCATCAAAGCTGTGGCATTGGATCCTGACCCTAAGTCTCACGTCAATCGATTTATAGTAGGTGAGTATCTTTTTTAATATTGAATTTGAATTATTTAATTGTTTTGATATGTTCTTTTTAAGGTGACGCGAATCTACTTCTATATAAACGAAATATTTTCAAAGAATTTAAGGCTACAGAGCTATGTTTGGTTGAAGGCAGTGTATTTTCCATTTGTTGGCATTTAAACTTGGTTGCTTGGGCAAGTAATTTGGGTGTCCACGTATACGATTTGAATGATAAATGTTCACTGGGTTTGATTAAATGGGAAGTTCCGTCACAGACTCGCCTTGGAAATTTTCGCTGTAACCTACGATGGGAAAATGCGAACAAGCTTCTTATCGGCTGGGTGGATACCATTAGAATTTGCCTAATTCGAAAGCGAAATGCAATCGAAGCTACATCTAGAAATCTACCAGGCTTTGTAGTAGATCCAAGTAAGGAAAATGTTTTGTATTAATAAGTGGAAGTATTTAAAATTTTTTCTTTGCAGTCTCGACATTTCAAACTAGCTTTTTTATATGTGGACTAGCCCCATTAACCGCGAGCCAACTAGTGGTGCTTGGATATATTAAGGAGAAAAGCGCCTCATTTAAGCCGCTACGTCCCGTACTTTGTGTCATTGAATATAACATGAACAGTAGTGAAGAAATATGCACAGATAGTCTAAATTTGCGCGGTCATGAAGAGTACACCGTTAATGACTACAGTTTGGGCTGCATAGTTGAGGAGAATCGGTATTACATCGTGGCCCCCAAGGACATTGTTGTAGCTAGCCTAATTGAAACAGACGATCGTGTTGAATGGTTGATTAAACACAGGTATGTTGTGATTTAAGGTATTATATGCTTTTAAGAATATTTTATTTCCATATGCTAAGATACTAAGCTGTCGCAACATTTGTCGGCAGTTCGTGACCAATCATAATAGTATTCAAGAACCGAATTGTGACCACTTCCACTGCAAACTTTACCTTCAAAGATATCAACCATCATTTCCATAGTCCGTTTGTGCAGAACCAAGTGATACGACTTGCATTTTCTCGGCATAAATGCGGTATCGAAACGTGGATCGTGCCATCTATAAACGTTGCGCAACGGAGCTAACCAAGTTCCTAATGAGACATCTTCAGATGAGTACAAAGAAAGAATTCTGGAACTATTAGAAATGTATCCACATAGTTTTCTGGATAATATGTATCCGCCTCCAAGAGCATATGGCAAGTAGTTCTTGCTTAAATAATAATTGTACTCCTTCCATTGACCATGAAGCTTAACTGTTGCTCGGCCATTGAAATAGCCCCAATAAAGCTGTGGAAGAGGATTGTTTCCATATTCTTGCTCTTTACGATGTAACTTTTGGTCATAAGATACTAGTTCATTTATAAGGGTATCCAGTTTAACATATGTATCATCGTCAACTTTGATAAGATACGAAAATTCAAACGTTTGAGTAAGAACTTTAAGAGCTTGGAGCATCTTTCCAGTTAGATTGTAGTATGTATCGTAGTGGTTTTGCAGTAACAAGAGATCGTTATGTTGATTTTGCTCGTTTATCAAGTTGGCGTTTATTTCGCTGGCCAGTTTCATAGTGCCGATAGCAAAAACATGTTTTACGTTAATGCTGCGTTGAATTTTAAGCAATGGGTTGCTTTTTCTGGTGTTTTTCCAGTGGATATAGTGTTGCAGACGATTTTCCTGATGCTCAACTAACTCCATCTCCAAATGACCATTAGGGCCATAAGGAGGGATATATATTAGTTCTTCTGGGACGTAGGGTTGGCGAAGAGGCTTTTGAGAAAGCTGAAGCCAAGTTCTACGAATGGTATCCCTTTGCTTGATATTGCGAGGACTACTGAGAACCAGCACCAAAAGGAAGATATCGGCATGCGTCGCCACATGGGGTCCTCTTCGCTGTGCCGGACATTTTTCCACAGAAATGAATATCGTCGTGATAAAACTACCTAAAAAAAATGATAATATTGCCGCAAAAAGAGTGACAAGAATATTGTAACGGCGCATTTTATATATTTATTTGTTTATGTTATTGTATGAACGACAATTTCTTCAGTGGCACATTCAATTTTCATTTCTCCTCTTTTTGCTCACACCTTATTGTTAAAGACAAATTATCTTGAAGTTTTTCGTACATATGTATGTATAAATATATATATATATATATATATATACAAGCACACGGCCGGAGTGTGACCACAAATTTATCGATATATTATACCCATCTAATTGATATTAAATCATAATATGTATACTTTTCTTTTAAAAAAATCGATTTCATTAATTGTTCATCCCAGTTCACCGATCAAAAAAAAAAATTGGTAGTGTTTTTTGGAGGAGATGTACGCCTAGTGCTCAGATCGAAAAAAATAAATACCAAAAACTTAAAAAAAATACCAGCTCGATGGCATGAACGTTTACCCCGTTCCAAGCAAAAATTAAAATTTTAATCTTATCGTTTTTTCGGGGTCAGATTTTGTTGTGAAGCTATAAAAAAAATTCGAAAATAAACTATGCTGCTTGGCTGAACAATTTACGCGACATCCATTGCCTTTCTATCCGTTACCAAACATAGTTGACAGTAGATAACACACCGCACGCATTGGTTTAAATGATCAGTTGACAGCTTCTCCTACAGACACCGCAAATCAAAACAACACTTACATATGCCTTAGCAATTTAAAGAAAGCAGTTTAAAACTCATAGCCAAGCAAAGTATTGACGAATCGTACCTAAACTTTTCGCGTCCCGTTTCGCTCAATCCATGTATAGCAAAAGTAATAGACAAAATATCAAAACGGCTACAGCAAGCTTTCAAATAGTTGTCAAACGGGATTCAGAAAAGGCAAATCTGATTCTACAGCCATGTTAGACCAAAGAAGTTCTTTCGTATAAAGAAACAACCACACCACGATCATCTGTAGATATTGACCTTATAAATACTTCAGAATCCGAGTAGTTTCTTATAAAATTGACTTTAAAAAAAGTTCCAAGCTTCTACTCCTGAAAACACCAAAGATGTGGCAATCGATCGTTCCGTTGTATGAAAGAAAGTATATAGGGTATAGTCGGCCAGACGATTTAAAATTTTCTAACTAGGCTTAGATCCTCATAAAAAGTAAAAAGTAAAAGGAAGTTAAAGCACTTCAGATCGTTCAGTTATATGGCAGCTGTAGAATAAAGTTAACCGAACCCGGCCGTTTCAATTTATATAATGCGTGCAAAGAAAAGAAGCATGTGTGCAAAGTTGTCGATAGCTTTAAAACTGAGACTGGCTTGCGTAAAAAAAGAAAGATGGCGTTGCACATTTGTAATCAAAATTATAAAAACTTCTGCAAATAAATAAGCAGGTATTAAAAAGGAAAGGACAAAACGAAAAATTCGACTTGACTAGGAACGACAAGGAATTGAACTCGGACCACCCGGGCCACAGACCAATTTTTTTTTGTGAAAAACTTTTTAGGTTTTCAGCGTCCCATTGTTTTTATGAGTATACCCAAAATTTATTGCAGTTGACAAAAAGGCTTTTTGAAGGCGAAGACTAAAACTTTAAACATTTTTATTTACAATTTTAACGTAATTTTCTAGTACTAATTTACAATTTGAATTATTTATTTTAATGTGTATTTTTAATAATTTAAGAATCGAGTGTATTTAAAAAAAACCATTGTTCTTTAGGATACATGTTGTAAAAGAAAAGTCGGGGAGCAAAACTCATCCTCGGTTCATACTGAAGATAAAATTTGTATTTGCTTTATAAGTTTATAATTATTATCGTTGAAGTGCTGTGTAAGTCCAATTTGAATAAACTATACGGCACTTGGACATTTACGTTTACGTTTTACATATACCAATTTAAATTTTCTGTAAAGGTTTTGTGAAATATTATTACATAATTTAATTAATTAATATTTTTTATTAATTTAATTAATTCATAAAAGAATACATTAAATATATATTATGTTTACGGCCACTAAACTAAAGGAAATAGTAATAGATTTATATGAATAAAAAAAGTCATCCGCAAAACATGCGCAACAGAAATAAATAAAAATAAACTATTTAATAAAATGTGGGTCTTCGATTCTCTTTATAGCGAACGGTCATGATTTTTTGTGCGTTCTGCATTTATATTTATTGTTGTTTATATTATATTTATTGTTATATTATTTTTTATCATTAAAACCAGTGTTTGTTCAAACAAATAAATTAAACATACAGTAACTTTATTTCCTATGCATCGCATCGCGTTGTGCATTACCATATGAGAAGTGATAAATATTAGTTATTTTAAAATACCCATCGACCTATTGCAGGTCGTACTGTTCAAAAACGAATGCGAACTTTCATGCGACAGACTCAGAATGAGTCGATTGGTGGTTTTCTTAAAAAAACAAATCTCTGTGGTTGTTTTCTAATCCATCAGCCTTCAGCGGCTGAATGAGTCTCCCAAGCGTAAAAAATCCTCTGTTATGGATTTCGTATATGCCGAGATGGCTCGTCGATCTGATCACCCCACAACTATGCAATCGCTATATATCTCTTGCTTCCCCAAATTTAGGCACCCGAATTTAACACAACCATTGAGCTAAATTTGTTCTTCATTACATTAGTTCTGCCTCCCAAGGCATCCGTAGAATTGACCCTCCTAAATTCCACTCAAAAGGGAAATCCACCTTCTGACCCCCGGTACGGACTGATGTCGCGGTCTAACCTACCGTAACTCCAAAACTTCTATAAGTGATTCTCCCCTATAAAAACCTTTTTTAATTTACAGCTAGCCCATGAAACCTCTGAAATTAACATTTCAGATTACATCCAAATCAAAAGCAAATCAAAAAAAAAAATTCTTACACTAGATAAGCCCTCTTTTAAGATTCGTTTACCTTTGCCGATGTCAGAATATCAGAATACTAGGAGGCTACGTAGTAAGCTCCGAAGTTTTACCAGATAGTTACTCCACTTTTAGACGGTTTCGACCTCTGCGAAGAGGAGGAGGAGTCCTCTATGGAAGAGGTGAAGTTACTCTCTGGGTAACTTAAATTCACAGAATCTTTGTAGAACAATGCCACACTCGACCCCAGGGGATCAGAGGTGTCCATAAAAACTCTTACTTGTATAAATCTTAAGTCTCGCCATGTAGTTCATAAAAGTCGTTGCTGTCGTAGGGCTGATTTTCAGAGATTAAGCAAAATAATTTATAGATTTGATTGGTCCGATCTCGGGCAATACACCGGGAATAGCGCTTTAAAAACATTACATATTTTAACATTTTAACACTAATTTAGCTTTTTGATAAATTTTACCTAATTGACCATAACTTCCTGTGTTCCCTCTAATAGGCGAAAGTTATACCTTCGCGAATTTGGATCTTCGAGTAGTATCTGATTATCGTATATCTATTATTCCTTAAAATCCTAAGTCAGGGCGAGAAAAGGATATTGGCGTATAGGCGATGTTTCAAACGATTTTGTAAAGTTTACATTTTATTATTTTGATCATGGTGGAAAAATGAAAGAAAATGAAGTCGCGTTTCCTAAATTAACCTCCTTAAAAACTTATGGAAAAGGATGAGAAAAGGACATTTGGGCTTATACGTGATTTTGCATTTCGATAAATGTTACCGCATTGGCCATAACTTGGTCTGTTCACCTCCTATCGGCAAAGGTTAAACCTTCCCGAAATCGTGTCTTCGAGTACTATTTGACTATCGTATATCTGTCAAGCATATTGCTTAAAAACCTAAGTTAGGGGGCGAGAAAATGACATATTGGCGCATAGGCGATGTTTGAAACGATTTTGTAAAGTTTACATTTCGATTAACCAGAAATTTTTGATTATGATGGACACAAAATAAAGTCCCGATTCCTAAATGGTTTCCAGGTGCAAAATGGGATACAAAATGGCAAAAAAATCCTTAAAAACTTAAAGAAAAGGATGAGAAAAGTACTTTTGCGCTTAAACGTAATTTTGCATTTTGATAAATTTTACCGAATTGGCCATAACTTGGTTTGTTCACCTCCAATCGGCAAAAGTGATACCTTCCCGAATTCGTATATTCGAATACTATCTGATTGTCGTATATTCATCAAACGTATTCTTTTAAAATCTTAGAGGAGCGAGAAAATTACATATGGGCGTATAGGTGATGTTTAAAACGATTTTATGAAATTTACACTTCGATTAACAAGAAATTTTTGATTAAGACAAAGAATTCTGTCCAAGAATAGAATACAACAAGTGAGAAAAGTTATCTTCGGCTTGCCGAAGATGGTATACCCTTGAAAACAAAAAAGTTTTCCATACAAAGACTTTTTTTCATATCGATCGTTTGTATGGCAGCTATATGATATAGTGGTCCGATCCGGACCAAACTTTTACAAATCATGTATGGCTATGTCAAATGAATAAATGTTGAATTCAGTTGCAATAGCTTGCAAAAAAAAAGTTTCCCATACAAAGACTTTTTTTCATATCGGTCGTTTGTATGGCAGCTATATAATATAGTGGTCCGATCCGACCGATTCTTAAACTTGATCTGCGTGCAACGAAAATAATGATCTGGTAAAAATTTCAAAACGCTAGCTTTAAAACTACTGTCTATTTTTTGCATAGAAACAGACGGACATGGCTATATCGACTCGGCTGTTGATGCTGATCAAGAATATATATACTTTGTGGGGTCGAAGATGCTTCCTTTAATGCGTTACACATTTCTGGACAAAATTATAATACCCTTTTTCAAGGGTATAAAAAAAAGGTTAAGGTCGACTTTACTCCTTGACGACTACTTAACGACTGTACTGTACGATGACTCAAAAACGACTACTTGACTCTTTCTATCCGCCTTCTTGTTACTCCTCCACCGATCCTCGACTTTATTATTACTGTTATACGGCTATACTGTGGACGGGTGCGCCTCTGCCAACCATACCGCCGTTAGCATTCTTACATTCGGCCATTCTGATTATTAATCAGTCCCTGATGACTCGTTTTCGTTGTCCAGCACAAACCTCCATAACTTCATATGATCGCAACTTGTGGATGTGGGGTTAGGGCCTTCAACATCACAGCCTTTCCAACATCATATCGGCCGTTTCCCTTTATTTTTGTTACCTCGTAAATACCCCGCCCCAAATACTCGATGGCCAACATCTTTCCTGCCACTAATTGGGTGCAACGTATTGCGACAAGAGCTCCGATTTGGTATCCATATTCGTCTTTTATTTTTGTGTCGTAATGCTTTTTATACGAATCCTGTGCCCGCTGTATTTCCAATTAAGCGTTGTGCCTCATTTGCTGCTCTTCATCAAAAGCATGGTACATTTCTTGCTGAAGTAAATCCGATATATACTGGCTTGGAATATCGTTCATATTTACCACAAACATCAGTTCAAATGGAGTCCTCTTTGTCGACGCATGCACATTGGAGTTTATAGCTTTTTGCACGGTTGGTACAAACTTATACCACTTAGCTCGCTCTTCGGACGGCAATTTTGCAACAATGGAAAGATCTGCATGATTAACTCGTTCAATTTGACCGTTCCCCCTGGGAAGTCCTGTTGTACTCCATATATGCTCAATGTTATTCTCTTTGACGTACTGCTCAAACATGTTCGACGTGAATGCAGCTACTCGGTCTGTTATGATTCGGGCTGGATTTTACAATGTGTTGCACCAAACTTCGAATTTTTTCAGAGTCTCTTCGCAGCTGTTTGTCTTTGTGGGAAAAAGGCATACAAACTTTCATCAACAATAGCAAAAATATATTTGTACTGCTTACAAGTAGCGTCCATAGGACCCAAGTGATCTGCGTGAAGCGTTTAAAGCGGCTTATGTTCTTTTCTCAATGTAACTCAGAAATTCCTCCTTCTTGCCAAGCTTTTCGTTGTAAATGATACACTTTATGAAATTGCTAACTTAATTTATTTTTTGTTCCAAGTGTGGTAGCCAATAGCTTTTCGCGCGGCTCCCACTGCATAACGTACAGCCACCTCCCGCCCAACCGACCGAGGAGCGCTGCAGTTTATCATACGGCTCGGATCGCGGGGATAGACTCCAGAGGATAAAGTTTAGAAAAGATTACGAGAAAAAAGTAAAGTTCGTTTGTTGCTCTGAAAGGTAGGTGAGAATTGAGGATTTGATAGAAGTGGACGTGCAGAGTGAAGTAATAGAGTATAAGTCATTGTAGCCAGAACAAAAAACCCTGAAAAGCTCATGCTGGGAATATGTAAATCTACAACCACTTAGGAATAGAGGACTAAAATTTCTAGTACGTCTATTTGGAATGTTAAATGTTAGTCGTGTTAGTAGAGGTTATAAGGGAAAACGACCCCCAGCATCTTTCTACGATTGGTTAGGGAAGGTAAATTAATTAGAAGGACTCTATTAGAATAAGATGGAAGGTGAAGATTTGCATCCCAGTTTAGTCCCCTAAGAGCAAACATCAAGAAATTCTTTTGAACGAATTCAATGCGATCTTGATGAACCCCATACTGAGGGCTCCAGACGCATGACCCGTACTCCAGAATTGGACGTACTAAGAATACGTATAAAGTTTTAGTAATATAAAGGTCATTGAATTCCTTAGACCATTTTTTAATGAAAACAAGCACGCCCTTGGCTTTATTAACCATCGTAGAAATATGGTCGGAAAATGTGAGCTTAAAGTCTAATAGGACACCAAGATCGTTAACCTGGGTTATTCTATCTAAGGAAATCCCATAAAGAAAGTATGTCGCCTGGTTAGGGCACGCACTATAAAAAGACATAAGCTTACATTTTGACCCATTAAGTTTTAAGAGATTGGTTGAACACCAATTTTGAAAATTGTCCAAATCCGACTGAAGTTTATATTGGGCAGAAGGGGTTTTGTATTGAAGACAAATCTTAACGTCGTCTGTATACATAAGAACCAGAGAGTTCGTTATAGCAGGGGGTAGGTCGTTAATAAAGATAGTGAAAAGTGGTGGCCCAAGATGGCTTCCTTGGGGGACTCCCGATATAGGACTAAAAAGGCGAGAGTGTACATTCTTAAAAAGAACACGTTGGGTTCTCCCAGCTAAGTAGCGAGAAATCCACGTGAGAAGGTCTAAGGGAAATCCTAGGATACTAAGTTTTCCCAAAAGGAGTGAGTGATTGACAGAGTCAAATGCTTTACTAAAGTCCGTATATATGACATCTGTTTGAAGGCCTTTACGGAAGCCATCTATAATAAAGGAAATCAGATCCACGAGGTTTGTGGTGGTGGAGCGACGCTTTATGAAACCATGCTGGCATGGAGAAATAATTGAACCGCAGAGATGTTGAAGATGTGGTGTTACTAATTTTTCAAAAAACTTTGGAATTGCTGACAATTTAGAGATTCCTCTATAGTTTGTAGCATCCGATTTTTCTCCTTTTTTGTGTAGGAGAATTTATAAAGGATTCCTTCTACATTTGGGGAAAAATCGAAGTTTCCAGAGACAAAGAGAAAAGTTTAAGAAGGGGTCTGCACAATGGCTTAGCGCAGTTTTTCAGTACACAGCCAGGAACACCATCAGGACCTGGCGAATAGACTGGTTTCACCCTAAGAAGATCCCATAACATAGTGCTTTCGGAGAAAGTTGGTCTGAAAATAAGATTGGCTGATTGAATGTTGTATGAATAAGGCTGATCCATAATTGTAGGAAATGAGTACGTCGTTTAAAAGAAAATTGCGAATAGATCGGCAATACCCTGATCAGTAGTCGCAGAAAGATTTTCAAACGAAATTGGGAGGGGAGAAGATACATGCTTACGCTTAGTGTTAACAAAATTATAAAACTGATTCGGATCCTGTGTAAACTGGATCCGACAGCGGTATATATAGTATAATTCTTATAACACTCAGCGTTATGCATGGTGAAATTTGACCGAGCTACTAAGTATCTTGAGAAAGTTCCATTACAGCCAGTTTTCTTAGATCTCTTAAGGAGTCTGTTTTTAATGTATTTTAAGTTTTTAAGGCTCCTTGTAAACCAAGGAGGGTCAGTCGAGACGGATGGATACTTCCATGGCACACAAGAGTCGAAAAAAGCGTTAAGCGTTTTGTAGAATGTTTCTAAAGCGATATTAATATCGGTGCATTCCCAGAGCTCGGACCATTCAAATGTAAAAATTAAATTACTTAGTCTCTGAAAATCAGTCTTGGGAAAGCAGCGAGTTTTATGAACTCCATGGCGAGACTAAAGGTTGCTATCAGTAAGTGTTTTAGTCGACACCTCAAGCGTTGGGTGGTAAGGATCTTCTGGGAACGAAAATGGCATGGCTCTGGAAAAGGCTATTCCATCTGGGTCAGAAACGAAACATAGATCTAGAAGCCGACCTAAAGAATTCCGTACGTGGTTTATTTGACCAAGGGATATGTCGAACATACCCTCAGAAAAATCATGGTGTATTGAGAGTTATAAAGATGGTGAATTCTCGACTCCACCACCTCCACCTCCTCTTCGTAGTGGTCGGTCCCATCTGTAAGTTGTGTACCTGTCTGTGAAAATTTCGGAGCTAAAAGTCTCCGGCTTGAACCAGGTTTCTGTGAAGACTATAATATGGGATGCAAATGATGAACTAGAATATAGTTTAGGGAGCTTACTCCGAAGCCTCCTTGTATTTTGATAGGTAAGAGTAATACATGTTGTTAGTTTTTTGAGGGAGAAGGTTTAGGTACAGAAGACGGTTCAGAGTTTTTAGGCTTTGGGAGATTAGCTCCCACAGGCTTATTAACTTTTTTTTAATTGTACTAGGCTGATGTTCTTGCACGAATATGTTCTCCGGCCAAAAGCTGGGGGAACACATCGTATCGAACATCGGCAATGGTACACGTATCTTAAAAGATGACGTAAGCCTCGAGTAAGTATATTTAAATTTCCTAATGTTCTCCACTCTAACAACGGGCTTAGATTTGGCTTGGATACATGCCGAGATATCAATCTCTGAGGTGTCAGGGGCCAGCCGTGAAATAAATATGTGTTTAGAGGGGAGAATCACCTGTAAGGGCTTTAATGTTACGGTTGGTAAGACCGCGACATCAGTCCATACCGGGGGTCCGGACGGTGGTTTACCCTTAGCAGTGGATTTTAAGGGGGTCGACTTACTCGTGCCGGAGGAATCACTTGAACTGATACCCTGGATGGTAATTCAGACGAGTTATGCTCGATTATGGAGTCAAATTCAGAAATCACATTTGTGTTTCCAACTCCTGCTCTTGGTGTGATAAGAGTTATGGGCGGCTGCATGGTCGTCGGCTGATCAGGCTGAATAGCGATATCAGTGCATACGGAGTATATAGCGGTTTTTTTTACGCTTTGGAGATTCATTTAGCAGCTGTAGGCTGCTATGGATGATATTATAATCCATGGATCAACCGTCGTCGAATGTTTGTCAGAATTGATGTTGGTCTTTTTAACAGCTGCAACTGTAATTTTCTGAAAACTACGGTGAATTTCCTTGGACATTTCGTTCAAGACGGATACGTATGGCCAGGAGAAGAGAAGACGATTACTGTTAGTAAATTTGTGATTTTGAAATGGAGCATCGTCCGGGTAAGCGGCTGAAGCATGTGGGCTGTTCAAGTCGTTATCCGCAGCGAGTTGTGCTCGTGTCATTGGAAATAACTGCAACAATCAAGAAAGCCAAGCAAATGATACAATGATTAAAACTGTTGCAGAAATTCTCAAAAGTCGGCCGTATGAAGATTTTAAGAATAAAGGTGGTCTGATTTATAAGGCCGTGTCTGGAAACGATTTGATAGTTGTCCCCAATGTAATAGAGCGTGATGTGATTGTCGACGCTCATAATGTCGGCCATTTGGGGGTACAAAAAATAAACGCTGTCTAGCACAACTTGAATCGACAGATTTTTGAAATACGAAATTTACGTACCGCTAAATGCACCTAGCGAGTTGCAAAAACCAAATAGGAACATGGTTAAACTCGTATAGCCCATTCTTCGTTATAAAAGCTGTATATTTCTTGCTGCTTTCGGCGATTGGCACATGGAAAACCCCGTTTTCAACACTGGAACCTCTTCAACTCACTGGTTCGGTTTGTAGTCGTTGATCATCGCACGCACCTCAAACTGTAACGGCAAATCTATATCAGAATTTTTATTTTCAACATTATACGAGGGCGGGTCAATAAGTCCCTGACTATTTGAATGAAACACAGGTTTTTAAATAAAAAGTTATTTTATTTTTCAACGTAGTCTCCTTTGAGCTGTATACACTTAGCCCAACGTTTCTCCAATTTTTTTATCCCTTCCAAAAAATATGATTTGTCGAGGTCTTCAAAATAGGCATTTGTTTGTGAAATGACTTCGTCATTGGAGGCAAATCTCTTTTCGCCGAGCCATTTCTTCAAGTTTGGGAACAAGAAATAGTCACACGGGGCTAGATCGGGTGAATAGGCCGAATGAGGGAGCAATTCGTAGCCCATTTCATGGAATTTTGCCATGGAAACTGCACATGTGTGCACCCGTGCATTGTCCTGGTGGAAAAGAACTTTTTTCTTGGCCAAGTGCGGTCGCTTTTTTTTAATGCCTCATCGAATCGACCCAATAGTTGCTGTAATATTCACCATTGATTGTTTTTCCTTTTTGAAGGTAGTCAATGTGGATAATACCGCGTGCATCCCAAAAAACAGTCGCCATGACTTTATTGGCTGACAAACCCACCTTTGCCTTCTTTGGCGCCGATTCACTTCGAGAAAACCCACTGTTTTGACTGCTGTTTGGTCTCCGGTGTGTTGTGGTGGATCCACGTTTCGTCCACGGTTACGAAACGGCGCAAAAACTCGTTCGTATTGCGATTGAACAACGCTAAACATTCCTGCGAAATTGTCACACGGTTGCATTTTTGGTCGATTGTGAGCAAACGCGGCCCATCTTGCGAAAAGCTTTCTCATACCCAAATGATCATTCAAAATTGAAAGCACTGAGCCATGTGAAATGCCTACGGCTTCCACAATCTCTCTCACTTTTAATCGCCGATCAGCTAAAACCATATCGTGGATTTTTTCAATTGTTTCGGATGTGGAAACCTCAACTGGGCGTCCAGAACGTTCGGCATCTTCCGTGCTTGTACGGCCACATCGGAATTCAGTAAACCACTTTTTTACCATGGAAATGGATGGTGCAGAGTCTCCATAATATTTATCAAGCTTGGCCTTGGTTTGCGTAATGGATTTTTTCCTCAAAAAATAATGCTTAATGAGCACACGAAATTCACTTTTTTCCATTTTCTTCTCAGTCAACGCGGTAGTCTGATATTAACGGCTGTCAAAAACAAACTAAATGTCGCAGCTTGTTCAATTTTAGACAAGAGTCAACTGACAGATGACTGTTGACGGGAGCAGTGTTACCATTTCAATTAAGAGGCGGGAAATTCAAAAAGTCACGGACTTATTGACCCTCTTAAATACTTATCTGATTCAGGTTTCCACAAGTTTTCAGCAGGAAAAAACTTGTATCCAGCTCCGGCCGACGTGAAGTTAAATTGGCTGATAAAGTCATGCCCCAGCAGTGCATCATTTTGGAGATCTCCATCAGCAACCGCGACAAGTTTGTGGGATATTTTTTCTTCATCGACAGCAACCTCTGCTACAAAGCAACCAACTGGACGAGTGATGTTATCGCCTAGACCACGTAAATTCAACATGTGCACATTCAACTCTGCACGTTATGAATTTGGTCGTAAACAGTTTTCTTAAGAAGTGTTCTATCTGCTCCTGTGTCCACCAGACAATTCACCTCTACGTTGTTCACTCTTACTGTTTTGAAACGCTTTTTATTTTGTGTAATTATTCCTGCTGTTGATGCTAGTTGGATGTAGTTGGACAATTTTTAGATATGTGACCGCTTTGGCTGCAACGGAAACATTTTGTGGCTGCTTGGCAATCCTTCCTTAGATGGTCAACAAAACCGCAGTTGCAGTGGTTCTTCCTTTGTGTACTGTCGGGCGGTGATTTCCGGTTCGGCTGGAACGACTTCTTTTCCACTTTGGATTTTTCAGCTTCCCGTTCATAAACTTCGTACTGGTCCTGCAGGTCATGAAAAGATTTGCAATTATGAAGGGTGTACTTAAAATCGCTCTGCAGCTACAACCCATCCACAACTTAGCGTATTATTGACAGTGTGTCAATAGCTCGTAGCGACTCAATCTTTCTCATATGAAGCACATACTCGTAAAACGACTCTTGATTGTGGTTACGGCGTTCACGCAACTCGTTACATTATTGGTCGCGATCAAACTCATCCGATCAACTGCATCTTTAGGTCAGCATAGCCGTAAACTTCTGTTGAATCTTAAAACAACTGAACTGTATGGGTTATTTTACGCGTGCCTGCACATATTTCTGCTTATCGGTGAACCCATACGCCTCCGCATTCAAATCGAAGTTTCGGAACCATTGTTTAACCGGTATGCTTTGCCCGTCAAACTCCGGAATAATTTTTGTAAAGCTCTCTGCGAATATTGTACAATTATTTTTGCTTTTTTCGTCAATTTGATTTTTCAGCGTGAGCAATTGAACTAGTTCTTGTAGCGTTAGAGAAGTTGGAAATTGACGCCAATTTTGGCAAAAAAAAATCATCTTCAGCGACGAGGGGCATTTTTGGATGAATGGCTATGTCAAGAAGCAAAATTGCCGTATTTGGGACGACACCAATCCACACGAGGTTCACCAAGTGGCAATGCATCCGCAGAAAGTGACTGTTTGGTGCGGATTTTGGGCCGAAGGCGTGATGCCGATGCCCTCAAAGTCAACATACACCACGCCATCGATCAAATACAGCCCGATTTGTGCGCCAGAGTCATTGAAAATTGGACCTTTCGTGTGCGCGCCACCAACTTTTAAATAAAAAATTGCACAAATATCTCTCCTACATAAATATTTTTTTTTTCATTTCAAAGATCAAGTGCCCTTAATGGAAAACCCTTTACTGCTACTACTACTCAGTATTCCACACAGAACTCTGGCAATCAATATTTTCCAATCTTAGCCGATTAAAAAAAGTTTTGTTCATACATATATCTATCATTTACAGTATTTCTGCGGTCGAATTGCAGTATATGGAATATAAAAATCGTTATTTAGAACTCCCACTTTTTCACTTAAGACAGCCTTTTATTCCGTAGTAAAAAAGGTTACTGCCAAGAAAGTTAATTTTTGTTTTATCATTAATTTAAAAATCAAGTTGTTCGATCTAGATTTGTATTTCAATAAAAGAGCGAAATGTAACTTTGGTCATTTGAATATTCGTTAGAGATATTAGCAGCTTGGACATTGCGAAAACGCAAAGTACATCATTCATATATGTAAATGTTTTGATCAAATTTACTTTACTGACTAAGGATTCATTTTCAAAGGCAACACTGCTGAGTTAGCTCCATTAGTAACCGTTTTCAGATGCAATATTCTAATAAGTTGCATATTGCTTGATCGCCATAGAATTCATTATTGTTAGCAATTATCGGGTTTGAGTAAGATAAGTCTATTGCTTTTAAATAATAATATGTCGAACAGATCTGACTACTACTAAACTATACTTAATCCGCGTCAACAGCCCTGTTTATTCACGCATATCCTTCTGTATTTCTGCCCCTTATCTGTGTAAATCATCATTAAAAACTTACGCGAGTGCAGACGTCTCACAATTGTGCTCCGTAAATTTAACAATCTCAAGAGTGTAAAACTCTACATAAAAACATATAAAGTGGTACCACCACCAAGCGAAAAGACGCTACTGTGTGCAATGTGCAAGCACACAAAACCATGTGTTACTTCTATTAAGTAATCTAAGAAAAACATAAAATCAACAATGCCAATGTATAATAATGCAAAAGCAATCGGTAAAAGTGCCAACAACAAAAATATTCAAGACGAAATCAGAATGCAACGGGAAAGAGAGCAAAACGAGCGTCGTCTCTCAGTGGCTCGCAATAATGGCTATCTATCAATAATTTCCCCAACAGCAACAACGAACAATGCAAGCGATCGATCTATCTCTCCCGCTCCCCTGGGCTCAAAAGAAAGTTGGAGTGTAGAATGCGCGGCATTCTCTTTGCCAACAACATCAACAACAACTACGCAACCTTCGTTCTCCCTGTCTCAGTCCACAGTGACTGCAACAACAACATCAACGGCAACGTCAATGACCAGTGCTGCTATGCCCGACCGGCCAAGACTGCAAAGTCAGCAGTTTCCGAGTCAATTACCCAAACAACCTACCTCAACTTTAAACTCACGTCCAACTATACAGACCGGAATGGATCGTTAGATACAAGTTACCAAGCGCAAATTAAGCCCGCACAATAAAAAGTTGGGCAATAATCCAAAGGTAAATAAAACCTCCGAATCAAAATCATCTAATAAAGAAAACATTTCAAACGATATTAGATTCAAAATTTTAGGCGAACACCTTGAAGATGATCCCGAAGAAGTGGCCACAGAACCTTCAAAGCCAAAACCCCCTCCCATCTACATAAGAGACTCAAAGTGTTCTTCGATCGTCGAACGACTTAAGTATATAATAGGCACCAACAACTTTTATGTGACCCATATAAATAAGGGCAATATACGCGAAGTCAAGCTTCAAGTTAACAATGAAAATAACTACCGCACCGTTGAGAAAGACCTAAGAGCTACAAAGAAAAATTACTATACCTACCAATTAAAGAGCAGCAAGGGTCTTCAAGTGGTAATCAAAGGCATCGAACCAACTGTGTCAACTGCAGAAATCATCTCTGCTCTACAAGAGAAAAAAATTGAGGTGAAATCGGCTATCAATATTATAAATAGAGCTAAGATACCACAGCCTCTTTTCAAGGTGGAATTAAGCCCCGAAAACAAACCCAAAAACAAAAATTCCGTCCATTCCATCCAATCTATAAACTCCAGTATCTACTCCACCGCAGAATAACAGTGGAGGAGCCACATAAGCGTAATGCTCCTGTAAAATGCACGAATTGACAGGAGTATGGACACACTAGAACCTACTGTACACTACGCCCAGTGTGCGGAGGTTGCGGAGACTTGCACGACTCTGGCATCTGTCCAAATAATAAAAACGACCCTAATCTAAGGAAATGCGGCAACTGTGGTGGAAACCACACAGCAAACTTTAGAGGGTGTCCAGTCTACAAAGACCTCAAAAGTCGCGTTTCTAAACAACCATTCCCCAAACAGAACTCTGTAACTCCATCTCAATCAACACCGGGAGTCTTTTTCACCAAAGCAACTAGGCCCTTTGAACCTGTATGCACAATTCCAGGAGTATCATTTGCAAATGCCTTGACAGGCATAGTAAAGCCAGCTTCTAAGTCGGCAATCTCCCTAACACCAACTGCCCAATCAACATCAGAGAAACACCACATCTTAGAACAGCCATCAACTGGAATTAAATCACCAATTAGTTCACTTCATAAGAGTATGATGGAATTTATGCAGTTTATGCAATCTACAATGCAAGACCTCATGCGAAATCAAAACATACTTATGGAAATGCTTGCATCCCAACACTCCAAACCATAAATGGCTATTTTAAAGATATGTTTCTGGAATGCTAACGGCATTTCACAGCACAAAAAAGAACTTATTCAATTTCTAAAGGAACACGACATTGATATAATGTTAATCTCCGAAACCCATCTCACAAATAAAAATAACTTCTTTCTTAGTGAGTACACTTTTTACTCAACGAATCATCCAGACGACAAAGCTCATGGGGGAACAGGCATCCTTATCAAGAGACGCATCAAGCACCATCAATTGCAACCATTCGCAACCAATTACTTGCAAACTACGTCAATAAGTATTAAAGTGTCTTTCGGCAGTCTTAGTATTGCCTCAATATACTGCCCACCACGGTTTTCTATTTCGGAAGAAGACTTCATGGAATATTTCAACCAACTAGGTGCCCATTTCATATCAGCAGGCGATTATAATGCCAAACACACGCACTGGGGCTCCCGTCTTACAAACCCAAAAGGAAGGCAATTATACAAAGCTTTAATCACAAGATCGAATAAACTTGACTTCATATCTCCGGGTAGGCCTACATATTGGCCAGCTGATCCAAACAAAAAACCGGATCTTATAGACTTTGCTATAACCCGAAACATACCAAAACAACTAATGCGGATAGAAGCAATAGCCGACTTGTCCTCGGACCACTCTCCTATCCTTCTTCAACTGTTCGAACAACCACCAACGTTGAAACGGCCTGATATTATTACATCCAACCAAAAAAACTGGCTCCGCTACAAAAAATATATAAGCTCACACATTGAGCTAAGCCCAACTGTGCACCACGAAGCTGACATTGATAAATCTGTAAATGCCTTTAAATTTTTTCTCACCACTGCTGCACGCGTATCTACACCTCAAATGAAACCAAAAGTAGTACATCAGTACCGTACAAATAGGCAAATTCAACAGCTTCTTTTAGAAAAAATACATTTACGACGAGAGTGGCAAAAAAACAGATCACCAGCAAGCAAAGAGAAATTAAAAGCTGCAACTCGAAAACTCTCTAGAGTACTGAAACAAGAAGAAAATCTTGCACAACACCAATACATCGAACAACTCTCTCCAACATGTGCCAAAAACCCACTCTGGAATGCGCGCAGTCTCAGTGCCCCTATTGAAACAGACAGCCCTATCCGTAGTCTTACAGGAAGATGGGCTAGAAGTGACTCCGAAAAGGCGAACGTGTTTGCAACACACCTCCAAGAAGTCTTCCAACCAAATCCTGCGACCAATTTATTTGAGCTTCCGGAATTCTCAAGCCCTGACATAATACACACTACGCCCCTGAAATTTCGATCAAGCGAAATTACTCAAATAATCGAAGAGCAATTAAAGCCGAACAAAGCACCGGGCCACGATAGAATTACTCCAAAAATGATCATAGAACTACCGAGCTGTGCTGTAAATCAATCAATCAATAAAGCAATGTCTAAATATGGTTATTTTCCTCAAAGATGGAAAAAGTCAACTATAGTTATGATTCCAAAACCTGGTAAAGACAAAACACAAGCATCTTCATATAGACCAATAAGTCTTCTGTCCTGCTTATCAAAACTATTCGAAAAACTTATCTTATCGCACATCAGTCCCCATCTTAGTATAAATAACATAATCCCAATGCATCAATTTGGGTTCCGAGAAAAACATGGTACAATAGAACAGGTAAACCGTATCACCACGGAAATACGCTCTGCGTTTGAACAACGAGAATACTGCTCTGCTTTATTTCTTGATATTGCCCAAGCGTTTGACAGGGTGTGGCTCGATGGACTCATGTACAAAATCAAAACATTACTCCCCAATAGTATGCACAAACTTCTCGAATCCTATCTGCATAAAAGATTATTCTCCGTAAGATGCAGCGCCTCAACATCTGCTGAGCGTGAAATCAAAGCTGAAGTCCCTCAAGGATGCGTTCTCGGTCCCATTCTATATACACTATACACATCGGACATTCCGACAAACATTCAACTTACCACATCAACTTTTGCAGATGACACTGCGATTCTTAGCCGGAGTAAATGTCCCCTTAGAGCAACTGTTATTCTACAAAATCATTTGGAATCTCTTGAAAAATGGTTAGCTAACTGGAGAATTAAAGTAAATGAAAGTAAATGTAAACACGTAACATTCACACTGAACAGACAAACGTGTCCCCAGCTTACTCTAAACGGAGCACGAATCCCCCAGTCAAACACCGTCACATACTTGGGTATCCATCTTGACAGGAGAGTCACCTGGCGCTCACACATAGCAGCCAAAAAAACTCAACTAAAGTTGAAGACCAACAAGCTCCACTGGCTAATCAACTCTCAATCCCCTCTTTGCCTTGAATACAAAATACTCATCTATAACACCGTGATCAAGCCAATATGGAAATACGGCTCTGAACTCTGGGGAAATGCCAGTCGTAGTAACATCGAAGTAATTCAAAGAGTTCAATCTAAGACACTGGTGCTCCTTGGTATATAAGGAACGAAAACATTCAGCGATACTTAAATATCAACACCGTTTCTGACGAAATTCTTCATCAAAAAGCAAAACACCAAGCTAAATTAACATCTCATCCAAATCCTCTTGCACGCTCGCCAACCAGAACTTCCAGTTGGAGTAGACTTCAACGTGCCGATCATCCACTCGCTCAGTACCGATATAATTAGAGCCGTCCTTAAAACTAAACCCATTGCTAAAAAAATGGATTTTAGTTATAATATTAGTCTAAGATTTTAAAACTTGTTGTTAGTCTCTATTAAGAAGAGAAGATCCAGCAAATAAAATAAAATTGAAAAAAAAAAATCTATGTAAATGCGTGGATACCAGACTATAAGAGATAGATGGGTATTATTATATATTGCATGTGAACTCCCGCGATGTTCACGCAGATTTTCACATTGCAGACTTTGAAAAAATAACAAATATCTATTTAAAAAAATTACTTTCGAATAGTTTATCAATTCTTTGCTACTACGCCTAATGAACTGCCGTGGCCGATTTTTTTCATTAAATATGGAGGAAAATAGTCGGATAATATGTTATTAAACTTAGAAAATAACGAACGTTTTTAGGTCTTTTAAAACTGTGAAATAATTTCTTGAAATTTTCTTTTCGTTTTTAAACCCATTTGTCCATTTAAACTTTCACAAGCAAATTCGAGGAAGCAATTAAGCTGGTATCAATGTATGGAGGAAGCATGCCGGTTTTAACCATTACCAAGTAAGATCTGACAAAACAAAAGGTCCCCTTTAAGTAAATATTAAAATCATTACAGACTTTACATAAACCACTTGCTGGAGCAAAAAAACTATGATATTGCAGCCAAACAATGTCAACTTAGGCTTGGAAACAATAAATCTTTGTGGGAAGAAGCCGTGTGCAAGTTTATAGGTTGTCAGCAGCTACGCTCTATAAGTGCCTATCTTCCCACATCTGAAAGTTGCGAACTGGGTCCACATGTATATGAAATGGTTCTGTTTGAATTTTTAGAGTTTGATGCGCAAGGCTTCCTTAATATTATTAAAAAATGGCCATATCGATTATATAATGGGCGCAGAGTAATCGAAGCTGTACAAGTCAAATTTAGGATACAAGATGCTAATGAACTGCTGGAATCACTTGCGCTGCTCTACTCCTACCAGGGAGATTACGAAAGAGCTATGCGAATGTATCTGAAGTAAGTACGAACATAGTTTATGAAAATGTATGTTCAAATGAAATACACTGTTTTTGTTTATTTATAGATTGCAAAACAAAGACGTATTCGACTTAATTCGACGTTATGAACTTTACGATGTAACATCAAAATTAATTATTCCGCTAATAGAATTGGATCGCGAGCAGGCATTTAAGATACTTTTGGATAAAAATAAGATTCAACCAAAGCATGTCGTCCAACAGTTAAAAGGCAAACAAGAGTATCTCTACTGGGTTTGTTTGATGACTCATTGTGTAAAAAAAGCTGCTTAACTTGATTAACTTTTCTAGTATTTGGATTCCCTGCAAAAAATTGACAGTAATAATATGTTTCAACATGAGTTAGTTGCCTTATATGCAAAGTATAATCGTGACAAACTTTTGCCCTTCTTACGGCGATCCAACAAATATGTGATACAGAACGCTCTGGCTATCTGCAATAAGGAAGATCTTCATGAAGAAAGGGTTTTTTTATTAGGTTGTATGGGTGAAACTGCACAAGCTCTAAATATAATAATTCACAGCGTAAGAGAAACTCTAGCTGCTTTAGAATCTAACTTCCTTTTTAAATTTATAGGTGAAAGATATTCAAATGGCTATAGAGTTCTGCAAGGATCATAAGGACAGTGACCTGTGGAATTTGCTCATAGATGAATCAACAAAAAAACCAGAAACAATAACAAGACTGTTGGATGGTATTATGGGTATGATATGGGTAAATACATTTTGTTACTGCTCCAAATAATTTTTTTTTTTAGACTGCGTCGTAAATCCCGAAATTGTAGTCAGAAAAATAAAATTGGGACAAAAAATTCCTAATCTACGAGAAGCAGTTGTAAAACTACTTTGGCATTACAATTTGCAAAAAGAGATGTTCTCAACAGCCCACTTAATACAACTGAAGGATTACTTCGACACTTGTTCCGAGTTTGTTACCGTCCAACGGCGTGGCATCCAAGTAACTTACGATCAGTCATGTTCGAAATCCTATATTACAGCATTTAAAAACAAATCTGCACATATTCTTGTTGGATTTAAATGTGGCCATATCTACCATAGCTCGAGCTCATTACCATACTGCCACCATTGCAAAGAATACAAAATTTGGGGAAACGATCAAGAAAACATCCATGTGTAGTGTCCATGTAAAGTGTTAAATTTTCGCTGATAAATCTACCTTTAAATAAATTTTTCTCAATTCATTACAACTGTTTATTTTCTTCACGCTTTACAGAAACGGATGAAAAACTTTATTAAGCCTTAGTTTCCGACTGAAGCTTGGCCACATATGCAGCTTTGTGAGCGGCAATCTTGGTCTTACGCTGCTCGTTTGTGAGTTTCTTAGCATTCCACCTCTTCTTCGTAATACCGGCAGCCTTCTTAGCGGTGACCTTATGGGTGGGGTCGTTACGAATTGCCTGGTGGGCTTTTTTATAGATATCTTCAAGCTGCAATTTAAGGTTAAATTGTATTAATTAGAATCTTAAGCAAGTAAAAATGTGTACGACCGTAACAGTAAATTCGGCCCATAAAGGGACTGAACATCGAACACAGGTCACTTTGTTAATGTTGTCCATCTTTGGCACAGCCAGCGTTGTGGAATACAAAACGCAGCAGCAATTTTAAAATTGGACGTCTTAAGAAATTTAAAGACTTACATCATCAGCACGAATTCCGAGCTTTATGTAACGGCTAAATTGGCGCTTAAAGCTTTCCTCATCCTCCTCTTCCAAAGTGCGCATGTAGTCCGCAACATGCTGCCCAAAGATGTGAGCGCGGTGCACATCTGCATTAAAGCTTTTAGTCTCTGCAGAATAACCGGGGAAACGCTTAACGGAGTGAGGAATATTTAGGCCTCCATCAACCGCGCCTTTCATGGCACCAAACACCCGAGCTCCGGTTGTAGTGCGTGCTAATCCGACATCCAAAAAGCAACGGAATGCTCCCGGACCGTCATCGACTGGTTCCACGTTAAATTCTTCTCCTGTAACCTCAGTACATCCTCCGTAGAGTGAATCCAAACCTAACTTGTTGAGCACTCGACGAGCTACTAGCAATCCAGTACAGTATGCAGCAGCATAGTTAGTAAGGCCGACCTGAAACTAATAGTTAGCTACCCAAAACAATTTAAAAAAATTAAGACTTACCTGAATACCGTATTTAGGTAACTCGTGGGAGTAGGCTGCGCAAACGACGCGGTCTCCCTCAATTCGGGCATATGCGATCTGGACAGTTATATCCTTATTGGATAGGCGCACAATCAACCGATACTTGGGAGTGTTATACTTGTTCTTGTCTTGGAAAGTCAAGCGCTTCCTGGCATAGTAGTCGGTCTTACCCTCACGACGCCTGCGGAACTTAACCTGGTAGCGCTTAAAGTACTGCTTGTTCTTAACAACCTTAACGAAACCCTGAGAATTCAAATAAATAAAAAACGTATGTATAAATTAATTAATTCAAAATATAATCTTTCTACATATGCAAATAAACCATTCTTTACCATTTCAAACTTTGATCACCGCTTGCGATATTGCTGAAATAATAAATATATTAAAAAAAAAACGTGGCGTAAAAATTCTCAGGCATATACCTTGCCGGAAACGGAAAAAGGAAAGAAACAGTGTGGCCACTGGCCCGTGGGGGTGTATTTTAGCTAAAAAAAATATTCGTATATATTTTCTTATATTTTCTGTATGGTCACACTAAGTGTAATTTACTGATATTAATTTGGTCATACTAAGGTTCAACTTATGTGATTCTATTCAAAATTAACTGAACAACTAAGCCTAGTAATGAGAGCGAAAAAAAATTTTTTATGTACATATGAGAAAGAGGGCGAGCTGCAAATAGGCGAAAAATAGTTCTATGAGTTTGCTTGCGATTAGTACGCAAATAAGAAAACAAGAAAGGAATGTCAACTTCCGGCGGTGTCCAAGTTTTTTTACTCTTGCAGTCAAATGGCGGTTTCTATTGGCAACACATATATATATAACATAAATAATAAATATAACAGATATAACAAATATTTGATATATTTAGTTTATCCTTATAATAACTTTGGAAATCAGACGAGTTCCTTATATAAAGAACTTTAAAAAAGTCCCAAGTTTTACTAGCATAAAAACCGATGATATGCATTTTGAAAATGAAATTTTCAAGGTGGGATCAGATCTTCATTAAGGACGCTTCAAGCAAATTTAAACTTCCTATTAGCAAAAACATAGAAAACGGACAGCGGGACCTTCTTATATCGGAGAATAATTATGAGCTACATACAAAAAAATATCCCTTAACTATCACATTAAAATGGCGGTCAAATTTCGTAACCTTTTGGTACGAAGGTGTGGGCAAAAGGCTTTAATAATACCTCAACCCTTCCGATCAGACATTCCGTTAAAAGTTATTAAAAAAAGAAGTGTTTTTAATACGATTTCCGAATGAAAAGAGTTTCTGAGTTTCTTTTGGCCATCTGTTTGTCTGTATTTTGATCTTAAAAAAATGAAATGAAACCGACTACTCCCTACATGGGTTTTTAGCTTAGTGACTGTTAATAAGCAAACGCCGATGTTACATCGCGACCAATTTATTTTTTTTTTATTTCGCCTTTTCTCTAGCTGTCACAACTTTTGACAATTAACAAAAACAATGCTGTAACGGTTGAAAACGGAACGGCTGGAACGGTTCTTGTTCGTTTTGCTTTTTGGAAACGTTTTTCTGAAACAAAATCTGCAACAGATGAGTAAGGCGAAACATTGCAAATTACAAAAGAAATTACAGGAGTGCATCAAATTAAATAACTAATAATTAAAAAAGGCAATACCATTTTTTTAATCAATATGTTCGTTAACAACTCAGAAACATTTTTTTAATTTTTAATAAATCACATTTTATTACATGTATGTATCAGCGATACAAGGCCAGTTATTAATATATGGGGCGATGGCAAGCCCCACACAATTATTTTCGTAAAAGAATCACCGTAGAGGCAAAGATCACGGGATATTCGTTGGTTTAATAAGTACATAATTCAACCATAGAGGAGGGTCACCTGGATCACCAAGTTGGCCCGTAGCTAGTACCCCGTGGACAACACCGTAGACCCCACTTAAATCAAAGGTTTCGCTGAAAATGGCCTCAGACAGGCAATCGCAACAACAACAATCGCAGTTTCAAACTCAATTGGACTCCCTAACTGCTTGAGTGCAGAGTTTACAGGTGGAAGCAAATTAAATCACCATGTATAAAAAAGTTACTGTTAGCCCTGATGTTAGGTGAAACGTACCATAAGACATAATCAGGTCTGTGCCAGAGTTCTCTGTTACCCAAGACGAATATGTGGCATGGAGACAATCGGCCATATACGCTTACCAGCATTGATTGTTTCCGTCATAAAATATAAAATCCGAGGCGCAGCTGGAGACTTACTTGTGTTTCACAATACTGTGTTAAACTTTAATGCTATCTGGGTCTAGGCAAGGCCTAGAGATGGCCAGACAGGTGACCTGTGTCTGATGCAATACTTCGACGAAGTCCAATATGATTGTCGTAACTCCCGAACGGAGCTCTCCCTTTAAACACCGCTGTCACTGCCACGATTCGAACAGTAGAAAACAAACCGGTGTACTCTAGAACAACTCCTGCACAAATCACATGGGTTACCCTACAACAGCCCAAGCTTGGTTGTGGACAAAAAAGGCACTGACGTTTACAGTAACCCAAATATGAGGTTCGTCATAGATTTCAGAAAACTGAATGAGCGAACCATCCCAGACCGTTACCCAATGCCAAGTATTCACATGATTCTAGCGAACCTCGCAATTGCAAAATTGTTCACCACCCTCTACCTGATGTTAGGGTATCGCCAGATTTACTTTGCGGAACATGACCGGGAGAAGACGTCGTTTTTGGTAAATGGCGGTAAAAGCGAATTGTTACGTCTGCCATTCGGCTTGAAAAAAGAAAGCAGCTAACTCGAAAGAGAATTATATTATGTTCTGAAGGATGAAATTGAGAAGATATTTTACGTCTATATAGATGTAAGATTGATTATTATAATGATGTTTATTTATATAAAATGTAGATTCTATGGTTAATGGTATGATGATACAACACGGCTAGTTTAACGACCGCGACTGGACTGCTTTCGACTGCTGACTACTGACAACTGCGCAACGACGACTGCCGATCAACGACTTCCAACTGCGTGTTAAAGAGCGTAGTAGGCAGCACTCTTGTATGTTGCTACCTTACATTCAACCATGCTGACCTTTGCCCACCGACCCGGATGACAACAGCTCTTCATTCTCGGTGATAAATTTCCACGGTTTCATGTTATCACAACTGGTGGGTGTGACAACTGGACCCTCGACATATGTTGCTGCTTGCCAGCTTACGACCTGCAACGGATTGAGTTCTTTGATAGCAATGATATCACCCATCTTGTAGCCCCTCTCATTGCGACGTTTCTTATCGTAGTTGTGCTTGTAGACTTGCTGTGCCTTTTCTAGTAGCACGTTGCGCTTAGCTTCTGCTCGCAACGTTTCACGTTCACTGTGATCTTGTGACTGTATATCATCTTTGTCCCGAACATAATCTCGAATGGTGAAGATTTTGTCGACATGTAAATATGTGCATTGATGGCCTTCTGCACCTTCAGCACATATTTGAAACATTTGGAAGGTTCTTCTGCTGACAACATTGCGATTATAGACAAGATTGAACGATTCACTCGCTCCACTTGCACGTTTCCCCTGGCAACACCGGTTGTAGTTTGAACATGGTCTACCATGTTTTTACTTAAGAATTCTTCAAAGGCGTGCGAAGTAAACGCCGAGCCCCTGTCGCTTATAATACGTCTTTGGAGTGTAGGAACCCTTCTTGCTTCTTCAACTTTTTGCTGTGAATAATACAACTTATACAATTAGTGATATATTTTGTTATCTTCCCTTCAAGGTGTGGAATGTAAAACTGCAGCTGGATGTTGTGTACTGTTTTGCGAACTGCAAAATGACCAAACTCGTGTTCATTTTTTATAACCTCTTTCTCCATAAGCTTCGGCCCAACTAGCAACTCGTTTCCATTGACTTCTTTGTATAGTAGACCGCTTTTCAACTTGAAATTTTCGTACGGACCATTGGACATATTGTAAGATATCGACGACTGCTCGTAATTGTTCATCGTCTGCTGCGCCTTCTTCAACTTCACTGGGAGTTCTGCTGTAAGGATGAGTACATTCTGTGGAGAGCGGCTGAGGTGGTAAAAATATTTCATCTTTTCGCCTGCTCGGTATTCGATATCGTAACAGAAGTCTTGTAGACTGAGGACCCACTATGCAACTTTCTCTTGGTACATCAGCTTTGCTTGTCGTCTGCTTGAATGCGATGCAATCCGTTACCAACTTGAAATCGGATTGGGACGACTTTTTACTACAATAGTAGACGGGGGGAAGTTTCCCATCAAACAACTGCAACAACACTGCTCCGAATCCCTCTTTGGACGCGTCTGTATGTAACTCTGTGGGTGTTTCTCTGTTTAAAATGTGGAGCACCGGCTCACTTGTCAACAACAGTTGAACTTTGACAACAACTGTAGCTCTTGGTGTCGTGAAACGGCTGACAGCAGCGACTTTATTAGGACCAGGCCAAATTTTTCCATTCTCTACGTTGTGTCCAAGGAAAAATATACCTTTTTCGTCTTCTTCATGCATTTATCGGTTGTAACGGCATATACAAGAATATCGTCCATGTACAGCTGCATGATGTCTTCGTTTATTAGCTTCTGAAAAATATGGTTCACAAAACGTATAAATGCGGCTCGTGAATTTCGGAACCCGAACGGCGCTTTATTGAACTCAAAAAGTCCCTCTCTTGTTATGAATGCCATGTAGACTCAACTTTTTTCTTTGACTGTCACGTGGTAAAATCCGTTTTCTAAGTCCATTATTGTGAAATATTTGGCAGCTTGTAGTTTCTCCACTGAGATGATATTTGACTCTACAAATACGCTGTATACAATAAAAAGATACTCATCTATTGCAGTCTGTTTTGTTTCTAGCTCATGAAACAAAAACCCATGACCATCGGAAGCCAAACAGAATTTTTTAATGAAGTCATACACCAACAGCGCTTCATGGTTCAAGTTGCTTGATACAACGAGGAATTTATGTTCAGTCTGCACTTGATCTACTTCAACTTTTGCGTTAAAACATCCGATTGGTTTAGTACAGGCATTGCCCAAACCGCGCAACGTAGAGTCGCATTTGTTAATTTCAACATTGTTCCATTTTTTTTGCATATGCTCGTTCACAATTATTACATGAGAGCCTGTGTCGGCCAGGCTTTTAACACTTACACCATTTATAGTTTGTTTTGACGCGGCTACGATCCAAAATTGTTTTCACTGTCTCGACTTTCTTTTTGCATTCACGCGAAATCGTTGTCGTTGCAACTGAAGCATTTAGTTTCCGCGACGCAATTTTTAATCTTATGCTCCCAGGAGCCACAGCTAAAACAAAATTTCTTCTTTTTCTCTTTGTTTGTTTGTGTGTTTGTTTATAGCCGTCACCGAACTTTTTTCTGAGTTCTTATTTTCCTGCTCGCGAACTGGTTCATAAATTGCGTATTCCTCTTTGAGTGCTTTATACGATTTACAACGATACATAGCACATTTAAATTCGCTTTTTATATTGAGAGCAACTTTTTTCATACTCAGCATATATTCATGGAAAGACTCTGAGCTTTTCTTTTTCCGTTCGCGCAACAACTTATGTATATCGGCACTGTTCCAACTGCACTCAAATTCTTCTATGACGCTTGTTACTCAAGCAGTAGCAAATACCCGAATCAACGACTTTTCGCAAACCAACTACATAACAGGGTAGACCGAGATGGGCTGGTATTCGAACAACGTGACTGCTTGAGGCGCTCAAGAAACCTTTTAAAATTAACCAGCAAGTGGATGAGACAGATAAACTTTCCAATTCCTTTTCACAATCGTATGTGCGCAAGTTGCTAGAGGTTGATACAGACCGTCTGCGAATCTTGTTATACGTCCTAAAAATACTTCAAAGGTTTCCGAGGAGGTTAGATTTCTTCAGTTTTGCAGATAGTGGCGGGTACAACTTATGCCACTGATTTCTTGACGTTCAGGATGACAGAGGCTTAAGTAGTAGAGTTGAGTTCAACAAAAATAGTTATAAGTAGAGAAACAAAAGATCAAATGAACAAGCCACCATTAATATCATTACCATATCCGAAAGAAGGAGTTTGTTGAAATAGTTAGTTAACAACATTGTTGAGAGGAGGCAACATAAAGATGTTAGTCCAATGAGTTCCGTTTAAACACTACTTTATCAAACACTTTATTTTTTTTACAGATTAATGAAATAAAGAGCTTAATAACGCTAGGAAGAATTTAAAAGAATGCCTACAATGTCGATGGATTCATAAAAAAATTTGTTTCAAAGTCAAAGTAGTTTTTATGGAGTCTTATTGGTTTAGTTTTATTAAATTTATTAGTAAGCATAATTCGCTTCACTCAATTTAATTCAACTTGAAATTAGATTACACATTTCAAATAAATTTTTATGTAAACTTTTATTTCAATTCACGGACATTGCTGAATTAAAACTGTTTTTTTTTTTCCTTTTATATTTTCCAGATGCAATTGATGGGTCTGGTGATGACTAGGAAAAAGTGGAGAAAGGCTGCTTAATTGTGTTTTTAAATTTCTTGGGGGAGGGTGACAAGGTGTGACGCCACTTTTGAGACTGCCTCTAAGTTTCAGGCCTGTTATGGGCAACCCAAGTTTCATGTCCATTAAAAATTGTGTAGACAAAAAACCATTACTTTCGAGTTCGTAGCGTTCCAAAAACTCTATGGAGCTCTGTGCTGTCAGCATTTTTGCAATAAGGACCTATTTTTTCGGTGTCAAAGTGGATTTTTTTCGGAATTTTGTGTTTTATTATTTCCATTTTTTACGGCCTGCCTGCACTTGGGGGACTGCGCATTTACAACGGGCGGGGTCGGACTGCTATGAGCGAAGTCCCATTGTGGCCGCTGACCATGTCGATGCCATTGCTGGTTGTGTGCCACAAATATATTAAAAACTTAATTTTTTTTTGAGTGACCTAAAATTTTTTTTAAAAACGAAAATTGGACGCATATTATGTCCTCTCTCAATCGTCCCTACCCTAGAGCCCTCGGCTTGCCGCCAAGCTTGGCAAAACCACTCTCTGCAAGAAGGCTCTCAGAGCAAGGAAGTCCAGCTCGAGGAGCGACTCAAATTCTTCCCAATCAGAGCCTGGCGAGATCAAGCGCAAACCCGCGCGTACACGTCAAGGAGAGGAGCTTGACGTCACGCCTAGCACCAGTGCAGCCCTGCATAGTAAGCTGGCAAACAACTCCTTTGCTCTCCTCTCAAGCAAAGAAGACGCGACGAAAATAAAAACACATATGACGAACCCGAACCTGCTGCAGAGGCAGTGGCATCCAAAACAGAAGATAAACCGACCGGTCCCCGAAGACCCTCAAGCCTCTCCCGATATACATCCCGGACGTGACCAATATTACCGCTCTAGTTAAGATGAGACGAGAAATCCTTCTTGGTACCCAGGAGAGTCGTTAACTCGTACAAAACGGATAGAAATAACAACGTACGAGTAATGATGCCAGACAAGGAGTCCTACACAGTCCTACGCCAGTACCTCATGGCACATAACAAAAGACACCGCACCTTCCAACCAAAAGACGAGAGAGCGAACAGGGCGGTCATCAAGGGACTTCACCACTCAACGGACCAGACTGAAATTAAAGAAGAACTCCACAAATACGGCCATACTGTGAGGGATCTGCACAATCCCATTGGCATAAAATCCAAACAACCACTGGGGATCTTTTTTGTTAATCTAGAACCAGCGAGCAACAACACAGAGGTTTTTAAAATAAAGAGGATATGCAAATCAGTCGTCACCATAGAGCCCCCACTGAAGGCCAACGATGTTCCACAATGTTTCAGATGCCAAGGGTTCGGACACACCCAGCGCTACTGCTTCCTGGAACATCGCAGATGATGCAGTTTATAGCTTCTATCCTCAACAGAAAGTAATGCAAAAAAGTCTTAATATAGTTTTTTGGAACGCAAACGACCTGCCGAAGGAGCAAAGCCGAAGTAGAGCATCTTATCAAAACAGACAATATCGATGTTCTTCTAGTTTCGGAATCCCACTTTTGTCCCAGATCCTACTTTAAAATAAGCGGGTACGAACTGTTACATGCCAACCATCCATCTGGCAGAAAACGCGGAGGAGCAGCTATGCTCATCAGGAGTGGCATTCAGGTTTCAGGAGGAATGGGCTCAGTGCGCCGTGACCACGATTTCTAGCCCACAGGGAGATATCACCATTGGTGCGGTTTACTTCCCACCCAGACACTCGATAACCGAGACCCACCTTCAGGACTTCTTTGAGTCCCTCGGTTCTCGCTTTATAGCAGCCGGAGACTTTAACGACAAACACTCTTGGTGGGGGTCCTGCACAAACAACCCCAAAGGCATAAAGCTCTATAAGTACCTGCAGCGGAAGAGTCTGGACTGCCATTTCACTGGAGAGCCCACACACTGGCCTACCGATCTTTCAAAGCAACCGGATCTGCTGGACTTCGCCATCTCCAAGGGCATAGGACACTCTAAGATAACATGCTCAAGCTATGATAAACTGCTATCCGACCACAGCGCAGTAAACTTGCTCCCAAACATCCCCGTCCTCAGAAAAACCCCGCATAGAACACTCACCGGGAAACACACAAATGCCCCCAAGTTTAAGTTCTGGATGCTCTACTCCCTGTACCCAGATCCCCCTCTTTCCACACCAAGCAACATAGATGCGGCCATAGAAAAACTAACTAAAGAGATGGACAATGCCGCTGAGTTTGCGAATCCACCTCTTCCGACTACCCCGAGAATACCTAAAAGAGACGTGCACTTGTGGTCTCCTGAAATCGCGGCCCTCGTGGCCGAAAAAAGGCGCCTCAGAAGAGTCTGGTTTTCCTCGCGCAACCCCAGGGACAAGACAGCACTTAATCGTGCCACCAAAGATTTGAAGGACAAGTTATCCATCCTACGGCAGGACTCCTTTCATAGATTCCTTGAGGTGCTGGAACTTGGAGACCCGCAGTACAACCTTTGGAATGTCACGAGGCACATAAGAAGACCTGCGAAGAAGATATCACCCGTGCGCAAAGCGGCCGGTTCCTGGTGTCGGTCTGAGGTCAAAAGAGCAGAAGCTTTTGCTGACCATCTACACAGTGCATTCTCCCCTTTTGACAGATGCACTCGCGAAAAGCGAACCATATGGTTCGTAAACAGCTCACGTGCTCCTGCTCCGCCAAAACAGCCCGTCGCACCAGGGGGGATTGCGAAGAAGATCCCTAAAAAATGGCAAGTCACCAGGTCCGGATCGAATCGATGAATCAGTACTGAAAATGTTGCCCCTACTCTGTTCCCAAAGGCTGGCTAACATCTTCAACAGCTGCCTTCGCCTAAAGTATTTCGCGAAAGAGTGGCGGCACGCTGAAGTAATTGTCCTCAAGCCAATCTAGTCTCCTATCGTCCGATTAGTTTGCTGGCCATCCTCTCCAAAATACTTGAAAGAGTATTTTTACGCAGAGTACTGCCAGTACTGAATGAGGCCGGAATGATCCCTGATCACCAGTTTGGCTTCAGACGCTTCCATGGAACACATGAGCAATGCCACCGGCTTGTTGAGAACATACTTGAGGCCTTCGAAAAGAAGGAGTAGGTCCACAACAAATGCCTCAGAACAGTTTCCAACGCCCATCCGTACCACGAAAACTCCATCATACGTAAAGAAGGTGGAATTCCATGGGTAGCAGAGGAGATCTCCCGTCTCAGCGAAAGGTACACTAAAAGGTACCCGCTTGACCTTACCCATCAATAGACAACTAAGTTAACTCCGTTAAAAATTCATTTCATGTACCTCCCTTATGTCAATGTCACCCCCAAACCATTTAATGATTGTCCACTTGGACAGATTTTAAATTAATAAAAGAACAAAAAAAAAAAAACAGTTTTGGTACCCACCTCGCATACAATTTCCGATATCCACGAGTTTCTGTGATTGTTTAGTGCATCATGGATCTGGAGATTTGCGGAAACATCGCAGAAAGTTTATTTAACGTCAATCTGCGATTGTCAGGGGCCGTAATGTCGATTTTTTCCACAAGTTTATCAGTCACAATTGAAGCTCTCTGCTCCTCTGATCGTCATGCACGGTAGTACGGCCATTTTTAAACTCGCGACACCACTTGTACACACTCGTACTTTTTGCTGGACCTACACTTTTAAATTTAGGACTTCCTATAAGCAAAAACACAAGATTTTTAGCATATTAGATCGTTTACATATGTGACAGCTATAGAATATTATATAATTGAGCGATCCCGGCCGTTCCCATTTATATACTGCGAGCAAAGGAAAGAAATGGGTGAGCAAAGTTTACTCGATAGATTTAAAACTAAAAAACGTGTTTGCTTGTATCGGACGGACAAGCTCTGTGTTAAGAGGTTACATCTGCAAAAATTTTTTTTTTTTTTTATTTTCTTAAATCATGCTAAAACTATCCTAGAATCAAACGCTACAACGCCCAAGTACAGATCTAAAAATTTGTTTAAATTGATTTTTACCGAACAATTTTTAGGCTGCTTGTATAGTATTTTGAAACTGTAAACGCGTTTTTCTCAAAACCATGTTTTTAAAATTGGCGAGCAGTAGAACTGAAAAAGTTTACATCCGATTGACTTGAAGTTTTAACTGTTGCTGCTTCATTAGATTATCTAGTGAAGTACACTCGATTTCAGCGATTGAATAACAACAGCAAAAGTTATAAGCAATTAAATTGAAGTTTTTTTTTCAATGCGTCGCCATTTTGCGAAAAAAAACTCTAAAACTATTATCATGCGTACTTCACTAGATAATCTAATGCTACATTTAAAATTTCAAGTCAATCGGATGTAAATTTTTATAGTTCTACTGCTCGCCGTGAAATAACCTTTTTTTTTCGCGCGGCTCCCACTGTATAACGTACAGCCCACCTCCCGCCCAACCGACCGAGGGGCGCTGCCGTTTATCGTACGGCTCGGATCGCGGGGATAGACCCGAGAGAATAAAGTTTAGAAAGATTACGAGGAAAAAGTAGAGTTCGTTTGTTGCTCTGAAAGGTAGGTGAGAATTGAGGATTTGATAGAAGTGGACGTGCAGAGTGAAGTAATGGAGTATAAGTCATTGTAGTCAGAACATAAAGCCCTGAAAGGCTCATGCTGGGCATACGTAGATCTACAACAACTTAGGAATAGGGGACTAAAATTTCTGGTACGTCTATTTGGAATGTTAAATGTTAGTCGTGCTAGTAGATGCTGGCTGTCTACATTACCATTAATAAGGTTATAAAGGAAAACGACCCCCAGCATCTTTCTACGATTGGTTAGGGAAGGTAAATTAATTAGAAGGAGTCTGTTATAGTAAGATGGGAGTTGAAGATTTGCATCCCAGTTGAGTCCCCTAAGTGCAAACATCAAGAAATTCTTTTGAACGGATTCAATGCGATCTTGATGAACCCCATACTGAGGGCTCCAGACGCATGACCCGTACTCCAGAATTGGACGTACTAAAGATACGTATAAAGTTTTAGTAATATAAGGGTCATTGAATTCCTTAGACCATCTTTTAATGAAGCCAAGCACGCCCTTGGCTTTATTAACCATCGTAGAAATGTGGTCGGAAAATTTAAGTTTAGTATCTAATAGGACACCAAGATCGTTAACCTGGGTTAATCTATCTAAGGAGATCCCATAGAGAAAGTATGTCGCCTGATTAGGGCATGAGCGATAGAAAGACATAAGTTTACATTTTGACCCATTAAGTTTTAAGAGATTGGTGGAACACCACTTTTGAAAATTGTCCAAATCTGACTGAAGTTTATATTGTTCAGAAGGGGATTTGTATTGAAGACAGAGCTTAACGTCGTCTGCATACATAAGAACCAGAGAGTTCGTTATGGCAGGGGGTAGGTCGTTAATAAAGATAGTGAAAAGTAGTGGCCCAAGATGGCTTCCTTGGGGGACTCCCGATGTAGCACTAACAAGACGAGAGTGTACATCCTTAAAAAGAACACGTTGGGTTCTCCCAGTTAAGTAGCTAGAAATCCACGTGAGAAGGTCTGAGGGAAATCCTAGGATACTAAGTTTACTCAAGAGGAGTGAGTGGTTGACAGAGTCAAATGCTTTACTAAAGTCAGTGTAGATGACATCTGTTTGAAGGCCTTTACGGAAGCCATCTATAATAAAGGAGGTCAGCTCCAAGAGGTTTGTGGTGGTGGAGCGACGCTTTATAAAACCATGCTGACATGGAGAAATAATTGAGCTGCAGAGATGTTGAAGATGTGGTGTTACCAATTTTTCAAAAAGCTTTGGAATTGCCGACAATTTAGAGATTCCTCTATAGTTTGCGGCATCCGATTTTTTCCCTTTTTTGTGTAAGGGAATTATATAGGATTCCTTCCACAATTGGGGAAAAATCGACGTTTCCAGAGACAAAGAGAAAAGTTTAAGAAGGGGTCTGCACAATGGCTTAGCGCAGTTTCTCAGTACACAGCCAGGAACACCATCAGGACCTGGCGAATAGACTGGTTTCACCCTCAGAAGATCCGATAACACAATGCTTTCGGAGAAAGTTGGTCTGAAAATAAGATTAGCTGATTGAATGTTATATGAATAAGGCTGATCCATACTTGTAGGAAATGAGTACGTTGTTTGAAAGAAAGTTGCGAATAGATCGGCAATACCCTGATCAGTAGTCGCAGATACATTTTCAAACGAAATTAGGGGGGGGAGAAGATACCTGCTTACGCTTAGTGTTAACAAAATTATAAAACTGCTTCGGATCCTGAGTGAACTGAATCCGACAGCGGTCTATATAATTCTTATAACACTCAGCGTTATGCACGGTGAAATTTGACCGAGCTACTAAGTATCTTGAGAAAGTTACGTTACAGCCAGTTTTCTTAATTCTCTTAAGGAGTCTATTTTTAATGTATTTTAAGTTTTTAAGGCTCCTTGTAAACCAAGGGGGGTCGGTCGAGGCGGATGGATACTTCCATGGCACGCAAGAGTCGAAGAAAGCGTTAAGCGTTTTGTAGAATGTTTCTAAAGCGATATTAATATCGGTGCATTCCCAGAGATCGGACCAATCAAATAAAGAAATTAAATTGCTTAGTCTCTGAAAATCAGCCTTACGAAAGCAGCGAGTTTTATGAACTCCATGGCGAGACTGAAGGTTGCTAGCAGTAAGGGTTTCAATCGAAACCTCAAGCGTTGGGTGGTAAGGATCTTCTGGGAGCGAAAGTGGCATGGCTCTGGAAACGGTTATTCCATCTGGGTCAGAAACGAAACATAAGTCTAGAAGCCGACCTAAAGAATTCTTTACGTGGTTAATTTGACCAAGGGATATGTCAAACATACCCTCAGTAAAATCGTGATGTGTTGAGAGTGTTAAAGATGGTGAATTCTCGATGTTTGACCAGATAAGTTCCGGTAAATTGAAATCTCCTAGAGTCACTAAAAGGTCGCTGTCAGACATGCGGTTCGAAACCAGCTGAATGGCAGATAAGTGGTGCCAGTATGTAGGTGGTTCCGAAGAAGGTGGTAAATATGAGCATGTTATGAATATTGATTGAAGCGACATAGTGATTTTGATACATAGGAATTCAATATCACCCAGATTCGGTAACCTAACCTCTTCAGAAGCAAAGTCGGAGTCCACAGAGATAAGGACTCCTCCTCCCCTTCGTAGTGGTCGGTCCCGTCTGTAAGTGGTGTACCTGTCTGGGAAAATTTCCGAACTGAAAATCTCCGGCTTTAACCAGGTCTCTGTGAAGACTAAAATCTGGGATGCAAAAGATAGACTATCAGAATACAGTTTAGGGAGCTTACTCCGAAGCCCCCTAGTATTTTGATAGGTAAGGGATATGTAAGATGTTGTTAGTTTTTTGAGGATGAAGGTTTAGGTAAGGGAGACGAAGATGGTACAGGGTTTTTAGGCTTTGGGAGTTTAACTCCTACAGGCTTACTAACCTTTTTTTTGCTGTACTCGGCTGATGTTCTTGTACGAATATGTTCTCCGGCCAAAAGCAGGGCGAACAGATCGTATCGAACATCGGCAAAGGTACACGTATCTTAAAAGATGACGTAAGCCTTGAGTAAGAATATTTAAATTTCCTAATGTCCTCCACTCTAACAACGGCCTTGGATTTAGCTTGGATATAAGCCGAGATATCAATCTCTGAGGTGTCAGGGGCCAGCCGTGAAATAAATATATGTTTAGAGGGGAGGATCACCTGTAAGGGCTTTGGTGTTGCGGTTGGTAAGACCGCGACATCAGTCTGTACCGGGGGTCCGGACGGTGGTTTACCCTTATCAGTGGATTTTAAGGGGGTCGACTCTACTCGTGCCGGAGGAATCACTTGGAGTGATACCCTGGGTGGTATTTCGGACGAGTTATGCTCAACAATGGAGTCAAATTCCGAAACCACGTTTGTGTTTCGAACTCCTGCTCTTGGGGTAGTAAGAGTTATGAGCGGCTGCATGGTCGTCGGCTAATCGGGCTGAATAGCGATATCAGTGCCTACGGAGTCCCTAAAAGCGGTTTTTTTGCGCTTTGGGGATTCATTTAGTAGCTGTAGGCTGCTAAATTGGGAATCCAGCGCAGAGAGTTGGTCGTTGATTTTCCGGAAACCACCGATCAACTCTTTAAAACCGTTTTTAGTTTGCCGCATGAACGTTCGCATTTCTTTCTGAACCGCGCGACATCCACTGCAGCAAAAGTGGAAACCAGCGTTTCTAGAAATTGCATCCGAAACTGAGGCGGTGAAACCTGCACATTTCGCATGCACAACATTTTCACACAGCCAACAGGGGATGCTAGGCTGGGACGCGGAAATCGGCTTATTGCACGATTTTATAGCGCAGATGCTATAAAATTCCATTATAGAAATTTTAAGGTAAGAATTAGCAATTTAAGAATATAAGAAATAAATAAACAACAAATAATTAATAATAGACAAACTAGTAGCCTTGAACCACTGTACTTGTTAATAAGAGCAACTTGTTATAGAGAGGTAATGGGAAAATAAGAGCGCAAACTAGGAGAGAGAGTTATTGCAAAAGAAGAAATTGCAGTAAACGTAAGAAAAGGGAATAGAAATAAATAGGGCACAGTACCTTACTTGGGTAGATAATAAAATAACTTAAAACACACCAAATACGGTACCGCGCAGACGCGAGTGCGAATGGAAACGTTTAAAGTGAGATTTAAAGTAAGATTTAAATAATTAATTTCTCGACAAACGCCGGTTTGTCTTTATAAGAAAATAATAAAATCGAATTCTCGCCAAAAAAAAACACGTCCGTTCGCTATGAAGGTGAAGTGATGTTTTTCAAAAGCGGTTCACGGCAATCGCGTTACAGCCGCCATTTTGTAAAAAAAATTATAAACAATTTTTTTCTATTCTTCTATTCTTGGTGGATGTAAGCCCTTAAGTGTAGCGAATTTTGTATTTATTAGAAAATGATTTATTTATTTATGAATATCTATTTTGTTTCCTTTAAAGTAATAATACTCTTTTCCAATGTGTTTTCCAATACTCAAAGCACTTAAAAAAATCATATTTTTTTGTCCAGCTCCTCTTTCGTCCTGCCATGGGCCTCTTTAGTTTTGCGAACAGGAAAAGTCACAGGGGGCAAGTCGGGGGAATACGGTGTCTGCGGCATCATAACTCTCTTGGTTTTGTCTAAAAATTCGCGAACAAACATATTGCTCGCACAAATTACGCATAACCTGACCGTATCCTGTGGCAAGAAAAGGCTCATGCTGGGCATAAGTTGATGTACAACAGCTTAGGAACAGAGGACTAAAACTTCTGTTTCGTCCGCATTACCGGTCTGCATTACCATTAAAAAGGATATGTAGAAAAACGACACCCAGAATATTTTTACGGTTTGTTAGAGATATATGTGTTTTATTTTTGACTTCTAGGACATCCCGATGATTAATAAATTAACAAGTTTGGTCACGACTTATTTTCTGTGAGGTCGATATTGACCCATTTGTCCCACTTCCCGGCGATCCGTACAGTCTTTCGTCTAAAGAAATCACCAACGATTCCCAATTTCGATCGATGGATCATAAGGCGATCAGAATGCGAGCTCCCCTGACAATAAAATTGGTTTGATTAACCTGTCGATTTTTCCGCACTCCTATTATTTTTCCTGTGTCACTGTTAGTGTTGTTGAGTATAGATGCAAAAAATTAATAACATGATAATGGACAGCATAACATATATTTTAGTAAAGATTTCACTTTTATTTCTAAACTATCAATTTTTGAGACTGCTAGTAATGTGTTGCTCATGAGTGAGCAAATGATTATCCAACAATAATTTATTTTATTTTATTTAACAAAATTAAATATAGTATACAATACTATACCTAATAAATTTAATGAGTACTAGCTACGGGGGCCTTCGTCTCGAGACATATGGCTTATTACCTTATATAATAAACTGAGCTTTTTGGACAAATTTGTAAATTTTTCAAATATTTTCACAAGATGGGTTACTTAAACAATTCGAAAGACTATGTGTACCAAATAATTGAGATCTAATTGAGTGCAATTGACTGCAGGCGTCGAGAATATGGTCAACGGTGAGCTAGTCCCCGCATAGTTGGCATGTTGGTCGCGCCGTTCTCGTCAGTAAGTGTTGATGTGTGGATTGTGTGTGCCCGATGCGTAGGCGGATGAAGGTCGCGCACTCCCGTTTATGTACGTTCGTTGGTGGCTTGAACATGGTGCAATTTGGGTTAATAATCTGGTACCTGTGCATGAAGAGTGTCCATTCGGAGAGTTTCCTTTCTCTGAGGTATAGCTGAATTCGACTTCGGGTTTCCTTGCAGTTAAACGGAGTGAAAAGGATTGATGGTGTAAATCTCATCTCTTGGGCGGCTTTGTCAGCGAGTTCATTTCCATGGATTTCTTGATGTCTGGGAACCCAGAGTAAGGTGATTTCAGAGTAAGAATGAGAACTTAGAATGTGCTTAACTTCTTGTGCTGTGGGGTCATTGTGATTCCAGTAGCGTGTAGCGGAAAGAGAGGAGAGGCTGTCTGTGCTGATAACAGATTCACCAGCGTTTTTGGAACGGAATTGGCATGTTTTGAGAGTGGCGAAAGCTTCGCCTGTGAATATGGAGTTGTATGACGGGAGCGTACCTCCCGGTTGCAGTCAACAACCGTAAACGTGGTTGCGTCGGTGACTTTAGAACCATCGGTGTAAATCCACTTTTTCTCACCAAGATCTTCTTGTGCGCTCAAAAAACGTTTTTGGTATTCTAAGCGGTATGTATCCTTTTTGGCAGCATTGTAGATTTGAAGGTTTATGTTAGGCTGTTTGGAACCCCAATGTGCTGGCGATTTGAAGGATCTCCTGGGCTTAGGGAGGGGAAGGTCAAGTAGCTTGATGTAGTTGGCGCAACGTTTTAGAGTGGACATGCACTTAAAATGCCGCTTTTGTTTAAAAATGGCTCCGGTCTTTGGTTAGCAGGCAGTTGGACGTGGTGTACAGTTTCGGGATAAGCATCAATGTAGTTTCTTCTACGCGTGATTGGATACTCGGAAGACCAGATTCTGCCAATGTGCAGTCAATTTTAGATAGCATTAATGCGCGCGTAATATCTATGAGAGTCTTAATATGTATGTAAGAATATTTAGATGATAGAAATTTAATAGTGTTAAATCTAGTTTCCAGTTGTTTTCTTCTGTCCGTCTGTCCGTCTGTTTCTATGCAAAAAATAGACAGTAGTTTTAAAGCTAGCGTTTTGAAATTTTTACCAGATCATTATTTTTGTTGCACGCAGATCAAGTTTAAGAATCGGTCGGATCGGACCAATATATCGTATAGCCGCCATACAAACGACCGATATGAAAACAAGTCTTTGTATGGAAAACTTTTTTGTTTTCCAAGTTATTGCAACCGAATTCAACATTTATTCATTTGACATAGCCATACATAATTTATGAAAGTTTAATCCGGATCGGATCACTACATCATATAGCTGCCATACAAACGACCGATATGAAAACAAGTCTTTGTATAAACAATTTTGTTGTTTTCCAACCTATTGCAACCGAATTTAACATTTATTTATTTGATATAGCCATACACGATTTGTGAAAGTTTAGTCCGGATCGTCATATAGCTGCCATGGAAACGACTGATATG